>OV884018.1:67218210-68468210 GCA_930367235.1 Sarcophaga rosellei
ATTCGCATTGCATGGACTCTTGAACTTATAATGTTCAAAGCAGATTACTTAAGGTATTGTCAGACTATGCAAATATTTGCCGAAAAAACCCTTATCCTCACGTTTTGAAAACTTTTACTTGATGTAAAAGAAGAACAAAGAGTTTTCCAACTGGGGTCATCAAAAAACTTCTTCTACCAAGAGCTGGTTAGGTTAGGTTAGGTCGAAGTGGTAGCTCTGATTTCAAAGAGCTCACTTGAGCACGCATAGCGGCCCGTTGTGATGCCACGAGTGAACGCAGTTACTGTACTGACCAAGTTCCACCAAAATCAGGGAAGAGAAGGAAGTTGGTCAGCGCAGAGGATGCACATCAAAGCACGACTACCCCACACTGGAAAACCAGCCAGAAAGTTTGATGAACGAAGCTATATCCTTGACATTAATATATGATAGCTCCATCAAGCTGACAAGAAATGGAGAGTCAAACAGTCTATATCTACGACAAAGAAAGTGGATAACAGTCTCCTCTTCCTCAGCGGATCTGCATCCATGACAGAAGTCGTTAAATGGGAGCCGCATCCTTTCCGCGTGTCTACCCATAACACAGTGGCCTGTTAGCATGGCCACGTCTAGAAAGAATTTTCGCGCAATGGCCAGCTTGACCGAGGCGAGGGGCATACCCAAGTCTACTGAAGAGCTCTGGCGAACTCATCGGCCCTGCAGTTCCCCGGAATATTACTATGTTCGGGGGCCCAGACCAGTGAGGCACTAAAGCGCCCAGAAAGAAGGTCTAGACAGGGACGACATTCCCTGACGATCCTGGAGTTATTCACAACAGCTGACAGAGATCTTATGGCGGCCTGACTATCAGAGAAAACCGAGACGCGGATCCGTTGACGAGGGTCCATTGAGCGGCCCGGTGAATTGCCATCACCTCCGCCTGATACACGCTATAGTAATCCGGCAGTCGGAGAGGGATGCAGTTTCCCAGAATAGATTCCGTACCCGAGGTTAGAGCCGTCCGTGTATATATCCAGGAGTAGAGCTGAACAGCCATAGAGAAGATGCTCTGTCGTCGCCAAATCCTCTTCATCTCCCCATAGTGCGCAAAAATTCATTTGAGATCTATTTCAGATTCCCGTCAGTCACCTGACACTACAAAATCTCATGTTGGGCTCATTGACTTCCATCATTGAGCCCGTAAAAAAAAGAATCTCTTATTGAAGTATGTTTCAAACAGTGTCACTGTGGGTAACATATGTTACTCAGGCGGATTGGCAAAAAGGCAACTGCAAGGATAATAAACTTTGTGTTTTCTTGCAAGTCTCCAGTAAGAGAGCAAATCCTGAAATACAGGTACATGATATCGATTTGCAGAAACAGCTGCTTAAGGAATGTTCTATAATATTCTATTCATCTACATGAAGAATTTTCCAAGCTAATTCATTTCGCCAAGATAAAGATAACATAACTCACCGACAAATTAATCACAAATTTAAATACAAAAAATAGTTTCCTGTAGTGACAAGAAAACAGTTCTATTATAGGAATTATTCAGATTGTTTTGAGCAAAAGCTGCTCATCAGGAAGTTTCAAACGAAGAAATACGTTTGGCCATATGTGATGGTCTATTTATTTGTAATACCCATCATATGTGAGAAAACTGAATCCGAAATGTTCTCTCAGTACAAAATATATTTCTTACGATTAGAATCTTGAGAAAAAAAACTTTCATCAAATATTTAGTATTTAGATGATAACAAAGTAGACGCAATTAAAATTGTTTACGTTAATTTGTAGTCGAAGTTCATAGATTAAATATTGTTAAGTGTTATTGAATCACTGCTCAAAACGTTTCATTTAAATTGCGGTCTTCCCCCCTTTCGCAAACAGTATTATTTTGTAATTACTCTCGTAGTTCATGAGAATCTTAGCAGGAAAATCCAGAAACTATAACGAAATCAATAACAAACTCGGAATAATTAATAAGATTGAAAAGAGCAAGAAGATGAAAATGTATGTAATTGACATCGTCTTCATATTTACAGCCACATTGTTATATTCAAGTGACAAATTGGCAACACAAGAGGAGAAGGAACATTATTATTGATTTAAATAGTTGTTGCATTGGTTAATACTACTAAAAAAAACAACAGAAAACAAGATGCTGATTTTATTTACTACAATCGAAACACATGATGTTAATTTACAAACAAAATTCTGGAAACTGTAGCAAATAAGTCTCAAGCAATTCAGCGGTAAATCTCAATTAAATTGCTATTCCTTTGAAATCTAATGGTGGTAGTCAAATTCTTACGACATGTCCCAGACGTCGCTCAAGCTAGGATCTAGGATTGTAAGGAAGGTTTCACTGTGTGCCTGGTAGACTTGCCAAAAAAATCTATGCACTGTAGCTGCTTCTTAACCGCTGGTCTATGAAGATTGCCGGGTTTTAGATATCTCGCATCTGAAGTGTCATTAATTTCGTAAATGGCTTGTCATTTAAGAATGTGGATTGTTTAACAAACGAAGAGCGGGTAAACATAGTTGAAACTGAGGACAGAAGCAGTGGCTTAAACATGGCCACCTTTCGAGTATTGTCATCATAATCGATTTACAAGTATGCAAGAATTGTTATTGGTATTCTAGAATTGCTATTGAAATCGTCGTAGTCTAGTAGGCAGTGTGTTGGCTTAATAGAAGTGAGGCCACAGTTCAAACCCCGGATCAGACATCTCCAATAAAACAAAATATGAAAAAATATTTCATCAGCGACTTTTTCTTCGACAGTTTTCTGGCAAAAACTCTGACTTCCACAGATTCCCGCATCAAATACCCGTCTCGCCGGAGTATACTCCTCCATTCGAACGCCGAGCCAGCGCAGCAGCTGGATATTAATACGCTGTACAACGTCTATGTCGTTGAGGAGCTCATACAGCTCACTGTTGGATCGTCGCCAACTCGCACAGGACCAAAGAATTTACGTAGGACTTTTCTCTCGAACACTCTCAAGGCCGCTGCATCAGTACTTAATAGGGTCCATGCCTCTGCGCCATAAAGAAGCACGGGTAGATGAGTGTCTTGTAGAGCTAGTTTTGTCGCACGAGAGTGCGAGTAGCACCTGTTGGCAAGAGTGATCCTGCGCTTGATCTCCAGACTGACATCGTTTTTGGTGGTAACGGCGGAGCCAAGATAAATTCCTTGACTGTTTCAAAAGTATAGTTATTTGCTTTCAGACCCATCTTAGTAGACTCCCGTTCAATAGCACTAAAAGCAGCAGTAGCATCTCGCTTGGTACGCCCTATGATGTCAATGTCGTCAGCGTACGCAAGCAACGCGACACTTTTTTGAAAAATAGTGTCATTGCGATACACTCCTGCCTTTCGCAGCACACTCTCCATGACGAAGTTGAAGAGGTCGCATGATAAGGGGTCGCCTTGTGTGAAACCTCGCACGGTATCAAAAGGTTCGGAGAGGTCTATTCCTACCTTGACGGAGCTGCAGGAATTGCTCATCGTCATTCTGCATAACCTTATCAGCTTAGCAGGTATACCCAGCTCAGACATTGCGGCAAAAACACGATCCCTTATGGGGCTATCGAAGGCTGCCTTATAGTCGACAAAAAGATGATGTGTGTCGACTTGCTTTTCGTGGGTCTTTTCCAGGATTTGGCGTAGTGTGAAGATCTAGTCGATGGTGGACTTGCCAGGTCTGAAGCCGCACTGATAAGGTCCAATCAGTGTTTTTACGAGTGGCTTCAGTCGTTCACACAATACGCCTGTAAGAACCTTATATGCGATAGGGAGAAGACTTATTCCCCTGTAGTTGGCGGATATCGTAGGGTCTCCCTTTTTCAGGGACCGAAGGGTTGTAATGACCAATTATGTATGTATATATTCTAGAACCAAAAAAATATTTCTCTTCAACTAGCAATTGCGGTTTTTTTCAATTCAATAAACGAATTGAAAAACTAAAGACTTTAGAATTCATGTAGTATACTTATATGTACTTATGTATACACAAGTATTTGTACATAAATATCCCTTTCTGCAGACAAATCAATGTTTGAAAGGATAACAAAGTATACACAGTCAAACTCAAAAAGTAAATAAAAATAAATCCTTATTTAAGTCCATATATGGGGAGCGGGTATGTATCTACAAGGCAACGCTACTGATTGGTTCCAACTTGGCGGGGCCCGGTGCTATCCTTGTAGGTGCATGCCAAGCAGCTCACAGCCTCCGTATCTTAGATCAGGCGCTCCCCGGGTACTGGTACTCAGCATCCGCTGAGTACTTGCTAATGTGAGAAGGCAAGATTGGCGACTCGGCACGACCTTGACTATGAATGAAAAATCGATTATGAAGATGACGCATGTGGGCTGACGTTTGTTGCATTCTGTTACCTGAGTACACCGGATGAAAACCGGTCGAAATGGCTTTCAGGCTAATGTTGCAGACGCCTCCGTTCCGTTAAATCCGTGGCAGGGCTTCAAGTACGTTCGATTATCGTCGCCATTTAGTTGGTGGTGCAGGTTTAGTTGAGATGACTCCTAATTAGTGTCCGACCTGGCTCTGAACGCAAACTCCCATGAAGATTTGCGTCAACCCTCGCGAGGACCTCACTGATTATCATAGGCACCCTCGGGGTCTTTAAGGGGCAACTGCATACCCGATATGAGATAGCGGCTTGAAGATGGAACCCAAATAAAAAAAAAATGAATAGAAAAATAACAGAAGTAGAAGAGATGATTCAGGGCGAGGTTGCCTTTATGAGCAGCCCAAAAATCAGGCGATCACCGGTGAAGAAATCCCAAACGGTGGCGAACTCTCAGGGCACATCTGCGAGGAGCACTGGGATTGAGAAAGGTGTCACGACACCTAAACCTGCGCGGGAAGGTGCACAATCGCATGCACTGCAACCAGTACGTGGAGGAACAGGGGAACCGCTTTTGGGGCACAGTTCCCCGAGACAGGAGTTTATATCCAAGATGAGGAACTCAGAGGAGGAGACCTTTGCTAAGTGCGAAAGTGCTATCCGCAGGATTAGAGCGGCAATGACGAAGGCAAGGAACATCAGTATGGAAGTTCAGAGCGGAGTATCAGAATTAGAGGAGCTCATTGAAGTAATGAGGAGCTACAGAGAAAACTGGAAGACCGCAGAAAAGGAAAAGGAAGCGAGTAAGGCCCTTGAGGGCGCGAGGAAAACCGGGAACGAGTGTGATGTCTCCACACCTGTAAGTTCCCTCAACAAGCGAGGCGCCTCAAGCCCGGCGGAGATCCGCCCGGAAAAGAGGCCGAGAGCAAAACCGGCAGACACGGCACAGCTCAAGGAAACATTAGCTGACGAAGAATGGAAAACAGTTAAGAGCAAGAAATCGACGAGGAAAGAGAAAAAGGAGCGACGAAAAACTGTGAAAGAACGTCCAGAAGCTGTGATCATTCACCCAACCGAGGGGCGCAGCTACGCTGATGTTCTGAGGAACATACGAAGCAACATAAAACCAGAGGAATCGGAGATAGCGATACGCGCCGTCCGGAAGACAAAAACAGGGGCCATTCTGATTGAAATGGGTAAAGGAGGCAAAAGAGACGAGTTCAGGGAGAACCTAAAGAGCGTCCTAAATCAAGAGGCAACCGTGAAGGAGCTTGTACCTACGGTCACTTTGGAGATTCGCGACCTGGATGCCCTCACAACCACCGAGGAAGTTTTGGCAGCGGTACAAAGAGAAGCGGGCGAAATGAATCCAGATATATCCATTCGTCTAACCGAGGCAAACAGTCGAGAACAGAAAAGAGCCTTCGTGACAGCCTCTGCAAGTTGTGCGAATGCGCTTCTGAAACTACAGAGGATCAAAATAGGCTGGACACGCTGCAGAGTAACTATCAGAGACGAACCGACACGCTGTTACCGATGCTTTAAAATAGGACACAGACAGTTTGAATGTGATGGACCGGACAGGTCAAACCTGTGCATGAAATGTGGCGAAAAGGGACATAAGAGAAAGGAGTGCCGAAATGCACCGAAATGTTGCATATGCTCTGAGAAGCCGGGAAAACGTCTGGATCACCTCCCGGGATCGCGGGGCTGTGAGATGAGCTTACGAAAGGCAGCATGAGGATTTTGCAGCTGAATATGAACCGAGGGAAGGTGGCTTTTTCTTTGCTATCGCAAATAGTCAGGGAGCAGGACGTTGACGTAGCCATTATAAGCGAACAGTATGCATCAAAAAATAACGGATTCTGGCTGGGCGATGAAACATCCACAGCAGCCATATGGATACCGGATAACCAGGGTCCCCGACCGAGAAGATCTGGTAGGGGAGATTGTTTCACCTGGGTACAGTTTGATGAGATTACTCTAATGAGTTGTTATTTGTCTCCCAATGACGACGTGGGAACCTTTGAGGAAAAATTGGCCAGAATCGAGGACGCAGTGGCGCGGATCGGCGGCAACCTCATAGTGGCAGGCGACTTTAACTCCAGAGCTGTAGAGTGGGGAATGCAGAATACCAACCCAAGAGGCAGGCGAATTGTGGATATGGCAGCTCGAACCGGTCTGGTCTTCGCGAATGAGGGGAGCGTAGCTACCTTCAGACGACCAGGCTGCGAGGGGACTATCCCTGATATAACTATGGTCTCAGAGAGCATGTATCACAGAGTGAGGGACTGGAAGGTCTTGGAAATATATACGGGCAGTGATCACCAGTACATATCGTACACCTTTACTTCAAGGAATAGAGTAGAGGAGGAGAATTCCACCACGAATAGTCGAAGATGGGATGCACGGAAATTGAATGCGAATCGGCTAATTTTAGAAGTGGACAGATTGTGTAGCAGAGTTGAATTCTCGGACGATGCGAGGACGAGAGTAGAACAAACCATGGAGGTAATAAGACGCGGATGTAAAAAGGCAATGCCCTTATTCAGACCCCCGAATATCAGGAAGAAGGCAGTGTATTGGTGGGACGACAACATCGCAGCACTCAGGCGGGAGTGCCTACGACTACGGCGGAGGTACACTAGAGCTAGACCCGACGGACCAGCTGAAGAGGAAATGCGGGCATACAAAGAGGCAAAAAAGTCACTGAAGAAGGCCATAACGCTCAAGAAAAATCAGGCATTCCAAGAACTACGAGATGACGTGAACGTAAACCCTTACGGACTTGGATACAAAATTGTAATGGACAAACTGAACAGGAGGAAACCAATGGAAATTATGGACGAGCGAATAATGAGAAATATAGTGGATACACTATTCCCTACTCATGAACCAGTGAACGAAGGACGACAGAATATGCTCAATACGGAATTTTTACCATTCACCGCAGAGGAGCTAAAAGTAGCCGCAGCAGGACTAAAACCCGGTAAGGCACCAGGGCCCGACGGCATCCCGCCTGAGGTAATGCGGGAAATTGCCAATCAAAGACCGGAACTCCTACTAGGAATGTACAACGCGTGCCTAAAAGAGTGTATTTTCCCCGAAATATGGAAGAAACAACGGCTAGTCTTAATAAGCAAGGGAAAGGGCGACCCAGAGGACCCATCCGCCTACAGGCCACTGTGCATGCTGGATACTTCAGGGAAGCTGCTCGAGAGGCTTTTGAAGCCAAGGCTTACAGCTGCTATAGAGAATAGTGGCGGACTGTCGGATAGACAATATGGTTTTCGACCTGGTCGGTCTACAATTGGCGCCCTGAGAGAGGTGACTGAAGCGGCCATGGTCACACAGCGAGGAAATAACTTTTCGAGGCCTGTGCTACTGCTTGCGACTTTGGACGTTAAAAACGCGTTCAATAGTCTTAGATGGAGCGATGTATTAAATACTCTGGAGTACAAATTCTCGGTGCCACACTACATCTTGGCCATGATAAGTAGTTATCTGAGTAACAGACAGCTGGTGTATAACACAAGCTCGGGACCAAAGGTGAAGCTCATAACATCAGGTGCGGCACAAGGATCTATCCTAGGCCCCGACCTATGGAACGTTAACTACGATGGAATCCTGAGAGAGGATATGCCAGAGGGAACCTTTTTGGTTGGATACGCGGATGATATTGCAGCTGTTATTACGGCCAGGAATACGGAAGAGGCACAGCGAAAACTTAGACGTGTCATATTAAGAACAAAAACGTGGTTGGATTCCCACGGCCTAGACCTGGCCATGCATAAAACGGAATTACTACTGATCACTGGTCGTCGTATCCCTTTGCACGTGGACATGAGTATTGGAAACGAGGTAATCAGGACCAAGAGCTCGGTAAAATACCTGGGAATAAGGCTGGATCCCAGGCTGACATTTTCGTACCAGATTCAGTACTCTGCTAACAAAGCCCAGAAGATCGTTGGACAGCTCAGCAGATTAATGGCGAATATTGGAGGACCGCTACCGACGAGAAGGAGACTCCTGATGGAGATCGGAAACAGTATTATGCTCTATGGGAGCGAGATTTGGGCCGAAACGCTAGATGTCAAAAAGCGGGCAAGGTCACTTGTATCGGTACAGAGAACGGCTGCATTGCGTATCACGTCGGCATATCGCACAGTGTCCGCCCCAGCCGTACTTGTGATAGCAGGTACAATCCCTGTGGATCTGCTGGCGGCAGAGCGGATGGAGATATATAGAGCGAAATCGGCTGGAGATCATATAACCGGCCACTTCAGGGAAAACACCGTCTCAAGATGGCAACGACGATGGAACGAGGAAGATAGAGGAAGGTGGACGGCGAGACTTATCCCGGACATAAGGCCATGGATTGGTCGGAAATTTGGAGAGGTAAACTATTACGTTACGCAGATGCTATCGGGTCACGGATATTTTAGGAAATATCTGCATAGGATAGGCAAGACCGCTTCCCCTCACTGTCATTACGAAGAAGGGGAAGTTATTGATGATGCAGAGCACACGGTTTTCGAATGTGCACGCTGGCAGAGCTATCGCTCTGTACTGACGTCGGAAATCGGAATGATCACGGCCGCTAACATTGTCGGTGTTATGACTTCGAGCAGAGAAAATTGGGCCTCAGTGGCGAATTACGTGGAGCGCATTCTAAGGCTGAAGAAGAGAGACCTTGAGGCTGCAGAACAGGCAGGCACGCCGGCATAATTGATACGGACACGTGTGTCAAAGGAAAACGACACGGGATCCTTATCTAAAGGAATAGTGGAGACACGTGAATGTCTCCTCAACTTACGACACGCAATCCGGACGCGGATATGAACACGAAGGGGCCAAATGGCCAAAAGGACTCCACTCCGAAGTAATACCACCGTAGTTCCGGAGTGGGCACAAGTCCACGAGACGAGGGGGGGAGTTTAGTGGGTGAGGGCCCCACACACGGAGGATGTGACGACTTCCTCTATGGTGCGGTTAGGAACATTCACCCCTCCTCGGCGTGAAAAAAAAAAAAAAAAAAAAAAAAAAAAAAAAAAAAAAAAAAAAAAAAAAAAAAAAAAAAAAAAAAAAAAAAAAAAAAAAAATTTAAGTCCATATATACACACATAAACACATACACACACATACATTAGATTGTCCTAGAATCTGTTTTTATTATTATTGTTGGCTTGTTAATTTAGTTAATGTCGTATCTTCCCACTTGTGGAAGATACTGCGGGAGATTTGGCGGTCGGTCACGCTTTATGATGTCTTTACGCTTTCCATAGAAGAACTTGGTTGCCATTTATGAATTATTCCTTAATTCTTAACTTGAGTAGTAAGTGTTTTTGTTTTTGATTTTTTTTTCCATTGCATGTCCTGGGGTGGAGACATCAATGCGTGGTCGTTTCATTGTTGATTGTTGTTTGGTTTAGGTTGAATGAAATTGTACTTACTCTCGTATTCCTTCAATTCATAATTTAAAAGAAAAAAAATATTGACACATGTTTATGACGAAATCTTAATAGATAATAGGGGCGGGGACGAGGTAAAGCAGTTTATCAATTTGTGCTTCTCGTGTGTACTTTTGAATGAGACTTAAAGTTTTTAATACTTCTTGAATAAATTGTGAAACTAATGTAGAAGACGAGTGTACATACATGTATAGCGCCGCTTAGTATGAACACATTTCTACGAATAAATACAAAGGAAAAGGGATGCATTTATTTTTGTAAATTTTTTGCGTTTTTAGCGATTCCTACAGACTTATTCTATAAATAGCTAGCCATGAGATTATAAACCTCAGGCTAATTACTTTGGCATTTTGAAATAATGACTGGAAGCCAGCATTTACTCCAGATGACTATAAAGCAAGTGCGTATATTTCTTACACGTTGTAATTTCAACTTGAAATGTGTGTGATTTGATATTACAACTTGCCGTTAAAGTTGGGTTTAGTTAAAGGTAACTTTAGCTAAAGTAAACTTTAAAGTCAACTTTAACTTATTTTCGTTATTATAACCTATAACCTAAGGGCGCCCTTAGGATCATTATTACAATTGTCGTTAACTAAAGGGAGAATTTTAACGGGCAGATAAATTGTTTTTCACTATTATGAGTACACAATAAGATAGAAGAGAGCGTTAAGCTCATCCTGCCGGTAACTTTTAAAGTTAAGTTTACGTTTGAACTTGCCACATTACATATTATTTTCAATATGGCAACTTCAAATTTAAACAAAATGAGCATACACAACAAAAAAAAAAAAACGAAGCCCGTCGTTGCCACTGCATTAAAAAAAAATCTTGTTTAATTGAGCAGTTTTATCGGCATTGCTCCGGCTCTGCCATATTTTTGAAAACAGTTAACTTTATTTTATCTGTAAGTTATAACAATGAAAATAAGTTAAAGACAACTTTATAGCTCCCTTTAGCTAAAGGTACCTTTAACTAAACCCAAGTTTAACGGCAAGTTGTAATAATGGCCCTTAATCTATTAACACATTACAGTTAACTATTAACACAGTGATTCTTTTGAATTTTAATAGACATTTTCTCAGCTCAGATTATAAACGTCAGCTATTTTGAAATAATGTCTGAAAAGCTATAATTTTTGTAGTAATGACCTTAAAGTAAGTGCGTATTTTTCAATTCCGTTGCAATTTCTATTTAATATGTGCGGATTTGTTTTCCTAACCTGTTAACACATTGCTTTTTTTGCATTTTATCAAATACTTTACACCACTGTGATTATATACCTCAGGCTAATTACTTTGGTATTTTGCAAATGATGGCTGGAAGCTAATAATTTATCAATGATGATTACAAAGTAAGAAGTGCATACATGCCATTCCCATTGCAAGTTCCATTTGGAATGTGCAGATTTGTAGTCTTAATCTATTAACACTTTGCTGTTTATAAACACTTCCTCAGCTGACTTTTACAGACGAAGAATAGTTGCAAATTACACTGTAAAGCAATTACCTGTTAAGCTGGAAAACAATTAATAAAACTGAAACAAAGTAAAGAAATAATAAGATGGGATGATTGCTTTGCTCCTGCGCTAAGTTTCCTAAAGGAACGCAAAGCCAATAAAATCAAAGAATCATGCAAAACGTAATAGAAAATATTTCATGCCGCATACGAGTATAAATACAATTCGTGTAAGACTGCCTTAAGCCAATACTGTGAAATTTTTCTAGCAATAAACGTAATACGTAATCATGCCGCATACGAGTATAAATACAATTCGTGTAAGACTGCCTGAAATGAATACTGTGAACTTTTTCTAGCAATTAGTTTCCTTAACAATTGATTTTTCCATAACTCCTTTCAATCTAAATCTCCAATGAGTTCAAATACTTCTTAATTCAGAGTCATAATAAAATTCTCAAATATACGATATGCGATGATCCCTTTATCAGTATTACTATTCTGCCTGCTCTTACCCTTTATAGTTTAAAGTCTAAGGGCCACTATTATAACTTTCCGTTAAACTTGGGTTTAGTTAAAGGTGCCTTTAGCTAAAGGGAACTGTAAAGTTACCTTCAACTTATTTTCGTTATTACAACTTACAGATAAAATAAAGTTAACTGTTTTCAAAAATATGGCAGTGCCGGAACAATGTCGATAAAACTGCTTAATTAAACAAGTTCTTTTAACGCAGTGGCAACGACGGGCTTCGTTTTTTGGTTGAATATGCTCAATTTTGTTTAAATTTGAAGTTGCCATATTGAATATAATATATAATATGGCAAGCTCAAATATGTATGATCCTACCTTTATCTTAACGCTCACTTCTATCTTATTGGCTAATCATAATAATGAAAAACCATTTATCTGCCCATTGAAAGCTTGCCTTTAGTTAACGGCAAGTTGTAATACTTCTATCGATGCCTAGGCATCGTAAAGTCCATTATAACTGTAGCCCTATGAAAATCTAAGTTCAAAAAGGATTCAGAACTTTTCTTTGAATTTTAATATCATATTTATTGAACTAATAGGGGACTCTGAGGTCGCCATAGTTTAGAGAATACTTTGTTGGCTTAATAGTCGTGAGGCCACAGTTCAAATATAAAAAAAATATTTCTTCGGCGACTTCCTCTCAGCAGATTTCTGGCAAAAATTCTACGAGTAAAAATAAAATTGCCATGACAAAGTTTCTCAATAATTTGTCGTTCGGAGTCGACTTTAAACTGTAGATCCCCCGCCAGTCATGTATCAAATTAACACATACAACATAAGTGGTGTGAAAAGCTTGGCAACATTAATACACCAGTATGGTTCAAAATATATGTATGTATGCTAACTGTAAAACTTCAATTTAAAATAATTAAAACTTAAAACTGAAATAATTTTTACTCACCTATTTGATAACTGAAACATGTCCATCATGTGGTCCGGTGGCAATTGAGAACCGTAATGACGGCCATACGCATGAGATCCATAGGATCTATAAGTACCAAACGGTGCATTGGGATACCACATATTCGGATGGAAACAACCAGCATTTGAGGATGTATTTGTTGGATAATTTGATGTTGCCGACGCTGCCGAAGACGTACTACTACCACCCATATCGTGTTGACTACCATAAAGATATGGATGCTGGTTATTATTCGCCCTCATCGCAGTATGACGATGTATAGCCGCAGAACCTGTGGCATTTGTTTCCTGTTGAGATGGCATGATGGCGGGAAAATTATAATTGAAATGCATTGCTGAGCCCGAAGGTGGCCTGAGCATTAATTCTGACGAACTATATTTCATTTCCGTATCAGACATTTCACCACCACTACTGCCATAGACATTATCGGGCGGATTGGTTTGAGCAAATGGATTATCCTGTTCTGTGGCATGGAATTCCGAATAATCTGAACCCACATGAGATACATTGTCATCTTGAAAGCCGACATCCTCTTCAGTCGTATCGCCCCAGCTATTAAGAGCATTAAGATTGAGTTCATCGTTGTCATTTTTGCAATTCGTTTCCATATTGTATTGCGAGTATTCACGTTTCGGCTGATCGTCTGTCTCATCGACAATTCTGTCGAATTTTTCACTTAAATACGGAATGTCATCGGTTTCAAATTTATCGTTATGTGGTGGTGATTCGTTAATATAAAGAGTTTTTGGACTTTTTATATTGTGGACCCTATTAGATTCTGGGCTATTCATAGCGGAACACATTCTGAAAAAAAGAAAAAGTTTTCGATTGAAAAATTTTCATTCAAATTTCACATAAACAATGTTATTCTAGTATTATATAAAGTATTATCACAAGCCATGTATACTCTGACAGAAATGTAAAACAATTTCTTTAGGAAGGTAATTAGGATCACAAATGTGCTTAAATATAATTCAAGTTAATATAATTCCACAATTTTGAAGCTATTAAGGAGGGAACTCGAAATCCAACATCAGATCAGAAGTTTTATAAGAAATCCTTTTTTATGCCTCGGTTAGGCTTAGAATGACTCATGCAAAAGGAATTTCTGGTAATTTTAACCTGGTTTAAGGACAAACTGTACAATTGCCTGTCTTTTCCCTTTTTAACAAAGAATTTGCCACCTATGTACCTCTAAAGTTCCAGATGCTACTTAGCATACCTCAAAATGAAATGGACCAGAGACCCAAAAGCAATACATTTGATTCGCGAATAAAGTTATGTATGACTAGGGAGTTGTTGCAGTATCCATCAAGACAAAACATAAGTTATTTACTACGCTATATACATACATATGTATATAGTTTATGGTATTAATTTTTTAATTCGTGCATAAATTTCTCATCGTAATGTGCCAGCCACATGTCGCGATGTATTTCCAGGCGAGCCATTACTACATCATATTCCTTAGAAATTCGACCGAATGATAGGTGGGGTATTACTAGACTAGGACCCGAGAATTCAGACTTCAGCTCTAACATCTTGATGAAAAAAGAAAACAAATATAAAAAATAGTTCTTACTCATCAATAATGTATGTAAGATTATGTTAAATTTTTTTTCGTGTGAACTTCTTATGTCATACAGACATACATACATACATAATTGATCTTTACAACCCTTTTTTAGTCAGGATAACGACCTAGTTTCTTACACCATTTATATTGTGGGTGTTAATTTTATACCTGAGTGGCGAGACCTATAATTTATAGTCAACTCCGGACGACAGATTTTTGATGATTTTTATTACAACTTGTCGTTAAACATGGTTTTAGTTAAAGGCACCTTTAGCTAAAGGGCATTATAAAGTTACCTTTAACTTATTTTCGTTATTACAACTCACAGAAAAAATAAAGTTAACTGTTTTCAAAAATATGGCAGTGCTGGAGCAATGTCAATAAAACTGCTCAATTAAACAAGTTTTTTTTTAACGCAGTGGCAACGACGTGCTTCGTTTTTTTTTTGTTGTATATGAAAATAATATATAATGTGGCAAGTTCAAGCGTAAACTTAAATTTAAAATTTACAGGCAGGATGATCCTCCCTTCAGCTTAACGCTCACTTCTATCTTATTGGGGTACTCAGAATAATGAAAAAAATGTATTTGCCCATTAAAATCCTCCCTTTAGTTAACGGCAAGTTGTAATAATGGCCCTCAGAATTTTTACCAGAAGTCTGCTGCGAGGAATTCACCGAAGAAATATATTTTTTTTCATATTTCGTTTTGATGTCTGGCCTGGGGCTCGAACCCTGGCTTTACATCTAATAAGCGAACACACTACCTACTAGACTACGGCGGCTCCTTATCGCATACTAACTTAAAATTTTTTAATTAATTTATTTATTTAATTAATATTTTTAATTTAAAAACAAACCTTTAAGAGAAATTGTAAATAATCTCTTTAAATTGTAACAATATGGGATATTTTGTATGTGCAACAATGTGGCATAAAAATGTCAATTACAATGTAATGTATTGAAGTTACTGTTGCTGTATTTACAATGCTTTTAATGCTTTCCCTACCAAGATTGTAATTGAAAAAAACAAAAACAAATTCTATTATAAGACTTCTCCGATGGACGTCGTGTGCATATGTACATATGTATGTACGTAATTGAGAATTTTTGCTTGGAAACCACAAAGAGTTCATTATTGGTTTCTTGGCAATAAAACGACGGCAGTTGTAATAATAGGAGTTATTGGCAATTGTTTAATATATATGCATATACAAGAGTACAACATAAATATTTTTAATATGTATTAACATTTATTATTATGTAGTACGTGTATTCAAAATTATTGTTATTTTTATGTTGTTGCTTATATCCTTTTTTTGTTTTTGTTTTTTTTTTTATTTGCCTCCAATGGTGCAAGAATTTATTTTAGTTTTAATTACTTTGGACACATTCAATTGGACAACGGCACTAGCACACTAACGTTTCAAAACTTTTCTTTTCCCTTTTTATTATATATTTTTAATTTATTTTAATAATTAATTGCAACAATTTTAAAGAGAATAATTTAATAATGCTATATATAATTTGCAGTTCCATAGGTCTTTTATAAACAATTACTTCTGGTTTATTGTAATTTTTTTTTCCAAAGTCATAAATATAAATATTTATTTGTTTAACAATTTATTGAATTTGTAATCAAATTGTTGCACTATTTAAAAAAAAAACTATTTAAATTACAGACGCAACAGTACTTACTGTAGACCAGGTTATATTATTTTATAATAATTGCTTGTTAGCAAACAATTCAATTGAGTTTTTGTTTTAATAAAAAAAATAAAACAAATGTGTGACTTTTTTCAATGAATACTAATAATTGCTGGTCAATGTATGTATGTGAACGTTTTCATATGTATGTCCATTGATCATACAATATATACCGCCAAGAAACTGCCCGAAATATGTACGAGCTAAGATCAAAAATTAACTGTTATTTTCAAATTTCATGAGTTACGTATGTTTGATTTTCGAATTTTTTTCCGTTATGTTGGTACACATGTCTGTTATATACATACATGTGTTGACAATATCAGCCATTTTGGATTGTCAGTTTGTTTTTGACAGATAAAACGGCTAGTCGTGTTTTGATGTACTCTTCGATCTTTTACTATTCGATGAAAACATTGCAGCAGTGAAGAAAATGATTTTGAATAATCGTCGAATCACTATTAGAGAGGTTGCTGATGATGTTGGCATATCGTTCGGCTCATGCCAAGTAATTTTTACGGATGTTTTAGGCAATTAAACGTGCGGCAGCGAAGATTGTTCCAAAATTGCTAAATTTTTAGCAAAAACAACGTTGCATGGACATCGCTCAGGAGATGTTGAACGTCGACACGACACGCCGAACTTTGACAGCTGATAACCGTCATCTTGTTGATGGTACATCTGTCAAATTAGCTGTCATTTATACAATCTGTGGAATCTTGAGTTTTATGCGTATACTATATACATATTTCTTTACGAACGACATTGAATAAATCATCACAGTCAACTCTATAGATCGACGATTACCAACTTGTTTGGCCCAAATTGAATGATATGAAAGCCAACGATATGTGTTTTCAACAGGAGAATGTTACATGCTACGCAGCTAATGCTATATTGATATTCTGCATGAACGATTTCAGAGCATGTTTATCTCACGTGGAGATGATGAGAACTGACCACCGAGATCATGCGTTTTGATACCGATGGATGTTTACTTGTGAGGGTTTCTTAGGTTAGGTTAGAGGACGTATGCTTATCAATTAAGACAAGTACAGTACCCGGAGGTCGAATTGACCCATTGTACAACGTCCTTAAAGAGGGAAGGATAATAGAGGGAATAGGATAAAAGGAGAGGATGTAGGAAAGGGGGAGAATGGGAAGTGGAGGAATTATACAGACATGGCACCATGAGCCACTTTTTCGGTTGACTTTTGTTTGAGATTTAGCGATTACGTAACCGTTCTTTCAAATGATCTGAATACTCTCTTGAAGTCATATCGCGACTTTGTGCGAGAGTATTAAGCCTGTGGGAACTTTTTTTTTTGTTAAAATACATATATTGGCGTACTAAGAATTTTGCTGTCCACTGTATGTACATATCGTTGGTTTGTATTAAATGCATTGGAATCACAAAAAAAATCAATTTCGAAAAAAGTGTGAGTTAGGGCCTTTCTACATGAGACCAACGATATATAGGAATTTTGTAGGTGACTTAGCCGATCAGGCGAATGATGAAGCCTTAACGTAAAAAGTTTAAACTGATTTGAAGCCGGTGATGTTTATTGCTGCCGTATACAGCACTATACTTGGTTTGGACAAGATTTAGACGGAGTGATTGAAACAAAACCTTTTTGTATGGAATCATATACTAGAACTTGCTGCTTTATTCCCTAATTGTCTAAAAAAAGTTCTCGACAAGAAGCAGACGCTTTATCCGCAAACATCGAAAATGAGTCATTTAAAAATCCATGTCCATAATCGATGGTGGCAAATCCTGTCGATGTCCAGTAATTTTCTTGAGTGAAAAACTCGTCACAAAAAAAGATGTTTTTTTTTTTTTTTTTTTTTTTTTTTTTTTTTTATTATTAATTCGCAATTTACCTATAATTGCTTTAAATTTAACTGCTAAATGATTTCATTCTTTTATGCAACTGTTCTCAACTATAATTCGTAATAAATACATTGTATTTAATGATTGACAAACAATTTTGCTCGATTGCATTCCGCTTTTGAAATAAGGAAAGAAAAAAAAAAGATAACAATTGTAATTTATTTATAAAATAAAACGTTTATCAACAGTTAATAATTGTTAACGCGAATTAAATAACTATTAAATATTGTAATAGAGTTAAATTAAGTTATAAAACATCTGTAAGCACACATACAATTTACAAATAATTAAAAAAATACAATTGTTTGTAAATAATGCCCCCCCCCTAACTCAATCATTTAAAATACAATTAATAAGAAAAATAACGTGATTTTATTTTTGTCATGCAAAATGTTAAATCTGGACTATAGTTTCAGAATTACTATCTAAGTCAAGTGATCAGATCAGATCATATTAAATATGTATCCTTCACAACTTTGTTGGCAGCGTTGTATAGTTGGTTAAATGTTTTGTTAACAAACCTGACAATTCAAGATTCCAGGTTCAGCTGAAACTTCTAACATTGAAATCACAACTGACCATCTACGGCCACGCATCTTAGTAGTATGAAAGAAGGAAATGCTGACTGTAAAGTTACTTTAAAGAGGAAACTTAAAATATTGCAACCACTGGAGAGGAATGCTTAACAACTATACAAGAGACTATCAATCATAATACAAAGAAGTTTTTAATCAGTCAGGATCAGTCCAATACTCCACATAGAAGGTCATACTTTCTTGTATCTAATCTTCATCGATTTCTTAAAAGCCTGAAATAGATGTACTGCCAGATATAGAGTATTGAGTAAATAGTACATACATACATACATAATTGGCCGTTACAGTCAGGATCTCACACCACTCATGTTGTGGGCGTTAATTTTATACTTGAGTGGCGGTTACCTACAGTTTAACGTCGAATCCGAACGACAGATTTTTGAGAAACTTTTTCATGACAGGTTTATTTACTCTCAGAGTTTTTGCCATAAATCTGCTGAGAGGAAGTCGCCGAAGATATATTTTTCTTTTCTTATTTCGTTTTGATGTCTGGCCTGGGGCTCGAACCCGGGCTTTTCGTCTAATAAGCGAACGCACTACCTACTAGACTACGGCGACGACATGAGTAAATAGTATGTTTAATAATAATTCAAATTATAAGCTTTATGTACGGGGAAGTCGTCGTTGTCTAGTGGGTAGTGTGTGGGCTTATCAGACGTGAGGCCTCGATTTAAACCTAAACGAGAAATCCAAATTCAAATCTCAATTCTGACATTTAAAAGAAATATGAAAAAAGGTCTCTCCCTCTTCAGACTTCTTACAAAAGCTCTACTGGATATGTAAAATCTTCGAAAGCCTGTCGCTTGATGTTAATGTTAAACTACAGTTTCCCACACTCGAGAATAAAATTGACACACTACATAGCAGGAAGAGTGGCTGTAATCCTGACTAAACGGTTGTGAAAGCCAATAATTTGTGTTTGTATGTAATGTTGTATCAACAAAAGTATTATTTTTTTTTATGAAAATTAAAAACATTGCTTAAGAGCACATACATACATACGAACATACAGTGAGCGCCAAAAGTAGGGAAACACCACTGAAATAATTCATTTTCTTAGGATAGCGAGAAAAGTAAATGAGAATAGTGGAATAAATTTCCAAAAATAAAAACGTTTATTTATTACTTATAAAATGTTAAAACAAAAACAACAGTTCATGATAAAGAAACTTTTTTTATACTTAAGAACATAATAGAAAATTTAAAATTATGTATAGTGGGTGTTGACTCACTTATGGCGCTCACTGTACATACCCGCATATAGCATAAAGTGTGTGGTCGAAAACAACAATGTATTGGCGTTTCTTAATTGAATTGTTTGTTTACTACTAACCGATGACGATTTAAAATTTATTCTTTCATATTAAATGGACCTTGAAAAGATAATGACCGAAAAATCAAAAACAAGAATGGAAAATATTTACCATGAGAAAGACTATCAAGCAGGGTTTTATTTAAAGAAATGGGTCATATTCATTACATACAATGTATCATATCATATAAATTGTTTATTTCATTATACTTGTTTTCAAAATGGAAATATTTTCAACAACAAACAAACACGAACTATGTTATCGTATTATTGTGATAGGCTATAGAGATAACGTGTGTTTTCATACGACTACCATAAAGTCCAAAACAGATTTCGTTTAGCGATATACTAAAAAACTTTTAAATTTAGTTTTTGATAAGTTCAACTCATTATATATTATGTATTTCAATTGTTGTTCAAAGATCAAATCTTACGACTTTTCTGATATCATTCTTCCGTTACCAGTGTGTAATGTATCATGGGGATTTACCACTATCGACATATCAATAGTGAATGAGGAGCACAGTTATAAATTTATTTATAAAATCAAATTTGAAGTTAAGGAAATTATAGCCTAGTTTTTTGTTGTGTTATGTATCTACCCGATGGCAATTGTCGGCATGAAGCCATTGATGATAGATGATATAAAATGGATTGCTTATGACAATGTTAAGTTTTTTATTATCACACCCAATTGGTGGTTCTGTATGAACTCTTTTAATGAACTCTACACAATTATCCCTGCAACAGATAATACCCAATTAATTACAATCAACCTAATAAAAAGCCTCTGGCTCACTAAAGCCTGTTGCAGATCCTTTCCTCGTCAGGCCACCGGCAATTTCGTTGCCAGTGATATTGAATTATAATCCAATATCATTCCGACCAGCAAATAGTTTTATTGAAGCGTACCCTAAAATTGCCTGAATCTTAAACCGTAAGGCAATTGGTCTTTCCTCAAGGCACAAAGATATGTACTTGTAATAGATCTAAAGACTGTTGACCATATCCTCATTCATACCAGTCTTTAATACATTTCGGATTAACGCAAGCCTCACCACAAAAGTTCAATTAAAAATAGATTCATGCGGTTCGTAATCGATCTGCCATATGATGCAGCATGATTCCTAGAATGACAAGATCACATAAGAATGATTGCTATTAAATAACGATGAGACGGCACAAATGATGCCCAGAACAGGATTGATGGTCGGACAAGTTTTATGGATTGACAGAGCCATACGGTCAAACTTTTTTCGAACCTATACTGTCAGCAATTGGACCGCCTAAGGAAACAAGTGACAGAAGGGAAACTGAATACCAACAGAAAGACGTCAGACACTTTACATCAATAATATTTCGTCTATATTCCTAGAATGGAGGTTTGGATTCTTTTATACATCGCCTGATTTGTAATACAGACCTGATTAGACAAGAATTACACAAGAATATCAACGAGATATCTTTAATTTGAAGCAAAAATAATAAAATAATTTATTTTTACTACATCTACCTCACACGATAATTTAATTAAATTTGCTTTTCCATTTTTAACAAAAAATTAAAATAACAAAAACAATGAACATGAAAAAAAAGGAATAACAAGTGAAAACTTACCAATATTGGGGGTAAAATGTTGTTTCAATTGTTGTTTTGCTGTTTCCTGTGTTTATATTTAGATTCCCTGTTATTGTTTTCATATGGCAACGGCTTTGACAACAATAATAACACGATAAAGAGTGCTTTAAAAAAAAACACGGTATGGAAAGACAATGCAACGTATAAATAGCGGTATTTATTTTCTGCAATAATATAACGCTGACTATGAGGGCAAGATGACTGTGCGATTGTTATTGTTGCATTCTTAGACCGATAACAACAATGTACATATGGTTACCGGCTACTTTTAATAATTATTATTTTTTTCTTTTAAAAAAACGTCATAGTTTTCAAGCAATAACTAAAGCATTGTTGTTTCTGTTGTAAATAAACACGCCGCTATAAACGTCACCGGTTGCTCTATTAGTTGTTGTAGTTGTATTAGTAGTTGTTGTTGTTTTTTTTTTTGTATTTCATTTATTATTATAATAGTAGGATTTGTTTTTATTTGCAACACTTCTCTTTGTTTTCTTTTGTATTTATTATTTATGGTTTTTTTCTTTCCCTTTTTAATTTGTTTTCTTTTGTTTTAAGTTATTGTTTAATTCTTTTTTATTTTATTTTTGTTTTGTTGATTAAAAATAAATTTTTAACTACACAATACAACAACTATACACAGCTGTTTTGCTCTCTTTTGTTTTCTGTTAATCTCTCTTGTGTTCTTTGTGAGCGTTTATGGTAAGGTTTCTTTAGACATTTTGTTGTTGGCTTATGGAAATACTTCCTTTTTTAAACGATTACAATTTAGAAGATTTTGTTTACATTTTTTAAAACACTTTTTTTTTTGTTGGTTTCAATTTAATGTTTTTTATTTATTGTTATTTTTATTAATTTTAATCATTAATTAAATATACAATGGCATGTGTATAATTTTTGTTTTCCCATTTTTCACTACTTTGAGGCAGTATTTAATAATTGTATGGCACAGATTTTTTTTTTTTATTTTTATTAAAAAATAATATTTTTAAAATTCAATTTAATTTATTTGTTGGTTTTTGGTTACGACTTTAAAATAAATTCTGTTTCATTTTGTCTGGCTGTTTTTGTTTAAAACTTAAATAAATAACAACAATTTAGAGAGAAAACAAAAACATTAATTTTAATGAATTTATAGTTTTGTTTTTATTTTTAATACAATAAAAATTGCATATAAAATTAATTATAGCACATTCGCAAATTAACCTGTTAAATGCATCAGCTTTGTCAAATTGATTTTTTTTTTTTGTAATAAAAACTGTTTATTTTATTTTGTTTATATATGTATGTATGTACATGATGTTAAATATTTATAAGAGTTTGTTAAATTAAACAAATTATGAATCATCAAAATAATGTTGCATCAGCTAAATAAGATTTCTTCCAGATAAAGATAAGAATTTTTATTCTAAGCAAATATTGTTACCAAAATAATTTAAAAATTGAGCACAGGGTTGCCTGATCTTCCACTATCTTCCAAGCGGAAGTGACGACCATACTAGCTGCGTTGATAACTTACAGTGCTGTTCAAAAAAATAGATTCACCTGCTTTCCGAAAGGTTTACTATATCTAAATCTCTTACACAAAGGAGTATATTTAAAAAAAGTAACTGCACTTTGTTTACTGACCTCTTATGAATATAATTCTGTTACATTTCAAACATTTGAAGTGTTACTCTTCTTTAATTAATTGCACGAATAGATTTGGTTGTGATGTTAGATCATGGTGAATCTATTTTTTTGAACAGCACTGTATATTTGAAACCAAAACATCCATTTTCATCAAATTATACCAAAAGTTGTCTGTTGAACTTCGATTACAAGATTTAAATTGGTTCATGATCTAGAAGCTAGCACACTAGTGAAATAGAATACAAGTATAAAAAACTTGATAGCAACACTAATGGAACACAAATACATATGTATATGCATTAAATAAACATAATCAAGCGACTTTTAACCTTCCTTAATTATGAATTAAATGAATAATAAAAAAAAGAAATTAATCGATAATTTATTATTAATATGAAATTCATATACAATAACTGATGGTATATAATAATATGTATAGAAAATTAATAATAAATTTACTTTTTTTATGTGTAAGAACGACGAAGAGTTTTAACACCTGTTTTGTATAATCTAAGCTTGACCTAGAAACAATATTTTAAGATTTTAAAACAAAATATTAAATATTAAAAAAATTAAATTGAGATATTAAAACAAACAATATAGCGGCTTTGTAATATTTTGTACTATATAAGAATTCAATAGACATTTCTGTTCGTTTACAATAACTATCAAAAATTCCAAAATAAAATAAAACAAACAAAATTGAAAATTAAAAAAAGTATCACTACGAAACTGAAAACACTAGAAAATACAAATTGAATAGCACAACAAATACTGCAGTAACAATTTTATATTTATTAGATAATTAATATTTTGTTTTACACTAATCAGTTCGTTAGCCGATATACATAAATTAAGATGCAAATTAAAATTCATATTTCGAAGTCTTTGAATTTTTTTTACTAAAGTTATCGTAACGTATAAAAATGATGCAGTGGCAACACTTTGAATTTACGGTAACTTAATAAATATAGCCGAGCGAAACAGTAAACAAACAAAAAATAATTCCGAATAAACTTTTCACCTTTTTGTTTTATAAATCAAAAAAATTAAAAAGCAAAAAAGCTCAATCGATAATTTATTAATATTAAATTATATGTACATAATATTAAAAACAAAACAACAATACAAAATATTTTTACATTCATAAACCTTTGTCAATGAAATTCATTCATATGGAACGTGCGTTAGATTTAATAATAATTTTTAACAATTATTAATTAGGTATAATACATACAGTAATGGAAATATATATAATTAGAAACGACATTTTGAACAACTAAAATTGTAGCGTTATTCAACGAGTAGACATTTAACATTGTTGTCGTTGCTAAACACGTGATGTTCAAAGTATTCCCATAAGAGAAAAAAATAAAAAAATAATTAGAAAAGTTTATTATTTACTTTAAATATTGCGTAAATCGCAATAAACGTCATTATTTAGCTCAATATTTCATATAAAATTTCAATTAATTATTGCGCAATAAATACGCAAATTGTTATAATATTGAGTGAAATTTAAAATGCAGCACTGTCATAAATATGTTCAGGGCGCATATTACAATTATCCGAACACTTTCTGTTGATATTTATCAACTCAACCAACAACAACAAACAAATGTTGTTGAAACAACCAGCTGTCAAATGAATGAATTGAATAAGCAGCTGAACTGCGTTTATTGTTATGTCTGAACACTTAAAATATTGTACTCAATAAACCGAAAATTGACTCAATAAAAGTGCATATCTGAACATAGTATTACTGTCAACATTTACAGTGACGACCCCTGTTTAATAGCATGTATAATATACTATGCACATACAATATACAATATTTATTGCTATAAATTTCACAATTCAATGAATTATTTTTTATAATAATTCAAAATGTTAAACATTTGACGAATATTCATTATAAAACAACTGCTAGATGAGCCGTCTGTCTGTCTATCTGTTTGTTTGTTTGTTTGTTTGCCTGGTGTGATTATATAGGTGTTGCGCGCCGACAGGTTGTATGAATGATACATTGTGAGATATCGCCGTAGTCACCGCTTCTACGTTTTATTTTTATTCTGGTTTACATTCTTTAGATTTTTTCCTTTTAATATTTTCTTATTATTGTATATAAGAAATTAAAATAAGTATAAATTAATAAAAATAATTCATTTGTTTATTATATTGTATAAACAAAATGTGTTTGAATGTTGACAGGTTTTTTGTTTTATTATTTGTTTGTGTTTGTGTATTTTTATTTATTTCTATGCATTTGCATTGTTAATGCTTTGCAAGACTTGCTATATATACTAGAGCTACATATTATTTATATTTTGCAGTATCGCACTAAAAAATATAGAGTGTACTAATGTAACATAGAAAATGGATCACTTGTGACAATGCTAAGAACAAGCAGTCAGAAGAGAGTTGCTATAAGTTTAATGACAGTAAATTACGTAGTATCATCTAGTCCACTAATGAACGAAACTATACTGCATAAAGCAATCGGTTACCGGTGTCCAAAACCGTTCATTACAAGACTAGAATATGGAAATTACTGATACCTTGAGCATTAAGCATTGATGTGGCGCGTTTGTGTTTGTTTTGGGTGTTTGACATATCACTAGTATCGCAAACGGACCCCAATCGAGGCCGTTTAGCGTTCGCCCAAGCAGTCATTGCGTGCACATTGTGACCATTTTCATTCCCATAGAAAACTCAATGAACTTAGACTCTATACTCTCTCTTACCAACGGATCAACGGTCATATCTCTTAATAGTAAGAACAGTCGATTTACTGTTAACGTATGTACAGATATGCCTACGCGCTTTCATCTGACTCGGTAGTAAGCATGCTTTCTTTCGGCCAAGTTTTCCGCTCAAACTACACTTGAGGCATTAGGAAGTCTCTAATAATGAAGACTGTAGTCACCAGGGTAGGTAGTGCGTTGGCTTATTCGACGCAAGGCCAGGGTTCATATCCCAGATCAGACATCAAAACGAAATATGAAAAAAAATATTTCCTTGGGCGACTTCCTCTCAGCAGATTTCTGGCAAAAACTCTGAGAGTAAATAAAATTGCCATGAAATGCCATGAGTAAATAAAACTGCCATTTACAATTCAAAATGGAAAGCGACTTCGTTGAATTTCCGATAGCTTGTTCCAAAAATTATTATACATTGCCAGCCACCAAGTGCTAAACATGTTTGTTTAAAAAAAAAAAATAATAATGTCGATACAAAGAAATTCATTGCAATGCCTGCGATACTTACTCAATTGCCCCGTTTTTTGCCAATTGGAACGAAAATTTATAAATAAATTATGGTTATCTTTTTACTACACCTTATATAAACTTTTAAATGTAAAATATTTCACGCATAATAGCAGCTCTCTTGTGAATTCTCGTATGCATATTTGTTGTTATTTTGTTTGTTTTAATATGACATTTTGTGTTTTTATTGTTTGGTTTATTTTAATTGTATTTTATTGTATTTATTCTTATTAATTAAATATATTTTATAGTCTTTTTTTAATTTTATTTTAATTTAAATTTTTAAATTGTATTTCTTTTTCTGTTTATTGTTGAAAAAAAAAATTGTATTGAAATACAGTCACATAAAACCGGTTGAATAAACAATATTGTACATACATATACATATATACTGTATATAAAGATATATACATACATATATAAATATTATATATACATACATACATATGTATAAATATGTGTACATATTTAATTATATAAAATAACAACAATAATAATACAATATGTATATAAAAAAACAAACATTTGCACGATTCTGTTTACAGTACCAACAATTAATATGAGGATATCTCGTATTGTGGTTTTATTAAAATCCATAAGTACTGAAACAGATAGTGTTGACATAAGGACAAATGGGAAAAAATCTAGTCTAGAGTTATATATGACCATAATATCTTTTGTACTGTCCTCAATCTATATAGAGTACATCTGTGCTGTATCCCGGCAATTATATTGCCCTAATGACCTCCACGATGTTGTTCGCTGCCAAAACATATATACTTATAACTCACTGTTACCGTCTGAGGTGTATAAACATTACACAGTTTCTAGGTACATACTTGATTTGCCGAATAGTTTTCTTATTCTCTACATATTGGACTTGAAGGCATCCGTATTATGAACAGTCCCCAGTCCGAGACACGGTGGGTATCCTTAACCTACTTGTGGATTAGTCCGTCTTTCTATTGTAATTAGCCAGCAAAAGTTTAAATTGTCTCAAACTTATTTGCCATATGAGCCATTGCTTTTCTACATCTTCCATTTCGCCTAGTATACCCTTTCTAACTTTTCTATTCACTTCCACAGAAATATTCTGACCCTATCAGCATCATGGAAGCTTCACTAGTTACACACTCATCTGGCTGCTTATTGCTGTGAATGGGAACATGACAGCACTGATTGGCTATATTTCTCCTGCCCAATTTATTCAGCTTTAAAGCCCCCGTTGTCTAGTCAGAGGGTGGAAGAGGATGCCGGTTGTCTGAAATAATCCTAATCTCACCTCACTACGCCTCATACAATAACTCAATATATTTTTACAGAGGACTTTGCTTTTAGGCAACATTTGATTGCAACCCTATTGTTCTAGAGCATGCCATACACATATGTATATACATAATTGGTCATTAGAACCCTTTAGTCAGCATTACGACCTAGCTTCTCACGCCACTGATGTTGTGTGCCTTAACAGTAGATTGATTCTGGCGACTATAATTTCCTTGTAATACTCGAATATCGGCCGAATTTGTATATTGCTAATTGTAGTGCCTGGCCTGATTGAGTTACTACTCAATAAAAAGGAGAATTCCACACAAAATCTTAATTTCAGACAACTTGAGGGCAGAATAGATTTGTAGTTGATTTAAAATTTTTTCGTCTTTTGCGATCTCCATCTGAATTCATACAAAGGGAGCGTGACTGACTTGATACCTCAAGCTTCTAAAAAATCCTTTTGCTATACACATACACACATACATACATAATTGGCCATCACAACCCTTCAGTCAGGATTACAACCTAGCTTCTCACGCCACTGATGTTGTGTGTGTTAATGTTGTACACGAGTTTCGGGATCTATAGTTTAACGTCGACCCCGAACGACAGATTTTTGAGAAACTTTTTCATGGCAATTTTACTTACTCTCAGAGTTTTTGCCGGAAATCTGCCGAGAGGAAGTCGCCGAAGAAATATTTTTTTTTTATATTTCTTTTGATGTCTGGCATGGGGCTCGAACCCGGGCTTTACATCTAATAAGCGAACACACTACCTACTAGACTACGTCGACTACACATAGAACAACTTAATATATTTTCGCAGAAGACTTTGCTTTTAGGCAATAACTAATTACAACCCTATTGTTCTAGAGCATTACCCAGTAGACTAATCATCTACTTAGATACTCTGTGACAATAATATGCTCTCTAAAAGAACTAAATGAGTATGTACTTATAAGTATAACAATATAATCTCTAGAAAAAAAATTTATTTTTGT
Organism: Sarcophaga rosellei; assembly: GCA_930367235.1. Classification (NCBI taxonomy): domain Eukaryota; kingdom Metazoa; phylum Arthropoda; class Insecta; order Diptera; family Sarcophagidae; genus Sarcophaga; species Sarcophaga rosellei. The sequence continues at coordinate 67,246,837 of OV884018.1, forward strand.
TCTTATAACTTTTACTACAACTGTACAGGTGTCATAATCTACATATGTACATAAATGCATGAAGTATACATTATACATATGTACATACATTGTACATATGTACTCGTATGTATGCTATTATAGAGTACATTTCTGCCTTAGTTTCAGCAAATGTTTGCATTTAAAAAATTTGTTGTTTTTTTGTTGTTGTTGTTGTTTGTTAGCTGATTTATTTATTTCTGGAATTAAAACAACAAAATTTATAACAACAACAAAAAATGTAAAAAAAAAAAACAAAGAACACAAGTACATACAACAGTTCAGTTCAGACGTCATGATTATAATTGTTGGCAATTTTCTTATTTTTTATTTTTTTTTTCATTTTATTTTTATATTTAAGTCCATAAAAACAGCACAAATGAAATATTATAAATTAAAAAAAAGGATAAAATTTACGAGTACAACAAACAAGTACAAGAAAGAAATGAGCCAAATGGGCAAATCGTTCAAGTTGACAAAAGAAAAAAATAAATAAAACGGCAACAATAACACCAACAACAGCAATAATAAACAGATTGCCATAAAATTTAGCAGCCGGTGCGCAACCATGGCAGCATTATTAAACATTGACTTTCTTTCTATTGAGTTGTTTTCATAATATTTTCTTCTTCTTTGTTGTTCTTTTCAAGTATACGGCATTGATTAAAATGTGAATAGACAAAAAGAAAAAATGAAGAAAAATAGAATAGAATTGAATTTAATGATTTAACCGCCATTTAAAATGTCTTTATTTCATTTCTTTTCATTAAATACGACGACCGACGACAATCTTCTCAAAAGGTCACCAAAAACATAATTTGAGTTGCCAATAGTTTCAACAACCTCAGCAGCAGTGCTGTCTACACGCATTGCCAATACTTGCAATTTATTTGTAATTAAGATGGGGTCAGTTGAAAGGCAGCCATTACCACTACAACAACCAGTGTTGAGCTATTATTAATCTAAGCCATAGTGTGGCAAGAAACCGGTTCAGTATCTCCAATGCGAGTGTCAGCCAGCTGTGCTGACCCAGATATATGTTTACAGTAGTCTGTATCTTTTATGTAGCAGTCCTACACAGTTGGTGATCGATTGTATTATCGAATCTTCGCCCACATACTGGACTTGGCAGATACTACATACATGCATAATTGTGTGTGTTAATTTTATACATGACTGGAGAGGGATCTACAGTCGACTCCGAACGACAGATTTTTGAAAACTTTTCATAGTAAATTTATTCGCTCTTAGAGTTTTTGCCAGAAATCTGCCGAGGGGAAGTCGCCGAAGAAATTTTTTTTTTCATATTTTCGTTTTGATGTCTGACCTGAACCTGGTTTGAACCGTGACCTTACGTCTAATAAGCCAACGCACTACCTACTAGACTACGGCGACTTTACTTTGCAGATACTTAAATCGAATATCCCCATTCCGCCTAGAGACTTGTGTTTCACCTCGAAAGTGTTCTTAAGCTTCTGTCCACTTTCTGAGAAAATTCAGTTCTCTACACATCGCAGCTGAGAATTACATATTTTGTAATGGTTAACGGAGTATATTTAGTGATACTCGAGTGCTGCGGCGTAATGTGTAAATGCTCTGAGGATATCTTTACTCCGAGAAAAAATTTGCTACCCTTCCGCTTGGAGGATTGTATCTTGTACTTCCTCAATACCACACTATTCCTATTTCTGTTTTTTAAAAGCGTTTTGGATCGATCGGCATACCACTTTTATTAGTTATTGCGTTGCCACTTTCAGTCTGTCTCTCTGCGTAATCTTCCTGAACTGAGAAGAGCGGCCCATGAAATTTCCTGTCTTGTGTTTATTCTTCCTAAGGATAGAAATTGCCTGCATAAGAGGCTATTGTTTTATCGTGCCACAAACGATCCTTCAAATTAGAGTCATATTAAGCAAATATTTGTTGAAAAACATATGCAACTTTTAATTTAACTTTTCGAAACTAAACTTATTGATAATAGATGTCTGCTTTCTTTATAAGTGTCATTAAAATATTCTCATGTCATAAGGCTTTTAATCTTCTTCTTTTCCTAAAACAAAATTTTGTTGTTTTTTTATAATATTTTAATGTGTGTATATTTTGATTTGATTGTGCTATCACACACGAGACTATTTTTTAAGTCGCACAATTTTTGTTCTTTCAGTCACACATGAGGCTATTTCATCTGGCATAAAATTGTATACATGTACTCTGCTTTGTGTGTATTAGTTTTTTTTTACTTATTTTTCTGAACCTGCTGTTTTATAAATGTATGTGTATTGGTTTTTGTGTTGTTTATGTTTTTGGTTTGTGCGGTGTAGAAGCTGGTTGAAAAATTATGCCAGCAAAAAAAAACACTTTCCTCACCTCTATTGCCTACAAGCTGCCATTTTGTGCCAGCATAATTGTTCTCGTGTGTGATTGTCCATTGACATTTATTTATAAGCCGACTGTGGATATTAATGTATTCTTTATTGATTTTTCATCAATAAATAGCAATTTGTACTTAAAGAGAGAGCACGGACGTATGAATAATATAACAAATAGGCATTTCAAGCATTTTTTGTATGAGTAAACCATGTTACCATCCATAATTAAATAAATATTACACATACAAATTTTATTCTACATCAGGGATTACCATTTCATAGCACAATTGTGTAGAGAGAATTCACACACATTGCTTATGCTCTTTTATTTAGTCGCCGATCAGAGTGCGACGAGTGCACATGTTAGCGGATGCTATAACATATTTTTTTAGGTTTACACTCAAAAAATATTTTATTTTGATTATTTTAATAGTCAAGTAAATAATTTAGATAATATGGAAAGAGAACAACTTTTTTATAGACATAAATCAATATTTTTGAAAAATTAAAAGGTTGGTTATTAGTAGGAGAGGAAATTTATGAACCAGAATTAGTAACCAGCAAATATCTAAAAAACATCAAAAATGTATAATTTTATATATGTTGATGGAATGAAAATCAAAATAGGATATATTACTAACATTTTTTGGTGGCTGTAAGCACTCAACTTATTTTTTCTCTCTCTCTTGCTCACTAATACACAACCAAAAAATTTTTGGTAACCCCTGTTCTATATATAAAAATTCGTATTCTTCCTCCTCTCCTCTTCCACAGTGTCACATATACAAAAATGGTCATTAAACTGTTGTACAAACCGCTGGACATGCCCTCCAATCGTATTTAACTTAATATTCAGTGCAAGTACATATATCTCCGTCTGAATTTTATCCTTTTTGAATAAAAGTCAAAGATTTCTCTTCTTCATTCCACCAAGGCATGATCCTTCACCGGGTCAATGCGTTTGCCCGTTAATTTTCATTGCAACCCTGTTTATCTGGCATCGCTATTATTACGCGCCTGCTTAACCAAAAAATTTCAAATATTTCCTTCATACCTTTGCTTAAATCATTTTCGATATCACCAGTGGTCCACAATCTTAATATTCTTCTTTTGTTTTGACATGGACAACAACCGACCACAGCAGCAGCAACAAATTATTGAAATATTTTCAAAATAATTTCAAAAACCAGTCCCCAGACATTTAATTTTAATTAAGCTGCGCTTCAAACACTTATGCACATAAGTATGTATGTATGTATGTATGTGTGCATGACTTCGCATGATTGAAAAAGGCCAAGAACAAAATAAAACCCAAAGAAAAAAGAAACGAAGAAAGAAATAAAATTAAACACGAAATTATAGAGAAAGTTTAGTATGTAACAAATAAACAGGAATGTTTAAGAATCGTATGAAGCAAAAGACTCTCTCTCTCTCTCTTGTTGTTGTTATAGCCACAGCTGAAACACAGTGTTGACTGCTGAAACAAGAACTATGTCTTCTGCTAATAACGGTAATACAAAGTAGCCTGATGAACTTATGTTGTATGATTTCACTGTTCACGTATCCTCTATTAGCAGTTAGTCATTTAAACAGTAAATTAATGTTGAACATGAAAAATAAAATTATTTTCTTAAAGTTCTTAACAACCGTAACCATTACCCATATCCCCTTCTTACCCTTGCTGGTGTATCTGGTCTTTAAGGTTATCGTATTTGGTAAAAAAAGGAAAAATAAATAAAGTTTTGTAATCGATTTTTCAATACTGATAAACGGTGACCCCAAAAATAAAACAAATATTTCATCAGAATTTTTTAACAAAAAAAACCGAATAAAAGAAACAAAAATAAAATAAAATAATAAAGTCTTTAGACTTTTCAGAAGCAGTTAGTTTGTAGTGTCAAAATGTCAACTTGTAATGCAATTTAAATTTAAAACATGAATTATGTTGTCACAATTTCTTGATAAACTTGTCCGATGGATCGGCTGCAGTTTTGTTGCACTTTATTCAAATACATACACATTTAAAAGAGACGAAATGAGTGTTTAAAAATGATACAAGATTTGTTTACATACATATGTATGTACATATTTAAATAATTTAAATTTAAAAATTGTTTCACAATATACACTCAAGAATAAAAATTAACACACACGGCATAAGCGGTCAGAGAAGCTAGGTCGTAATCCTGACTGAAGGGTTGTAATGGCCAATTGTGTGTGTGTGTGTATTCACAATATACCTGTAAGCTTGTAATTTGATTGAAATTTTAAATGGTATGTGAACTCAATAAATAAAATAGTTTTAAAATCTTTCTCTTTGTTTTGCATTTATCTGTAGCAACTATTTGAAATACAAATATTTTTTCGATGAAATTTCATGCTCTATTTATGTCAAATGTTCACCGATTTGTACAATTGATTTTCTTAGAAATCTGTTGATGCCTGTATAAGAACCTCCCACTCAAGTTTAAGGAGCTTTACACGAATTACTAGCAATGTATGTGGTCTGGTATGTGGTAGTCGCCGTAGTCTAGTAGGTAGTGTGTTCGCTTATTAAACGTAAAGCCCGTGTTCGAGCCCCAGGCCAGACATCAAAACGAAATATAAAAAAAAAATATTTCTTCGCCGACTTCCTCTTAACAGATTTCTGGCAAGAACTCTGAGAGTAAATAAACCTTCCATGGAAAAGTTTCTCAAAAATCTGTCGTTCGGAGTCGACGTTAAAAAGTAGATCCCACCACTCACTTATAAAATTAAGGCACACAACATGAGTGGTGTGAGAAGCTAGGCCGTACTCCTGACTGAAGGATTGTAATGGCCAATTATGTACGAATGTATGTGAACTCAATAATTAATGCTTTTGAATGTGCATTGTTTGATAACTTTTTGTCGTTTTGAACTTCAGATCACTATACCTTTGAAAAAACAGTTGGCGTAATGAATTCCCACAGTCATATAAACATAAAAACCTTCCAAGCAAGCTTAAACGAAATACTAGTAAAGTGTGTAATCCGGCGTTATAGTATTGAAACAATATGACTCCCTTATTAACCAAAGCAAAGTCGTTTATGAATGAATCCTTCGAATAAATACTTTTACCCTTTGATCCCAAGAAAAGTTCTCAAAATATGATGGCCAATCTATCGGCGAACTGTGGAGTAAACTTTAACAAATGCCTGTAAGTCGAGGGAAGTACTGGGTTTAGTACTCACTGCGGACACATCTAACAGGGATTGGTACCTGTAGTGGAACGAGGCATGGAAGTACGCAATAGAAAAAACATATGACAACTTTTATAGTCTTTCACCGAAAAGAAAAACATAGCAAACATACATACATACATACATACATACATACATACATAATTGGCCATTACAACCCTTCAATCAGGATTATGGCCTAGCTTCTCACACCGCTCATGTTGTGTGTGTTAATTTTATACGTGAGTGGCGGGACCTACAGTTTAACGTCGACTCCGAACGACAGATTTTTGAGAAACATTTTCATGGCAGGTTCATTTAATCCCAGAGTTTTTGCCAGAAATCTGCTGAGAGGAAGTCGCCGAAGAAATACTTTTTTTCATATTTCGTTTTGATGTCTGGCCTGGGGCTCGAACCCGGGCTTTACGTCTAATAAGCGAACACACTACCTACTAGACTACGGCGACTTCTACATAGCAAACACATGAAATTAAGCTTCATAGAGACAAAGACATAAAAAGACCAGAAAATTTCTCGAGTAACTCCACTAAATACCCTACAAAATATTTCTGATTAAAAATTCAGTTTTAGTCATCGGTTTATCAGTTGCCATTTATAATATATTTTTGGGCAACTCAACTGGATTTCAGTTGCCATCCGTAACAGAGTCATAAATCAACGAATACCACCATTTTCCTTTAATATTTACACAGAATTGTTATTAGGCAGACAATATGTTTTTAAGTATGTACATTCATAACTTAATTAATTAAATTTTATATTTGTTTACATTCATATGTATTATGTATGTGCACTTAAAAACATATTAAACACTGATTATACTACCAATTATAAAATATATTGTAATTATTTAATTATTATTTTATTAAATACATACATACATACATAGTATAATTCTATAATATATTCTGTTACACAATCATTGTGGCAAAAAATATAATCTCTATGTACATACATATGTACATACATACATAAATATTAATAAATAAACTCAATTTTCATAATCAGCTGGTTTTGTTTTTCAGCAAACAATTCGATATTTATAGAATAAATTATACTCTCAAGCACTTATGTATATACAAACATTTTTATGTAATAAATATATGTATACATACCTACATATGTATGCATGCACATATATAAGTCGTATATGTATATATTAATATTTAAAGTTGCCAGATCTTTGGTGGAAAAAATACTGCAGTTAAACAGTATTTTTAACCAAATGATAATAATCGCACACGGTTCTTAATGCATGTGGTAGAAGTTCACGTGTTGTAGAGGTTTTCGTATTTTACAAATTAAGTGGCTTCACTACTCTCCATATAGGCTTTTCAGGAAATACCTGACCTTTGACTCCTTCAGAGAGAAGGATAACACCAATAGCAAACATAATAATAATGTTCAGAGAGAAGGATATATTGATGTTTTCCATAATAATGTAAGGACTTAATCAAGTTTCTCGCTATTACACCCAACATATGGTTACAGAGAGCGTTGTTTTAGGTAACAACAGATGGCCTATCATCGTGGGACCTGTCACAGGAAATCAGTAACTTACTTAATTGCAAAACATGTAATAAAGAAGATGGGATGCTTTCCTCTAAGAACGAAAAAATTATAGATCGCATAATACGACATACAAAACATTTTCAGGCTTGGTTACCATTTGCACCACAACTCTACGATACAACCACAATCCTATAAAATATGTGTTGTTTTTATTGCAGCAGGGATAATATAAAACCATTGGAATTATAAATTATTTTTGATATATCTTTGTATATGGCTTTCTTTATATAGATAGAAATGTCTCATTCGAATCAAAAGCTGGTTCCAAATCAGTTGTGGTGTATTACCATAAACGTCACATAACATTGTGCACTTGCACATAGCGATTTAAGTTATAAACTTAAAAAACAAATACTTCTTATTTTCAAAATAATATAAATCATTCGATTTGTTGATCAACGTTATCACTTTTATCAACTAAGGAAAAAAAAACCGAAAAGGAAAACAAACTTTTGCAAACTTTTATCTGCCAAATAGTTGGTAGCAATAGGCTACAATGAATATCTAACTTAATAGCTATTTTTATATTTTAACGTAATACTTTACGATCCAATATAAACAGTTAAGATAAGGCAGTGAAAATATCAATAAAAACAATTTTTTTTAATTTTTAACATTCTTATCTCAATGGAATTAAAAATAGTGTTTTATGTTTGTATTAATGTTTCCAACTGCTTTAGTTTTATTCAATGAAAATAAAAAATAAATTAAAATCATTTAAGAAATATCAAAACAAACATTCTTGCATTACGAATATCGTATGCTTCTTTTCTAATTTCTTGATCCTACCATTTAACACAGCTTTTAATCCTCTCTTAATAATTATCCTCTAAAATATCCTTTCTTAATATTATCTGGCATCCCTATTCACAATTTAATGGTGTTAAGTTTGTTCGTGTTCTTTGCGGCTAAATTGACATACAAACGATACAAATGAAAAATTAATCATCAGCAAAAAAGCAAAAGTAAGAACAAGAGAATGTAAAAAGGAAAACAAAAAAAAAAAACACAAAAGCCCCACACACTAAACAATGTGCGCCAACCTACCCAAACGTTTATAGTGTTGATGGTGTGCTATCGACGATTGTAAAAAACCAGAAGCAAAAACAAAATAAAAACCAAAGCAAAAACAATTACAATCAAACACTGTATGACAAACACACAGAGGAAATATTCATTTATTAAAACATTTTCAAAACAAACAAAAGTGAAAAGGGATGTAAAATAAAAACAGAGAGCAAGCGCCAGAAAAAAAGAGAGAACGATCAAATATTTATTGTAAACAAACATTTGTAAAGTAGAAACTAGTGTTACCATCGAGTTATTCTGAATATATTTTTTGTTTTTCGTAATTTGTTTAATAACACACCTTTTTTAAGAAGTGCTCTTAAGTGTTGCATGAGAAGATAACTTAAATAACGAATTCAACATGAAGTTTAGGCAGCGCCAAATCTTGTAAAAAAAAATAGAACTCAATGAACATCCTAGGATGTGCTAAAATTGGCAATTACCTGCTTTGCTTTATTAAATATAATAATAAGAGAAATAATAAAGAAAATAGGGAAGAAGCGTTGCGGCTTATCTAAGTTCTTTAAAGGAACGAAAAGAAATATATGCATTTACTAAAGTTTAAATACATCTCCGAAATATTTAATTTTTGTCCATTTAATATTACCATTGTTTTTAACTGAATTTTATACTGTCATTGTATTATTTACTTTTCAATGAAGACCGATAAAAATAAGGTAAACATTTTTGAAGAAATTCAGTTCTCTTTGAGCCACTTATTTAAATTGACTCACATACTGTATGTACGTACGGAGAATAAGAGAAAAAGACGTCGTATATTAGTTATTCTTTGAAATAAAATTAATTATTAACTTTTCCCCTTCAAATGGAAAAACAGCACAATGGTAACACTTTAATCTAGTAAGCCTGTATATTTCAGTATATTTGCTGTTCTATGTGTTTGTTGATAAAGAATATACATATATAGGACACTTTATGTGAATGTTTTATATATATATATATATAAATATATGTTTATAAACATATACATATACATACACAATCATATTATCTTTTATTTAATAGCCCAAAATTATATAAAGATTTATGCTCTTGAACACAGTTGAGCCGTTGTTTATTATGACACGCACACATACGTATTAAAAATAGAAATAACTAAAAACTAAATTAAGTATACGCAGCGATAATACAATATGTATGTATCAACACATGCATGCAAGTTTGTGTGGGTGAAACAGTTATTGATGCTCAGAGCATTAATAATTAATAACTTGACCATTAATTGTTTTGGTTTGTTTGTCTGTCTATTGTTTGTTTACTCACCTCAACCACAACAGAGAGGAAATAATGGAAAAGAGAGCCAGTTTTTGTTTTTTTTTTAAATAAAAACAATCTAATCAAAACATAAATAAACCACAGAATATTAAAAATATTTTTATATATACGTCGTATATACATACATACATACATATGCATACATGCCTGTATTTATATATTTCCGTTAAATAATAAAAATAAATTTATTATTGCATAAAAAATAAAGAACAACAAAACAAAAAAAATACTAATGCCGCAGCAAAGTAAAAGTAATAGTATACAACAACAATAAGAGGAGAACAATTTTGTTGTTACGTCTAGACTGTAGACATGTAAACAATAATTGCAATTTTCTTCAATTCAATTTGTTCTGTCTTCCATTCATATTGTTTTATTATACCCTACCACCATCTACTCGTACATGCACACATACAGAAATAGGAGATTAAAAATTTTGTCTTTGCGCAGATATTTGAGACACAGTTAAAAAATCAATGATAAAAATATCGATAAAAAATCGACTTTTAATGCGATTATAAGTTTATTAGAAAGATAGTAACGAAAACGTTTGCTCTAGTTGATCAGCTGTTAGAAAGTTGATGAAATCATAGAAATTCAAGGAATATTGAACCTATATCAAGCCGTAAACGGGAGATCTAGGCAAGAATGCTGTATTCATCAATAAGTCTACCCAGATAGCAAAACGATCTTACTTGTCCGATTAGGATATTATTGATATAGAAAGGATTGTCATTTTTTGTGTTGCTCTTATTCAATTTAGGCGTTAAGCAATTTTGAAAATAGAGGATAACTTGCAATGGAGGAAAAAATCAGTCAAACGTATTGCCCCATTACTAAACCATATCTCATCGACCTGTTGTTAGAGGACATAGTAAAATTCTTTGCACATTAATTTTAATACGTTTCACTGTCACTTGCTCTAAATTCCGGCAATTTAATTTAATTGCAATGCTCTACTTTTCATTGCACAAGACAGTAATTTTTCTTTAAGAAAATAAAATTAAAAATAAAAACAAAAACAAAACAAATAATAAATAATAAAATTTATGATGTCCAAAGCAAAATATTGTATCTTAGAAGCAGACAAAAAAGGGTGTCATATTTTATCACATTGTGTGCAATGAATGCAAGTGTCTGATAGTGTCTATAACTATTCTCTGTCCGTCTGTTTGGCTGTCTGGCTTTCGTCCATGAAAATGATGCTGCACAAATAGATTTAAAGATAAAAATACACAGAGTCACACAGCCACAGATACAATATGTCATGTGGGTGGTGGGTGGTGAAAAAATGATGCTGCCTAGAAAGGAAAATATTTAAACAACCGATATTCTAGATGAAAGGCAAAATTCTTTAATTGTGTTTGTTGTTGTTATTTGTTGTTGCTGTTAATCGTTTAAGCAAAACTAGGTAAAGTAAACTAATAATGATTTTATGACTAATACTTTTGATTTTGCACACTGTACATACATACAGATATACATACATAGATAAATACTATTAAATTAGGGGATTAACAATGAAAATTTTAAATATTTCGTATTCATTAAATGAATATCATTAGGGGACATCAAAGAAAATTTTGAAAACTGTTTTCATAGAAATTTCTTGAATGATTTTCCATCCACAACTTGTTCCTTTTTCCAAAACTTGATGTCATCAGGCGAGTACATAATTTTATGGGCATAACCAAGAATGGACACATTATTGACAATTATCTCCCTTTACTCGTGATTATGGTCTAGCACAGCTACAATACAATTGCTTTACATTTCTTATTTGAAAGTTTCAATCAAATGGGAAGATGATATGGATGGTTGGTTATTATTCTATGTATCCCTGTGCTGGCACATATTAACTCTATCCGGCAATAAGATATTATTTATCGATTGTCGCAAGTACTTCCAATATTTTAACTATTTTCTGATTTTCTTGGCTTGGGTTCTGAATCATAATTTAACCTGCCTAACCTGACGATTCTGAAGACAACCTTTCTATTTTATGGTTTTTTCTTAAACACAATTAGAGTGTCATCACTTCTTAGGGATCTTTTCTTTGCTAAAAATGAATTCAATGTTTAGCAAGTAGTTAAAATAATCTGTGCAGTATTACATGTTTAAGTTCAATTTATTTTTATAGTCCATTTAACATTAAAGTTGATCCCATATGCTATGATGATGACCTCATTTCTCACCTCCTCGTAGAGAGGGACGGACACTCTTGGTTGCTCTCCCTCTCTCTCCTTTTCTCTTATTATTACTTTGAAAGCCATAATAAAAGTCAAAAATTTAAAAGAAATTATCTAAGCATTAATCTATTTTTCACTTGTTTTTTTATGTTTATTTATTTATTTTTAAATGCTATTTTTATTCTATTGAGATATAAAAAAAAAACATTATAAACAATTTAAAAAATAAACAACAAATTAAAAAAAAAGAAAACTAAAAAACAAAACAATAAAATAAAACGAAAGAAAGAAAAATATACTCCGAACAATTCGTCATTATATTGCCCTACGAATATTGTTTAAAATCAGGCCCTCATAGGGGTAATCGGCACACACACACACACACACAAGGGAATAACAAAATAATCTTTTGATCTAAAGAAATTACAAATTTTTCCCTAAAAACATTTTAAGTTCGTTTATTTTGTGTTTTTTTGTAGTTAACATTAAATAGTTGCCTTGTAGAGACTACGGCGTTAATGACCGAATATTTCGAGAGATCAACAACAGATGACGTTAGAGAGAATGTTCAAGGCCAAATTGATTTTTTTTTCCTATTATTTTTTTATTTAATTTTTATTATATACGAAATTAAAAAAAAAAACAATTACAACTAATGTCGATAAGAATAACACGAATTTACTAGAGCGTATTTCTTAATTTTTCTTTATTTTTTTTCAGTATTTCGTGGTTAAGTACAACAAAGAATCTCAAGTACACGGGAACAAGTGTGTAAAGATTAGAATGCTACAAACGAAACACACCACTTTACTGGCTCTCAAATGTTTTGAAGGTAAATTCTGGGACATCCCAGATTAAATTTTCTAGATTATAAAGTAGGTCGCATGGCTAACCATAAAATGTAATAAAAAAAAATATCAAATCACAGTGTATTTTAAAAAAGGAATATTGTAGATAGACTTCATATACTCGTATTACTAAGCGTATGATTTTTTTAATCCACCAAAACTCTGTCGATAGCCACTGAGTGATGTTAATTATCACAACAATAAAAGAAAACAATCGTCTAATTGATCAAATTAATCTTGCTGCTATACTGTAGCACAGATGCCAAGTTTTTTCTAAAGTCTTAATGATATCGAACCCAGTCACGTGTCTCTTTACTGTATAAAAAGGGACTTCGTGAGTATAAAATCCTGCTTGGAGCACGATCAACATTGGTACCTTCAGAGATAGGCTTACACCAATTAAAACTTAATGAAATCTATTTACATCGGCCTTCGATCACAATAGTGACTAATTCAGAAAAAAATAAAACAGTTTGGGTACTGGGCCACTCTGAGTTTTACGGATACTTTTATGGAAGAGAGCAAAGAATGAGCAGTATATGTATGTGATCGCCAATAGCATTCGAAAAGGCAATTTCTGTAATATTCGGGAGGATTCCGATAGACATCAACGCAAAAGCTATGTGCAACGTGCAACACCATCGAGGGAATGAAAATCCGAAAAGTGCAAGGATGGATGACGCTTCACAATAATAGAGACCCCAGCGTCAAAATGTTGTTTACATATGATGATGATGACTCGAAACCGCCGAAGATATAACGTTGGAGCATGAAAGATTCAACGAAGAACATCTTGCGTTAAAGTAAAGTTTTTTTTTTCTGTAAACTAAGCGTCCGTCCCCCCGGAACTCTTGGATGTATATATCGACCCGATGGCGGGGTGGGTAAGTGGGTATGCTCTGGGAAATTGGACTTGGACATTTCACTCCGGCTGCCGGACTATTGCAGCGTGTTCCAGCGGAGGTAATGGCCATCTGCCGAGCCGCGCAGTTGATCCTCGCTTACGGTGTTCCTTTCACCCGCATCTCGATTTTTTTATAGCCAGGCTGCCACAAAGTCTCTGTCGAACGTTACGAATAATTCCAGGATCGTCAGGGAATGTTGCCGCTGCCTCAACTTTCTTTCTGGGCGCTTCAGTGTCACACTTGTCTGGGTCCCCGGACACTCTGACATTCCGGCAAACTGTAGAGCCGACGAGCTAGCCAGAGCTGGCGCACTACTTTCGGAATCCTCTTCGATCAACTTAGGAATGCCACTCACCTCGTTTTAGCTGACCATCGCGCGTAAAATCTTCCGAGACGAGGCAGTGTATAAACAAGACAGCACAAGACAGCAAACAAGAGTGACGAAAACATTCGTGATTATGGAATGTGTATTGTGTTGTATTTCATTGTTGTTATTTTTGCCTTTGGCTCTCTTTTTCGCTCTTCAGTAACGCTATGGTGCTTGTACAGGTCACTGTGTTATGGGTAGACACGCGGAAAGGATACGGCTCCCATTTAACGACTTCTGCCGTGGGTGCAGATCCGCTGAGCAAGAGGAGACTGTTATCCACTTTCTTTGTCAGTGCCCATCTCTTGCGAGGTGCAGATATAGGTTATTTGGCTCTCCAACCCTTGTCAGCTTGACGGAGCTATCATCCATTGATGTCAAGGATATAGCCTCGTTTATCAAGCTTTCTGGATGGTTTTCCAGCGTGGGGTGGTCGTTCTTTGAAATGTGCAGCCCTTGCGCTGACCAACTTCTCCCTCCTTCGTTCGGAGGAACTTGGTCACTACAAGGACTGCGTTCACCTGTTCACCAACGGACTGACATTATTGGGTGAACACTAACTGAACCTTCATTCAATTGTTTTACACCTCGTTATAAAAACAAGTATCAGCATTCGTTAAATGGAAACTTCGCGTTTAATTGAAATTATTCATCTGTTTCGAGTGAACATTGGAGAATAACCTGAAACCCAAGATATTTAAAGAAAACTGATTTAATTTGAAATCTTACGAATCTGCATTTTCAACCAAAAAAAAAATATAAAATAATAAAATTTCTATTAAAAGAAAAACGCCAGGGAAATACAAATCTCATTTTTTTTGTTTTGTTTTGACTGCCAGACTGGCTGATAAATGACTGGCTTACACTATATATCCGATTTCAAATTGTGTTCGAAATTTAAATCTCTGCGAAACAACATCACTAACGCAACCTAAATTTAAGCAAAATGGCACGAACGTAACATAAAAATGCCTAAATTTCGTGGAATTAAAAAAATTTCGATAAAATAAAAGGAGGCAAAAAAAAGAACTCAAAATAAACCTGACAAAATAGATTCATTTTCTTTTGACCATTTGAATGAAATTTAAAATTTTGTATTTTTATTTCCTCTTTTTTTTGTTGCCTTTTAATATCTTTTTCATTTTAATTTAATTTTAATGAATTTCTTATTACAACAATGAAATGTTTAAACAGTTGCTGTTATTATACACAAAAAGTAAAGAAAAGATGAAAAAAATGTTAAAAATAATACCGTTTAACCTCTTAATGGTTGTTAAACAGCTTTTTCGGTATTTTAATTGAAATTTTTCGTGTTTCATTTGGGGCCTGCATAAATTTTTTTTCGCTAAAGATCGTTCGCGTACGATTCGGGATTGTGATGTTGTGGACAAGAAGTGTTCTATTTACGAAAGTGTAGATAGGCCAGAAGCAGTAGCAAAACGAAATTGTTACAATAACGGCTGTCATGTCACGACAGTCTTAATAACAATAATAAACACTAGCATACATACACATGTACATACATACATTTATAAAAATGTATGTATATGAAACAGAACTGCGCTACTAACTGCCTTATGGATTCATCAACCCATGGAATGTACACGCAAAGACAAAAGCTATAGATCCGGCAGAAAGGAATTTTAACAGAAGAAAAATTTCTAATGAATATACCACAAAGAGGGGGAAACCTTGATACTTTTTTGATTACTTGAGAGAACAGTGTCAAAAACAGTCAAACTTGACTTTAGCACAGGCTTAAAGCTATTGAGGAGAGATAGCCTAAATGGATCTTAATAACTTAATGTTTTCTGGCCTGAAAGAAGAACCCTGTGGAGAGGATGAAAAATTGTCTCAACGCTTATTTGTCTACAGTTTTAGGTATGGCTGCAGAGCAAATATGCTTGGTTACGATGCAAATATGCGTCTCTCTAGGCATACCAATGGCTTCTGGAAGCACTCCACAGGCATCTTTTAAGATTACATATGTTTGCTTTACTTCCCACAGACAAAAGACTGAATAATTTGACAGCCAGAATGAGTGATTTCGAAGATGTTAAAATGTTTGTGCGTTCTCTGCAGTCTGAATCCGGATTTCATGAACCACATAGTTCGCGAATGATACAAGAGTAGATCGAGAAAGGAAGATTTGTCAGTGAATATTGCACACTAGTTTCTGAGACTCACGCATGACAGCGCTATCTACAGAACATATTTATCTCTCCACTGAAATTTGGAGACGCAGACTCGGATTACAAAGGATTTTCACCTTGTAGCGATTCATATTGCGTATTGGCAAATAAATAAATAAAATAACATTATTGATGACACAGCTAAGTTGCAACAACTGTAAAAAAAAAAAACATTCGAACCGAAAAACCCTTTTAAGATCAATAATTGCGTATGATCGTAGGGCATTTTAATAATTCATAATTACACCCACCTGTCAAACAAGAATCTTATTTTTTTTAATTGAAAAAAAGCAAACGGCTAACTGACTCGTCTGATTAACTGTAATTGTTTTTCGTAGTATTTAAATTTATCTTTTAATTCTCTTTCCCGCTCACTGCCACTAAGTAGACACTACGTCAGCAACTTTTTTTGTTCGTATAGAAATACTCGTATAATGTAAAAATACTTTTTCTACTTGAGTTTTATTTGCAAATTTAATATCTGTATGTACTTATGTATGTATGTATTTGCAATAACATTTTAAAAAAATGTTTATTTTATTGTATTACTTGTTTTCAAGTAAAAGTACTCAACTGGTACGTAATTGAGTAATCATAATTGAGCGAGAAATAAAAGTTCTCTTTCTCTCTCTCTCTCTCTTTGCTATTATTTGACTATTTACTAATACACACATCTAATATAATAACACTACCATTTACTACAACTACAACGCTCTTCCATTTGTTTTTATTTTGCTTTAAGCAATTCCTTTTGTTATTGTATTATATTGTATGTTTTTATAGATTTTTTTTTATGTTGTTGTTGTTATTATTGTTGTATTGTTTATTTGACTGGCTGGCTGTTAATCAATTGGTAATGACTTTGACTTTGCTCCCTCTCACAATATACTGTTTGAATATGAGAATGTGTGCGTGATTGTGTTTGATGGCACTGATGGCTGCTATCAGAAATAAGTTGACTTTTTTTTTTGTTTTTCATTAAAAAAAATCTATTTTTTCCTATTTCAAAATGATAAAATTAAACTAGAATACACAAATAATATTTTTTTAACAAAAACAAAACATAGCAACAATAAGAATAACAAAAAAAATTTTTAAATTTATAGTATACTCCTCTCAATAAAACAAACTGCTAATGTAGCAGAAAAAAAACAAAAAGCCGAAAATAGAAGAGAATAACATTAAAAAAGGGATGCCAATACATTTGTTTTTTATTACAACATAAAACAAAACTATTTTGGGGGTTATATCTAAGCACACAGTAACTTTTCTTTTGGGTCCTTCTAAAAGATATACATATGTATATGTCGCAAGCAATGTCTCCATACCAAGAATGGATCAGACTACCCTCACCCCAATTATGTATAAATTTTCCTAAGATCAAAAACTTTAATTAGATGAATTAACTTTTACAAAAATAATGACATTTTTAACATAGAACGCCGATTCTTGGCAAAAACATGAAATGTCCCTCTAAGAAGTTTACAAAAATTTATTAAAGGCACTTAAAAAATGCAAAAATTTGGCAACATTGTTTTAGGAAAAGAGAGCAAAATCCAAATAAAATATAGACAAATAGATAGACAAGAGAACCGCATAAAAACAATAAAAATACAAAACAACGAGACATCAGAGGGAAATAAACGAACAGTGATGCGGCGGAAAACCTTGGAACTACTCAGCTAAAAAAAGTAGAAAAAACAACACAAAAACAAAATTTAAACAGTGCTAATAGCAAGTATACATACACTCAAACAATTAAACCTACATCCATACATACTACGCTATTCTCATTGTATTAGTTTTTTTTTTCTTTTTGTTATATTTTTATTTATTTTTTATGTTTATTTTTATGATTTTTTTTATATTTTTTGGTCGTTTTTATTATGTTATTTTATGGTGAATATTTAACAGCACCGTTGTTGTAGAGATAAACGTTTCAAATATTTCTTTTTTTGTTAGAATTTTATGATTTTTTAAACATTTAATTCTTTTTTAGTTAATTTAGATACCTTAAAAAGCACAAAAAGTATTGAAAAAATAATTTAAAGCATTTTTGCAAACTCACGAAGATTGAGATTTTTTTCTTTTTTGAATGCATAAATAAAAAGAGAGAAAACACTTGTTACTGAGACGTTTGTTTTTGTTGTTGATTTTTATGTGTATAAACGTAACGGTGTTTATTAAATGTTAACATTAAACATGATAACTTAAAGACGCCATATATCTGTTTTTATAGAATTTTCTTCGTTTCTTTGATTTTAATTGATTTTTCTTTCGAATTGATATGAAATAAACAATAAACACACTATTTTCTTTTAATTTTCATTCTTGTATTTCTTGTCCAACGACACCGACAAATCATTAAACGATGGCCAAAAATACAGCGACAACGGTCCCGTAGACGTATACGTTGTGCGAGTTAATAAGTACTCGGCATGCAGTGCTGGCAACTTTTCAATTGCAAAATGCACTGCGTTAAAAAAAGCGTTTTTTCGGTAAAGGAAAACAGAGTACAATATTTCTTGATGCAACTTTTAAGAGTTTTATTTCTGAAAATAGAATCATAAATCGTAAAGACAATTATAAAAAGAATTAAGCTTATCTGTATCTCACGTAATATAAATGCGATTAGTAAATACTAAAAGGTGTTAAATAGATTAAGGGAATGATTAAAGTAAGACAAACGATTTCAGACGAACGTTTGTTTGTGAAGAAAACACAAGCAAACTCAATTTTATTTGTATTTTACATAGAAATAGACGAACGTGCGAAGTTGTTCTTCTTACAAAAACAGTCCCTTAATCTATTTCACACCTCTTAGCATTTGCTAATCGAACTTATACAACGTGAGATACAGATAAACTTAATTCGTATTGTTTGAGATTCTTTCGTGTTTCATCTGGTCGATACACACATGATGATACATCCGCTTTAGGTTCCGACTTAGCACAAGCAGCATTGAATAGTACTAAATATTTTGTGTTCCATCAGGACAATGTATACAAGCAGATACATCCGCCTTTAGTTCGGACCTTGCACCAAAATTATTATGGTCTATGACGGTAAATATAATTCAGATTGTGATGACGAATTAGCTCAGATTTCTATGAGTAATGCTTTCTTGAAAAATTAATGGATTTAGTTTGACAACACCTTCTAAATAGAAAGGTATCCTAGAACATATCCAAACTTTAAATTTATTACATTGTGTACGCATATTAAAATTAAAATAAGATTACATATTATTTTAAATACGGAGGATACTAAAAACGATGGCTAAATATTCAAAACAAAATTATTTCAATCGTTTCAGATGCTTAAAACACTAAAAACACCCTGTTTATGTTGCTTAAGTTGACAACACTGTTGGCAAGTGGAAAAGTATAGAATTAGGAAAAGAAAAACAAGAATTATTGTACATCATACGCCACTTTGTACTCATTTTTTAAACATACACACAAACTTGCGTGTACCTTCTTCTGCTCTTGCAGGAAAATCATGTGTATTTTGTTTTTGTTTTTCTTTTTTACATAAATTATAAATAGACAGAAGCAATAACAAAATGATTGATAAAGGGAGGAAGAAGATTGAAATTAACGGACAGTTTGTCAGTCATACGATGAAGCGAACAGTAATTTCGGTTTTTTTTCTGTTTGTTTGATTATAAATTATTAATTGATACGTTTATTGAATTTTTTCTGAAGATATTGTATTAAATTTTATTTAACATTACTGCTGTTGTTGTTTTATAGCATGTATATAATTGTAAACCATGCTAATTGAATTTATTCTAACAAACATTCACTCAAACACACTTACTTACTGGTTACTTCGCCTCTTCTTACACTCGTTTTGGAGATTGTAGTTATTGTATGGAATTGATAATTTGTTTTTTTCCTTCTTATTTATGGGTGGTTGTTTATTGTTGTTGTCGTTGGTGTTTTTTATTTTTATTTAAATATTTTTATTAATATTTAAATTATTAATTATCATTATAATCATCATTCAAAAGCGATTGATCGTCAACCAGATTTTGTTTTAATCGATACAATCGATATTTTTTGCTTTGATCATCACTTAAATACACACACATACACTTGCAAATACAATAAATGGAAAAGAAAAACAACAAAATAATTTAATTTTAATTAAAACACCAGACCCAGAGAGCGAAAAATATTTTTTTTTTTTGTAAAACAAAAACAAAAGCACTGCGAAAAAAAGAAGAAGAAAACGAAAAAAAGAAACCAGAAAAACAGCGCGATTTATACAATTTGATGCATAATTTGGTTTTAACAACTCTTTTTAAATACATTCATACATACATATAGGTATAATTAAATTCTTTTTGATTTTATTTTTTTAAACGGTATTATAATTTTTTATATTTTATTTTTAAAATCCACAAATTAAAAATAAATGAGACACCAACCCGCTTTTCTTTTTTTCCGTTTCTTTTTTATCTGTTTTAATAAAAATTCAACAATAATAACAACATCATCATCATTATTATGAATGTTGACGTCGTGGTCGTTACGTTTCTTATTTAAATTTGTATTAATTTTACTAAAAAATTCCGACACAACCGTTAAAAAAGTGAGGCGATCCGCACATCACACACTAACCACGACAAGCAAATGTAACAGACTAAATTTTGATTTACTTGTTTACGGCGAAAATTTGCCAACAATTATTATATTTCTTTTTTTTCATTTTCTTGTTCTGTATTGTTGTTTGTGTTTTTTGTTTTTAGCCAGTTTCTTTTTTTTTTTTATAAGCTGCTGAATAAATAAGAAACCAAAATAAAACAGAATCTGAAATGAGAGAGGCTGCCTGACAGTTGTGGCAGCGTTAGCGGCAGTGAAAAAAGCTTGTCTTGTTTTCCACATAAAGTTGATTATTTATTTATGAGGTTATTTTTTCAGTACCTTTTCATTTCAAAAATACCGCAGTACCCCCTCTAAGCTTTCAGTACTTTTTTATTATTACGCTTTTCAACTTTCTACGCTTTCATTAATGTCAAACACGGTCAAAATTCCTTTTTGTTCATTCAAAAAAAAAGCGTTCTTTTTAACTTAATAAATTCGGACATTTTTTCCGTTTCCGGGTTTATATAAGTAAAAATTAAGCCACGTTTGTTTAATGAACTTGTGGTCTGTCTGTCAAATAGTAGGCTTATTTATTGACGCTCAAAAGTTGAACCCCAGGTCATACAAAAATAAACCGTGTGTTGTTTGTTACTCTGCTGCTGGTTTGTGTGCTGTGGTGGGTTGTTGCCGCTGCGCCCTCTTCATTGTTGTTGGAGTTGACGGAAGGAGTGTTAAAGGCAAACATGTAAAATTAATTTCTTTATTTTTTTTTTTAAGTGTGAATTTTGTTGTGGTGAGTTTATCCAAAATTTGAATTTATCCGGTGTGGTGAATAAAAATCGAAACTCACCAAAGTGTCATTATTTGAAATTGAACTGGGTTACTGTTCTCGTTATTTTTACGGTGCGAGTCTAAAATAAGTAATTTTCACCTCTGTTAGCGGAGGCATTCACCGGAAGATAAAATCAATTACATTACAGGTATTCGAAAAAGTATGAGCATTTGTGTGGGTGGGTGTGTGGCTAACGAACTCTGTCAATTCTAAATTTTTCATGTTGGCAACTTCCTTGTTGATAAACATTAAAGTGTGGCAATATGTTAAATGAAAAACATGTGGCAATTTATTTGTCAATAAACTGTATCTGTTTCTTTCGCTCTTATAGTGCTTAAAGCTTATCATAACAATTTTAAATCTTATTTTATAGGCTCTCTTTGAAAGCTGCCGTACTTATTTTATTAATTTTTATATTAAAATTTATAAATAAAAAATGTAAGCATAAAATAAATATTCTTTAAATAATTAGTATTTAAGTAAAAAGAAAATTTAAAATGTATTTTTAATTTATGATTTTATATATTTTTATGAATATTTATCTAGTTTCGTAGAGCTGGCAATATTGTTAAACTTACTTTTGCATTTCGTTTATTCTCTCTTCGGTAGTGTTGTGAAGTAGTTGTACAATTTTTGTATCTTTAAGTGAATAGAAGAAGTCGTCTTGCAATCAATATTCGCAATTTGAGTATTATTTTTTTTTACATTCGCAAAAATAAATATTAGTTTTAGTTAAACAATTTATTTAAGAAGCAGAAAACACAAATACTGTAGTGTTGTGCAAATAAATAGAATTATTAAAAAATTTATTGTGGTGTGATACAACAACAACGTCACTTGAAAACTTAAAATATAAAAAGAGAATCGGAAAAAAGAAACTTAAAAAATATGTCGGATCAAGAACACCAAGAAACTAATGGAACATCTAATGGCGACGTGCCAGAAATTGAATTGATTATTAAGGTTGGTTGGTATTATTAGAAATATGCATTATTATTAATATATTTACATATATAATATAAAGAAAAATTGAGAAAAAAAGAAGGTTGCAACAATTCATATTTTTTTTGTACGTATTAATATTCGGTTGCAATTGTATGCCTGCTCTCGGATCGCCACCAACTCCGCTCATATCTAACAATTCATTCCGATTTATGACTGTATCAGGCAAGTTTTGTATCTCTTGTCGCATTACTCACGTTTGCTTGTTAGTTTGAAGTCTTCTTTTCTCCATTTGTCTAAATAATTTACAAATTTTTCCATATTTTTATAGTTTCTTTCTGTGTTGTACCTGAATTTTTGTATCTCGAAAAAGCAAAATAAAAACGCATTCGTCGTAAAAGCTCTTGTTTCTAAATGGTGGGGTGATTCTTTTTCTAATGTCTAAAATAAATAAAAACAGGTTTCCTGTTACTCCTCACCACGCTTCGCTTCTTTCTTCAACATCGTTCTTCGTTTTCGTCTACCGCCGCCGCTGTTGTCGTCACCTTCTCTTGCAAGAATTTTGCTTGTTTACATTCATTTTAGCTGCTCTGCTCTCACTGTTGCCATTAATGACTGATGTTTAGCCAACTGGTCTGTTTTTGCCTGGATGAATGGCGCACCCTCCGGCTACCTCATTGTCACGTCTCTTTATGATGATGATGCAAAATATTGCAAACATACAGTGGATACTTCAAATAAAAGAGAATATTTTTCTATTCGTTCATTTCTTAGGAAGCAGACAGAATAGCTACATTGGATTTTTCTAGAAAGTCGATGCGATGTTAGAATAACAAACAAAATTCAATTGCTTTCTGTATTAGTCACTAAAAAGTTTTTAACATTTTTGCAATGTTTACCAATTTAATTAAATTATTTTCTATTTTATTTTTTTATTCAAATCGTCTTCAGCATTTAAGAATTATTTTAAATTCGTCCACGAAAAAGTTGTTATTCGATAAAACATTGTTATCGCGGATAATATTGTATTGAGCCTGTTCAATAAGCTTTAACTACATTCCAATCCTCAGCGAAGAATTTTTGTCGATAATTTTATTCGTAATGTAAAGTGGTCTACGCTTACGGAATATTCATTGGATTATAATCCGACAAATTTTGTTTACATTCTGTTGAAGCACAAAATATAAAATTGGGTCAACTGCGTTATGAGCTGTTTTTCGTGGTTATTAGAAATTCAATGGTAGTTTACTTCTGAAAGAAAGGTTTAAATAAAGGCGCTCTAAGATTAAACAAAAAAGCAAACTCAGACTCTATAACCGCATACCTATCTATTGCGATACGACCTGTGAGAATAAATACCTACCATCCAATTTAAATGGTTTATTGATTAGAGTCTTATCTAGTTTTTGTGATGATTTCTTCTCAGCTTAGGAATTATTAACGTTCAATAAATATTTTTGTCTGATAAAGCCTTTAACGGTGTTAAGTGAGCATATTTTCACAAGTAGATGAATATTGAGTGAAAGTAAGCTTGCTCAAGTAAATTCATAACCTACACAGTTACTCGGGACGCCTTTCTGACGGAATTTTTTTTAATGTACGCAACACTGCTACGTTAATAGATCAAGGGAATTGCAGCTTTTACGAACCATTTCAGGGCTAAAAGGCGCACTCGAAGAAGCACTGATCATAGTTTAACTATCAGATAATACAGAGATACCAGTAATAGGTGGTCCTACGCCTCGGATCACATCATCAGGTCACATTTGTGCAGCGTTTAAGTTTTTCGGTCAGACCGGAAACTATGTATGTATATGCCACACTAAAAGTGACTGCATTAAACAACAATTAATTTGTTATAAAATTTGAATTGTTTTTTAAAAAATTACTTTTTTAATTGCATATTCCACGGATAATTTTCTAGACATACGTTTATCAAACATAATTAATTTTTATTGGAGAGAACACTATTTCCTTGATTGTTTTCTTTACAATTTGTCAAGAAACGACATTTTTAAACCGATAACGCTAATAAATATTTATGATTTTATTAAGGTAGTTGAAATTATATAATTTAATTAAGCACTCTATTATTTTATTATTTTTGTAGTATTCCAATTAGATTTTAACTGTTTGAGTAGTGCTTTAGGTTCTCTTTTTTACATCAGAAGTATTATTTTTTTTTACTTTTTGGAAAATGTTTACCTACCACACTACCTTTTGAAAAATGTCCAGAAATTTTTAAGACAGTTTTTAAATTCCAATAATATTGTATTGAATAAATTTATAAGCTTAAATAAAAGAACTGCTTATGAAGTTACCCTTTTTCATTAAAACTTGTTTTTTATCTATCTAGCTATCTATGTGCATACATAGGTATATTTGTATGGCTATAAATTCATTAGAAAACAATTTTATTAATTGTATCCTCTTAATTGGAAATTATGGTCTATTTTAAGACTGTTTTTTTGTTTGTTTTCATTTACCATAATTTAATTTAATATTTATTTTTCTATTATTATTTCCTTTTGCTTTTAAAATGTTTCTTATAACATTTTCCTTACATACATATGTATGTATGTACGTGGTACGTAAAAGTTTCATAGATAATTATTGCCTTTTTATCGTTGGTCCGTTTTCATATTTAACAGCATATGAGTGTATACGTATGCATAAATGTTTGTTTTATTTATTACAAGTTATTTGCTAGCATTTTTTCCTTATTATTTTATTGTATATTTCTTCTTTTTTACTCTTTTTTTTATTATTTATCTTTTTTATGCATCACAACGTTTATTTACTTTAAGACTTTGGTGATGCGTCATCGTTTCAATTCAAACGGCTGTTAAACGCTAGAAATTTTGTTTAGAATCGCTATTAAAACTTATTTTGAACTTTAAAAACTTTAGTAAATAGTAAACCAAAGGCCGCAATCAGCAGTCAGTCAGACAGTCAGCCAGTAACTTTTAATTTCAAGTTTCTGTGAGTGTGAGTGTATGTACATGCCCCAGCTAAATGTAGTTTGCAATGAGAGAGGTTCAGCAAGAGCCGCTTAACAGTTTTGACAAGCAATACAGAGCCAGCACACCAACTAAATGCTTATGATTGTTATGCATTTCATGCAGTTTGACCTAAATATTGTGGCTTTATACCCAGAGTATTGAGTATACATGTCTTGTTTTTCTAATGTAGCATTTTTTTCTTCTTTTTCTTCATTTCTTGATACTTTTACATTGTCGCTATATTAAAAGCTATAAAGACTGACTGACTCTTTACAAAGATTTTCATTATATATATGTATATATATATATATATATAACGTTGTTATTGTTGCTGCTGCTGTCATTATTGTTACTGTTGCTGCTTTTCCTGCATTCCACTTAACTTAGCGAACGGGTGAAAGTGAAAGTTCATTAAGTTAAACGTGATAGGAAAAAATTTCTAATTGAAATCATCATCATAAATATAGAAAAATGTATGTATGTATGTAGATGATTCTAATTGGGATTAAATACATGCATTCATACATAAATAAGATGTTAAGCGAATGTTAATAATAATCAAATTAGGATTTATAAACATGTTTTTTTTATTTCACTTCTAAAATAATGCTAAAAAAAATAAAAGGTGATTACACCTAATTCTGTTTTTACACGGTCCTTTTTTACACGGTTTTGATATAACACGGTTTGAAAATAAAATATTTTTAATTTTTCTTACACGATTTTTTTCCATTTAGCACGATTTAAAATTTTTTGTGCTTAAATTTTTTTAAAATTTAAATTAAAATTTTTTTAAATTTATGTTCCTGTATTTATGATTATCACTTATTTTTTTTTTTTGTTTTTTTACCTTAAAAATTGAATTACCTATTCTTTTCGTTAACAACATACACTCCCCGAAATATTTATAAGACCAAACGTATTTCTCGAAAAACTTAAAATCTTTTAGACCAATTCGTACCATTTTTGGGTTAAATATAACTAACTATAATATAAATCTTTTTATGTAAAAAATATATTTTTTTCTTTGTTTAATAAAAGGATAGCACAAAATGAATTTCATTTTCAAACGAAAAAATTATAAGACCAAAATTAAATAATATTCACCTAAAGCTAAAATAACAATGATAAAAAACAACTACTGAGTAATTTTTGTATTTATTAGTAATTAGAGTGTCCACCGTGATTAATAATGACTTCCTGAAGTCGACGGGGCATAGAATTTATTAAATTTTCAATGCAATTTTGACCAATCCTACTCCATTCTCCTATGATTGCACTTTTTAAGCATTTGCATCCTTATACTAAGTGTTATTATTGAAAACTTGGTCCGATAGTATTGCCCATAAATTTTTTATCGGATTTAGATCTGGACTACATGCCGGCCAATTCAAAACTGGTATGTTTCTGGAGGACAGAAATGATTTTGTTGCTTTTGTTTTATGGATTGCGGCGTTGTCCTGCTGAAATATCCAATTGTTGCTTAACGAATCATCCCTAAAATTAATTAGAACGTCATCTAATAATTCAATATACTTCTCGCTATTCATTTTAGTTGATATAAAACAAATAGGAGTCCTTCCCGTAGTCGAAATCACAGCCCAAACCATTACGGTGCCTCCACCGAAATTTCGCGACATTCGTTGATTTTCTTTTTTACGTGAATCCATCCAATATTTTTGGCAACCATCTGGACCATCTAAACCATTGGTCAAAATTGCATTGAAAATTTAATAAATTCTATGCCCCGTCGACTTCAGGAAGTCATTATTAATCACGGTGGACACACTAATTACTAATAAATACAAAAATTACTCAGTAGTTGTTTCTTATCATTGTTATTTTAGCTTTAGGTGAATATTATTTAATTTTGGTCTTATAATTTTTTCGTTTGAAAATGAAATTCATTTTGTGCTATCCTTTTATTAAACAAAGAAAAAAATATATTTTTTACATAAAAAGATTTATATTATAGTTAGTTATATTTAACCCAAAAATGGTACGAATTGGTCTAAAAGATTTTAAGTTTTTCGAGAAATACGTTTGGTCTTATAAATATTTCGGGGAGTGTAGCTGTTTAACTAAATTGTTTTTAGTTCCTTAACTTGCCTGAACATTTAATTTATATTATTTTTAAGTTTAGAAGACATTTTTTTATCTTTAATAACTATGCTTATAAAAATAAACATTATATATTATGTGATTTAATAAAATAAACATGAATACTTCTTCTTAAAAAATCCTTGTTTTTCACTAATTTTAATAGGTTTTAGAGATTAGGAACCAATCACCTATTTTTGTATACGATCAGTGTCTTTTTTACACGGTTTTTTCTGGAACCAATCTACAGTGTAAAAACAGAATTAGGTGTATATACCATATAAGGTAGTTATAGTAAAAAGAAAACCATTGTTTTTTCCAATGATGTATTTATTTTATCTGCATTTCACCTGGGGATAAGGCGGATAAGGTAGGAGTAATGTTCATGGACATAGGTTTTATTTTTTTTTATATTGCAAATGACAGGAAATACACCCGTACTGAGAGTATAGGTAAAAATAATTTTCTCTGTCATCCATTCTGTAGTCTAGTAGGTAGGGTGTTGGGTAATTAGACGTAAAAGCTTGAGTTCAAGCCCCAGGTCAGACATCAAAACGAAATATGAAAAAATATTTTTTTGTCGACTTCCTCTCAGCAGATTTTTGGCAAAGACTCTGAGAGTATATAAAACTGTCATGCATAGTTTCTCAAAAATCTGTCGTTCGGAGTCGACGTTAAACTGTAGGTCCCGCCACTCATGTATAAAATTAAAGCACACAACATGAGTGGTGTTGATAAAGAAGTTAGTCCGTAATCCTGACTGAAGGGTTGTAATGCCCAACTATGTATGTATGTACATATGTATGTCATCCATTCTGCGATACAAATGTTTTCTTCGAGTCAAGTATCACGTAAAAACCGCTAAAAATAATGAAGTCGTGTATAAACACTCTTTTCAGGAATTCTTTCTGAAGCTAATACTGAAGGCAATAAGAATTCGGAGCAAAATCAGGAAAAACGATTGCTTTCAAATAACATTGAGCCGGCGCCATCGGTGGCCTAGTTACTAAGGACGGTCAGAAAGTTTTTGCTGAATATTTCGTAAAATTTTCAGGAAATAATTTCACTATAAACTGTTTCCCAAACGCCAAACTTTTAATTCGTATAACTACGTGCTGATAGGGTTGTCTGAAAAAAGAAATCGACAGTAAATTGGTAACTTTGCCCAAGAGGGAAAACAAAACAAAGGCGATTCGACAAAAGCTCCGGTAGCTTTGCTGGAAGGTTTCTGTACATCCGTTTAGTAGTAGGAACTTCTCATCACATGAAAACCTATCATTGTATAGATTCCTTTTTTTTTACATTTTGATAGAAAATTCACCGCAATCAAGTAGCAATAAGTTGTTTAAAAAAATGTTGCATGTTTGACCTGAATGCTGCGATTAGTTGTTTAATTTGTCTAAATAAAGTCTTCAATTTTATGCAAAACTAGATTTTAATTTCTTTAAATTGTCATATGGGCTACTCTCTTTTTTGAGTTGAATTTAAAATAATTTTTTTAAAATGTTTAAAAAGATGATTCAATATTTTCTTTGATTTATTAATTTAAGTTTTGTTTTTGTCCGTTATATTTATTTGTTTGTTTGTTTATTTTATCTGTTAATGTTTTTTTTTTTGTATAATTTTCTTATATTTCTGTTATTTTTTTTTTTTTTATTTTTTTATCCAAGTTATCCACGCAATCTAAAATAAAATAACAAAACCTGTATTAAATCTTTATTAAACTCTGTTTTTAAGTATATTTAACCGAAAAGCACGCAATAGTCATACCACCATACATACATTTTTTTTTTAACTTTTTGTTTCATTGCTTTTTTTGTTTTTTGTACTGAATTTTCTTCTCAATTAATGAAAGTAAAACTAGTTTGTTGTTATTTTTCTTTAATACAAGTGTATTTATGTTTTTTTTTCTTGTTAAATAACACTGACATAACATTTAATTTTTTTTTTTTTGATGCAAGTGAAAATTTTTTAGCAAATTTATCTTGAAATCTTTACAAATCTTTGCCTTTCTATTAAACTAAAAACAGTTTGCTTTTCTTTCGGTTCTTTGGAATGTAAACAGTTGGACAATTTATTTACAATATTAAAAACTCAATTGTTTTAAAATCAATGTAATTAAACAGATGAGATTTAAATATTTTTCCTAAGTCGCCATTGCAATGAAATTTTTACTTAAAAGAATTTCTTTTGGGTTTTGATTGATTTAAATTTTCATATCTTCTGTAGACTAAATTTGCGCACAATGTTAACCTGTTCGCAATGATCTATCTATGTATTCCAATTTCGCGCTTAAAAACATCCTAGTTTTGAGCCGACCTACTTATTAGACTTGGGTTTTCGACGTCGTTGTATCTTCCTGTCTCTGAAGTTTGCAATTATTTTAGTATTTCGAATAAGAATTTTTGACATTAATTTTGGCAGTTTCACGTGCTTTCGAGAATATCCAAAGTAATCAACATGGAATATTTATTTTTTCGGCATGCGTTTTCTATTTTACTGAAAATACCAATGATTAATTACACAAATACCCCGAACGCATTGTATTCAATCTTATCTCAAAAAGTTAAAAAAAAACACAACATACCGGTAGAAATTTGTTTAAAAATTCTTTTTATCATATTTTTTCTTTTTTTTTTTAATTACATATATGAAAAATACATGCCGTCGTACATTAAGTCATATTCCTTATAATAACTTATCGTTTCAAAATTACTTCATATTTGTACAATCTTATCATAAAAACGTATGTACACATATACTGATTCTATATAATTTGCCCCTATTCAAAAAAATATATGTGCTAGAGAACGTGTATATCTGAAAAAAGCAGACATCGTTTTGTACCCTCCCAATGCCCTCGATTTCATTTCGTTTTCAAAATATTTTTAGTTGCAATACGTCTGTAACCAAAGAACCAACAAACAATTGTACATAATTTTAATTAATTCTTAATAGAGTCGAGTCGATAAGAATAAACAAATTTATTTCCAATCGAAAATTATACAATTTTTATTCTTTTATTACCAAGATAGTAAATAAACAAGAAACTTTTTTTCTTGTTTTTGTATTGAATTATTGTTTATGGAAAATCATGTCGTTTTTTACAATTCTATTTTTAAATACTTTTTTTATAAAAACTTAAAAGTCATGCACTACTGAAACTAACATGGTTTTATATTAATTTGTTGTTTTTTCTTTTTTTTTTTTAATTCAATACATCAAATTATTGCAATTTACCAGACCGACTTTCAATTTCGCATAGAAATCGTGTTAATAATTATGCAAAATTGCTTTTTGAATATCAAGTTCGAATCAATAATTTTAAATTTGAAATGAACTTCGAAACACAAAACAATATTGGAATATCATCCCTAATCAATTTAGATGAAAACTTTAAACAAAAACTTTTATTATCAGTAGAAGAAGTGGTTTTAACCAATGAATGAATGCTTTAACAAAACTGTCTGAAACTTCAAAATCAAGTCACTGTTGATCATAATGAAATCTTATACATACATATTTTAATCTTAAATAGAAAATTTATTTCACGATGATTCAATTGAACCGTAGTGATTTGGTTTTGCTCAGCTAGTTCTGAATCTCCCTGTATGTAATGTAGTTTTGATAGTAAGTCGGTAATTGCCTAAGCCCTACAAAAGCCGTTCTAGTCCCCACACCTTTGATCTTCTGTGTGTGTTATGGCTGTGGCTAGTACATACTCTTGTATTATTTGGAGTAATAAATTGAGTTGAAAAATTTACTGGATTAATACTGGTCATATTCAGTTCGACTGTATGTCTTTATAACTCGTTGAGTGACCCATTCCACATATACAGTAGTTTTCCGATTTAACGACCATTCAATTCTACGAACATCGCATTTAACGAACAGGCAAATTTTTCCTATTGACTACCTTAAATAGCGAACAAAAATTATTTTTTGTACTCAGTTTAACGAACAAATAAAAATATTATTTGAATGAAGATAAAATGACATTTGACAAATATAGCAAAAAAACTAATGTGTAGTAAAAAAAATATACCGATGTTTTAAGCGGTGTTTTTTGTTTTTGATGTTTAGTTTAGACGCAGCAAAATAATCTTGATTTTTCAAAATCAATGATTTTAAGAGAGCTTCAAGAAGAAGCAATCAAAATGAAAATTTCTACACCAAAAAACAAACATTGCTAAATCAATTTTTTAAATAGATTTGTTTCAAAGAATTTTTTGTATATTTTTGTTCTTTATGTGTACTAATGTAATATGAATTATTATTTTTTATTATTTTTATAAAATAACTATTAATTTGTGATATGAATTGTTTCTTTTTTTGTATTATTTTTATAAAAAATAATTAATTTTTATAAAATGCATTTAAAAAAATATTTTATGTACTTTTAACTTATTCTCATACCAGAAACCCTCATTTAAGTTAGTACTGCATATAACGAACTTTTCGATTTTACGAACAGGCCTGACAACATATAGGTTCGTTAAATCGGAAAACTACTGTACATACATACATAATTGGTCATTACAACCCTTCAGTCAGGATTACGGCCTAGCTTCTCATTACCTACCTCCATTGGCAAGAACAAGACTATGTAACAATCCTGCTAGTTATAGAGAAATCAAAATGGGGAGTTAAAAGATGGTTAGACTCAATGATGCATTGATCGGTAATGGTATGCGACTCCATTTCAGCTGCATGTTCTAGACACCTACATTATTAAGAGAAATACTGTACAAAACATATATGTATACAAAATTTATGTTCAAAAATAATTATTGAAATGATAAAAGAAGAAAACAGACTCCAAAATGATTAAAATATCTTGTAAAACTTATTTCGCAAGGAATGAAAGCGAAGAATGGGATCAAATTTGGCCCAAATTTCATAAAATCAATAGCGCGGCAACTATTAACACATTTATCGCTTCTAATTACAATTAAATTAAATTCTTTTTGGTTTCAAAACTTTGAAAATGTTTATACTCCCGGCCTAGATTCTCTTTAAGTCAATGTAATTACAAGACAATTATTATCTAATGAAATTGTTTTTATTTTATTTAATATTCTTCTACATTGTTTAAACGCTTAAATGTCAACGTTATAATTACTGTTATTGGAGTTATTGTTGTGGCTGATGGCGCTGTTGTTGTTGCTGAAAAACTTATCGTTCAAACGAATATCTTAAGAACATTCCTGATGACATCATCATAATCATAACTGTTGCTTTTTTTATTTCTTAAGAAATAAAAGGTCTTTGGTGTTGAACAAAAGAGTAATAATGAAAAGAACACGAAACACAAAAGCTGGAGAGAAAACAAAAATAACGTTAAAGATTATAAATACCACAATCACCACCACCAGCACCACCACTACCACCAATAATAGTAGTACTATTAGAGCTGCTGTCGTTATGTGTATGTGTTTGAATTGTTTTCAGCCATGGAATGTACTTACATTTTAGTCATCTTACTCATATTGTATTTTACTCACTGTATAAAGATTTTGTTTGTGTTTAATTTTAATTTTTTTTAATTAATTTCTACAGAGTGGCGTGAAAATAAAGTTGTATTAAAGTGAATTGCTTACCATTTTGTAAATATAAAAGCTTATTTTTTCACATCAGGTTTATTTTACAAAATAATACAAAATATTTCGAACGATTGATTACTATCGATTTCATGTTCAATATTGTCTTCCGATATAAAATGAGAATCTCCAACTCTAATCTACCAAACGGAAGATTACTTATCTTGCAAATTACTATCTCAAAATCTTTATAACAGACTGAATCGTGTGAGAGATCGCTCCGTGCTGCTGGAACAATCAATTCGCTAGGTGTGATTTAACGCTTTGCGTTTTATGCGGAAATATTTTCTAATTACATATACTTACATACTAAAAATTCATTGAAACCAATTCCATTCTGCATTGTCGGTTT
Source organism: Sarcophaga rosellei (assembly GCA_930367235.1). Taxonomy (NCBI): domain Eukaryota; kingdom Metazoa; phylum Arthropoda; class Insecta; order Diptera; family Sarcophagidae; genus Sarcophaga; species Sarcophaga rosellei. The sequence goes on from OV884018.1 coordinate 67,280,299, forward strand.
GTACTCGATCTCAACAGCTTTATTTTCAGTCCAAAATAGCATGGACATTGCAATTTGTAGAAAATAAGATGCACTCGACTCATGGCGTTACTTTCGCGCCACCTTATTCAATTAAAACTCCTCCAACAGCACTTCGAATAAAACATTAATTCTTTAAATAGCCATCTATTTATGGACATCTGTTTCATTACCACCGAATATTGAGTCATTCTTTACTTTTCAATAAGGCAGTCTTCAAATTTGGTTTGAATTTTTTTTAAAGCAATGAAAATTTAATTGTAAATTGAATATACAATTAATGTCTGTAATAAATAAGTATTTCGTAATATACATGCTTGTGTTTTGTTAACTTAAAAAAAACGGAAACCTAATTTTCTAAGAAAAAAAAAACGCCTGTTGAGAGCATAATTCAAATAAATTATGCCATACTACTTACCTGTCTATATATCACGTGATAATTCTTATTCAAATTGTATTGAGTTTATTTTATTTATTATAAATTTATTTCTTTTTTGTTTTTTTCTTTCTCCATATTTATTTGCAATTCGCTCTAAACGCAAATGATGTGTGTGATGTCATATGACATGTAGATAGTATTGTATTCTACTACTAACACCGGCACCGACATTCAAATCTTCAATTGTTTATACAAAATATTTTTTATGTTTTTTTTTATCATTTTTCTTCTAATTAACTTGTTTTTATTGCTTTTGTTTTTCTATACAATTTCTAGTCCTAAGAAACCGTAGAAAACATTTAAAATCTATAAATATTGTATACAATCTTAATTGAAAAAAGTGTTTAACGTCGTTATAAGTGTAGAAATTTACAGGATACAGGGTATTTAGTTTTGAGTTTATTGTGAGTAATTTTAAAATTCAGTTATCAGCTTTCACGTATAAGTATTTGAACATCGAAAGAAAGAAAAAAAAACAACAAACACTTCATATCCGCCTATTAAAAAGTGTTAATAATGAAGTCATAAAACCTCTGTAAATACATACGGTCAAGTTTGTTTATAACGAATTAAGACTTGCGTAACGAACTTGAATATCAATTAGATTTCTTATTTTTGCTAATCATGAGTCACAAGCGTGGCTATGAATTAGGCAAATATTGAGAAGTCACAGACTTCTTCAATAAACTGCTGTTTGCTGAAACCTGCCTAAAGTACCTTCTACTTCTAATTTGCACATCACTTTATTCCACCTATTGATTGGGGGTCACAGTGTTCGTTATAATCAAATTCCACTATTGCTATACATATATAGTATTTGTTAATTATTTAAACAAATGGTTTTATTTTATTTCATGCTCTAAATGTGGCATTTTAAACAATAAAAAAAACAATTTTTTGTGTACAGTTTAAAGAAAACAAACAACTAATTATCTGAAATGAATCGAAAGGGACAACATCGTGTGCCGAGAAAAAGAAATGATTTGTGGTGGCTAAAAAATGTATCATGAATTCTTTATGTTTATTTGTGATTTTTCAGAATTTTATATTTCTCTTCTGAGAAGGCGTCAAAATAAAATATTCCCAAAACAAAATAATCCAACATTAAACACACAATAATTGATATATAATAGTAAAAGACGTCATCCCCTTGCCATGCTTATGGCATCCTTATTGTAAATATTAAATGACGAGCATTCAACATTAAACGGCTTGCTATTGTATATTGATAACATGATTGGTGTTACTCTACGAATTTGCTTGCATGGTACCTATGCCTAGTGATCTTGGGTTAGTTACTACAGACCTACTGGTCGCCGGTAATACCTTTTTCGCTTAAAGATTTATAGGAGTTGCCATAACTTAGATGAGTAATTTTGCAGCTTTTGAATTTGTTTGAATGGTTCATCAACGTAGTCGCCATAGTCTAGGAGGTAGTGTGTTGGCTTATTAGACGTAAGACCACGGTTCAAACCCCAGGTCAGACATCAAAACGAAAATATGAAAAGTATTTCTTCGTCGACTTCCTCTCAGCAGATTTCTGGCGAAAACTCTGAGAATAAATAAAATTACCATCAAAAGTTTCTCAAAAATCTGTCGTTTGGAGTCGACTTTAAACTGTAGGTCCCGCTACTCATGTATAAAATTAACATACAGAACATGACTGGTGTAAGAAGCTAGGCCGTAATGCTGACTGAAGGGTTGTAATGGCCAATTATGTATGTACATATGTATATACGGTATATGCGATATAGTCATTCAGTCAGGATCTGAAGGGTTGTAATGGCCAATTATGTTATGTATGGTCCATCAACGTACTATATATACGATATGTACAAGTACTCATGGTTCTTACAACGAACAAGGGACTTTTACAAATTTCCTCCATTCTAGTTTATCTTGCGGATTTAAGAATTATTATAATAACGCTCTATATTTTCCTGGACAGCTTCGCCTCTTTACTGGCTTGTTGTGGATGCCTGTGTGGTCAGAACGTGCGACTGTGTTGCAGATTCTTCTTACCGATTTTTGAATTTCCTTTTGTTGTAAGCGAGATCATAACCTTTCATAATACATTACATTTAGCCCGAGATCTTTAAATATGCATCTGATTTGAGCTAGTCCCTCATAGAGTTGCTATCAGAAAGAAACTCGTTCTTTGAAAAACATACATACAGCCGAATTGATGTGACTTTGAAGTTAAATATGTTTATTCCTTGTGTTGCTAATCCCATAAAACACTTGGAAGACCCTCCAGCTTTTACAAGAAAAACACTGCTCAAAAATGTTCGATGATGGTGTCTTAAATTCTCAATTGGTGTGTTACTTTGAAAGTTATACAGATGACTTTGTGTATAACAATAGCAACGGCTAACTTTTCTTCCATATCCGTAAAGTTACGTGATAGTAGTCTAGGCTTTATTTGCCCACCTCAACACTATACAATAATAAACAACAATCGGAACATTATACAATCTTATCGCTTACCTATATTCACTTGAATATTACGGAAATATTTGCATGCAAAATACGATAGCTGGCGTCTGGGTACTAAGACTATGAGAAATGTTAGTTATTTAGGCTCTTTGAAGTGCATTTAAGTTCATACTTAACTCAACAATTTCCCCATGAATATCCTAAATCTCCTGAAATAGTAATATTTTATTGGATATCCCGCCAGTTTACCAATTTCTTAATTGTGTATGTCTATTGACTTCGTATTTAGGGGCCTACTTACCGAGTTATGCATGTATATCTGAAAGAAACATATTTTTATTATAAAGAAAAATATTTTATCTATAAACGCTATGCCCCGGCTACTATTTTCTAACAGCAAGCGGAAATTCTCTAATAAAACATCATTGCTGTTGTTGTTCTATTTGCTTTCGAATTATTTTATTGAACTATTATTGTATTAGAAAAGAATGTTAACTACGTTATCATATAAGAATAAGTAAATATTAAATTGATAAATAAAATATAATTGAAATATAAGCCTTTGTTATACTAATTATCATTTTGTTCTTTTCTACAGGCCTCAACAATCGATGGACGCCGTAAAGGAGCATGTCTCTTCTGCCAAGAATACTTTATGGACTTGTATTTATTGGCCGAATTAAAGACAATAAGCCTTAAAGTGACAACAGTTGATATGCAGAAGCCACCACCAGATTTTCGAACCAATTTTGAAGCTACACATCCGCCAATTCTGATCGACAATGGTTTGGCCATATTGGAAAATGATAAAATTGAACGGCATATAATGAAAAATATCCCTGGTGGATATAATCTTTTCGTGCAGGTAATTGTTTTCGAAATTTACATTAACAAAGTCTAGTCAATAAATAATTCAAATAATTTAAATTCTCTTTCGATTTCAGGACAAAGAAGTGGCAACATTGATTGAAAATTTGTATGTTAAACTTAAGCTGATGTTAGTCAAAAAGGATGAAGCTAAAAATAATGCTTTATTGGCACATTTGAGAAAAATCAACGATCATTTGGCTATGCGTAATACACGTTTCCTTACTGGTGATACCATGTGCTGTTTCGATTGTGAATTAATGCCACGTCTACAGCATATAAGAGTAGCTGGCAAATATTTTGTAGATTTTGAAATTCCGGTATGTTTAAGTTTCACAAAATATCTTAATTCTTGTATAATTTATTTGTATATTTTTAGACCCACTTAACGGCTTTGTGGCGGTACATGTATCATATGTATCAATTAGATGCCTTTACACAATCCTGTCCAGCCGATCAGGATATTATCAATCATTATAAATTGCAACAAATGCTTAAAATGAAGAAACACGAAGAGTTGGAAACACCCACCTTCACAACATCCATTCCAATTGATATTTCGGAATAAGTTCACTTTGTTCGGGTAGCCCTTAATCGCTTAATCCAACATAACCAGGCTACAAGAAGTTATACATTTATTTGTTTTCTGGTTAATATTATTATTTTTTTAAATACCCCACCCACTTTTTGAGTAGTGCAAACTTTATTTTACATAATGATAGAAGAAAGAAAACATTTTTTATTTTGTTTTGTTTTGTTTGGTTTCATTAATGTATATTGTTTTAAGATATTTTTTTTTTTCTTAGCGACCTTAAATAATGATTATAATATGACTTTTGATTTGTTGATGATGAATAATGATACATATGTATTATGCGTTGATTTTTATGAAATCTAAATCTAATGTTCCTTTATTTCTCTAACAGACCTTTCTCTAGTTTGTTGCTCTTCTAACTTTGAAATCATAAATGACTTCAAATTAACTTTTTTTTTTCATTTCATCTGTAAAACAATTGAAATTCTAACATAAAAAACAAACAAACTATAATTTACTTTGCATTTGAAATTCTAAAAAGCCTTTTATGGATATCTTTATGTGACCAAGCGACAACAAACAACTTGTACTAACAAAAAGTGTGTTTTTTTAACATTATTTTATAAAACTTATTAAATATATTGCATATAATTTTTTTGTATATACACATACAATCACAAACAAAACGTAATAAAGTATTTCTTATATTTGATACTACTAAATATGGTAGGGCATTTTACTATTTTAATTGCAGACCATAATTTTGTTTCGATACGTACGGCGACTCTGTTGGACCGGCTACCGTTTGGATGTATTGAAATGTAACGTGCGTAAGTAATCTTTCGAATTGGCAATATTGACTGGTAGTATAGTAAATACAATAGGCTACAGATGTCGCTATAACATAAATGTTATCAGCTTTTCAAAATATATGCTAATGGCAACGATAAATGCGAAGTGCTTTGGAAGATTGTTGACTGTACATGGCACAAATGACTCTTGTCTACAGTGAATTGTGCATCAAAAGTCTTAACCGTACTCAACTCCTTCGATTGAAATGTCGATAACACCTGTTCCCCTAGCGTATAGGCATCTAACTCCTATACCCCAATACTACACAGTTGCTCAATCGACTGCTCTGTTTCACAGAAGAATCTAGGTATTAGTGGCATTGTATAAGATATTATTCCGGGATTAGATAGATACCAGTATGTGCTGCCGAAAGTGTCCTCAAGCTTCTAATGTATAGATGGTGGATATATTATCTTATATATCTTATGGTTCGAACTTCAAGTACTTTATACATATAGTACTAATACATTTGTATTATCCGCAACTTGCCGTTAACTAAAGGGAGGATTTTAACGGGAGAAAATGAGCATATACAACAAAATAATAAAGCCCGCGGTTGCCACTACGTTAAAAAAAACTTGTATAATTGAGCAGTTTTATCGACATGGCTCCGGCACTGCCATATTTTTGAAAAATTTTATCCGTAAGTTGTAATAACGAAAATAAGTTAAAGGTAACTTTCCAATTCCCTTTAGCTAAAGGTACCTTTAACTAACTCTAAGTTTAACGACAAGTTGTAATAATGGCCCTAAGGCTGCATATCCATTGTCTTATTGCGATTGTACAATCGATACTCGAATTAAAAGAGAGGAAAAATGTAATGCTAAATGCTACTGTTATTTACATAGAATGAGAAGAGAGGTTATAAAGAGACTTTAACTAATTTCAAACCGACACAACTACTGCTGCTGTTTTCACCGGGGCAAACAAAAATATTACAAGTGTTAGCTGACGAAACCTTTTAGCGATTATTTAAAAGTAAAACAATTTGATAGGCGATTAAAAATACTTTTTAATAAACAAATATTTACTCAACAGAATCAACATTCAAACAATTGAGTTTGTAGAAATCACAATTAGTTCCTCAGAAAATTCATTTCAAACATCATATCCTTTTAAAAACCAAGAGGTAGTACATTTAAATCTCAGAAAATAGAAGTCGAATTGCTCAATACTTGGCGGCTACGAGGCAGATGACGTTTTAAAAGGTCTGATAAATTTTACGCGATTCTTCAATCTGTTATATTGTGCGGGTAGAAAACAATTCAGGAATACATTCGTTATAAAGCCAGTTACACCCCAAATACGTTTATCATCCACTACAAATACGGGTGATGAATAGCCCGTCTTAAATTGAGTATACTGTAATGTTTCAGGACTTGCTAATCTTTTAATGGGTACAGTAAAAGCTTCCTCAACCTCGGCGGTATTGAGCGTTAATTCGTTTTCTTTAAAGTTTTTAACAAGGCCAACTACTGGCATGATGGCAGCCGTATGCGGTGGTGTTATTAAACTACCCGTACCCCAGATTTCAACACGCTCAGGTGGAAGACCGATTTCCTCTTCGGTTTCTCTTAATGCACATTGTATGAAATCTTCATTATCCTCTTTAATACCTCCGGGAAAGGATATCTGCCGCATATGCCTGCTTAGCAAATGTGAACGTCTTGTATAGAGCACAGATACATTTTGCCTATTATAGAGAAAATACAAAAACAATTTCATATTTAAAATAGACTTTGAACTGTAAATAGTTTTAATGCATGTACTCACATATTTTCATCTGTACACAGGGCTATGAGTACTGCAGCAAATTTAGATTCACTTTTAGCTCCACGTAGTTTCATACCTACAGGAGGAGCACGTACCATTTTCTCTAAGCATTTTTGGCGATTTTCCTCCGACAATAACAATTGCTCATCTAACTCGATGGATTTGGATTCGTTCGAATAATTCAAAGTGGTTACTCTATTTAATTGGAGTCGCAATAAAGTAACTGGAAATCTTATTTTACGACACCTCACTAATACAGATGTCATAGCACTATTTTGTATTTTCAATCAGGATTATCATTTGTACCGTTATGCCTCTTGTAGCTGTATGTTTATTTTTATTAACAGCTGTATGTGGAACAGCTGATTCACTGAATGAAGTGCTATGCGTGTTAAGATAGCAATACACAAGGTAATGAAGATGTGGTATTTTAAATTGGGAATTTAAATTCCCGCAAATAGCAGTACAATAATTAGGAATTTATTTTTTAAGACAAGAATGTTTTTATATTTCTGAATTAAAACAAACTTTCTGTACAAAAAAATCAAATTTTAGAGATTGGTCGTTAAGAATTGGGATACAAAACTTTGTATTATTTGGCTTGCATGATTGTACCACCGAATTATTAATTCCACATCAATATCAAATTGTAAATAAAACCGAATAGACATATGTATGTATGCGAGAATAGGACTTGGTTACTAAAATCCGGAAAATCGAATAACTTAACCATTACAAGGTCTTCGGTTTGCTTGCTATGTTTTTCTTAATAATATTTTTTGTTGTTGTTGTAACAGTTCTGCTGTATCTCCCTTGGGAAAAACATACATACATGATACAGCTTTCGCTGGGTTGACAATCCTTGTCCGATGTTGAGTCGGGTCGTTCTGGAGCAAAGATTCGTGGAAAGACCTTTTAATCTCTTTTACTTCCTTACTAAAAATTGAAATGAAAAGATTTAATATAAATAAATCATGGGGTAGCAATAGGCCCAATATGATTTATTGACTCAAAGCCACGACATTAATGTGATATCGCCTGTAATTATGTTTGAGTCAAAACTGGGCACAAATTTTTCAAGTGTTGAAAAGAGTGACACATTCTTTGGAACCTCTATTCGTTTGCAGAACTTTTTCCGTCTTTTTTCACTCGTAGAATCTATTTTTCAAGATCCGACATCCCCTCAGTGCTCGTATAAAAAAATCACATCATTTTGCGGTGATAGTGATTTATGAGAATATTGAAATAATTAAGAATCATGCATAATTATGCAACATTTAATAATAAATATGATTATACCATATTATTCATCTCTTAAGTTTTGGCTTTTCATTCCTTTCTTGTGTATTTTAAAATAATTTTAATTCCAATATTGTTGAACTACAATTATTCTACTTTGATCTTGTTATTTAAAACAAAGATCATTACTGTTGAATGTGATTGTAATATTTGTATTACTATCGTATGCAATTGATATGTGTAAATATATTTATTTATATTTATATATGTATGTTAAGTACATATACGCAGTCAGTAATAAAATCAAGTTTTTTTGTTTTTCGAAGGAAAGAAAAACCTTTCGAGGCCAAACTGATATTACAAATATCAAGAAACAACCTGATGGTTATTTATTATAAATAAAGCATATACATACATACATTATTCGACATAAAATAAAAAAATTAAATGCAACAATGAGAGAGTGAGAAAGGGAAACAAAAAAAGCTAAAAATTTTCATACATAGAAATGTGAAAATATAATAATAAATGCATGAAAATTCAAAAGAAAAAATAAAACAAAATGTCGTTAATGAAAATACGTATTTTCGAAAAATAATAAATAATTCCCCTATTTCAGTTAAATGGAAATATGATTGATGATGAAGGTTCAAAATGAAAATTTATCAACTTTATTTCAGCAGACCAACTATGTATTAGGAAACTAAATTTGAAAAACACACAAAATTGTACATTTGTTTATTTAATGAATCATTTATTTTAAATATATGTATAACTACGCAATTTTTTCCACCTTAGGGTGGATGCTTAAAAACAAACTCTATTTTATTTGCCAATATTACCGTTATTTACCATTACTGGTAAAACTTTGATTCAAAAAATGTTACATCGACTCGATTCCTATATGTATGCATTTTTTTTAATATTATTGTTTTTAAGATTAAAGGATCTTTTAGATCTTCGAATTATCAGTTGAAATGAAAGCAATTTCATATCTAATTAGAATTTAAATATAAGCTATAATATATTATACAAAAATTGTTCTTTTTTTTCTTTCTTTCTTTCTTTATAGTTATAATTTTACTTTTTACATATAAAAGATACGTTTATATTTTATTTTATTTTGTTTTTTTTTTTTTTTTGTTATTATAACTCTAGCATTTTGGTGTAATGTTACTATATTACTTAAGTTTAACGTTAATTTCAATTTATGCCTACTTATTAAAATGATTATAAACCTAATGAATTTAATAATAATAAATAATTACTCATAGACACGACGTCAACGATAGATACAAAGGTTAGAGATGTTAAGCTTAAAAATATATAAAGAAAAATAATAACAATACAAAAGGGGAAAAACTATATTTACAAAGAAAATTCAGTAATTAAATAAATAGATGAACTTCTTTTAGAAGGAAATATACACAAATATTCACTGTTTTTTCTTAAAAGACGGTCAAAAAAACTTAAGCATTTTAAACTTATTAATCTCTAGACAAACTTTGTTCGTCTTACAAAGGCAAAAGAAAAAAGTTACAAAATACTGCATCATCTTTGTCTCTAACCAATTTTATCATCTATCTCTTATCAAAATAAATCATACTATACGTAAACGACGATATTTGGACAAAAAATGCTAATTCGTACGTAAGTTGTACCCTCAATTAGGTAGTTTATCTTATTGCCAAACAAACATGAGTAAACCTTATGCTACGATGTGACTAATAGACGTTTACTGCTTGCGTTTGTATTGGAATCGTTTGAATCTGGCAGTTCATAAGCAACACCACCCCATTGTAGCTTATAGGTGCGTGTACGCCATCGTATAGCTGGATTCCATAGAGCATGCAGAAATAGGTAAGGTCCACTTAACTCACGAAACAGCCAACCGATAACGAATTCGAATTTATGAAAAGGCAACGAGCCATTCTGAACAATTGACAACATTACCCAGTCGGATAGAAACCATGTTAGTATATGAACCAAATAGAACACCAAAGGATCCCATTTAAATATTAATGAGGCAGACCACGATGCCAAAGCTCCCAGCACCATACATTCAGACAAAGGTTCCAGTAGAATTGTTGTCGGCACCATTGCCACTCTCAACTTAGCCCAGCGTATGAGGCGTGCCTGAAAGCTACCGATATCACAAAAGCCACTATTCTGTAATGCGGGTTGGTTGCTAATGCGCATTTTCCATCCTTGTTCAGTTATGGCTTTGGCAATGAAAAAATCTTCGGCCAGGTAACAGCCAAATGTTTTTAGGCCACCCAAATAGTCAATAACTGACTTCCGTAATAGACATGACATGCCCGTATGACAATTAATGCCCAGCAAATCTGCCGATAAATATATCCTAGACTGCACTGTGCCAAAGTAAATTTTCTCAAAGGTTGCAGCGAATCCTTCGCGGTCACAAGTGAATGGCATTTGATGTACCAATGCATACTTCTCACCCATATTATGCACCATATCCAAAAGCGTATCGTTTTTCATTTTGATGCCACTGTCTGAGATCAACACAAACTCGTATTTGGCAGCCTCATAGCCCGGTTGCATATTATTGATTTTCGGATTGACCCCAACATTTGAGGCTCCCAGAAAAAGTGATGCTTCCACTGTGGGATATTTTGCTATTAAATTTTCAACCAACTTTACAGCTGGATCTGATTTATCCTCTATACAGAATAACAATTCATATACCGGATAGTCCATGGTAAAGAATGTCTCTAGATTGTGCTCCAAATTTGGATCAACGCCCATGAGCGGTTTAATTATCGATACACCTGGAAGTGGGGTTTCGTTCGGAAACATGCACGATTTTTTGTGTAGTTTAAATTTTCCATAACAAATAGCCATTAAATGGACACACCAGGTACCGCACCAAAACAACAAAAAGAATATTGCAAAGCCATACACAGGTGTTGGTATAGGTGACATTGTTTGTTGTTTTATACGAACCGAGATTTTTGTTTTGATTTACTTTTCGATATTATCGCTCTCACTGTTTTTATTATTCTTATTAATTATTTTTTATGATTCACTCACTACAACACCGTCTTATGATTTTTCCTTTTTCACGTATTTACTATTGTATTTCCTTTATCTGTAAATTTATTATTATTTTCTTGCTTGGCGTTGTCACTTGGATAAGGCATAGTAAAGAATTTTGCCAAGTTCATGTTTAATAGTCTCACTTTGATTCGAATTTATCATTTTTACTGTTATAAATTCATGTACTTTATCATTTTGTCAACAATAGTTTAAAAAATTAAATGAAAAAATGAAAAATAAAACGAAAAATAAAATCCATTATTTTCTATTCGCGAAAAATTCAGCCACAAAATTTTTATTGAACTGTTGTGTGCCGTTGCCAACCCTAATCTAATAAGAAGTTGGCAGCACGTGATGTATTCAATAGAGATGGAACTTTAATAGAAAAAGAGAATATATAGACAAGAAAATTCTCTAATCTAATTGTACAATAAACACATTGTAATTACAATTATTAATTTATTTATGTTATATACATAATTATGTATGTTAATAATATATATAAATATAAATAAGAAACAATGATTGCCCCTGAAAATTAAATAAATAAAAAGCGCTATATTTGTTGAAATCGATTTAATGGTGTTTGTTCTTTTAAAATATTGAATATCAATAAAAATCAAATAAAATAAAAGATAATATTGAATTAAATGCAAAAACAAAGAATTTCGCAGATTTAGCCATTGTTCTGCGATATGAATCGCAAAGATAATGAAATAGCTAAGATTTATTATTTAATAAATTGAATTTATTAATATAGCAGTAGTTGGTGAACATTAATATACGAATATAACGCTCCTGTTTCAAGCAAACTTTTTAAACTTAACTAAATTGCACTTAATAACTGAGTAGAGACAGATATTTTTAATAAATGAGGTATTACGAAAAGAAATGTTTAATTAATGGTTTAAGTAATACATATGTCACTTTGTTTAATTCCGATTCAATTTGTTAGGGGATATTATGTTGTGATTTTGTAATGCTATGTTCGCACGAGCCTTCGAATTACTTCGCTCTCTGTTTGAATTACTTATTTGAATTATCATGTTCACACGGTAGTTTTGTAATTCATTTTTACAGTTCTTCTTCTTTTTATTACTAAATTATTATTAATATTTTTCATACAGCTTCTTCAAAAGCTGCAAATACTTTTCAAAAGGTTTTCTACACACATAGAGGCTTCCTCCGCTAATTTCGCGAATAACTTTCTTATAAATAATACTTTTTTAAAATATTATTTTTGGATTCCATTATTGTTTATTGTTTACAATATTTTTTGTGCTTTGACAGCTGGTGATGGCAAAAATGCGATAAAATTTAGAGATTACATTGATTTTTAAGTAATCCACAGGGTAATAGAAATTGGATTACACACAATTTGGGTAATTCGCTCACAAAATTTTGTATGGCGAATGACGTAATTTAGCACATAATTGGGTGTTGAATTGCGAATGAGAGAGCGAATTACGAAAAATTGCTGCCGTGCGAACATGGCATAACATTGTGTAGTATAATGCCATGTTCGCACGGCAGCAATTTTTCGTAATTCGCTCTCTCATTCGCAATTCAAAACCCAATTATGTGCTAAATTACGTCATTCGCCATACAAAATTTTGTGAGCGTATTACCCAAATTGTGTGTAATCCAATTTCTATTACCCTGTGGATTACTTAAAAATCAATGTAATCTCTACATTTTATCGTATTTTTGCCATCACCAGCTGTCAAAGCACAAAAAATATAAACAAAAAATATTGTAAACAATAATGGAATCCAAAAATAATATTTTAAAAAAGTATTATTTATAAGAAAGTTATTCGCGAAATTAGCAGAGTAAGCCACTATGTGTGTAGAAAACCTTTTGAAAAGTATTTGCAGCTTTTGAAGAAGCTGTATGAAAAATAATAATAATAATTTAGTAATAAAAAGAAGAACTGTAAAAAAGAATTACAAAACTACCGTGTGAACATGATAATTCAAATAAGTAATTCAAACAGAGAGCGAAGTAATTCAAAGGCTCGTGCGAACATAGCATAATAGGAAGTATTTTTGAATAAATTTACAAAATCACTTTTTTAAATAAAAAACTCGCGTGTGTATATAGTTCAAAAATTTATCGGATCCATGATTTATCGTCAGCTGTACTTGGACATGGCGATTCAATTTCAAATTTGCGCATCGTTAACTGTCAGCTGTGACAACTAGATATGTTTCTATGTATAGCAAAAAATTAATTTAAAAAAAATTTGTGTGTGAAATAAGACGAAATACGAGAAATATTTATATATAACTTTCAAAAACGTTTGAAATAATCAAAATTTTAATTTAAAAAGTTTTTTATTAACAAAATCATATTGAAGTGCATACTGAGAAGTCATTAATACCAACTTAGAACGCGAATGGAATAAAAATTTGAATTAAAGCAAAAAAAATATTGTAAAAATAAAATGTCATATACACTATTACGAGGTCTTAACAACTGCAGTAGAACTTTACGCAATGTTAATTTCTACTATTGTCTGAATACAAATGGTCCTTTGACATTGTATTTGTTGGCGGTGCAACCAAACAATTATTGTATTGTGGCTCAATATTCCAGGCGCAGTGATTCTAAAAACCTTGAGAGTGCCTTCAAGGTTGTCAAATCAAAAGTTCGTGTAGAAGGTAGGCAAATAAACAGGCAGACTGGCAGACATAAACACATGCAATAATAACAAAAATCAAAAATAGCAAACAAAACACTTATTTTTGTTTAACTTTTGTTTTTACAAATATCTATCCACACATTCATTTACTCACTCGAAAACAGTCAATAAGTTGTGATTTGACTAATTTCATTATCAATTGTGTATATGTATGTTGCGTGTGTTTGTTTGTATTTATATATTGAATATAATGTGATGCAAATTTTTAATTTTATTGCGTACTAATGGTGAAGGTAATTCAGATTTCTTGGGCGGCGAGTGTGGGCCGAATTGGGAATTATTGTCACCACGAGGCAATCGTTTTTATTTTCCTAATGCTGTTGGTCCGGCTTGGCAAGGAGCCACAACTACAATCACACTCGAGGCTCCTCTAGAATCGTTGGTTGACTTTGAGGGTGACAGAGTAAGTTAACGAAAATGCAACAGCATTTGATGAAAATAAAAACAACAACAAATGTTATGTAATTGTTTTTTTTTTCTTCATCAGAATTCAGAAAAGAAGGCCATGTTAACGTTTAATGTAAATGAGTGTCCATCTTTGATTAAGAAGTCCTTACATGAACTATTTCCAGCTCCAGAAGTGATATCTAGTGAAAAATTAACATTAATGACATTACGCTTTCAAGGCGAAACCGAGCAAGGAGCCAGAAAGGTTAATATCCTTACAATTATTCATAAATTTATTATACACATACTGAAACATGACCCATAGAAAATCATTTGCGGAATTTCGAACGAAATTATATTAATTTGTGTAATTTCTGTTGCTTTTTAGTCCGCCTTGAGTAATATTACAAAACACAAGTCTAAATTAATTTTTTCTCATTTATTTCTAGTTCGTCTTAGCCGCCCGTGAAATCACTGCCCGTTTAAGACTCCATGGCTACTGGGCCGATTTTATGAACCCATTTAGTGGAAAACCGTTCTATTCTTGGGCCAGTGGAAAAAACCTTTACAAGGTTGATAATCGTTTCCGTGGTATTAACATGAAACTGCATAAACACAATGAATGTGTTGTTATTAGTTCAGATGCCGAATCCAATGCAGAAAATGCATTTTCCGGTTCTATCTATACCAATGCGCCAGCAGATTTCGCTGAATTGAAATCATTGTTAGATACACAAGTTTAGCAGCAGTTCCTTAGATATTTTAGGATTAATCATATTACCGAATGGTTTACCTCTTAACATATTTTGTTGATATTGTTTGTAGTCAAATAAATTAATTGTTTTACTTTTTAATTTAAAGAATCAATCGTACGTATTTTTTAACAAGCAGAATATGAACAAAAACATTTTCTTACTATTCTAAAGACTCTTTGACGCAGTGGCGCTCGATTTCTTTAAGTTTGTTTATCAATAATTGCAATTCTTCGGTATTGCAAACGAATTCCACTATAGTTTCTCTTTCGCCTCCTTTCTGTTTATAGCGTCCCATATTTATGTAAAAGCCAACCTCTTCACTACTATGATCTGAAGTAGAGGACTTGACATCGGCTACTATTCGCCATTGCAAATCCGTTATATGGGGAAAGGAGTGACCTACTTGTATTTGGCGCAAAAACAGTGCTTTACGTTGTTCCTCATAAATACGCGTTATTTCCTCAATAACGGCTGCATTTACATTTTGTTCCTCCATTAGCTGCCTGAGAGCCATTACATCTAGACTGTGTTTTATTGCCAAACTATACAGAGTAACAATAGCATATTCACTTTGCTTGGCTTTATCACTGTTTTTTGCATAGATTTCTGGTACCGGAGTTATAGCTAACAATTGATAAAACTTATAAATAGAAGCGTTTCATATGGAATTTAGGAAACAAAAACTTACTAGCTTCAGGATGTAAAGTCAATTTGACGCTATTAGCAATAATTTTCTTAGTAACATCTAACGGTATTGTTGAGCCCAAATTTCCGAGGCCTTCAATTACTAAATTAGATAAAATTATAGGATTTTTGTTTGGAAAACTACTCATTGCCCTACAAGAAATTAATAACCGAAACTAACACATACAAAACTTACTTACTACTACACATGTAGCTTTTATTTGACTTTTAATGCTTCAGAGTTGTATTTGTTAATATTTATTAATTTCAAAAACTCAATCGTAGTAGGCTTTGAAAACAAAAGTTTATAATTATGTGAAAAATAGAATAATAAGAAGTTTGTGAAAAAAATAGAAACATAAAAGAAAAAAAGGAAAGTTAATCAAATTTTTTTAAGCTTTTCGATACGGATAGAAGTAAAAAGTTGGACATGCTACAAGGAAGGAAAGTGTTTTCTTTTGTGGGATTTATTTGTGAATTTTAAGTCCTTTAATTTTTTGTTACTTTTTTGTATAGTGTTCCAATTGGTAGATGCCGCCATTTAAACATTGAAAGAACATGGAAGCTCATCTATGCCAGCTATCAAGAAATACCTCACCAGCGCATATAAGGTAGATGCCCAAAAATTGGCTCCATTGATATGAAGAGTGCTGTTACCAGTGGAAAATTAATCCAAACTAAAGGTAAGGGTGCTTCTGGTTCATTCAAATTGTTAGCTGCTGCTTCAAAGGACCGCCCAAAAGACTGCTGAGAAGAAGAAGGTAAAAACCGTAAAGAAGACTCGTACTGTTAAAGCTGAACCAGCCAAAAAGACCCCAGCAACTAAACCAAAAGCTCCTGAGGCCAAGAGTGCATAAGAATTATGTAATTTTTATTTTGTTTTTTTTTCTTCTCTTCTGATTATTTTTTTCTCAATGTTTTATATTATATTATATTTATATTATATATTATATTATATTATATATGTATATTAAAATTTTATAATAAAAATATATGGAAACAAAAAAAATTGTTCATTTTCAATTTATTCATTATTAGTCAAATGACTAGTCACTGTTGACTAGTTAAATGACTAGTCACAGTTAACTAGTTAAATGACTCGTAAACAGTCAACAAGTTTGACTAGTAAACTGTGACTAGTAAACTAGTCATTTGTAACTTAAAAACAAAGAAAGAGTGAGCGGGTTAGATATATGTTTTACAGTCGAAAAAATTCATATGTTAGAAAGAGAAGCAAAATCACATGTACACGAATGTTTACGTAAAGTTTTTCACATTGCCCTTAATAACTTGATGGGAAGTTGTGACTAGTTTATACGTCACACTTTACGGTCAAATAACTAGTTATTTTACTAGTTATGTTCTGGTAGGGTGTTTATTTGTTACAACACAATGTTTATTAGCGATGGCATAAAATGAATGTAATCGATAGCAGTTGAACTAATCAGTGATGATAAGTTTTTAACAAAACCGAATACATACATTAAATATTAAATATGTAGTAATACAAGGGGATTTCAAAGGTTAAAGCGGAAAAAATAAGTCACATTAATATTTAAAATGTAAAGTAATGTTGAAACAATAATTTTTGCATTTTAGAGGTAAAAATAATTTAATTATGTTCCTCTTCTGTAACGAATAATGTATTTAAAATGAATTGTTTTTCTAAAAAATATATGAAACAATAATTTCGGACTCTATTTAAAAGTTAATCGTATTATAATTTTAGCAAAAAAGTACAAATAATAACACAGGTTTTGCCTCTGAAATGTACGCTGTTCAAACTCTAAGCTTGAGTTGGAATTGTATCGCTTCTTTAAAAGTTGGAGAGTGTCTAACCGCTCCGTAGTAGTCAAAATGAGAATAGTAATTCGGTCCAATAGAACAAACACTTGTTGGATTGGACCCAACTGGAAATCACTCCTTTTGTTACCAGAGCCATTATTATTTCTAGTTAACATGAAAATATGGAATAATACAAAAAAGATTGATATTCCATTTGCTCGATTGTAATTTCAAATAGCTGTGTTCGGTCTTCGAAAGAAGGAAGACTATAATTTTATTTATAATAGGCACGTATATACACACATATATTATTATAATTTTCCCCGAATTTTATGCTTAGAAAACTTATAAATACTTTTAAGTAAGAACATTTTTTAAGTAACAAAATACATATACTATAACCATATATGCATATTAGTGGTGGAACAAATATTATTTTTATTCAATACAAATATTATTGAATTTTTATACCATTATAGATTAACGTATATGTATATTACAAATAGTAGTGTGAATTAATTAATATTTAAATTATCTGTTTTATCAACTAAATCATTGTCGTTTTGTTTTGTTGTTTTATTTAAACTATTCGTTTGATGAACTAAATCCTGTATTTTATTCTGATTGATATTATTAAGTGCTTCCTTTAGTTTTTGTTGCATTTCGACTTCTGTGTCGACAAACGAAGAGAAATTCTTATATTGAGAATTTTCCAAATTAAGAGAAGCCAACATTATGGAATTCTATTTAAATTTTGTTGAATTCCAATAAGTGTAAGTCACATATTCTTAAATTAAAAAAGTTTACTACTTACCTCCAGAAACTTTGTTTTCAATTGTTCCAGCTGTTTGTCCAACTCCTGTTCGTCTTGTTCTGTATATGATTTGACATGATCAAAATCAGCCGGCAACAGTACATGGTCTGGTATAGTAAAATATTTTTTATCCAACTGACTTGCTGCTTCTATTTCTTGAGACATCGAAGACCATATATTTTGAAAAACCTCTTCTTTAGCTTTCTGTAAATGGTTTAGCGTTTCACCTTCAGTATTAAATTTTTTCAACATGACATCCAAAGCATTGCGAATAATTTTTTGCAAAAAGTATTTCCCTTAAAAAAAAATATTTAAAGTGCGGTACGGAGGAATAAGTTACGCGTCTAAACATACTTTCCAAAGAACATTGTTCAGCTGTAAAACCGAAATGTTCAATTTCATATTCGTGATCCATTATTTATATATTTTTCCAGAAATTTTCACTATTTTATAAACAATACCCCAAATTATTTTTACGCGGCTCTTCTTACTTGTACTTTTTACGTCGTTATTGCCAGACTAAAAGAAAATCACACAAAAATTTACTACTTCATACATGTAGTTATTAAATTCGCCTTTTGCACGTTCAAAGTTGTTTTACTAAAATTATATGCAACTGCAAATCACAGAATACCTGCAAATGATCAAAATCACATCTGTTTTATAATTGTCAAGTAAATTAAATAATATTGCAAATAATAATTTCCTACTAATACTTATCGTTGCCAGATGAAAATATAAATTAATCAGCTGTGTCACACTGATCTACCAATTGTAGCTGTAGCTGTACCCTGTGGTTGTAACAGTGCTGTAAATTTATTAGCAGAACCAAAGTATAACAAGTAGTGCTACCTTTGACAGTTGAAAAACGTTCATAACATATAAACGCAGGACGGCTTAGAGTGAGAAAAAAAATCTTACAATGTATTGCAAAGCAAATGTGTTAGAAGCAACAGATATACAGAGTGAAAACTGGCGGATAAAGCAGAAAAATTAAATGTAAACAAACATTTATTTTGTGTTAAAAAAGGGAAAATTTGGAATATTTTTTAATTTCTTCAATGAAAATTTTAAAGATTCTTAAATATTTAAATATTAATCGAAAAGTGGTTGATTTTCGGTCACAATGAATATAGTTTCATGTGCAAGAGGTTATCAACAAGCTAAATATTACAAGATCAAGATAAGACATATTCCTCATAAAAAAGTTTTCTTGTTGAAAGTTGCCAATATTTTTTAATTTCTTGAGAGAAAAAGTTAAAAATTATTAATGTTATTAGTTGTTTTTATTATTTATTAATAGTTTTAGACAAAAATTAAATTTTTTATTAACTCTCGCCAATAGTAAAAATCCACCCCGAAAATAAAACATAAACAAAACAAAGTTGCAATCAGAGAGAGACAGAAATACTTTTTGGTAATATTTGCTGTCTCTTTCACGACTGGTCTATGAACTGTCAAATCGATGCGTTACTGGTTAGCTGTGAGCAGAACCATAAAAGCCTTCTCCATTTAAATAATTTTATTTAATTTAATTCTGTATAGTATTGTATATAATTATGCCCTTAAGAATGATTCAATATACTATGAAATATAAATAATTTTAATTAAGTTAACTTTTACGATCTACATTTTTAAATTAATTCTTTTGTTTGTACGTAGTGGAATATCGAAACAAAACAACCGCTATCGAGCTGTTGTTGATAAACAGAAGACCTTTGTTTTTTTATTTGATAGTATATTTTTGTTGCTGGTATTTTTTTCACGGATTTTAACACGTAGCGATATGATTTTAAGAAATTTAAGCAGATTTAACAAATGCATATCTAACCAAAACTTTTTGGGTACTCGTGGTTTTAAAAATTTAATTGACATTCACCCTAGTGTAAGAAAAGCTTTAGACAACCATGAACCGATAGTAGCTTTGGAATCTACTATTATAACGCATGGTATGCCGTATCCTCAGAACTTGGAAACAGCATTAGAAGTTGAAGACTTAGTGAGAAGAGTTGGTGCAGCTCCGGCTACTATAGCCTGCATAGATGGCAGACTAAAGGTTGGACTATCTAGGGATAATATTTCACAATTGGCAAAAATGGACAGGGGTGACGTTATTAAGTGTTCTCGGCGAGATCTGCCTTATGTAATAGCTAATGGTAAATGCGGTGGGACAACAGTGGCTGGTACTATGATTGTGGCTCATATGGCGGGTATAAAAATATTTGCTACCGGTGGGGTAGGAGGCGTACACCGAGATGGACATATCACCATGGATGTTTCAGCTGATTTGGTTGAACTTGGTCGGACACCTGTAACTGTAGTAAGCAGTGGTGTTAAGTCTATATTAGATATACCACGTACTTTGGAATATCTAGAGACACAAGGAGTCTGTGTGGCTACATATGGCAGTGAACGAGGAAAATTTCCGGATTTTTATACAAGAGACAGTGGTTGTCAAGCGCCGTACAATTTAAAAACACCTGAAGATGCAGCAAAACTTGTACATGTTTTGCAGCAATTACAATTTAAATCGGGCCTATTAATAGGTGTACCTATACCAGAGGAGTTTGCAGCAGACAAGAACACTATTAAGACTGCCATAGAACAAGCCTATCAAGAAGCTTCCCAAAAAGGTATAGAGGGAAAGGAAGTAACTCCATTCTTACTAGCAGCAATAGCTAAAATAACGGGTGGTTCTAGCCTAAAGGCCAATATGGCATTAATTAAAAATAATGCTAAAGTAGCCGCAGAAATAGCCTGTGCATTGAGTAAAATTACTTTAAAAAGACCTAACGAAAGCACACAGAGAAATATGGAAATGTCTTCGAGAAAACCCTTAATAATAGGAGCATCCATGTTAGATCTTTGTCTTACTATGATGGACAATATACCCCTGCATTTAGATGGCGCCACATATCATACTCATGTTAAAGAATCAGGAGGCGGCGTTGGTAGAAATTTAGCGGAAGCTATATACAAACTACATGGTGCGACAGATTTTATTTCCGTTGTAGGTAAAGATCATATGGGCCAAAGTCTTTTGCAATTAATACCAGAATCCGTACGCAAAGGAGTAAAAACTGATGAAGAAAAAACCACATCTATATGTTCTATATTGTTTGATAAATCCGGCAGTTGTAAAATGTGTCTAGCTAATATGGAAATACATAAATCTATTACACCTCAAGTGGTCAAAGAGTATGAGGAAGACTTTAAGTCTACGCCTCTTGTAATAATTGATGGCAATTTAAGCTTAAATACTGTTGAAAGTATATTGGAATTGTCACTGCAATATAATAAACCAGTATTTTTTGAGCCCACTGATATGTTAATAGCAGGCAAACCATTTCAATTGAATTCTACTCTTACCCAACAGATACGCATCATTACGCCTAATGTCTATGAACTCAAAGCAATTGGAGAGGCTATAACAGGCAAAAAGATTGAATGGGATCCAAACAGTGCACTCTCGCAACTAAATGTACTTTTAAAAGATTGTCAAGAACTGTTAAGTAAAATTGAGGATAAATTTGATTGTATAGTTGTGACATTAGGAGTTCATGGTGTCCTTATTAATTTACGTGGTGATAGCTTTGAACAATACCTATTTGATGATAAAACAGGAAACTATGTAAACTATAAGACTAATAAATTCATAAAACGTTTTTACAATGCACAAAACGTTGAAAATATAGTCAATGTATCGGGAGCCGGCGATAGTTTATCAAGCGGTTTTATAACTGGTTTATTACGTGGCCTAAGTGTAAATGATAGCATTGCTTTCGGTTTCCTGGCAGCTAAACGTTCATTACAATCGAATTCTGCAGTGCCCACCAAATATTTCGAAAATTCTAGCGAAGAACAAAAACTTCTTAATAATGAAATCGGAAACTTGAAATACGTAGATCTTTAGATGAATTTTAAAGTTTCTCCTCATTTATGTTTAAGTGAAAACAGTTTATGCATTTTTTATATTTACATATTTATGTTTTATTGAGTTACTAATAAGCCCATCTGTAAAGTAAATAAAATATATATTTTTGAAACCTGTATCATTAGCATTTCTAATAATTGTAATACTTACAATTTTACAACTTTGTCCTTTCCGCCAGAAGCTACTTTGGAACCATCAGGAGCCCAATCCACAGCAAATACTTCATCTGCATGGCCGGGTAATTCTTGAGCCAGTTTTTTAGTCTGAACACTCCATACTATAAAATGTGTGTGTTGTTAACGCAAAAAAAATGAAAAATATTTGTAAACTTACCTTTCAGCGTGGAATCTTTGCTACCACTAAGCAATAAACGAGAATCTGCCGACCAGGCTAATGTATATACCGCTTGTACATGTCCTCTAAAGGTATTCAAAAAATGACCATCTTTAGCACGCCACAAACGAACCGATTTATCAAAGGACGCAGAAGCAATTAATTTGACATCAGGGGAATATTTAACATCATTAACAACATTTTGATGTCCAGTCATACGTTGTATACATTTATTTTGATTTGCCATCCATAAATATAATGTATAATCGTCTGAGCAGGACACCAATGATTCGATTTCGTCTGGACAAACGTTTTTGTAACGCTGTAAAGCCATCTCTTGTAATTTTTCCTCTACAAAAAATTTTCATCACGTTAATATAATATTGAAGATTTCTTTTAGTAGTACTACTTACTACTTATGTCAGCATATTTTTTATTACGATCTTGTACAGGGTGAAAAGGACCTGTACGCAGCACGTAATCTGTATTCAGTGCAATATTGTTAACCCAATGAGCATGGCCTGTAAATGTTCTGCAAAGTATACCATCAGTGGCACGCCAAATCTTAACAGTACGATCCTTGGAGGAGGTATAAATAAGTCCCGCTCCTCCCCAACGCACTGCTGTAACGGCAGCGGTGTGGCCTGCACATATGTACAATTTAAAATATTACTGCTAACTGGAAATTGTTTCAAATAATATTACCTGCTATAACCATAACACATTGTCCTAATACCGTATCCCATATACGACAATCGCCATCACTTCCAGCACTTGCTAATTTGCGACAATCGGGATTTTTGTGGTATGGTTCCCAACTTAAACCATTTACCCATTTTTTGTGACCAGAAAGAGTTCGTCCTAATTGTTTGCCTGTTTCGGGATCCCAAACAATAACACTACCCGCCTTGCAAGCACTTGCTAGTTTTTTACCATCTGGTGACCAGGCTACACACATCACCCACTGTTTGTGTCCCGTACATGTATAATGCGGTGTTTCAGTATTTAAATCCCAGAGTCTTACTGTTGTATCCCCTGAACCACTGGCCAAATGTGCACCATCTGGACTGAAACCTATGGAAATTACAGCCTCTGCATGACCAGGCATAGAACTGGTACAACGTGTAACCGCACGTACCTTAAACACTGACTGCGGTTGATATACAATGTCAATAACATTTTCTGTATCGACTGTCTTAAGATCCAGAGTCTCGTCCAATGTCTTTTTTATTTCATCATCTCCAACGAAGAATAAATAGGGTGTTTTCTCTTCATTTTTTAGCAGTGCATTGCAGATGAGACCCAATTGTTCAGCAGTTACACCAGCCGGTAAATCAATGGGCGGACCAGCTTCTTCCCCCGTATCGGAAACCAAACGAGCCTGTATTGTGTGCGTTTCTATACTCTCCTCTAAATTTATCTCGGAATCATCATTTAATTTAAAGCGTTTAGAATCCATGTTGATTGCGAAAACAAAAAACGAATAAATATATGAGAACACGTGCAAGACGTCCAATTGCAAAATATAAACAAATGTAGGGAGTTGCCATACTTAACCTTGGTCGTATTTTACAGTGAAAAAAATAATTTATTATTTTAAAATAATATCTAAAAATTTAAATTATTTACCAATTAAAAATATTATTATTATTTATTTGTAAATTTTATAAAAATTACCATCGATTATTAAATATGTCTTACATACATAATTGGCCATTACAACCCTTCAGTCAGGATTACGGCCTAGCTTCTCACACCACTCATGTTGTGTGCCTTAATTTTATACTTGAGTGGCGGGACCTACAGTTTAACGTCGACTCCGAACGACAGATTTTGAGACACTTTTTCATGGCAGGTTTATTTACTCTCACAGTTTTTTGCCAGAAATCTGCTGAGAAGAAGTCGCCGAAGAAGTAATTTTTTTTCGTATTTCGTTTTTATGTCTGGCCTGGTGCTCGAACCCGGGCTTTTCGTCTAATAAGCGAACACTCTACCTACTAGACTACTTTGTTTTACATAAAAATTATATTATTGTTATTAGTTAGATAAGTTAGTTAGGTAGTTATAATAAATATAATAAAGTTTTAATATTATTTATTATTAAGTATATTAATAAATAGCCTGTTGTAGAATGGGATATAATTAAGCTATGTGATATATTTTTCTATTTCACTGAAGTTTCTTAATAAAGGAAATGATAGATTCTGTTATGCGTTATTATAAAATACAATCAATAAGTACGTTTACGGTTTATCTTAATAGACATCATTGGCCTTTATTTACTTTTTATTAAATCACTGAACGCGTCTCACTTAAAAAAATCGACAATACTTTTATTTTTTGTGTAGTTACATTTATTTTTTACAAGTAAAATATGTTTTAATAAAAATTAAAATAATTCAGCGAAAATGTCTTCGAGAAACTTAACCGAAGTCTTTAATATTATGCGTAATAATGCTTCGAAAAATCGAACATTATATTCCGATGACAGAGTAAGTTTTGGCTAAAAATTTTAATTATCGATTTGTTGAATAGATTAACAGAGAAAATGAGATAACAAAATAAACACCTGTAGAATGCAGACGGTGACGCCGAGCTTCTCCTTAGACGTTCTGTCCATGATGCCGAAGAAGGTTTGGAATTACGCGATGAGTATGGCTCTCAACCTACGTGGATTGATAAACTAGAAGAGGCCCAGTACACCATGTCAAAGTAAGCCAAATCAACTAACACAACAAAAAATGGCCCTTAGTAGATATTTCTATTTCTCCAATTTAGAATAAAGCCAAAATTAGACGAACTTGGATCTTTGCATGCGCGACATTTATTACGTCCGACTTTTGATGAAAGCAAAGAAGATGAATTGAAAATGGAAACATTAAGTCAGGAAATAGCTAAATTAATAACCTCTACTCAC
This sequence comes from Sarcophaga rosellei, assembly GCA_930367235.1. Lineage (NCBI taxonomy): Eukaryota > Metazoa > Arthropoda > Insecta > Diptera > Sarcophagidae > Sarcophaga > Sarcophaga rosellei. Next base: position 67,305,831 of record OV884018.1, read on the forward strand.
CGACATATACAGTGTATACGTTCAAGTTTAGGCGTGGGAGGAAAATGGGAACAACGTCTCACCGCCAATGTGGTTACGTATTTAATGCTAAGCCTTCAAGAGTTGACCTTAAAGTTTCGCTACAGTCAAAATTCTTATCTCAGACAATTGAATTCACGTGAAGAACGTTCGCAAAAGTTTTTTGATGATTTTACCAACCCTAGTAGCACGGAAAAGGGCAACTATGTTGATACATTCGATAATTTTTTGCAACCAATGTCTTCTGGTGGCAATAAATATAATGGTTATGATGATGATGATTTGAAAGAGAACGAATTGGATGAAAACTTTCAACGCCCTATGGGCACTCGTTTAACACAACAACAATTATTGCTTTTCGAAGAGGAGAATACGCGTTTAGCACTTAATCGTGATGAAGAAGTTTCCAAAGTAGTAAAAACTATTTATGATTTAAACGATATTTTCAAAGATCTGAGTCAAATGGTACAGGAACAAGGAACAATTCTGGATCGTATTGACTATTCAATTGAACAGACCCAAACTCGGGTATCGGAAGGTCTTAGGCAATTACAAAGAGCTGAAATGTATCAACGTAAAAATCGAAAAATGTGTGTCATTCTAGTATTGGCAGGAATAACACTTTTCATGCTCATTTTACTTATATTTACAAAATAATAGACGGCCTATTAAAAAACCTATTTCATATCTTATTTAATTCGTGTGTATTAAACTTATTGTAAAAATATTTATTTATTATATGTAACTCAAAAATTCACAACTTACAACTATGCATTTCTTTCATTTTTTACATTCTTTCGCTAACTCGGGAAGCAACCGAACGAAGGTTACCATAAACTTTACTAGGCGGTGATCCCAAAATTAAATTACATATTGCTCTCCGGGCCAATTGTATATTTTGATAGCTGCCTAATATATGAACTTTACTATCAGCCAATACAATACGAGTCTTTGTAACGTTTTCAATAGTAAACTTGGTGCGACCACCTTTGCCAGCAAGACGACCAATGGCACGGCTCATATGATCACCTCTTAAGGTCTTGACATCTTTCACTTCAAACGACTCCACAAACAGGTCGTCTAAACGCAGTAAAGCTAAAGCGTCATCGACTTCAAATCCGCACAAAAATGCTTTAACAAAATCAGCACCCTTTTGAAGATTTGAAATATCTGGTGTCTCTGGGCTAATACGAATTTCCACCTAAAACAAAAAGAAACAAATATTTTTTTATTGTTTATCGCATATAACGTATGTACATATGTGCTAAAATTAAAAAGCATGACCACTTTTAGCTAGCTTTTTAATTGACTTAACGCGCCATATGTTCTTGCAATATTTTACTAATTTATAACTAAGAAGATCGCAACAAATGTACAAATTCGAAAACTGTTATTCTTTTATAGGTCGGTTATAGATGCATTGCATTGCTAGTGCCAAACAGTATTGCATATAACAGATGGTAACTAAAAAAATGAATTTTAATTTGTTTATAGTGCATTCTACTATAATTTCTTTCTAGTACACATATTAAATTGTTCCAGAACAATGACACCGCATTTACTATATTCAACTTGGACTCTACGCAAAGTTGGAACTACTCAGATCTAATATAGGTTTCTATTAATTTAAAAAAAGTGTTTTTTTTTCAGCAAATATCTTAATTGGAGTAATTAAAGACGTAATGGGTACATTAGCAATTGCTAATTAATCTAGTTATTTTTTAAATAAGATTAAATCTAGTAGATCTATTATGAATAGCAACCAAACTTCATTTGTGTTGCCAGTAGGGAATTAAAATTTTTAACCCTTTCCACTCGACATTGATTTTGTTCTACCAGCTCCACTGTCGAGTGACACTCGACATAGTGTAATACTTCTTTTTGCGGACATTTTTTAAAAAGATGGGATTTTTTTATTAAAATTATTATTTTTACTACAAAACGTGGATAAAAAAATAGAACAGAATGCGTCTAAAAGGCCAATAGCCAAAAATATAGAGGAAAAGAGGAGAGAGTTGGACAATGTACTTGAAAAAAGGTTTAGAGTCGAAAGGGTTAAGTTTGAATTGTTGTCAATTGATTTTCGGCTACTTGCGATGAATCTCAAGTTTAGTTGTTTAGTCCATAATCGAGTCATTAATATCGATCTATGATAAATTTACATTTCGATTTACACTTTCATGCAGGAATACTGTGAAGTGAATGAAGTGAGGAATTTTATTAGTTTTATATGCTAGTTTCTACTATTGATGACTTGGAAAAGGATCGGTTTGGAAAAAAGAAAAACAGTAGAAGTAAGAGCTAAGTTAACTATTTAATTAAATCAAAGTGGAATTCCTTTTCGTTTCTTCTTGCCGCAATATAATAACATTGTGCATTTAGATGTAAACTACATTTTACCATGGTTCCAAATTCCACAATATAAACATTATTGCATATTACAATTACCTGTTTAGCTTTCATATTAAAACGTATTTGTAGCTTCATATGCTCAACTACAGGTGTGAAGATTTTCATCCAATGTTCTTTCAATGAAGAATATCTAAAAAAATAATTTTTACGATAACAAAACTATATACGTATATTCATAATGAACAGTATTATTATTACCTGTGTGGAGGTACTGAAATTTTGCGGACTTCACTTTTGACTCGTTTCGCTCTGGGTGGAAGACTTTTACGAACGGCTCCTTCAATGCCTGTTGTTTCGTCCACTTGCATTTCAGCGTCATCGTTGCGAGAACGTTTTTTGGCAGTGCGTGTTGGTAAGATCTCATCAACTTTAATGTTTTCTACCTCCATTTCGTGTAATTTTTAATATTTTTTTTTATTATTGTTAAATAAATTTATATATAAAATACGCTGCACAAAACCAACGAAATATCAACACATGTGGTTTTGTTTGAAAGGAACTGTCAAAACAAATACATCTGTCAGTATAGCCTGTTAAGCTGTGGTGTTGCCATATTTACGTAATTATACAAACATGTTTCATTCCATGCATTGTAGTGTTATGGAAATAAATGTAAATAATTTCTTCGTGAAATTTATAAATAATATTAATACTAATTCTATTGACAACGGTTAATTTCACAACAAAAACAATAGGCTAAAACATAAAACAGAATCTTTATTATCGTTTAATATATATAATTATAATTATATATATATATAAATTATATATTATAAATCGTTCAATAATATCGTTAATGTTTATATTATAGCCGAACATTTCCGAAAACTATTGAATTTTTATTACATAACCGATTATAGTATACATTTTGTAAAATATTGATTATTAATATTGAGGAAAGTTGCACTATAATTTGAATTTGCTTTCAAATAATAAAATGCATTGCCGGCAAAATAGCATCCCTGGCATGTATTGTTAGCATTTCGACGTGAATACCAGTATTGAAAAAGAAGAAAAACAAGCCAAACAAAACATTCTCCAATATTTTGTCAAAGTTTATTTAATTTTTTTTTTTAGTATAAAATATGAGTGATATTGTTCTAACAAAAATTGCTTTATTGGCAAATGATGAACAAATATCCAGAAATAACAAGGCGGCTTCATTCCATTACAAAGACAAAAATTGGATATTCTTGGATGCTTATAAAAATGATAGAGACAACATAATGGATCTAATCGAAATTTGTAGTACGTTAAAACACTCAAAATTACAACAAATAATTATATTATATTTAAATTTTAGGTACAAGAACTAAACTCAAACAATTTGATTTTTTACCAATCGATAAGCACCTTGTAATAGCCTTTAGGAATCAACATTATCACCGCAATGGACAGCTGACTGATGACCTCTTAGCAATAGTTTTTCCACAATTGAAGACAAAAGTAAACCCTCTGCCAAAAAATAAACTTTTAAAAACTTATGTTACCACAAAGCTTTTTGAGGCTCTGCAATCCAAGCACAATGAATACTTTAACGATACTACAAAGGATGTTATGATTAAGCGATTATCACTGCCAACAAGATTTCTGCCTGCACTCTGTAATTATCAAAAGAAAAGTGTGTTTTGGCTACTGAGAAGAGAACAGGACAGTAAACCTTTTCCAAATTTTTTTGAGAAACTTAAGGCTAAGGATAATGAGACGATCGTATATAAACACTTATATTCCCGTTTTATACAAGCAGAACCACCTGATGAGTTACTATTGCCTCCTGGAGGTATTTTAGCAGATGAAATGGGCCTAGGAAAAACAGTTGAAATGCTGGCATTAATTTTACTGAATCCTCGTCGTGAAATAACTCTTAATACAGGAATGGAATTATTATTTTCGACCATGTTGGCAAAACGTAAACGTGTAGTGCGCAAAATATTCTGTGTATGCCGATCAAATTCTGTAAATGATACAATTCAATGCCAAAAATGTAGCCTTTGGCAACATTATAAATGTGTAGCATCTTTTAAAGATGAAATCTTAGATGAAGAAATAAATACACCATATTTGTGTCCAAGCTGCTGGCAAAGTGTTATTACAGAGCATGGCCTATTACAAACCAAAGCAACGTTCATTGTTTCACCCAACACCATTAAGTTGCAATGGTTTTCCGAAATTCGTTGCCATATACAACCATCACTAAAGGTTTTTATATATGACGGTGTACTCAAAGGCAAATGGATTAGTCCGCATCAATTGGCACAATATGATGTGGTTTTAGCGGATTACAATGTACTAAGAGGGGAAATTTATTTTACTGAAGATAATATCAGCGAACGAAAAACTCGTAATAAACCACTTTCTATGAGAGTGAGTACTCCGCTACTTATGCTGAATTGGTGGAGGGTATTGTTAGATGAGGCGCAAATGGTGGAATCGAACGCTTCAAAAGTGGCCGCATTAGTTCGCATGGTACCAGGTATTCTATTTTTTATATGTTAAATTACTGGGAAAATTTAATTGTAAATTAAGTACATAAAATATGGGTTTTTAAGAAATCGCATTGCTTCTGGATATTTTTGAAAGAACACTCTAAAAATTTGATTTACTCTTACTTGAGCATTAAAAATGACGTGTTTATATTACAATACATCTTTATTTTCAGCTGTTAATCGTTGGGCTGTTACAGGCACTCCCATTCAAAAAAGTTTGCACGATTTACAGTCACTATTGAAGTTTATAGGATTTGAGGCAGCCGTTGAAAAATCTACTTGGAATTATTTAGTTAATGATTTTGTACTGCATCACGACCAACAATTAATAACTGAAACAAATGAGGCTGCTTGCTATCCAGAACTAATAAATGTTTTACAAAAGTGCATGTGGCGTACTTGTAAAAGTCAAATTGTTGATGAACTAAAAATTCCCCCACAAGAAGAAGTTATACATCGTATACAATTTAGTAATTTGGAAAAACTATTTTACAATGAACAGCATTCTGAATGTTATACAAATTTTTTGGCAAATGTCCAAAAGTACACCAAAAATATGAGTACCATATCACCGCAAATAATGAAAACTGTAAGAGATTTTATTAAAGTAAAAACGAATTTAATTATTATTGAATACTTTGCAATTTCCTTTTAGATTCTACAACCATTTTTAAAGATTCGACAATCATGTACCATACCCGTGGTAGTATCCAGTACAATCGCAAATAACAACTTCCATTCTCAACAGCAAAAGCAATTCTTACAGCCTAAAGAGTTGTATGATTATTTGAAATCTTCAAATGAGATCGCTTGTAAAGGGGAGTTACGTTCCTTGGGTTCCTGTCATAATGGTAAGATTGTTTTATTGTGATTTTAAATGCCGTCCTAAAAGTATGCCGTAAATTTTGGAATGTAATAATTCGTGTTGTTAAACGGTTTTATACCATTTGATGTACATCGTTTTGTAGAGGAACCAGCGAAATGCCTTTAATCTTTAATAATCTTTTTTAATGTGTTTAATAATCACTATAGCTTTTATTTCATTTCATTCTATTCTTAATGTTTATTCTATTCTGTCTTCTATGACAGATTTTGGGCTTCCTTCTGATAAAACGAATCTTACAAAATGGCAAATATTGTCAATGAACTGATCAACCTGTTCTTGGCTAATAATAAAAAGGTTTCTGTTTCCATAACTTCTGTTTTTCCAGTTTTAATTTTTAAATTTTTAAGTCGTTAAATAAAATAATTAAATGTCCCATCGTTTATCAGTAATTATTCTTACTTATCAAAGGCAATATCTAGAGCAGACAGAATATGAAAGTTAATTCTAAAAATATTTAAACAATTCTATTCAAGGCTTAGCGGCTCTATATTTTTTGCAAAACAAGTATAATGAGGCTATCAAACATTATGAAGCGGTTTTAAAGTTGGCTACCGATTATAGTCATATGAATATAGTGTAAGTAAAACTAATACACTTTTTTGAAAAGATTAAATATGAAAAAAATTTGTACCTCCAGCGTTGATAGTTTATTGCAAATTCACGCTTTGTATAATATAATGCAAATAAAAATCACACAATCCGCAATGCCTGTGAAAGATTTAGAAACTTATGAAAATCAATACAATGCCTTAGAATGGAAATACCTTAGTACCTATGCCAATACATTGGCAAGCGTTAAAACGGCTTATGAATCAGTAGTTGCGAAAATAGACTCGGAAATTACGGAGAATTTTATTATTATTATGGCCGATTGTCTACATAACGTCACTAGCAGTGATGAGCCTTTGCTAATGCAAAAAATTCAAGAAGAATGTATACCAAGATTTGGACAAACAAACATAAAAGTGGTTGAAATTACATCCATTAGAACTCTATTGTTTGTGATGCAATTATGGTTTCGTAAGCTAATAGATATTTTAAATAAATTACGGCAAAATATTGAAGAGCTTAGATATTTCAATGACAACGTACGTTCACGTAATCAGGTTAGTCCGGTCATATGGGGAAAGATTATGCAATTGGTGAATACGGTTTATGATTGTCACTTGAGTGAGATTAGGGTAAGTATTATGGTGATTTTTTTAATTCATGTTGAAGAACATAATATAAAATATTTTAGGAAGTTCAAAAATCTACAAAAGAAATGGAGAAGACAACAGCTGAACCAAAGAAATTGTGTAAAATGTGTCACATACAAAATTACATTAATGAATTTGAATGTCTATTATTCGATAAAGTTATCGATAAAAATACAAATTTTACCGAAGGCTTGGAAAATCCTTCCTTTGAAATGTATCTTTGTAAATGTAAATATTTTTAATTTATTCTATAGCTATTGAACATTTTAATGATTATACTCATTCTATTGCTTTTTAGTAACCATGAATTTCATTAAAAATAAATATCGTCACCTAAGCTATATAGAAAAGAATTGGCTGTATTTGGAAAATCTGCAATTGGTATGTAAGCGTCTAATAAAATTATGGATTGAAATGGAATATACCATTAAGGCTTACGACGAACTTAACATGTGCAAAATGCGCATTACCCTAACAGAAGATCCTGAAGATAATTCCATATTTAAAATAATGAAAGAGGAAATCAACGGACGTATGCAGGAACAACAAAATGAATTATTAACCACTCAAACTCGATTTACTGCCAAGTTGGCTAGATTAAGATATATTAAGCATCTGGAGCTAGCTAATGATCCAGGACCATGTCCCATTTGTCAATTAAAAGAAGATGATAGGGTATGAAAGCGTTTTTGTAATAAGTACATGCTTAATATGTTTTATAATTTAACATTTTTCACAATTTATTTTAATTTTCAGTACGCTGTTTTAGAATGTGGCCATCATATATGTTTTCCATGTTTACAATCGATGCGTACTTACGACAAAGGCGCTCATTTCAGGTGTTCCATTTGTCGTATTAGTTTGCAGGATAAAGAGTAAGTGATTATTTCTTAAAAAGTTGTATTGTTTGTAAGTAACGCCTATAATTTTAATTGCTTTAGAATTTATTACGTAAGTCGCTCCAAAATAAAATCATTGGATAGTGAAAAAATTAAAGGTGACTATTCATCAAAAATCACTTGTATAGTAAATTTAATTTTAAAACTTAAAAAGCAACAAGAAATGGAAGATGAAGTGAAAAAAACTGAATCGTCTTTGGAAGTGGAAAGCAAAGGTGTTAAAATATTGATATTTTCACAATGGGAACCTATAATAACAGCAATTGCTGCAGCTCTAAAGGAAAATGATATCAGTCATCGGTCCCAATGCACACCAAAAACTATTGAAGAATTTAAGGTTCTATTGCACAAAATACCGAAATAATAGCCATAAATAAAGCCAACTTTTTATTTTTAGAATCCAAATCTTGGCATTACTTGCCTCTTAATGCCGTTTGTACGAGGCTCAAAGGGATTAAATTTGGTAGAGGCCACCCATGTGTTCTTGGTCGAACCTATACTCAATCCTGGTGAAGAATTGCAGGCAATAGGTCGAGTCCATCGTTTCGGTCAGACCAGGTAAAATGAAAACAAGATTACATTAAAAAATATAATTCAATTTAAAAGCTAATCATATTTTAGACCAACTACAGTACATCGTTTTATTGTAATTGATTCAATTGAGGAAAATATTTACAATTTTATTATTTCAAATTCATCAAATCCAAGTGATTCATCTGTGGATGTACAACGTCGTTGGGAGTTTGATAATATATCCTTGCAAGATTTTGAAAATTTATTTTCTTTAAAAAACCATTGATTGTGATTAAAGAGTTGTATGTATGTATTTGCTATTATAATACAATACAATGCTGTCTTAAAAATAAGTATTTATTTTGTAATAAATGTTTATAAAAGAATTTTGATCAGTATGTGCGGTAGTTTTAGGCCGCAAGTAAAAGAACCACATTATTTAATTAGTATAGATAGAATGGAAACCTATCAAATATAGAACGTTGTCGACAATTTTAATGACTATATTTATATGAAACAATTGTTATTCCAGACGAAGATTAACCGTGGGGAAGCAACGCAACTAATAGCTTTTAACTTTTGCATTTAGGTCTTTATAAATTAAATACTACAAAATATTGTTTATTTTCCTTTGTTGGGTTCAGTTTTCGACGTGCATCCAAACAATATTTACACAATATTATATAAAGACTAATAAAGTTTTGCCTAATACACTTAATATAACTTTTTTTAAATTACTTGATGAAATACCCAATTATTCATTTATTTCAAATTTTATTAACGGCATATTTCTTTCAGTGTAATACTCTCATAAGATTGTTATACAACCCTTGATATTGATTAATGACTAAATTGCCAGACTGTTCTTATTAAGTTATTAAATTTGAAAATTTCCTTCAAACACATTTAAATTCGAGCGTAAATACGTCTGTATACATTTTAAGAATTAGTTAATATATTATTAAATATTTATTTAATGATAAAATGTGTGCAGTTTTTATTTATTTATTTTCAAGCGTTTTTTTTTTCGTTTTCGAGCCTATGGTAACACCCTTCACTACTATTTGCAATCATTCATTACACACAGTTCAATTAGTGTATTTTTTTGTTTTACCATTTATTATACAAAAATAAAGAAGAGTGTAAAAGTAATTGTTTATTTCTTAGTATTTCTAGAGAAATTTGCTTCCAATATGGACACCGATCAGTTGAAACAGTTACAGGATAAAAATGTTGAGAAATTTCCTAAAATTTTGGAACAATTTAATAAGGAGGTAAAAAGTTAATTGGAATGATTGTTGTTGTAAAAATGTAGTGGGAGTGGGAGTTGATGCAGCAGTATAATTCATTTATAAATAAAATTTTAAGACCATGTATCCAACATACGAACATATACATAAATTTATTTTATTATCTTCATCTAGAACGCCAATGTCTTCAAAATGGATAAATTTCATAAGAACGACTTGTGGATAACATTGTGGAAATCGGTATTCAATATATTGAATGATGAAACATTGGCGGAATACCATATATTGTGTTTGAATACCGTACGTATATTGTCACGCGATGAATCAAGTCTACTTAAAAACAATATTGTCGATGATATCGGGTGTCTGCTGAAAATGGCCCATTTGACAATGAGTACATCATTGGTGGTGGGAGAGCCGTCACAGGAACAAGAGTCACCACGTTCGGTTAGTTCGTTGGATATGTTATCTGATTTTAATTTGGAGAGAGTTGTCGAGGCTTTGAAATGCCTGTGTAATTTGGTATTCCAAAATGCTGAAATAAGGCGTGACTGCGTACGTCAAAATGTAGCAGATCTTATATTTCACAGGTTGTCATCAAGCGTTCAAGTGCCGGAGAAAATCGAACTATTTGACATGAAACTGTTGTTTTTAATTACGGCTTTAGAAACTTCAGTGCGTAGCCGAGTGCTATTCGAGCTGAACGGTTTAACCTACATGACCGAATTAATGGATGAGAAGCTAAGCAGTACTAAGGAATTTACAGACGGCCAATTGGACATTATTATTGAGATGTTGAAAGTTATGTTTAATATTACGTCGTGTACCGACAAAAGTCCCAGTGAAAATGAAATTCAAAGTCTTCATTTAACCAGTGTAATACGTGATTTGCTATTACGATTTGGCGGCATGTGTAGCGATCGTGAACGTCATGTGGTCTCCCATTCTATAGATCTTCTTACGAACATTTCCAGTAGCTGTTTAAGTGAACTAATGCTAAAGTGTGACGGTAGCCCCTCATCCTCAACGAAAATGCCACAGGAAAATTGCCGAATATTCGAGAATCGTAATGTTACCGCATTGGATATAATACTCAAGTTCTTACTTTATGCCCTCGAGGATTGGGAAAAAAATACATCTTCGAATAAGGAACTGGTTCAACCAGTTTTAACTATTCTGGTAAAATGCGTATGTAGTAATGCCACTATGCGTCACTATGTGCGCAGTATTGTCTTGCCACCATTAAAAGAAGTTTACAAACGACCGGAAGAAGGCAAAGAATTAAGAAACTATCTCTGTCGTCTACTCATGAATCCAAATATGGTAGTACGTAATCTGTCCTATGAACTTTTACTCGTTTGCTGTAAGAAAAATCCCAATCGTTTGATCAAACATTTTGGCTACGGCAATATGGCTGGTTTATTTGCAAATGCTGGTATTTTGGATTGTCGTAAACCCGAAACCAATGAATTTTCTTCTGATAGTGAAGATAGTGACACTGAAGAATATAAACGCATTAAACATAATGTAAATCCTGTCTTGGGCTGTTATATGCCCCCAACTCCTAATCCTTTAGAAGGTATGTCGGAGGAGCAAAAAGAATATGAAGCTGAGAAATTGGCACAATTGGTTGATAAGCTTCATCGTGGTGGTATTATACAACCCTGTCGCATCAATGAAGAAGGCAAACCAGTACCAGTCGATCATATATTGCAATTGCAAGAAGAATTGCCACAACAACAGGTACAACAGAAAGGTAAAGATTAAATCATTTACGTAGTTTTATAAAGTATTAGTAGTTATAAACGAATAATAAATTATTTGATGACGAATATTCAATAACATGATTTAGAAAAGTAGAAGCAGATAACGAATAGATTTTGTAAATATTCATGAATATTATGCTAGAGATATTAAATTTCAATACATACATACATATACATTACAAACCTTTAGTCAGGATTACGACCTAGCTTTCAATACATAATAGAGAAAAAACTACGGAACGATAATGCAAACAAAAATGCGTATGTAGTTCCCTAAAGAACCTAAAGATTTTTAACACATATTTCCACGACTAGTAATTCAATTGAAATTCTGTTACCTGCTTATATTCGTAACTTTTATTTAATTATTAAAAATAAGCAAAACAATGAATGAATCAAAAAAAAAATTTATTGAAAACACTTTCATAAAGATATTGAAAATAATTGTTTTAAACTCAGGTTAATTTTTTTGTATAATATCGAGACAATACTTCATTTTTAAAGATTTAATCGTTAAACCTATAATCAATTGTATTATTTTTTAATCTTAAGATCTTGCTGAATGAATCAGAAATGTGGTTTTGAGGTATTGAAATATTATTCTTGCTAAATTGAAATTCCTTGTTTAAAATAAATCAGGGCAAAAAAAAAAAAATACACAATTTCGCGAGTTGTTAATATATTCTTAGCACTCTGCTCTGCTTTAAAATCTGTGTGGTTTTTGAGGTCTCTTATAAATAATGAGGTAGTTAATAAACTTTGATCTCATTGTGCATGTTATTGTTATTTGATTATCAAATGATTAATTTTAGTGCAAAAGTAGATAAATTATTCCTATGCAATATGTACTATTTACGAAAACTATCTAGTCCTATGCAAAAATAATAATAATAAAGTGCATTTTTTTTCTAAAAAAAGAGCGTTGTTGTAAATTAAAACATAAACCAAAAAAATAAACGTAATTTTAAGTATTTGTTGCCCCTAAGCGAACGACAATTATGATGTTCTTAATCAAATTAAACAAACATACATACATAGTTCTTAATTAGGCTATAACATATTTCTTTTTTGGCTTTTAATGTGACAAAAAAAAAAAAAGAAAAAGAAATAAAAACAAATGAAGAAAAATAAAAAAATCCTAAACAGAAATAATGTAAAAAACAATGACGAATATTTTATAATTTACAAATAAAATACAAGCATACATTTAAAAATAAAACGTAAACAAATATAAAAATCATAATAGTAATGAAAGAACATGTATTTTAATTCGAAATTTTAAATAAGTTTTGTAACTAAATTCAATCTTTTTCTGAAGTAGAATGTTAAGGTGTTTTGCAGTCTATAATGGAAAGATACAATGTGAATGAATCATAGGTTTCTACTGCCTTTTTAAAAAGAAATATGTTCGATCATAGCGTTGTGTGTTTCTAAAAAATTTTTTTTTTAGCACAAGTCGTGAACTTTCATTGTAACAATGATGGATGCTATAATAGATGGTTTCACATGCTACACGAATGTAAACAGATGATATTTTGAAAAGCAATATTTACTTGCTATTTTAATAGAGGTAGGATGCGGTATTGACTATAACCTTGTGATCTGATTTTGCTCAGTAAGATGCTGAAGGCGGCACACACTGTGGTTTATTATGTAAGGCGGTGTAGTTCGAAAAGAATCAAAGGTCTTCTCTAATGTGTGTTTGCTTTCGCAGATACTTTACATTATATCAATTCTCGTCACAATACGATCGTTATATTGCTAAAGACCAAAAAATTTTAAAAGCCCGTCACTAATTACTTTAATATCGCTATTGTCAAAATAAGTTTGTTGTTGTGAACATATCATTATTAGCCTTCTGATTTGATACGTTGTAGTAATGTAACACAATAAAAATCTGTAAATTATATATAAATCGTCACAAAAAATATTTTATTCTCAGTGTTTTGTTTTGTGTTTACAATAATACTACAAAATTGGGCAGTTTTATAAAAAAAATATATATATCTATACAATATACATATATATGATGCATGTATGGAATGGTACTTAAAAAACTGATATTTGTTAAATACATTTTATTTTATTTATAAATTTATTAAGTTCAGTATGTATTGGCTTTTCCTCTTGATTTTTGTTAGCAAATTCGACATGTTATACAAATTTAGAAATAGGACGGCAACGATATGGTGCATGCTGTTGCTTTGGCTTGACATTATCTTGCTGTTGTTGCAGTTGCTGCGTGGAAGTAATTTTGTCGTATTGGAATTTTGTCGAGTTTTTACTACGTACTGAACAAGAATTTGAATTAAATGAATTTCGAAAATGATCACTACTGCTACCATTGCCGCTATTGCCCGATAAATCTAATTCGGATTTGTGATAATCATGATGTTGACCTTTTGTTAGCAATTGAAAATAAATATTTTTAATAGGCGTACTTGCTGTGGAGCTTAACTTTTTCGGTGTAGTTTTATAATTATAGCTTCTAGTGGGAATTCTCTCTTCACGTTGTTGACTTTCATCCTGTTGTGGTGGTTTTTGTAGTTGTGTTGTGGTTTTAAATTTTTCACGACAAAAACTTTTCACTTCATTCTTATAACGTTCGATTTCTTCTTCTAGTTTTTTCAAACGTCTTTCATAGCAAAAACGTTCCTGAGCTTTGGCAGTATCGCTGCTGGGCGTATTGGTTAAAGGTATAACTTCCGATTTTGTATGACGTATGAAATTTTTCATAGTAAGTGGCGGTGTGTGTTGTTGACCAACAACACAGTTACCTTCATTCATTTCGTTTTCTGTTTTATTTAAAACCATGGCACTTCGATGTAGCCTTTTAGACGTTGTAGATATTCTTTTAGGTGCCTCATTCGCATTATATTGCCTATTAAAATCCATTTCGTTTGTAGAATATCTTCTAACATTTATATCATTTGGTTCGTTATTACTGTGATGATCATGTAATAATTGATCACTGCCACTATTAATATTGTGATTATAATTGTGATGACTATTATGATTTAAATAGGATTTACTGCGCTGCAAAAGCCTTTCGCCTTTTAATGAATTGGAATAATATCGTTCATCGTTAGTTGTGTTGGCTTCGGCAATTTTAGCAGAATTATTTGTATTCCTAGAGGGTTTTCTTTTAGTAACTGGTGTAGTTTTCTTTAAAGCTCTATTAATAATGTTTGTTAAATTGGCATTGCCAGTTTGTTGTTGACTATCCACATCAGTTTTCTCCGATTTCGGTTTATGTTTCAAATTATTTCTCTCGTCGTGACTAGGAGGATTCTGTTTGACCTTTGATACTTTTTTCATCTCAACTTTATCGTGGCTATTCGGCTGTGATTTGTGTTCCCTACGGAAGATCGTGGAGAAAATTATATTCATATACGTATATGGACTATGACTTAAAATTTTGTATTAAAATCTACTATGTAGCATATTGTTTCAGTTTGGTTCTGCTTTATCTATTTTGTCTTTAACTTATTTTCATATTTCTTACCTGGTTTTTATTGTATTTACAGTATTTTTATTTGATTCCAATGTTCGCGTTTTCTCTCCATATGGTGGTTGTACAATTTCATATAGCTTTGATCTATATTCGGGCACTGTCAAACGTACATCATCACGAAATGGTGGTAATATATCGACATTAAGCTCTAATTCCGGTATAGAATTGCGAAATCTAAAAAACAGATGCAAAATGTTTAGTTTTTCAATTAACTCTTGACTATTGGTATAAGCTAATCTAAGAGTTAAAATGAACTCCCAAAAAAAAAATCAATTTTCATTTGATTCTAATTTTTGTTATGTTAACTCGAGTGGCACCCATATATTGAAATTCCATTTCTAAATATAAATTAACAATGCTACTTACTTTTCCACATAAGAATGATTTAATGCCTGATCCGCTGTTAAGCGTCCCAAAGGATCTAATACTAGTAAGGATTTTACTAAATCTAAGGCATCACCGCTGGCACCGCTTAATAGTTCATTTAAAGTTGTTTTCCTTTAAATTAAAAAAACAACATCAATTTAAATCAATACATTCACTCTTCTACGGTCACATATGTATGTATGTATACTTACTTGTCCTTTAATATTTGTTTGTTTAGTAAAACTGAACCAAAACCAGCACCAACCGCACGTATATCATGCTCTGTTATATCCGGTAAAGTATAAACGATTTTTTCAATCTGGTAAATACATTTTTTTTAATATTAAAATGAGCGCATTTTCAAAATTCTTTGAAATCTTACCTGATTTATGGTGCTACTACCTTGAAATATGGGTTTGCCTCGTATCATTTCGGCTAAAATACAACCCAAACTCCACATATCAATACCTTTGGTATACCTTTTATAAAAAAAAGTAAATAATATTTTACAATATTTCACAAGTTACATAATTAAATAATTTTGTTTTTTTCTTTAACTCACTTTTTACTAGCCACTAATATTTCTGGTGCTCGATACCATCTGGTAGCCACATAATCCGTTAATAAAAGTTCGGCTGGTTTATCGTTGCCTATGTCATTATTATCACCACCACTAAAGCAATGTTGGGCTAGAGAACGTGCCAAACCAAAATCGGCCAGTTTACATCTTGAAAAATGAAATTGTACTATCGTTATAAATTGTCTTACGTAGGATATATGTAAGTTCGACTTGTTGTTTTACCTGCACTTGCTATCGATTAAGATATTACTGGGTTTTAAGTCTCTGTGTATTACATTTCCCGAATGTATATATTTAATAGCATTGATTAATTGATACATCACATAACGCTTATGTATATCTTTCAAAATGGTACCTCTTTTGATAATATTGTGCAGATCACTTTCCATATATTCGAATATTAAATAAATATCCAAATTATTGGCAGCTCTAAAATATATAAAATTTTTGAATTAGAAAATATTTTATAAGCAAAAAAGAAGAAAGCTGGTTTTAAAACCCAAACTTCGTCTGGCTATTTTATTATTTTTGAAGTTTTTTTTTTCTCTTTTAATTCTCTTAAATCTAATGATTTCCTGTTTATATAATATGTTTAAGTAGTTGTTTTTAAGTGTGAACAAAAACGATTTTTGTAAAATTAAGAAAACGTTTAAAACTTACTTGTAAACATTGTGCATTTTTACAATATTCGGATGATTTCGAAAAGCTTTAAGGAAAACAATTTCACGAAATGTACGTTGAGCATCTGTTTCATCGCGAAAAGCATCGAATATCTTTTTAACAGCTATTGTTTCGTTGGTGCGCTTATCTAAAGCTTTCCATACTATGCCATAAGCACCCTTACCCAGACGCTGGAAGAAGAATGTATGTAATACGTTCGGTAAAAATATTAAAAAAGAAAAGCAAAAAAAAGTCACAAATTTATGTACCTTTTTAATATCGAATATTTTCGATATGCCCTCATCTATTTCAGACATCTTATGCTTATCCTGTGCCTTTGAAGTCATGTTGAGTGTGTGAACGTGTTGTAACTTTTATCTTTTCCTTAGCAATACAAGTGTTGCGATGTTAATTGAGGCGTTAAAAAGAGATTACGGTTGCCCCCAAACTATGTGTAGTTGTTAACGACGTTGTTTTGCAGTTGTTCGTTGATGTGGCACATGCAATTTGATAGTATTTCGAGGGTGCTTCGAATGTTCTTTCTGCCTGAGGACAATTCTTGTGTGCAATGAATGGTGTTGTTAAATCGATGAAAAAGATAAAGAAAATACTCTAGTTTTTGTTCAACCCAATTGCAATATTAGCTGTCACAATTATTTGTAAATATATTTGAATTTGAATCGTATGTATTTAGTATATGCATATAATTGTTGTCGTTGTTTTTATTGTTATTATTATTATATTTTGATTGAAATTGAAAACGTCTATTGAATGTGTAAAACAAAATTACAAATATATTATAAAGATGAATTATTTTGTTGTTTATTGTAATTGGCTATAAAAGAGGAAAAATAATATTTAGGTATCATAAATTATTGGTACCATGTATCAAACAGATTTGAAAGTAATACATTCGTTGTAAGAAAATTCGATTTTCGGTCTTTATGCACAGTAGGAGGAGGGACATTTCAAAATACACGGTTTTGTTTAAACTTCTTAAGATTCGAAACTAGTTTTGCGAATATTTAATTTGGAAATAAATCGTTTGGAAAATAATTTTTATTTGCATTTTATAGAAAAAATTAAATAATTCGGGAAAATGCATATATAATCTGCATCTATTACAATATATTCTTACTATTATACTTCATTATTATTTATAACATAAGTTCCTGTCGTCAGCATTATTACCACTGGGTTGTGAATTTTGCCCATCATTTCCTTTACATTCAAAATTAATTCCTGTCAGTATATCATGCATCTTCAACCAGAGAATAATATTAGCAGTTTAACGTTTTTAGAAAATTTTTAAGCTGAATTTTTGTATCCACTTTTTCACTTTACCTCCCACTGTGCGTACGTAAACAAATGTTCTACCGGCATGTATGTGAAGACTAAACCCACTTACTTTCAATTGATTTAATTTTTTTCTTTTTAACGAGCACTTCAATTTTATTCTTCTCTCTTTTTATAGTTTACTTATATATTTGTTATATTGTTGTAATGAGAAAAATTGTAAAAAATGTATGAAATTAATATTATATCTCAGCACAACAGTTTATTGAAAGATTTCCACACACAAAACGTATTTTAAATCTGAATTTCTGCCCTTAAAATATTTTGGTTGTTCTTGTATTTCTTAAAGACGAAAATAATCTTCTCCTCTCCTCCGTTGTTTTTTTATAAGTAAATTTTAAGTTTAAATACACTTTTTTTTAAAAAATATACAAAATATAATATTTTCGATTTGAAATATTATTGAGGTAGTTTTGACGTTTGAATGAATATTTGATTTTTTCTTTTACAATTAAAAATCTGTGGTTTCTTGGTTTTTTTTCACTAGTTTTTTGTTATACACTTGAATACACAGTAAATTGGAGTTTAGCATAGAATTATGCGGAGAGGGTATAGAGGTAATAATTAAGGCGCAACAACCAACCACTGTTTTAGTTTGTTTTGGCTTCCTTAAGGATAGTTGTTATACAGCGCTATAGTGATGGATACCAAATACATAATTCCATATCCACTATGGTTTAAATAAATATTTTTGTTTATACCAGTACAACTTTAGTCTAGGTATCGAATTGGTATGTATATATATGTATGTATAACGAGGAGGTGGTGTTGTCCTAGCAACAGAATAATGTTTTATGATTAATAAACATTTAACCGGTAAAGTGTAACTCATATAACTATTTCAGTACATGTGTTTTAAAATCTAACGATGGGAATTGAATTTTTATTCGTAAATATAATTAAAATAATGATTAGTCAAAATTCTTTATGGTTCCCAAAGCCTTAAATAATTTGCATTCTGCCTTAATTGGATTAGTAGGCTGTAAATATGAATAATATAGTATTTTGATCTGTAGTAACCAAAAATGTTGTAAAAGCGCATAAAGAGTAAAGAGTGTTAAAAAATTCACTACTTTTGTATTTTTTCAGTACTTATTCTTCAAATACGTTTTTGTTCGTTCCAAAAAATAAATATGTATTTTAATAAATAATTCACGCATTCTTTTTCCGTTTCCGGGTTTATTAAGAAAGAAAAGAAAAACATGGCGGCGTAATTACTGTGTGTGAACGTTGTAGGTAGAAAAGTAGGTAGGTAAAAAAATGTCAAAGTAGTTAGTTCGCTCGCCCCAAAGGCCACACGGTTTAACCCCAGGTTCAGACAAAACCAAAGCATAATGGGCGTATGTTTGTGTGGATGTTGTTTGGATGATGATGATGGTTTTTTGCTCGCTTTGGAAGAGGAAAGGAAAGAGGAAAAGTAAAGTGTGGTTAATTTTGTAGTTGTGGTGAGTTTATGAATATAATTGAAGTGTGGTGAGTTTCTAGAGTGGTGAGTTCTTACAAAATGCGGTGAATTTATCAGGTGTGGTGAATAAAATAGAAACTTACCAAAGAGTTGTTATTCGAAATGGTACGGTATTATCACAGATCCATGTACTGTATTTAGTAATTTTGCTCGGTTCGTGTCTAGAATAAGCAATTTTCACATCGGTTAGTGGAGGCATTCACCGATATGTATGGTTACCATTATACACTGCATTAACAATGTTGTCATTGTGTCATTCTATTTAAAATTGTAAAAAAATTAAAATTAGAAAACTGCATACAAAAAATAATTAAATTTAAATTATTTTTTAAATGAATTTTTGAATAATTACATTCTTTTATGTTTTATCCCCAAAATGCTTGCAAATTGGAAATTCTTGTCAAAATATTTATAATTTTTTGTGCTTTGTTCGAAAGGCATACAGCGACTACCAACAGTATAAATAAATTTATTTTTATAAAAGTACTATTTGATGCAAAAGGGTACTCTTTCAGTTATAGTTCAGTACTCTTTCAAAATTTCAATTCTGCAACACTGGTTTTAATACTCTCCTCCTTACTGACGGGGGTTGTCATATCATCATCATATAGGGTGGTTCAGATATAAAAAATTACAACAACAAATTTTCTTCATATTTTTATATTCGTTTTATAAAAATATTCTATATTTTTCCACTTTATATTCCCATTAAGGCCTTAGTTCAAATTAAATTAAAAAAATAATTATTTAACTGCGATTTTTTTATTTTTTTAATGTTGGCAATATGGCACCGTCAATCTTGTAAAATTAACTGCGTCACAAAACGCCTGGTGCCGGTATTGTTGTTAAACATATGTAGCACGGCAAATTCATATAAGGTAGCCGCAACTCTACAACAAGTACAACAATGCAAAAACAACAGGCATTTTGTTTTTGTAAAACACTCCTTCGGCTGTCAAAATAGGAAGAAAAAAAATTGAAGAGAAAAAAAAGTTAACAACAAAACACACACGCACAACAAACACACACAAATTTTGACACTTGGAATAGTATCAGCTGTTTAGTCAATCCCACCTATTACCTTAATTCGCCTAGATATGTAGTGAATATAACAATAGAAAGAGAGTAAATTATAATGAAACAGAAATAAAAGAAGAGAAGACATGGGAGAGAGCTAAAATTGGTGTTGTGTCAAAAATATAAAACAACAAAAACAAACTTTAGAGTTGAAATCAATGTTTTAAGATGACAGTTCAAAACGCACCACCAACACCATTACCAACAACAACAACATCGTTATTGACAATAGCAAAAAAACAACAAATACTATATTAAAATAAAACAGCAACAACAAGAACAACACGACTAAAATGAAGTACACACAGCTAGAATAGGGCAAAGCAGCACGACTAAATACACACATTCATACACACTCTAAATTTCATTATTATTATTCATTCTGAATTACCACTAAAACATCACATCACATAGTGAGCGAGAGACCAGTTAAATTTTTTTATACGATTCGTTAACATTGTTACTCTCGTTATCGCCGCCGCATAGTTATTTTAGTTTATTATTTTAATTTTTCTATTACTATTTACAATTAAATAGTTGTTCTCTGTGTTTATTAATAAAGTTAGAAATGAAAAATATTGTGTTAAAAGAAGTATACCAATAAAAAAGAAAGAAACGAAAAAAAAAGAAAAAAATTGGCTGGATATGTAACGGCGAAGAAGAAGAAGAATGGCCAGTCATATTCCTCCACTTTTATATGCAAAATTGTATATGTAGCAGGAAAAAAAATAAGAAAAAAAGAATAAATCAATTAAATGTGTGTTAATGATTTTGAAGAATATCAAAAAATAAATAAGGAAAATGAAGTGTTTCATCCATCCTCTCTAATGGAGTAAAATTTTATTACAAGTGCGAAGAAAATTGTAAAAAGTTAGAAATAAGAAAAAAAAATTTTAAATAAATAGAAGGGAAACAAAAGTAAATTAAAGTTATATTATAAAAGTCAAAAACAACAAACCCATAACAACAACAATGTGTACTACAAAATAATACAATATACAACAATATGCATATACCGAAATTAAAAAAATAAAAAAAACTACACTGTGAAAAAAAAACGTAGTTCCATGTGTGTTCGGTGCGTGTGTGTGCCATTGTTTGTTTGAAGGAAATTTAAATGCGTGCCTTGTGTTGTGTTTTGTTTGTATGTAAAGTTTTAAAATGATTGAATTTTCCTTGCCTTCGTTTTGTTGTTTTGTAATAAAAACATACAAGCACACATACACCTACACAAGCATACACACAGTACACTGAATGGTATTTAATTATAAGCAATTAATTAATTTTCCTTAACATGTGTTGTTTTTATTACTTAAAACGTAATTCTAATGTGAATTTAGTTCAACAAGAATACGTGCAAGGTTCGGAGGGTGAGAAAAAGATCCATTAAATGTTAAAATGAAATTTAATTTCTTATCAGAATTTCTATATGGGAATTTTTGTGTACAGAGAGAGGGGGAAAGAGCGATTTAGTGCAATTGATAGAGTTGCCGATAGAAATTCCATTAGAATGTGCCGGTATATAAGGTATTGTATTAAGTGTTCAGCTTATGTTTTGGAACTAGATATTAATCTATTTTCATGTCATGGAGCTGTAATGCATCGAAATAAATATCGAACATTATCAAGGGCTCTATGAGCGTCGCTTTCTGTCAAATGTCTTGTAAGTGTTCCGGAGAGTAAAGCCAACAGATCACTTTTAGAAACCATATTGTAAAATTTTTCAAGACTGAACGTTTTATAAAATGATATACATACTTATTTTACTACACTCTCCATAACGAACACTTATTTCGATCGTTTAGCTATTTTATATTAGTGTTTTTTTAACTCTGTCAGTAATAGGTCCCAATCATGGGTAGTGTCCTACTTTCCCAAGTTGCTATGATGTCGTTTGTTGTTTTCTGTCCTCTCTGTACAATTTTTAAGAGAATTTTACTCCTGTTCATCTCTGCATCGACGTCATGTTGTGTTCCTTTGGTGTTTGAGCAGAATTTCCGAGCGATATTTTCATTATCATAATTTAAATTGTTTTACAGAATTGAAGACCTTATTAAATTTACGTTCTTGTGATAAAAGCTCCTTTATAACTAATTCTTGGTAATTGAAAAAAAATAACAATTTTGATATTAAATTCAAGTTGACCTTTTTTCCAGTTAGGCTTATATAACGGAGCAACTAATCATTGGTTTTAGCGATATATCTTTGATTCGTCAACGCGTATGATCTTTACTAGTCACTTATCATCATCATTGATATCACTATACAATTCCTAATCTTTGCTTATGCAGGTGTTGGTCACTCTGAATTTCACGTCCCATGGCCAAAAAATTGTGTGACAAGTCGACTTTTGAAAGTGATATAATAAGAAATGTTTGGTTTTTTAATTTTTCTGCCTAGCTTTGTTAGTCTCCTAAAAATTTTCCATTTTTTATCTTTACATTTATAAAAGTTATAAATCATGTGATGATGGTGATTAATAATTTAAAAATATATTCTGTGGTTCGCTTAATGATTAATGATTTATTTCATCTTCTTGCAATAAAAATTAACAGAGTGGTGGCTTTAGTTTTTATTACTTAACTTACAGTGGAGCAAGGAAATGAGTTTACTTTCTTTTCACTTTGTCCTACTATGCCATAAAAGATGATAAAATGAAATTTTTATTTAATTCCACTTGAACTTAAACCCATAATTTAATTAACGTTTATTTAAATATTGATATTAAAATATGAAAACAAATGATTTTTATTCAAACCGGTTTTTATTATTTAATTTGTCCGGTGTTACCAACTATACTTTATTTATCGAAGTCAGAGATTAACAGATTGTTTAAAAGAAAGCTCGAAAAAAAATTTTGTAATAGCATGCAACCTATTTTACTGAGTTGCTTTTATTCATAAGACATAAATAACCTGGTCCCCTATTGAAGAAGGAAAACCTCTGTTGGATTTTTGAACAATAAAATTAATTGCTACAGACAGGAACCTTCAAGCAAATCGATATCGTATGTTGTGGAGACTGTGTTTAAAAAGGACGATGCAATGTGTTGTGTTGCCCAATCAATTGCCTTTTTCGCCGTTTTTTTCGTTTGGCATCGGTTTTGGGTTGACCTGTTCCCATAGTATATACAGAATTTTTAAGGATTATTAATACTAGGATGTTATGCACATCACAGGAGCGACAATTTCTAAACGATTTTTAAGCGGCCAAGTCTCCTGCAATTCTTCTGAATTCGATAGTCAATGTCTTTACTTGCTGCCGAAGTATCAAAATTCCATACCAATTCTTCGTTTTTCTTAGGAGTTTTAATTAAAACGCTTCCTAATCAGGATGGGGTTTATTTCGCATCAAAATATATATAATACTTGCTGTGATGCTCAGGTTTAAAGGGCTTCAGAGTTTTAATAGATTTTAAGATCTTAAATAATGTTGGGCAAGCATAGGAGAACGCGTAGTGTAGCTACAGCCTTATTCGAGTAATATAAAACGAATTTGATAACAAATTTTATCGATATTTCTAAAGTGTGCTCCCTTTTTACATTGAATAATTCCAAAAAATTTCCTGTAATAAAACTTGATTAAGTTTTTTTAATTTCCTAATTCAGCTCTTTCATTTTAACGCACAATTATTGAATATATTTATGCGATATACTAAAAATTTAACTCATGTGCATAATATTTGAAATGCATATAAGGTCCGCGTTTAATTGCATATCACAGACTGTTTCTCCATATTAAATGGCAACAACAACGATTGTATAATGGTTACCACTTAAACTTACTACATCAAGAAGAGAAACAACAATAATAAAATATTGCACTTAAAATTTCTCACACATTAGTATTGTTGCTGTTGTTGTTGTTGTAGTTGTACGTAATGTCGATAACGTTGTCATCATCAACGCCATTGAATAATGCGAAAATATTTTACATACACACAAGGCAAGCGCAAAAATGAAACACATGCCTTGCATCATACTCATACACATACACGCAGAAATAAAAAGTGCAATAAAAATTGCAAAAACAAAAATAATTGATTATTTATCTCCATGACAATGAGATTATGGTGAAAAATCGAATTTAAAATTTTTTGTAACACATTATTTTGTTCTGTTGTGTTGTTTTCATAATAGGAGATGTGAGTACATAGTGAGTGCATAGTGAGATTTACATCAGTGTGCGTTTGTTTGTTTTGGGGTGGTAAAAGAGTAGAATCAGAATTAAAAATAATAAAAATTTTTGGCAAGTACGAGCATGTAAACAAAACACATGGTGTCTCGTAAAATAAATATATGTATGTGCACCAACTCTCTCTCTCTCTTTCCCTTATTATTATACTTACTTATGCATTGTTGCTTATGGAAATAGTGTTTGCATTTGTAGTAAATTGTCCTTTAAATATTATTATATACTTACTGTTGTAGTTGTGTTGTTCTAATTTATAGCAAAACAAAAATAAAGCAACAACAATTACACAAACTAGAATAATAACATAAAACGTCAACAATGGCAATGATTTTTACTAAACAATAAACTGAGAGAAAAGAGAAATAACAACCTTTAAAATAGTTGTAATCGTTGTTTTTATTGTTTTCTTTTAATGTATGAATCGAGAGAGAGTGCCATTGGCTTTGTATCGTTCTTTGTGTGCTTTAAAGAGCAAAATATTGAAACGGCTTTTAAAAAGTCGTTCTTCGTTCCCTTTTCGTTTGTGTGCATGAAATTTATTTTGGCAAACGGAAATTGTATATTTCTAATGTTTCTACTCTACTACCACTGTTTTAAAAGCTCAATTTACAAGAATAATTTGAAGAGTAAGTTTTATGTACTCGGGTGAACAGTTTTAAAATTTGTTTTGATTTAATATCGTATGGGAAATGCAAAAATACTTGATGCCATCTATAGTGCACAGTGATTAGAGATGTGTATGCATTTGGCAATGGCAAATTCATAGTTCTTTTGGTATAAATCATTACAATTGGTTGGCATTATAAAATTGCCCATTTATTTACACTTTAGAAATCATTTTCTAAATCATTAGTTTGTATAACCGAAGTCTGGTGAAATTGCTGCATTATTGCATTGGATTTATTTTTCAAATTATGTTCTAAAATCGATTGTGTATTAATGTCTATTGCATTACAATTGCTTTCTTTCAATTTTATTGTTTTTTCTTTCATTTTCATTTTCAATATCATTTTATATTATCTTATCATTTAACATTTTTTTTAATTCCACTGCTTTTCTTTGAAAAATCTAACTTGAAATCTATGTGGGGGATCAAGACTTAATTTTGTTCTTCATTTTCCCTTTTTAGATGTTATTGTTGTTTTTTGCTTTGTTTCGTAATATAGTGCATATTCAACTCACACACACACCGACTTCAGTTGGTAAAAGATGACTTCACCTCTGCCTATTAAAGAAAGAAAAAATCAACAACAACATTAAAAGACTAACACAACCCACAAAATGTATAACAAACATAGGCTGTCGACACCAATAATATGATGACTTCTACTACTGCCACCTACGTTCTTACGGTTAACACTGAGAGAAATTATACAGTCTAACTTCATTCATTATTTCAATATTTCTTTGTACGTTCACTGTGTATTCCAAGCGTTCATCTTGAGTTGATCGTGGATTTCAACACCTTTGGCTACATTCTAGTTACAATTCACCACTTTTGATACCTTCAAGTCCCTTATCCCTGGTGATAAATTTCCTGACGATCTACAGAGGAATATGTACCTGCTGGTACCCTAGTTTAATCCCATCCTTAAAGTTCTTATGGAATATACCTACGTTCCACAAACTTGGATGAGGAATATCTTTATTGACTTTATGCCTAAGGAAGTTAAATCCTTTCATAGTAGTGTGTAGCTTTTCAGACCTAAAATCTCAGTTAAAAGTTCTAGCAATTAATTTAGTAAAACTGATGTAATATGCGCTAAAACACTTCACTTGGTCCTCCCATGTTGTCCAGTTTACCTGCAAGAAGGACAGATTTTAATATCATCAACAGTGCACCACAATTTACGCGTTCACAACAAAGTTTGGTTTACATTTTTTCAGTGTAGCTGTATTGAACATATAACACACACACTGTTGGGAATTTTCTATACAAAAATTCGCCCATATTTCGTGCATAAATATTGACTATGACCATAAACCCTTTCCATAGCGACTTTATTTGACATGACTAGTATCAACTTGAATTCCAAATAATAAGAACGTCTGTCTGACTAACGGTCTTCAAGTCTAGACGGACAAAACGACTACGCAATCGATCGTTAGTGTACTGACAAGCAAAAGGAACAACAATGCCAATTACCATTACCAGATATTCTTTTGAATGAAGAGTTTCTTTTTTGTTTTTAAGTTTCGCATTTCGTCACTTTGTATTCGTTTCAGTCTGGTTGACTGGCTATTAGTTGGATTGTCTAAATGAATGAATGAATGGCCAAGAGTGTTCGGCCTGACCGTTGCGTGTTAAGAGCGTTTATATAACATGTCCTAGCGTTGATGGTTGTCGTCGCTTTGACTGGTATAACCAAACATGGTCTTTATGACACCATTTTAATTATTCTGATTATTCTCTAAATGCTAACGAAACTAATGTTATTCATACTTAATTTATGTAGTTGTTGTTGTTATTTTTTTTTCTGTTAACGATGTTCGCTTTTAATTGAACAAATTAGTCAGCCAGTCAGTTACTTCCCCGCTCACTCACTAACTCACTCAGTTATGTATTGTTTTTTTGTAATGTCCACTTTTACAATAATTTGTGCAAAAAACCAATTCATATACCCACTGGGGGTGACATTTCAACCGGCATTATTAAGTTGCTTTTGCATTTGTATCATCGGCACGAATAGAAGGTCAAAACGCCGGAAGTGTTGAACATTAGGAATTGCTTGGCTTACGGGCATAATGGGTAAAAAATTTCCTGAATTTCTATTGCTCTAAATTAAAAATGACGACAATTTTCCGCCTGTAAAAATTAATAGACAAGCAAGAAACAAATGGGCATGTGGCATATGTATGTATGTGGTGGTTAATAATTAGCACAGACGAAAACCATTTACAGTAGTTGAGAGAAAACTAAAATGAAAAAAATTATTTAGAGCAACAATAAATTACTTGAGGTAGCTGCAGTAAGCGTTGAAATAATTTTTAAGTTTCTTTAGAATTTAATTTAAATTTATTTGTTTTAACAATGTCTGGGGAGGATGATCGATATTGTGAAAAACTGTGTCTTGCTGCAGGTTTCCCAATATATGTATGTATATCCATAATATTAGTGATTCGAAAATAGATTTCCTTACGGTCGCGCTTTACGTGGGGCTGGAGATGTAGGCGTCGCAACTAATACTAATACTAATAATTAATATTCTCATCGAGAATATTAAACAAAATGCAAGTCATCCTTCGAAAAAGTGCTATTCATCAACCAAAAAATGCAAGTCATCATTCAAAAATTCAAATCATCTACCAATAAAATGTAAGTCACTGTCTAAAAATATGCAGGTCATCGACCAAAAACTGCAAGTCATCGTTCGAAAAAATGCAAGTCATCGTCCAAAACTATACAAGTCATCATCCAAAAAATGCAAGACATTGAAGAAAAAATGCAATTCATCATTTAAAAAATGAAATAATTTTTTCTCATCGACGAATATAAAACAAATATGCAAGTCATCGTCCAAAAAAATTCAAGTCATCGACAAATAGTCATTGTACAAAAATATACAATTCATCGTCCAAATATATGCAAGTCATCGTCCAAATATATGCAAGTCATCGTCCTAAAAAAATGAGAGTCATCGTCTAAAAAATGCAAGTCATCTACCAAAACAATGCAAGTCATCTACCAAAACAATGCAATTCATCAACCAACCCAACTCATTTTCCCGCAATATCAATCATCCTACCTAGATACTGTTAACATAGTGAATATTTCAAGACCGATTTTTCAAGTTCTAAAATTATTTGGAATTGTGTGACATAATTTTTAAGGAATTTGGGTGATTTCTTCCTTGGCCGTTTTTTGTATTTTCGGTTAGCGACTTTAACGTTAACTCTGTTAAAATTTTTGTTTTTTGTCTTTGCTAGATAGATTTGAAATTATCTTCACACACATGAGAGAGCCGAAATCTGTTGAGCACAATCTGCATCTCTTGTCTGGTAAACAGAGTAAAATACTCAAGACTCTTGACCAGGGTTGCCTCAATGATCTGTCAGAGTAAGACTCTGCTAGAACTGCTGACATTAAGAGTTTAAAAGCTAGTGTTAGTTGGCTAGTGGCTCTGTTTCTTTCGCTATTTTTCTTCCATTTTTTCCTCTTCTTCTCTTCTAGATCATTTATGGTTAATGCCTTTTCTCCTTTTCTATTGCTTTTCTTATAATTGTTTTGGTTTTATCCGGGTGGAGGTGTTTCTTATCCTAATCTACACTGTAAAAATTGTGAAGAGATATACAAAAGTTATCTTATATTATTATAAGTGAGATCTTGAGTACATTGTTTAATGTTAAAAAGTATTTGTTCAAGTGTTTTCCACTTCTTTTTTTTTCAATTTAAATTTATCCTACAGCATGTGGTTAAATGGCAAACAAAACAATTTCAATAAAAATAATTATAGAAATAATAACAACAACAACGATATTAATCAATTAGTAATTATGTTTGAAAATCAAAATGTGTCTACAAATAAAAGCAACTTAATCTTGAGTAATTTAATTATTAATAAAAACTCTTATAATAAAAACAATTACTTTATTAGCACAATTCAAGTTAAAAGAAAATCATAGTGTTCAAATTAAATAAATTACATATAATTTAAGTGTTATAAATTAGAGAAAAACAAAAACAAAAACCCCAACAACAATAACAACTAACTAATAAAACTCAATTTAAAATTTTCAAAATAACTACACAACACCTACTCAATCATTCGTACGTAAAATTAATTTAAACAACAGAAAAGCGTTTAAATAGAAAACAAAAAAACGCCTAAACAGCAAAAAACAACACACGACGACATCATTTTTAATAAATAAAATTTATCTCTACAATAGAGAAAACAGAGCTTAACAAAAATAAGAGAGATACACAACTATCGAGAATGTGAAGTGAGATAAATGTTAATAAAGCAGTTAAACTCACCATTTTATCATTACTAAAGAAAAAAAAATTTAAATAAACAAACATTTTTGATAAATATAAACCATAAAAGAAAACAAACAATAATAATAATAACAACAAAAACAAAACACTTGCATTTATAATCTTGACTTGTGATTGTGTCATGCTGCTGATTGGTGCCCTGGCTTTGGGTTTAGTCGAGTCTACACATTCCAATTTGGCCAGCATTAATAGCTTAGCCTTTAGTACAGTAGCCAGCGGTGGTGGTGGCAGTGGTGCTACAGGCGGTGCCGGTGGTATTTTTAGTGACAGCGTTGGCGATCTTAATAGTGATGTCAACAGTGTGATCGAAGCAGCAGCAATATCAGGTGGCAGTAAAGGCGGCATCTCCTCCAACGGAGGAGTTTCTTCGGCCGTTTCCATATTTTCACAACCTACCATGAATGCAGTGACGGGTCACAGTAGCAGTAGTAGCAGCAGCAGCGGTAACGGTGGCATTGGCATGATTGTAACAAATTCAAACGCTGGCGGTGCCTTATCCTGGGACAACAATGCCACAATACGTTCTGCCACAACGGTCGATTGGTCAATTGAACAGTGCATTATATGGCAGCGACCCCACCACATGTATTTTCAATTAGGCAATGCTTTTCTGCTGCTAGCATTTCTGGCACCACATCGTCCCTTCGGTATATTGTGGCTGCGTGCCATGCTCGTTATAGGAGCCATCCTATTGGCCATGTATGGCTATT
The DNA here is from genome assembly GCA_930367235.1 of Sarcophaga rosellei. Lineage (NCBI taxonomy): Eukaryota > Metazoa > Arthropoda > Insecta > Diptera > Sarcophagidae > Sarcophaga > Sarcophaga rosellei. The sequence continues at coordinate 67,336,181 of OV884018.1, forward strand.
TGATTGATTGCGCCCAAGATGTTGTGCTGTGGTCTTCGTTATTCTTTGGCGTTAACACGATTTACCTGATAGCAGCGCTGTGTCGCCTGCGACCTGTACGCTTCGATAGAGAAATTGACGCAGTAAGTGTGTAAATATAAATATTTTTTATATATAGTTTTTATTTATTTATTTCCATATACCTACTATAAGTATATTTGTACATATGTATATGTACGTAATTGCGGCATGTGTTCAAATACATTCATCATTCATTTACTTAAGATATGCTGGAGTGAAAAGAGTAACTATAGTCCCCAGTTGTATTCAATTATTTTCATGTGTCAGATGCCAGTTTTTTATATTTTATTATTATTTTTATTGAACAAATAACAGTAGTCGTCTCTTTACAGTGTGTAGGAATTTATTTATTATATTTGCCCATAAATAACACCCTCATAAACTGTGTTACGAGTTTTAGTAACAAGGTTGGCAACGTATTACCAAATGTAAGCTAATTAATTAACGCTTTTGTTTGTTTTGTTTTTCTCTCTTGAAGAGCTATCTTAATTGTTGTTCACTGTATCATCCCTAAAGTATGCCATGCATTATTTTGTTTTTGAAGAAGTTATTCAATAACTACAACTGAAACTCTCTGTACGCCCCCTTAATAAGGAGTATGGAAGAGAATAAAAAGATAATTAGTAGAGTACATAACTACGTTGTTACCACTTTCAGAAGATATGTATACAGTTTTTTTTCAAAAGCCAAATTCTTACATAAGACTTAACGTGTGGAGACTGTGGATTGGCCTGCCTGTAAATACAGGCTTCATTATTTTACAATTTAATTTTAGCAATAGACTCCTACTAAACAGTTTAATGATCAAAGAAACTATGTAATAAAATATCAACATTAATTTCTTTGAGTGTCTATTTTCTGTAGCGGTTTGTATGATCCTAAATGTATGCCATGGATTTTGTTTAATTTTCAAAAGATGATTGATGGAATGAGTACAACTGAATACGATACATTAATGCAGACAATTTGTCATATTCTGAAAATCTTAAAAGTATGTATGTATATATAAATATGTACGTGCAATTGTGTACGATTTTTGACGTGTTAATTGTTGCTTTGCAATATTAATATTTGACAAATAACCTTCGTTTTTAGACGCAGCTGTTTGATCTATAAAACATAAGTAAATGCACTCATTGTTGTATTTTCTTTTTTTTTTATCTATTTTTATCACGCCTTTTAAAATTGATTTTTTTTTTTATCAGAAATTATTTATTTTTTGCGGATTAAATAATAATGAAAATGCATTGTAGTCGCCGTAGTCTGGTAGGTAATGTGTTCGCTTATTGGGCGTAAAGCCCGGGTTCGTATCGCAGTTCAGACATCAAAACGAAATGTGGAAAAAAAATATTTCTTCGGCGACTTCCTCTCAGCAGATTTCTAGCAAAAACTCTGAGAGTAAATAAAAGTTTCTCAAAAATCTGTAGTTCGGAGTCGACGTTAAACTGTAGGTCCCGCCACTCAAGTATAAAATTAAGGCACACAACATGAGTAGTGTGAGAAGCTAGGCCGTAATACTGCCTGAAGGGTAAGTTAGGTTAGAATTGCAGCAAGTTAACAAGTTTACGCTAGGATTACTAGGTTATTAAGTTCGCTCAATATTCTTAGTAGTCAAAGAACTTAGTACATGCAGCAAACTTCATTTGCCAGGAGACCCATAAGGCCACACATTTCTCGAGTTATACAGTGAATCATAGTAACGCCAATAAAGAGTGCCAAAGTTATCAAAAATTGTAAATTTCTATGTGCTTTTCTGCACACACTATAAGCTCTTGGAGAGCCACTTAATTTGATTTATATTTCCTTTTCCTCCCCCATCTTTTTATTATTTCTTTTGCATTGCTTCAGTTTAATATTTCTTATAACCTCTTGTTGCCTAGAAATTACACCGTCTGTAAAGTGATGAACATTTTATTCACTGAAGTTTTTTCTTTCTCATGAAGTGAAGGTTGCCTTTTAAGGGAACAGGTAGTTTCCTCGATAGATTATTGCATTTACATTATTTGCATTTCATTTAAAACCCGAATAGTAAAATAAACAAAAGAAGGGAAGTTACTAGCATTCATTCCTGCACCCATTTGAGATATTCGTGAAGATTGAGAGCGCATAATTCCTAGAGACAGGAATCGGACATCAAGTCAAATATACATAGATTGTAGATAAACAGCGAACAATTTTTCAAAAATCATACATAGTATTTCGTAGTCATTTCACCATTTCCGGATCATTTATGCAGTTTTACAGAGATCTCAGCTTTTTCTAAAATAGAAACGTTGTCGTCAGGCTAGGAGACTGTGGGGTAAAATTTAATGTTTCCGTTATGAGGCAAGACAGACTAGTTTTTGAACCGCTCTCCACCAAGAGCCTTTATATAAAAACGATCCTAACAACCAGATCGTTTTCATATGATCCCAACATCCGACAAATTTCGTATTCTGCTTCAAGGTATATGTTTCCAAACAATGCCCATAAAGCTGTCTTCCTTATATCACTGTTGGCAGTTATAGACCTCTTATAAGCTGCACAATACGGATTGCTGAGTTAACTTTTTTGTTGACATGGCGAAAAGAAAACCTGTGTTTGGGAATTTAAACTCATACGATTTAGGTAGCCTAAACCGTATTGTATTTTCAACTGAGTGGGGTTAATAGAGGTTATTTGTAAATTAAAAATAAAAACAAGAAAAATGTTTTCAGTAGTAGTATTTTAAAATAGATTTGGTTTATTGGATTTTATTTTTAATAAAAAATTAAAACACAAATAAATATTATACATAATAATAATTAATTTTGTTTGTAATTACAATTCGTTTAATAATCATCTAAAAGCAAATTGTTTATAATATTACTACATAGGCTACACTGCTAAAGAAAAACTAACTTATGTAAATAGATACAAATTCGTTTATTTTACAGAAATAATTTCTTTGAGTGTATACATACATATTATAATTTCTATAACTAAGTGTATATGAGCGAATGTATGTTGACAGCGAGAGAGTATACAAAAATAACGGTAATTTTGAAAAAAAAGAACAGTGCAAGGAATTTCAATGCTTATATTACTCTCTGCAATGTTAAATAATAAAAAAAGAACCATTTACAGTTACAATAACATTTTTTGAGATATCACAGATCTTCTAATTATGTATTGTTGTTTAAAGTGAGTTGTTTGTTGAGTGTGTGTGTGTGTGGGTGCATGGGTGTATGTGGGTAAATGTTGTGAGTAAATGAGTAATAGAATGCAATTGTTAATGTTTGTTATTGTTATTGACTTTATAAGCAATACTTATAAAAAATACAAAACAAACAGAACATTATCATGTACACAAATAAATAATAATGAAAACAGTTATGAGAGCAGACAAAAAATCAAACAGTCAAAGAGCGAATGTAAACAATTTGACTGTTACTGCTGCATACAGTGTGTGTGCATATTAAAATGAATATAAAAAGGGATTTTCTTTTCTTAAATTTTCCAATACTTATAAATTAATACAAAAATGGTTTTAAAATTTGTCTAAAAAATGCAGAATGTTTTTTGGTATAAAATATTTTCTACTATTTTTTTTAAGGTACACATTAAATAACAAAAAAAAAATTAATTTTGATTTTGACTTGGAATAAGAGCTTAAACTACTACATACATACATGGATATTGTATTTTGGCTCGATATTTTTGAAATTTTGCTTGTGCAATAAGTCTTAAGATTATTTTCTTTTTTTGTTTTTGCTTGTTTTGCTTTTTTCAAAATGTTTAATTAATAAACTATTGATATTTGTAATTGACCTGCAATATAATATAATTGTAAACAGCTGGCTGCCATTGTTATCATATTACCTATGGCCACCGTCATGTGTATGCGACGAAAGGCCTTGTGTATACGTTGATAGTGGGGACATTTAATTAAATCACCCTGTACCAAACTGCCAATTTCTTTGCCACTGCCGATGGTGTCTTCAATCTTGTATTTCTCATGCATTAAACGTAGTAATGGTGGTGCCAAATACAGTCTCACTAATACTTCAATGGCTCCAGTTAGAGCCAGTGCACCCAATTGTATGCATTTTGCCAAAGTCCAAGTGTAAAGGAAAAATTTCACATACAAAATAAGCATTATAATACTGAGTACTGCATTCATTGCAAAATATTTGGGAAATAATATCTGTTGGCATTGGCCAAACATATGACGTGGCAATGAAAAGTATAATGAAAGCCCTGTAATGAGAAAAAAATGAGAAAAAAATAAATAAAAAATAAAATGTTTACTTTTAAAGAAAAAAAATTCAAATATTAATTTACAACGAGCATGTGTTAAACATCAATGGAATGAGGTGAGGTCAGTCTCGCCAAACACATTTTTAAAATTAATTTTTCAAATTTAAACTAGCACAGCAGTTACGTATGGAGGTCATTATTTGAGGTACATATTTGATTTACATTTTTTCTATGAGTGTATAATTATTCTAAGAGTGTAACTGTGGTGAAAATTTTAAAATTATTTTTCACCTTGTTTCTAAACAGAGCGTAAATCTAAAGAGTGTTTTCAATGTTAAGAAGTCAAATAATTCTATTACACTGAGAGAAATTTTTAGCATAAGTTATAATTTAAAAAGTAATTGATAAAATTGTTTATTTTGTTTTTCAATAATGATGTTATTAAGGGGTTATAGAAAACAATTTGCTTTCTAAACTAGCAGATAATTGGTTTAAAACTGAGAAAATCATATCCTTAATCGAAAATACTGCTTGTTATTTGTTTTTGGGATAATTACACATATTAGTAATAGCATCGTAATGCTATGACCCTAATTTTTGTCCACGGGGCAAGTGAGATCAAATAGTGTTTCAGACGTATTACAACAAATTTCTTATTCACACGAATAAGGCTTTTGCATATGAGATATGTACGTAAAGGAATTGCTTTAGAAATTACTGTTTTCATATTATCAAGTGAATATACTCGTATTTCTTTGAATTATGGAAATAATATTTACTCTCATCCAAGAGATTTAAAATTTTTTAAATAAGTTCTTTTCTGAGAAATTGGGTCCAATTTTAGTTTAAAAAAGGAAACTCTAAATATTTGTATGTATTTTCAAATTTATTGCTTACCGGAGACAAATGTCATCCATATTTGAGCACCAAAATGTGTGGAAAATGCACCCAAGTAAGCAATCAATGCCAACATATCATTCCGTTTTGATGACTTCTCAGCTAAAACTTGTTCTGTTTCATACTGTTGTTGGTACTGGTGCTGCTGTTGTTGTTGCCTTGTGCTGGTGTATTGTGACTGGCTGGCAATCGATGAGCCGCCATCGATAAGTTCCGGCCAAACCGATAGCAATACAAATGTAACAATAGCTATGGCAATAAAATGTGCTGGTTGTGCAGTTTTGGTCAGCAATCTGTAGAAAAATAAAGCAAAAAACGAAAAATTGTGGTTATTTCTTAATGATTTCGTTCGTTCGTTCATTCGTTTCAAAATAGCAAAAGAAAACTAAAAGCTGACTTAATTACTTTTGGCCTTATAAAGAAAGATTTTCTTTCCATTACAGACATACAAACATATTCTTTGTAATTTTCTTATTTATTTCAAATGCATGGGAAATACAAATAAAATGCAAAGAGAGTAGTAAGAAATTAAAACAAAAGAAAATGAAGGAATTTGTATAGAAAAAATGTTGTAATTCTAAGCTGCAACTGTTATAATGAAGCATGAATTTCAATTAACATTCTAGACAAACGTTTTGCTACTATCTGTCTGTCCACATTCACATTCAGACATTCGCTGACTATACAACACCCAGTTTGTTTGAATAGCGAATAGCAACTGGTGGTGTACGTGCGAAAACGCATGCAATACTTTTGCATTCATACCCTATTTCAGACCTCGCCCCCCTCCCTCTCGCGGTTGGCTCTCTCTTCCCCTGATTTCATAAAAACTTATGCAGCTTCTAATATTCACGCTAAACGTTAAATAACGAAATATGCTTGCTGCGCTTGTATAGTATAGTGATCAACACTAATAGACAGTCATCATGTGGTTATTTCGTGTGTTGCACACACTCATTCACTCACACTGGTCTTGTTTGGCCGGGTCTAGCATAAAAATCAGTCACGGTCATAAAATTTTTTTTAAAGCCGCAGTTAACACAGTGTGGTGGTGGTCTAGGAGATAAGATGCAAAATAAACCAATTTTATGTTTCATGGCTTAAAAAAACGTTAAGGTTTAACAAAAATCTGGTTTTAAACTGTTAAACTCGTTCTGTTTGTTTTTAAAACATTTGAATTTTTAAAGATTTTCATTTCAGCGTTTTGAAAAAAAACGCTTTATTGTCATTACATTACATTTATCTCTTGCTCGTTCAATCTCTCACTCTGTCTTCGGGTTTGATAAAACAAAGTAAATGAGAGAGTTTGCTGGTGGCTGTTCTGCTATATAACAGAACTATTTATGTGCATTGCATACTCTGATAGTAACAAAAAAAAAACAACTAAAAGAAGTTATATTTTGTTGTTGTTGATATTGTGGTTTTTATTACATTGCATTGTCTCGCATTTAACATTGAAATGATAATAAAGTGTTCGTTTACTCTACCAGCTATAAAATTTACAAGAAAACAATTCCGTAAAATCCCTTTAGTAGACAATACAACATCGAAACGTCTACCACCCACATACATACACACACATTGAATTTAAAGAAATAAAAAAAAAAAATAACTTTCATAAAAATGAATCAAGACAGTGTGGGCGAAAAAGTTGCAAAAAAAAAGAAAAAATTAAAATTATATTAAAAAAAATTATAATAAATATTAAATTAAAATTAAATCAAATTAAAAATAAATCAATTAAAAAATATAATTAAAAATAAAATGAAAAAATATAAAACAAATTAAAAAAGAATAAAAAAAATATATAAAACAAATTAAAAAAGAATAAAAAAGAAATAAAAATGATAATAAAAATGGAAATAAGAAATAGATACTAAAAATAAAATAAAAAATACAATAAAATTTAGACATAAAATGATAATAAAAATAAAACTAAAAAAAATTAAAATAAAATAATAAGTAAAATAGATAAAATAAAAATAAAATAAAAATTTTTTCATAAATGAATTAAAAATGAAAAAAAAAACATTTTTAACGGAATAAAAAAAAATTAAAGAACCGCTGACGAGTAGGAAATTCATTTAGAAAATAGAGCCTAGATACTCAGCCCAAAAGTAATATGAAAGTTTAAACATGCGCCATTGCTAAATATTGGACTTCATTATTTTCTTTTATTCGTATACATACACATATGTAATAAGACTTAATTTAAAAATTTAACACTTTTTACCAATTTTATGTTTCTATTATTTTTTACCGACACTGTATGCAAAAATAACTGCATGTTTATCACTTCTAGACGTCATTTAATGTCATACTCAGTATTAAAATACGTCACACCTCATTTATTAAGAGCAATAATTCAGTAAACACAGCAACAACAATTATAATATTGTGTACACATTCAAACATACATACATACATATGTATATGATAGTAAGTCTAGTTTATTTTTACACCATACCACCAAAGCAAAAGAGGAAGAGTATTATTATAACAGTTGTTGTTGTTGCTGTTATACCATGCTAGACTCTTTTTTTGCTTTGATTTCCATTTTTTCCTGTCATTGTTGTTTTTAATTATACAGTGGTCGGCTAAGAAAAGGCCATGTTATTTACCAGAATTATTTGAATAAGATTACTACAAAGAGCGATATTTTTAGTTTTATGTATTTATTTATTTTTTTAGTTTCTAGTGCAAACATTTATTATTCTACTTTAATTTATCTATTATTTAAAGTTATTTTTTTTAGAATGATAGCGCCGCCATAATTAAAAATATGATGAAAAATGAGAATATGGCGGTAAAATATAAAACAATAAACGCGTGCATTTACGCAAGCAAATGTGCACTATTTACACCATTTTTTGTTTGCAATAGAAACACTTCAAATTATTAAGATAAGACTGCTATTGTTCTTAATGTCACTTAGATAATAAGTGGGTAAATATAGCAACGCATACCCCACCCCCACCCTATAGCTCTTGTTTTTTAATGCAATGTATTGATTTTTTTTGTGAAATTTAAATATTTTAAATTGAAAACATGGCGTGTTTATAATTATACCCTGTCGAGCACTTGTAACAAGTGTAAGGTTATAAATAAATTTTTCTTAAGCAGTTATCGTCATTCTAACACAAATTTATGCGTCATTTCTTTCTTATTTATCAAAAATTCTCTTGTATTAACACAAAATTTAAAATATTATGAAATTAAATTTAATTAAAAAGCTTTTATTAAAAGCGTTTTATCGATTTTTTTTAAATTTTTTTACAGTGGTTAGTAAACTTTCCTATAATAATTCATCTTTTGACATTTATGATAATAATAATTTCACCTCTGGATTTGTGGCTTTAGATAACAAGTTTGTTTCCTTTTTCTTAATATTTGATTTATTTATTTTAAATGTTAATAAAGCAAATAATTAGTTAAAAAGAAGTTGCTGGAAATGCTTTTTTAATGGGCAGGAATTTTCTTGCTGACTATATTTATTATATGGGTTTCCAATCATGTGACTTTTCCTGACAGTAGAGAGCCAACAATGAATTAATTAAATATAGGAATTTTTAGTAAATCTATGGCTTATTCCATGCCTCAACCAGTTTTCTTAAATGTGAAGTTTTCTCCCAATATTTCTGAAAATCAGTATAGAGTGTTTGAATTCAACTACAATTTGAGAAATTACTGCACAATTTAACCTTCATAAAATTATTTGGCAAAATGCCCTTCCAAATATAGTATTTTGAGTATGACAGGCCTATATTAATTTCAGTATAATATGGTTCACTTATCATTAAGCGCAAAATAATCTACGATATTTTAAGCATTGTATTGTATTAAGAAAAATTTGTTTTTTTTTTAATTTTTCATAAATTTTTTTAAAAATAGAATTTCAATTTGGAAATGTGTGAAAATTATTAAAAAAAATATTCACATTATTTAATTGACTTTGTTGCACAAATTCTTAGTTTATTACATTAAATAAAATGGCGTTGTCCATGACATGCAATTTTGCAGTTTTCGCAATTGGTTTTGCAAATTAATTTCAAAATGGCGTTTAAAATTTTGAAAAAAACCGTACATGTTCTAAAATTCTTTGTTTAAGCGTATTTGTGCTGAATTGATATTTTGTTATCAAAATTTCATATGTAAACATAAAGAAATAAATCAAATTTAGTTTACAACAAAGCATAATAAAAAAATTTTTATTGTACATATTCAAGTGTAAGAGAATTTTCCATATGAAATAACAATTATAATTAAACTTAAACGTACATATTACATATACAAGTACATGTGTTTAGATGTATGTAACAGTATGTAATACGTTTAATTAATTTGGTTTATAGGCTCTTAGCAACAAAACATTTTAATCTTAATTTTACTTTGTGCATTCAATACGTAAATATGCACGTACACAATTTGGCTTTAGGTTAAAATCTTTAATTTATGTATTGAAAAAAAAAGAAATTTAAATAATTTTTGTTTAAATAAAGGATTTCCAATAATGTGAATCATTTCTTTTATTGTATAATAAATAATATAAAAATTCCCTTTTTTTTGTCAAAAAAAAAATTATATTATTAATATATGCCGTTTATTTTTAACAGCATATTAACATACTATTATTTTAGCCTTTTTAATTTAAAAACCACTTTACTTTGAAGTATAAATTGTGGCCCCTTTTTGGGGTTTTCCAATATTTATTTCATATTTTAATTGTAGGCTTAAAGCTTTTAATTATAATTTATTGTCCCCCAAATAAAACCGGCTGGAATGTTGTATATTCAAGGATTTTGAAGAATAATATATATTTTTTTTTAAATTTAGCCTTATTGCGGTTAACGTTGTAGTATGTATTACGAAATTATTTATTTGTTTAGGAATTAGCAATTTGTTACTAATTATTACGAAAGCACTAACTATGACCGTATATACTCAGTCAGTGTAATGCAACAGTTTAGACTTTGAGTATTCGAAATCACATCTCTTAGATTTTATTATGAAATTTTTGTAATAGATTAAAGGAGAGAATGTGATCTATTACAAAAATAACGAATTTACATACATCAGAAATAAGCCTTTTCCAGTATCCTTAAACAATCTTGAGTATAATTTTCTCTATGCAGCTATTCAAAAATATCATAGATTCCTTTTTCTTACGCCTTATTTTCGTAATATTTTATGTCCTTGGTTATTAATTTAAAAGAATTTTCCTTGATTACATAAAAAAAAACGTTTAAACTAGTACACGAACTTTTTGTCTGTCACCCATTGTATAATACACAAATACTTGCATTGTCTTATGTGTGTGTATGTGTGTATTATTGTTTGCTCACCACATGAGACTTAGTGGTGCTCACGAATTACAAAATGATAACAACAAAAAAAAAAAAAAGAGAATTTAAAGTAGAATCTAAAAGAATGACATTAACTCACGTGTAAATTTTGCTGTTTTGTAAACCTCTTATCGCCTGTTGCATTGTCTGTGCAAATTCTCTTGTTAGTTGTGTACTTTTAGCCAAAATGTCATCATTATATATTTCATTATCTTTACACTGACCACTGTTGCTTTTGCTGCTCATATCAACATATTTTTGTGTTATTTTTGTGCTCAATTGATAAATTTGAGGAAAATGTTTCAAAAATATATTGTTGTTGTTGTTGTTTAAAGAGAGATTTAAATCTTGTGTTATATTTGTAGTAGTAGTGGTAGTGGTATTTGTGCTGGCAGCTGTGGTGAAAAATGTTGATGCTAATGGTGTCGAGGATGGTGTGGATAATTTTCCATGACCAAAAGGACATTTCGATATAAATGTTGTTTGTTGTTGTTGCGGTTGTTGTTGTTGTGGGGGAATTTCTTTAATCATATTTTCACTTTCTTGTTGCTCCTCCCGTTCTTGTTGTTGCTGTTGTTTAATCTTTTGATTTTTGTTGTTACTGTCATTGGCACGTTTTCTCATGGTATATTTAATAGTTTTTATAATTTTCACAGGCATACCATTCTCAATACACTTTTCGATTTGTTCGTCTTCAAAAACAGAATTATGGCACATTTTGCAAAATTTGTATTATTTATTACCAATGTTTTTAAAAGCATATAGAATTAATTTTTTTATTTTAATTTAATATTTTATTGTTGTTCTTGTTTTTTTAAGTAAGTTTAATCCTTTTTTTTTTCTATTAGGTTTTTTATTTTCACTACTTTTTTTATTGTATTACTCTTAAATAACGGTGGGTCGTTTGGTTTTTATTAATTAATATTTTTTGGTTTTAATTAAATGCATTAAATTAAAAAAAAAATGTTGTATTATTATTTTAAATTATTTTTGTTTATTTTTCTTTTTTAATGTCGGATTGAAAATTCTCTGTGTTCTGTTAAAATTAATATTTCGCAGAGAAGTATTCAACCGCGCGACTTTCACGCTTCGACTTTATAAATACTAGTGATTTGCCAATCTACGGTGTGCAGTGCTTATATTTTTGCTTTACACACACCACACAACACAATTGTATTGACTGTTTTTTTTTTTTGCAAAGAAAACGTAAACGATCCAAACACAACACAACACACAATACAATACGAAATAATCAAATACCCGCTCGTCATATTAATTTCTCTGTGTCTTGTGAACTTTACTCATTCATGCTGAATTGTTTATTGTTGCTATTGTTGCAGTTTTATTCTCCTGCATGCTCTTTATCCATCACCCATTTCGGAGAGTGTAACAATTTGCTGAATCATTTTTATGAAATCTCATCTTTTGCGGCTACATAGTACATACATACATAATTATATGCATGGGTTTATTTATGAGTGTGTTTGGTTATAAATTTTATTTGGGGGCCATCATCATCCAATGTATCATAGGCATACATATATGTACATGTATGCTGTTGTTATTCTTGGTTTTTCGTTTTTTTTTCTTCTTCTTAAAAACACTCGTGATTAGGAGACGTGCCCTCTCATACGCAAAAATATAAATATAGTATGTATGGGTGTGTTATTATTATACGTCAATAATCTCTTTTTAACATCACAAGAAAAATATATACACTTGCCTATACTACATGTATTTATTTTTTCATTATCATCGTTTTGTTATTGTTTTCGCACATACACTCATGCTTAAACCACTTCATACGCAATAATTGATCTGTTTAACAAAAATAAACCGATAATTGTGAAAATTACTATTAAGAAGAAAACAAAACAAATTTTATAATAATTGGCAACACCCAGTGCTGCATACCGGTGGTTGTTATGAGTGAGTAATTTAAAGAAGTCACGTGCTAAAAACAACTTATGTTTATGCAGTTTGTTTTTATAATTAGAAATGGTTATTTACCTTTTCCCCCCACAATGCTTTAAAGTTTAAACAGTAAAATACTAAGGGCAGAGTTTTTAATTTGAGAGGACAAAAGTGCATCACCACCAATAGTTAAACGGTTAAATCTTAAGGGTTGCTGTAGTAAAGTTGTTTTGAAGTATGAAAGGACTGGCAATAAAGTATTAGTTTGGAAATCTTAAGGGTTGCTGTAGTGAAGCTATTTATTAAACTTACTGTTCATATTTAAATAATATTCGTACCTTTTATTTCAGTTTTTTTCTTTTTAATTTTTAAACATTTTCTTCACATTCTTAAATTGTTCCCTTGCGAGTTAATTTAAATTTCTAGAATTTCCTCTTTCAAATTAAACGCTTTTTTATTTGCAAATTTATAAATTTATTGTTTTGCTAATTTTTGTTTAGCTTCCATTATTATTCCACTTAAGTTTTCATTTATTGTTCCCATTTGTTTTAATTTGTTATTTATTTAGTTTGGCTAGCAACATCATTAGATAATCACCATTTTTTAATAGCCTACGCACGCTTACAGAGCATCTATTAAGGGGAAAAAAGTCTATAAAAATATAGTTTTTCTTAAATGGTGAAGAGAATTCAATTATTACAGCAAAAAAAAAAAAAAGAATTTGCATCTATTCATTTCCTTTAAATAAAAATTCTGTAACCATAGGCCTATTTTGTCTGTCCCCCCCGTACATGAGGAATTTTTTATTATTCAACATTGCAGCAGTCCCAGTCCCAACATCATCATCATTGTTGTTGTTGTTGTCTATTAAGATAAGAAAATTTAAATATTTTTTATTGTAATATTCCATATTGCTGTTGTTGGTGTTATCGTGTCTAGATACAACACGCTAAAGATGAATGAATGAATTTTTATTATCATACATTCGTACTCCTTCGCCCATTACTATTCACTTTCAGGCAATTAATTCCACTATGTGTTGTTGTTGTGTTAGCACCAGTTACTGCGTATTTTTAATTCTTGTTTTTTTAGCCTAAAACTTCCCGATAAGGCATAAATAATGGCACCACAAAAAAAATCTGATAAGCTGGTGGAGTGCAATTTAGAAAATTTTTTTTTGCTCATCAGCTAAAATTACAATAAAAACGCGTGATCGCAATAAAAGTACTATAAAAAAATAAAATGGAATGAAGATGTCGTTGCATTTGACATCAATTCGTATGCAAAAAATAATGCTGCAGAACAGTGGGACTGCGCAATTAAAAATTTGCGGATAAATTGCTTAAGAGTTACAACTACATATATACATATAGTACGATTGACCCTCAAGAAATCTTGAGGACTTAGTTTGATAAGGTTTCGAATTTCGCCAATAAGTTAACGCGTTCCAGCACTTAAGGGTACTTACTTACTTAATTGGTCATTACTAATCTAATCCGACTAAATTGATATTGTTGTAGCCATGATTTTCTTTGGGTATTATCGCTTATAATTATATATATAACCTTACTTAATCCATTTTGATTTATTTCTTAATTTCTTTAAATTCATTATGTATGAATACGTGCCATTTGGAACATTATCCAATAGATTACAGTTAAATAAACAACGAGAAACAACTGTTAAAAGAAAAAAAAATTGTTTCCATTGAAAAAAACATAGTTTCAGTGATTGATACATGAACACGGGACCCAACAGGTATGATTTCTAAAGAAAAGAAACAAACAAAAAAAATTCCGCGTACAAAAATACTCCACTAAACATACTACAAAAAAACTATTTTTTCTTTTGATTTTATTTTATTGTTGTAGTATTGTTACCGTAAAAAATTTAAAGGCTGTATCTGTGCGTCTAAATAAAAGTTTGTTAACCTGATTCTGTTTTTTTTTTATTTTGTTAAATGATTCATTCATTGACAGACATGAGTTGATAAATATTAAATTTTTTTCAAAATTTCAATTCAAATTTCATTCAAATGTGTGTTGAATTTCACAATAATAAACCAAATTTTGATGAATTTTTTTCATGCAGTTCTAGGGTAGTGGTACGAATAACAACCAATTGGTACTTTTTTTTTGAGATCAAAGTTTAAATTAAAAGTGGTAATAAAAATTTAAATATGTACGATTGCTTAAAGGCATTTATTTTTGCAAAAAAAAAAAAACTTTAAACTGATTTTTACCGCTTCAATTGCAAAAAAGTGGTACTCAATGGCACCGCCTACTTATGAAAATTTTCGGGTGTTAACCCTTTCGCCAGAGATGCCCTGTATATACGGCAGTCACTTGGTACATCGCGGCAGCTAACATCGTGTAAATACGATAATTACTTATTGCTCCACAAAGACTGATGCCGCATACACATACATACATACATACATAATTGGCCATTACAACGGTTCAGTCACCCATGTTGTGTGCCTTAACTTTACACTGAGGCGGGACCTATAGTTTAACGTCGACTCCGGACGACAGATTTTGAGAAACTTTTTCATGGCAGGTTTAATTACTCTCAGAGTTTTTGCCAGAAATCTGCTGAGAGGAAGTCGCCGAAGAAATATTTTTTTTTCATATTTCGTTTTCGATGTCTGGCCTGGGGCGAACCCAGGCTTTACGCCTAATAAGCGAACACACTACCTACTAGACTACGGCGACTCTGATGCCGCATACACACGACAGTCATTTATTTGTTCTCCTGCGATTCCAAGAACAATGACGACAATATATGATGGTAATTTGCGCCGTCGCGAAAGGGTTAATTGTTCAGTTACGAAAATTATTTTTGTTCAATCACTCGAGTCACTTTTGGGATCAGTGAGTGATACAAAATGATATTCAAATTAAAACATTTATGAGACATAACTTTTTGATGAAAGTTGTAAAGACATACTCGAAGACAGTCATGAGTACGTACTGCATATTCATTAAAAATATTTCGAAAACTAGTTGATTTTTTTTTTTTGATAAGAAAACTAGACTTACAGTCAAAAAGTGTTTAAAAGCATTATGTTTAGCATTTCCGAATGGCATAACTTGTTTTATTGGTCATTACAACCCATTAGGCAGGATTACGACTTAGTTTCTCGCACCAACCATTGTTGTGTATGTTAATTTTACCCGTGAGTTGCAGGATCTACAGTTTAAAGTCGACTCTGGGCGACAGATTTTTGAGAAACTTATCTAAAACTATACTATAGTACGGCGACTTCTTGGTTATATACACATACATACATAATTGGCCATTACAACCCTTCAGTCAGGATTACGGCCTAGCTTCTCACGCCACTCATGTTGGGTGCCTTAATTTTATACTTGAGTCTCGGGACCTACAGTTTAACGTCGACTCGGAACGACAGATTTTTGGGAAACTTTTTCATGGCAGGTTTATTTACTCTCAGAGTTTTTGCCAGAAATCTGCTGAAAGGAAGTCGTCGAAAAAATATTTTTTCTTCATATTGCGTTTTGATGTCTGGCCTGGGGCTCGAACCCGGGCTTTACGTCTAATAAGCGAACACATCATCTACTAGACTACGGCGACTAGGAGATGGAAGTATGTGGGCCTCTAGTATGCATATGATCTCTCTGATCGCTAAGGGATGTACATTGAGAGTATAAATGGCTTCATCAGAAGCTCAGAATTGTTTCAGTGTTATCGAAACTGTGTTATCGCAATGGACCATACAGTTACTTCTACCTTCTACCCAACCTTTGCAGTGAAACTCCTCTTTATGACACAACGATTGATTGTCTCTTGAGCAGGAGGTCAACAAACCCTTGTACGAATGTCTTATTTTCGTCCACAGAATCTTATTCAATTTATAGCAAGCCGGCTTAAAGCATCGTCTGAAGTAGGACTCTATTGATAGAGAAGATTTTTGAATTAGAAGTTCTTTACCCTTTACCACCTGTTAAGCACTTTGATTTTAAAAAATTTTAAAACGTTTCATGTTTGCATTTCCTGTTTGTTTTTTTAATTGTGTTCCCACATTTAAAATTGGTTTATACGAGACTAGATTTGTTAATTCAAACTGAAAATTCAACACATTTTTGCGAGAATCCCCTGGAAGGGGGCTTTTTATTTGAACAGAATATGAATTTTTTTTTTATTTATAATCGGTATTTGAATAAGAATTTCGTCTTCATTATGCATGAGCGTCAGGTAGACGTCACAATTCATTTCTTGTCTGCCAAAGATATTCGGGGATTTTGGACAAAATCTTTTGATTTACAGAATATAAAGGAAAAAAAAAGAAAACGGGAAAAAATGCAAAAACAATTTGATTAACAGCATTTTATTTATTTTGACTTCTCTTGCGCTGCTGCAGCATGTGATGATGACGTCGATATTTATTTTTCAACAGCGTAATAATTTATAAATTAAATACAAAATAAAAAAATTGTTTTTGTTTTTTTATTTGTTATAACTTTTTAATTTCATAAAAACATTCTTATTGCTGGGAAATTTAAAAAGAAAGAGGGGAAATTTATTAAATTAAAGTTTAATTTAAGAATTCATTTGAAAGGCGAATAGAAATACGGCTCGATTCGAAGAAAAGAAAAACAATTTTCAGTAATTTTTACAAGATTTGGTTTTAACTATCATTAATGGTAGTATGGTCGTTGCAGTCCAGTAGGTAGCGTATTAGCTTATTAGATAGGAGCCTGTGGTTCAAACCCCAGCTCAGATATATCGAATAAAACAAAATAAAAAAAGATTTCTTTCGGCGACTTTCTCTAAACAGTCTTTTGTCAAAAAATTCTGAAACTATATGAAATTGCCATAATTGCCGACTTTGAATAGTACAGTGAGCGCCATAAGTGAGTCAACACCCACTATACATAATTTTAAATTTTCTATTATGTTCTTAAGCATAAAAAAGTTCCTTTATTATGAATTGTTGTTTTTGTTTTAACATTTTATAAGTAATAAATAAACGTTTTTATTTTTGGAAATTTATTCGACTTTTCTCATTTACTTTTCTCGCTATCCTAAGAAAATTAATTATGTCAGTGGTGTTTACTCACTTTTGGCGCTCACTGTAGGTCCCACCAGTCATGGATAAAATAAACACACACAGAACGTGAGTGGTGTAAGAAGCTAGGTTATAACCCTGACTAAAGGGTTCCTACATATGTAAGGAAGTAAACAGGAGGATGTTCAAAGACGAGTGATAAGGTGGACTGTGGATAATCGCCGTGGTCTAGTAGGTAGTGTGCCGGTTTATTAGACGAAAGGCCCGAGTTGGAATCTCAGGTCAGACATCAAAACGAAAATATGAAAATATTTCTTCGGCGACTTCCTCTCAGCAGATTTCTGGAAAAAAATCTGAGAGTAAATAAAATTGCCATGAAAAGCTTTTCAAAAATCTGTCGTTCGGAGTCGACTCTAAACTGTAGGTCCCGCTACTCATGTATAAAATTAACGCACACAACACGAGTGGTGTGAGAAGCTAGGACGTTATACAATGGGTCAATTCGACCTCCGGGTACTGCACTTGTCACAGTTGACAAGTACACATCCTCTAACCTTCTGATAATAAACTTTCATAGACGCTGCCTGACCTGACTCTCTTGAATTACTCGAACAGCCAGGCTGCTATTAAGTCCCTAACGAATGCGCTTTCAACGTCCGTCCTTGTCCATGAATGCCGAGAATTTCTTATCGAAAATTGCGGATCATTCAAAGGCAGCTGTTATATGGGTTTCGGGAATAGCGACTGTTTAAAAGGTGAGTGTCACATGGAATCCAACTGTATTATAAAGTTGCAGACTCAGATGGAGTATACAGTGAACGCCAAAAGTGAAATAATTCATTTTCTTAGGATAGCGAGAAAAGTAAATGAGAATAGTCGAATAAATTTCCAAAAATAAAAATGTTTATTTATTACTTATAAAATGTTAAAACAAAAACAACAATGCATGATAAAGGAACTTTTTTTTTATACTTAAGAACATAATAGAAAATTTAAAACTGTATCTACTTGCTTAAATTCCATGGCTATTTTAAGTCTAGAATCAAATTCAAAAACTTGTCACTATCGATCTGTTTACAATTTCATTAGGTCAACGGCAGTGTAGAATTTACAATATTTTTTTCTTTTTTGGTTCAACGAATTTCCATAATTTTTTTTTTTTTATAGAATTTATTTTATTTAATAACGCGATTTCGTGTGAATAATTTTGTTTTTGTTTTGGAAATCATGTGAATCCAGATTATTCTTTAAATAATGAAAATTAAAAGTGATTTTTGTTGTTGTTTGTTGTATTTTTCCGTTTATTTTTGTTGATTCTGAGCTGACGTCGCAGCATTTGTTGATTAGTTGATCAACCGTGAGAACACAGTGGAAAAAAATTGAAAAATAATATTGAGTAGCTGCAAATTATTATTATTTTTTCATATTGAATCAAAAAAACCAAAAAATATGTGAAAAATCGAGGTCCTTTTGAGTGCAATTATAATTGAAAACACACAGTACTTTTTCAGGCAAATATCGTTGTAGTGGGGTTTGTAAAGCCAATGATTAACTTTGATTGAAGGATGACAAAACCCGAGTTTGATTTCCAAGGTACCATTACCAACAGAATTATATCAGCGAGTCGTCTGCTGCATTGAATTCAATTCAATGACCATTCCTGCTGCATCATCATCGTGTAGCTCAGTTCCTATCGGAGTATCTATGCACTAAAACATGTTGGCCACCGTACCGACTCTGGCGAGCTCATCAGCTATGTAATTTCCAATGATAGCCTATGTTCCGGAACCCATATAAAAACTACCTTTGAATAATCCAAAATTTTTCTGAAAAACCCTCAATATTCATCGACAAGGATGTTCGTTCAAACAACGTTCCTTAGGAATTTAACCACAGCCTGGCTGTCCAAGTAAATCAAGAGATTTTCAGGGAAAATTCCATCACCATTCCGAAGACATTGATGAATAACGAAAAAGTATTTCTTTTGAAAAGTAAAAACCAAAAAATCATCACATTTTTAAAGGTCATCTTTGACCATATTTTTTCAACCCAATTGATTGACCATAAGAATTGCAATTAAAAGTAAATTAAATTGTTTTAAACTTCATTTGCATTAGCAGCAGTAGTCAGTCAGTCAGTGAATGGCGTGATTCAATTCTAAGAATTTCAACAATTTTCTTGTACTTATCGAATGTTTTTCACTATTTTTTTGAAAATATTTGAACGGCACATGCCGGATGTTGGCACTTTTATTACCACTGGAACTGAGATTTACAACATGTTTTGTCGTTTCTGAAAATTTTATTATGCAGACGCTTAGCCAGCGGATTAATTATTTGTATTCGTCATGTTACAAATGTTATTTCGTTGTTAGTTTTTACTTCCTTGCCATTGTCATTGGATAGGGTGGGAAAAAATCAATTTAAAATAGGGGTTGTGGTGTTAATTCCTTCATATACGAGGATGAATTTTTTTATTTGTGGATAAGATATTTGCGTGTTTATTCATTAATATTCTTTAAAACACATGAGACAACAGTTTTTTCCCACCTGGGAGTAGACTGTATCCCGTTTTTTAGAATCCATAGGTTTTATTCAAACTAAGGCTAAGGCAGAATAGTCACTTCTACTTCTTTCTAGCCTACCTACAATAGCTATGGCTTGTTAAATTGCGATTTTTTTTTAATTAAGAAATCCTTAAAACATTAATTCTAATTTCGGCTTGTATGTCACCGGAGTCAAGTAGGTAGTGTGTTCGCTTATTAGACATAAAGCCCGGGTTCGAGCCCCAGGCCAGACATCAAAACGAAATATAAAAAAAATATTTCTTCGGCGACTTCCTCTCAGCAGATTTCTGGCAAAAACTCTGAGAGTAAATAAAACCAGCCATGAAAAAGTTTCTCAAAAAAATTTGTCGTTCGGAGTCGACGTTAAACTGTAGGTCCCGCCACTCAAGTATAAAATTAAGGCACACAACATGAGTGGTGTGAGAAGCTAGACCGTAATCCTGACTGAAGCGTTGTAATGGCCAATTACGTATGTACATTAGAGCGACTCACCAAAAAAAGTGCTCGATGTACCCTCCTAAAAATGAACCTTGGACTTTTTTAAGATGACATTTAAAATATTTCGGCTCCAGCTTTGACCTCTCGTGAGCTGGACCATTTCGAAAAAGGGTATATTTTTCCATGTTTTGTCAATTTGAGAATCTGTTTCCTTACCAACATATACAATATGGGTGTCATAAGAAAGGTTTTTTCAATGCGCGTCCAACTGTATATACAATTTGTCGAAGGACGATCATTCATGTCCTTTTTTTAAAGATATTCTGTTAAAAAGAACGGTTTTTGAATTTTTTCTTCGGGGTTGTTTTTAATAAAATAACCAAATTAACATATTTTAATCTTTAGTTGATTTAATTAAATACGGGTCTCAGCTTTTTTTGAAATTCGCCCTAGTTTGCGTTTTTTGAGTATAGTTTTGTAAATATAAACAAAAAAATTTAATACCTTTTTTTAATTTGGGAAAAATATATGCCCACAAAAAGTCGTGGATCATTTCTTTTTTTTCTTTCTTTAGTCCAACTTTCATCCAAACATCATCTAGAAACTAAATCCGCCATCATATTAGAGTTAATTCGGTTAGAAAAGAAGAAAAGAAAAAATTCAAAAACCGTTTTTTTTACGGAATATCCTTAAAAAAGGACATGGATGATTGTCCCTGGACAAATTGTATATACCGCTGGACGCGCCTTGAAAAAACCTTTCTTATGACACCCATACTCTATATGTTGGTTAGGAAACAAATTCTCAAATTAACAAAACATACAAAAATAGACCCTTTTTCAAAATGGTCCAGCTCACGAGAGGTCAAAGCTAGAGCCGAAATATTTTAGATGTCATCTTAAAAAAGTCCAAGGTTCATTTTGAGGGGGGTACATCGAGCACGAATTTTGCTTCCATACAACTTGAGTCGCTCTAATGTACATGTATGTAATTTTGGCTTAAATCTTAATTTTTTTTTATTATCTTATTCCTACACTGTCTAACAAGTTCCAGTTTTCTTTTTTAATCTGGTATTTTTCTTTCAGAAATATTGTTTAATTTGTTTCTAATAATGTAACTGTTACGTGAAAACCCGGGTTATTTGATTACCATTAGAATAAACAGAAAAATAATATCTTAAATGCCTAAACGAAGGCACGTACTATTATTTCACCTATCAAACGTTCTCCATTATGGCCGTTATAATTATAAATACTTAATTAATCAAATAAAAAATAAAAATAACAAAGGTTCATAGAAAAACTAATACTTCCAAAGAATCCAATTTCAAAAGGTAACGTAAAAAACTTTAATAAATAAAATTAAGCGCCACCAAACAAAATTGTTTGAAAATGTAAACAGACAATAATGATTCATTTCAGGGAATTCCCTAAATCCGTTAAATAGCAACAAAAACCAGCAGAGAAGAAACTCGATTAAAATTGTTGTTAACTTCACCCAAGGAAGGCACCAAGCATTGAATGAATGAACGAACGTGTTGAATGATAATAACATTATGTATGAATGTGTGTTTATGTGTGTAGTAATAAATGTATGTGCTTATACTTATGCTAGCTAAAATGTTAATTTCATGTATGAAGTTTTATTAACCAAAGTGAAGTTTTTATTGGCAATTTAAACAGAGTGTGCTCCAAACACTACACACCACAGTACACATTAAACCGCCTACTCGTTTAAAGCGTAAGAGCAAATAGCATACTTTAGTTATGGCTGAAAATGTTGTAAATTAAAGAGTGGGTTTACAATTAGCAACGCATGAAATTACTATTAAAAACAAACAATGAGACACACCTCCTCTTAACATCAGGGGGTTTATATACGAGTATATTGTCTCCACACAACAAATGACACGCTCTTTCTCCCCTTTTTCTGTAAATATTGCTGAATTATAAACCGCTTATGCTCTCTTGAGCTGTAATCGATTTATGTTCTGATCTCATTGTCTCAAATGCTGTAAGTCTCTTCTTTTTTCACCCAACACAACACAATATTGTTTATGTTTATGTTCTCACTTTTGTAAACCTCTGTTATATGAATGTGTTTACATTTCCAATGGATTACAGTATTTTGTGTTTTTCTTTTTTTCTTCGTCGTTACTGTTGTTGTCGTTTACTATACATGCAAGAGTTTATTTGTTTGTTTGTGTTGTGTTGTTGTGTGTGCTTGCTTTATGGTTTAATTGGATTAAATTGCAATAGCAACAGGCATTGTAAATTTCAATTGTTTACGTTTCCAATTCATTTACTGTATGAGAATATCTTCGTTTAGTTTTTTTTGTGAGTCCACTAAACAGAGCGAACAACAGCGAGAGTAAAGAGCAAGAGAGAACAAAGGTGAATTTTGGCCTACGTGACTGGATTGATTTCAGTGATGTCTGAGCTCTACTCTGTGTGGAATTATAATCGGATTCGTCTTGTACGAAGCCAAAGTGGCTTTACATCTCGTGCGTTGTTCAAGTGTTTCGGTTTATTTTTTTTCTTCTCTTCTTGTTTTAATGTTTACTGTTGTTTATATGGGGTGTTGGATAAATATCTTTTTTTTTTGTTTTCAATATAAAAAAACAGACATTCTAATGAATGTGTTCATCCATCATGTGACATTAATTGTTACAGTGTGTTATGAGTGAATGAGTGAGTGTAATGAACTCAATGAGGAAATCAATTTAAAGAAAGAAAAAAATATCTTTTAAAAAACGAAGTTTTTATATGAATTTAAAAATAATACAATAGTTTACATAAAGCGCTGGTGATAAATTTTTTTTATTTAATTATGATATCCAGGTCATTACGTGTTATAAAAGTTCATTTATTTCTCCATGTTATTGAGTAAGAGTAAATGCTTGGAAATAAATTTTATGAGATGTTATTTGCAAAATAAAATAAATCAAATAGAAATTTAATCAAGTCATAGCATTTAAAATCTATGGTTAAAGATTAACTAGTTGATTAGTACCAAGTCTATCATAAACAGCAACCAAATACGTAAGTATGTTCGTACCATGCTCTGGAAACTTCAGACTATACAGTATCCATGGGTGTGGACTGACGATACCTTGAATGATCGCAATTTCAGTCCTAATAGCCAAAATTGGTAGCTAGTATACCACCAAACATTTCTACTACCATTTACGCCGGCTTCTAGCTAACGCTATAGTTGATGGTCATTTTATTACTGCTAACTGCAGTATTTTTGGAGAGGAAAGTGTGAGTAAGAGTGACTTCTGAGCCTGGGTAGGAAGCCTTTTAGGACCCTGTGATTTTTGTCGGGGCATACTTAGAAGTGCAACATCGGTGTTAATAATCAATGTTTATGAGCAAAACACAGATCCACAGAGCCTTGAGAAACTTTTCCTGATAATTTTATTTATTCTCATAGTTTTCACCAAAAAAACTGCTCAGACAAAACTGTTCATTTCCATAATTATGAATCAATTATGATTGCATACAATTACAGTTCTGGTGCGAATATAAAATACATTTTTGGGCTGTATTAATTTATGTTATTATTTGGACACTTGCAAATTATAATATTTTGTACATTGTTTTACGACATTGTTGTTGTTATTGTTGTTTCATATTAATACAACCGTTTATGTGTCCGGTAAATAAGGCTTGAATGCTTTCTGCTGCCTTCTCTGATATCATCAGCATCACAGCCAATAACAAAAGACAATATTTGGGACAAATTTAATGCAGCTCATATATCACATCACATACTCTTTACCCTTTTATCACCACAGCCACCTATTAACATAGGAATACTATGAACACTGTATGTATGCTGCTGCTGCTCACAAGTGGAAAAAAACGTTTATCGGTGAAATCTGTGAAGCCATCAATCATTTTAATTTTTCATTATATTATTACACACTTTATTATATTATAAATAGTATGTAGTGATCTCTTTACAGCATACAAGAGCATCATTACACTATAATTTACTTACATATGTATTATAAAGGGTTATCCAATTTTCGATTTCCAAAGTAACATTAAATGAATGACAATAATTTCAATGGAATTTTTACTTCATTTAGAAGTGATATAAAGAAGCACCTTCGGACTCTGGGCTGCAGCTGTGGATTGTCGGTCGTGTTGTGTGGCCCTTCGCATCGTTTTTGTAAAACTATATACCGTTTAGTTTGTAATCTTCAAGACAAGAGTCAACTCAAGGGTAACAGTTCTTCTAGGGCAGTTTTCGTAAAAATACTGTCCCACAACACATTCAGAGACCATAACGCACTCTAAACGGTTAGGTTGGATGCAATGGTTAGGTTAAGATGCAATGGCTTTTCTACAAGCACTTGAGGGTTTGCCAAGCCACATTTCAAATAACCCAACTTTAGAGAATTATCCACGTTTACACGGTCTCTAATGTAGGAAAATTTTCACTGAGTTTTCCTAAGCCGATATGCAAAAATTTTGCTTATTGACATGATCAACGAGTAGGAGATTAGTTTCATTGCAGAAGATAATTCTTTTCGAAAGTCAATACTGAAAGCCTAGTGCCCTAGCACTCAGTCAGCGTATTTACCGTCAGCTGGCTTTAATTTTTACGTGAGTTATCAGGATTGCAAACTAGTTCCACATACCATTCATGTTGTGTGTGCCGTAATTTAATCCATAAGTGGTCCGAACAAATACTTTTGAAAAACTTTTCATGGCAATTTAAATTTACCCTCAGAGTTTTTACCAGAAGACTGCTCAGAGAAAGAGATTTCTGAGCTGCAGTTTGAACCACGAGCTATATCATCTAATAACCTCAACTAGACTACGATGACTTCATGTTTCATAATACTTCCAGTTTTTTTTTTCTTTCAAATTTCTTTATAATCTTGTTGCACAGTGGGTCGACTTTGGCAACTATAATTTCCCTGGTAGTCGCCGTAGTCTAGTAGGTAGTTTGTTCGCTTATTAAACGTAAAGCCCGGACTCGAGCCCCTGGTCAGACATCAAAACAAAATATGAAAAAAAAAAATATTTCTTCGGCGACTTCCTCTCAGCAGATTTCTGGCAAAAACTCTGAGAGTAAATATACCTGTCATGAAAAAGTTTCTCAAAATCTGTCGTTCGGAGTCGACATTAAACTGTAGGCCCCGCCACTCAAGTATAAAATTAAGGCACCCAACATGAGTGGCGTGAGAAGCTAGGCCGTAATCCTGACCGAAGGGTTGTAATGGCCAATTATGTATGTATGTATGTATATATAATTTCCTTGTAATACTCGAATATCGGCCGAATTTGTATATTGCTGATTGTTGTGCCTGGCCTGATTGAAATACTACTCAATAAAAAGGAGAATTCCACCACGCAAAATCTTAATTTCAGAACTCTTTTGCTGACAATATTAAGACCAGAACTCTTCATTGGAACTTTTGCTGACAACATTGAGACCAGAACTCTTCATTGGAACTTTTGCTGACAACATTGAGAGCAGAATAGGTTTGTAGTTGAGTTCAAATTTGTTCGCCTTTTGCGATCTCTATCTGAATTCATACAAAGGGAGCGTGACTGACTTGAGATCTTAAGCTTCTAAAAAATCCTTTTGCTATACACCTTAGTCTTCTATTTGCCAGAGAGGTGGTCTTGAAACCGCTAAATGGATAACCCGATATTCATATCATATATGTACATATATTGTTGGTGATCATTTTCGTTCTTTGTTTTTTTTGGGAGGGAAAATATATTTGAAAAATGAAAAGAATTTTTTTATTGCTTTTGTTATTGTTTTAATTCACAAGAGCAAACAAACTGTGTATTCCCTTGAATTCTGCTTCTATTGACTGAATTTGTTTTTGTTTCTTTTTATAATTAAAATGAATTTAATTTTCTATTTTTATTGTTCAGATTTTTTTTTCTCTTTTTTTCTGTTCTGTAATGCCTTCACCTATAATTTTATTACACAAATTACGTGTGAATTTTGTTACTAGCCAGTGTTTTGTTTATTTTGTTGTTATTGTTTATGTTTTTGTTTTTATTATTGAAACTTATTATGGCATTTATTATGCACATAGAAGCAGTTTATCTTTGGTATTGTAAAAATCATAGATGGGCACTTTGCAGTACCAGTAAAATTTCAGTAAAAATTGATTTTTACTGATTACTGAAAAAAATTTCAGTATTCAGTAAAATTTTACTGTTAATGCAATCTAAATTTGAATGAAATTTAAATAAAATTTAAATGAAAAAAAGTAAAATTTTACTGTTAATGCAATCTAAATTTAAATGACATTTAAATGAAATTTAGATTGCATTACCAGTAAAATTTTACTGAATACTGAAATTTTTTTCAGTAATCAGTAAAAATCAATTTTTACTGAAATTTTACTGGTACTGCAAAGTGCCCATCTATGGTAAAAATGTAATCTTTTTTTTTATTATCTTCTCTTTTTGTGTTAAGGATGTGTTGTTTTTCTTCCAAAAAGGAAAATTTTCATTGTTTTTATGGCAATTCAATTCAATTCAATTAAGACTACAATTTCATTGTTAGTATCATATTGTCTATTATTTGATTAAAAAAAATACAAAAACAAATGAAATTTGATTTATTTTTAACACTTTGAAATGTGTATTTGTCAACCAAACTATTGCTTTTATTTATTGAGTGTGCAAATTTTTTATTTTATTTATTCGTTTAAGGCTGATGAAATATTATCATTAGGCTATGAATCCAAACTATTGGGTTCTACATTCGAAAAGCATTCAAAGTAATTAACATACATATACATAATTGGCCATTAAAACCCTTCAGACAGGATTACTGCCTAGCTTCTCACATCACTCATGTTGTGTGCCTTAATTTTATACTTGAGTGGCGGGACCTACAGTTTAACGTCGACTCCGAAGGACAGATTTTTTTTGAGAAACTTTTTCATGGCAGGTTTATTTACTTACAGAGTTTTTGCCAGAAATCTGCTGAGAGGAAGTCGCCGAAGAAATATTTTATTTTTCATATTTCGTTTTGTTTGATGTCTGGCCTGGGGCTCGCATCCGGTCTTTACGTCTAATAAGCGAACACACTACCTACTAGACAGACTACGGCGACTACATTGATTTTAAATTTTAAATGTATTTGCAACAACTTAGGTGGCAGTATTGATATTGCTAACATACCACGTCACCGTAGTTGTCTAGTAGGTAGTGTGTTGACTTATTAGACGAGAGCATGTGGTTCAATCCCTGACTCAGCCATGAAGAGGAAATATTTCTTTCTGTGACTTCCTCTTAGCACTCTTCTTGCAAAAACTCCGAGTGTAAAAAAAATTCCATGAAAAGTTCCTTAAAAATCTGTTGTTCAGAGTCGACATTAAACAGTAGGCCCCGCCATTCATGGATAGATTAACACACGCAACATGGGCAGTGTGAAAACATACAGTGTTGGAAAAAATAATAGGGACACTTAAATTTTTCAATATATTTTTATATTTTTGTGTACTTTTCCTTAACTATTACAAAGTATATACATTAAATTAAAGGTATTCAAATAGTTTAACTAATAAAATAAAAATAAATGACTAGTTCTGCCAAATTCTTAAAAAAATATAATTTATTTGAAAAAGGCCTGGAAAAAATAATAGGGACACTTTATGTTATGCTAAAAATATGTATATTTTGTTAAACATTACCATCATTTCCAGATATTATTTCAATATTTGGTTGAAGCACCTTTCATTTTTATTACCTCCAGACAGCGACAATTCATAGATTCCACAAGATTCGCACAGACGTCAGGGGGAATTGAATACCATGTCTCCTGAATTTTTTCCCACAATTCCTGTTTATTTTTTGATTTAAAGTTGCCGATTTTATTTTTTAGGACTCCCCAGAGGTGCTCAATGGGGTTTAAGTCCGGTGATTGGGACGGCCACTCCATTACAGGCACCTCATTCTGTTGAAACCACAATTTGACGCTTCTAGCGGAATGCTTCGGATCATTGTCTTGCATAAATTCCCATTTAAGTGGCATTTCCTCCTCGACAAACGGAAGCATTTTATTCTGTAGAATATCTAATTAGTCAGATGCACTCATTTTTCCGTGAATTGTTTGAACAATAAAAAATAGGCTGAAGGAAGTCGGATTAATAGGATGCAGTCAAAGAAAAGTACCACTGTTGAGCAAAAAAATATACAAAAAAGGCTGGAATTTGTCGTAAAAATTGGAATAATGTATTGTGGTCAGACGAAACAAAGGTTAATTTGTTTGGTTTGTACGGATAATCGTTCGTACGTCGTCCTGTAAATACAGAATTTAACCCAAACCCAAAATATACAAACATGGTGGAGGGTCGATGGGGTGGGATGCTATGGGGGTGTTTTCGGCATCCGGCGTTGGCCTTATTGTTTGGAATCAGGGAAAACTGAGTGCATCTGACTAATTAGATATTCTACAGAATAAAATGCTTCCGTTTGTCGAGGAGGAAATGCCACTTAAATGGGAATTTATGCAAGACAATGATCCGAAGCATTCCGCTAGAAGCGTCAAATTGTGGTTTCAAAAGAATGAGGTGCCTGTAATGGAGTGGCCGTCCCAATCACCGGACTTAAACCCCATTGAGCACCTCAGGGGAGTCCTAAAAAATAAAATCGGCAACTTTAAATCAAAAAATAAATAGGAATTGTGGGAAAAAATTCAGGAGACATGGTATTCAATTCCCCCTGACGTCTGTGCGAATCTTGTGGAATCTATGAATCGTCGCTGTCAGGAGGTAATAAAAATGAAAGGTGCTTCAACCAAATATTGAAATAATATCTGGAAATGATGGTAATGTTTAACAAAATATACATATTTTTAGCATAACATAAAGTGTCCCTATTATTTTTTCCAGGCCTTTTTCAAATAAATTATATTTTTTTAAGAATTTGGCAGAACTAGTCATTTATTTTTATTTTATTAGTTAAACTATTTGAATACCTTTAATTTAATGTACAGTAGCGAGCATAAAAAGTGCAACGCTAAGCCGATTGATCTTTATGTGCGCCTCTTTCAAAAAAAAAGTACGGAAATTAAAAACCTTTTTTTTATTTTTATGCTCCACAAACTTAGTTAACAAATGCAGGTTACAATATCAAAATTTTTCTATCTACTTATTTTTATTTTAACATTTAAGGAGAAAAGTGCCAGATTTCAGCGAGCAAAAAAAATGCAACGCTATGTTATTCATAACTTTATTTAAATTAAATGTAAATTCTTACAAAATGTTGGTTAAAAATATACTTAAAACTAATAATTGGTTGCGTAGCCTTTATTTTCTATTACCGCTTGCAGTCTGGAGGGCATAGAATCCACTAGGGGCACGATGGTGCGTAGGGGTATTTTATCCCATTCTGACTTAAAAATTTTTTCTAATTCCGCCAAATTTGAAGGATTTTTCTTCTTAGCTTCCCGATCTAAAGTCTCCCATAGGTTTTCTAAGGGGAGATTGTGACGGCTAATCCAAAATTTGCACATCATGGTCGCTTAGGTAGTTACGAACCAAGCGACTAGGGTGCTTCAGGTCATTGTCTTGTTGGAATATGCTCTTTGGGGGCATTTTTTCCAGAAGATGTGGGGGCATATTTCCTTCTAGGATCTCCCAGTAATTAGTGGCATTCAAAATACCATCGATTTTCACCAGCGGACTAACTCCGTTACGAGAAAACGAACCTACCAATAAATTCCTTAAAATAAAGAATTTCGGTGAAAAGCAAAGGTAACTTACCCCACACCATTAGCCATGTTTTACTGTTGGTAGCTGATATCTGGGAGAATATCTCTGCTCAGATAGTCTTCTAATATATTTTATCCCATCAGATCCAGAAAGATTAAATTTACTTTTACTACTAATGGTGTGGGGTAAGTTACTTTTGTTTTTCACCGAAATTCTTTATTTTAAGGAATTTATTGGTAGGTTCGTTTTCTCATGACAGAGTTGATCCGTTGGTGAAAATCGATGGTATTTTGGATGCCACTAAATACTGTGAGATCCTAGAAGAAAATGTGCCCCCACATCTTCTGGAAAAAATGCCCCCAAACAGCATATTCCAACAAGACAATGACCTAAAGCACTCTAGTCGCATGGTTCGTAACTACCTAAGCGACCATGATGTGCAAATTTTGGATTAGCCGTCACCATCTCCCCTTAGAAAACCTATGGGAGACTTTAGATCGGGAAGCTAATAAGAAAAATCCTTCAAATTTGGCGGAATTAGAAAAAATTTTAAAGTCAGAATGGGAAAAAATATTCCTACACACCATCGTGCCCCTCTATGCCCTCCAGACTGCAAGCGGTAATAGAAAATAAAGGCTACGCAACCAATTATTAGTTTTAAGTATATTTTTAACCAACATTTTGTAAGAATTTACATTTAATTTAAATAAAGTTATGAATAACATAGCGTTGCATTTTTTTTGCTCGCTGAAATTTGGTACTTTTTTTCTTAAATGTTAAAATAAAAATAAGTGGATAGAAAAATTTTGATATTGTAAACTGCATTTGTTAACTAAGTTTGTGGAGCATAAAAATAAAAAAAAAGTTTTTAATTTCCGTACTTTTTTTTTGAAAGAGGCGCACATAAAGATCAATCGGCTTAGCGTTGCATTTTTTATGCTCGCTACTGTATATACTTTGTAATAGTTAAGGAAAAGTACACAAAAATATAAAAATATATTGAAAAATTTAAGTGTCCCTATTATTTTTTCCAACACTGTAGATCGTTGTAATGCACAATTAAATAAGTTGCTGAATACTATGAAGCCAGTAACCTATTTTACTTACTTAATTGGCCATAACTACCCCTCTAACGGATTTCGTTCAACGGATGCCGCAACACATCCTTCCAGGCGCCTCTGCTTTTTAAGCGCCTACGCCAGTTGGTGACACCAATCGATGACAGGGCTTCCTCGATTTGGTCCTTCCAACGAATACAAGGTCGTCCTCTTCGCCGACTTCCGCAGCATATACTCGTCTCGCCGGAACATCCTCATCCATTCGAACGATATGTACAATGTCAATGTCGTTGAGGAGCTCATACAGCTCACTGTTGAATCGGATACGGAATTCATCGCCGACACGCACTGGACCGAAGATCTTACGTAGGACTTTTCTCTCGAACACTCTCAAGGCCGCTGCATCAGTACTTAATAGGGTCCATGCCTCTGCGCCATAAAGAAGCACGGGGAGGAGGATGAGCGTCATGTAGAATATTGGTTTTGTCGTACGACAGAGGTCTCTGCGACTCATTTGCCTATTGAGACCATAGTAGACCCTGTCGGCAAGAATGATCCTCCGCTTGATCTCCAGACTGACATCATTTTTGGTGGTAACGGCGGAGCGCCAAGATAAATAAATTCTTTGACTGTTTCAAAAGTATAGTTATCGGCTGTAATCTGAGTAGCCTATTTACTTTTTGACATATCCTTGAGTCACCTTTTGAAGGTAATTTGCAATATGATATTATATATGTACATACATATGTAAATATATGAACATATGTTTGCATATACATACATATGTACATACGTATATTGGGCCTTATTGTATTTCAATACTGTGACTATATTCACTTATTGGTGTGCATTACTCACTCTTATTCTCTTTCTTTTTTTGGTTTTCTAAAGAATTGTTTCTTAACAAAACACAGCCAAAACTTGAACATTGAAAATTCCAAATGACCTGCTTCTCCAATTACTTTCTGCAACCTTTGAAGGGTTAAATATTAATGACCGTATTCAATAACACATTAACACAACAATACCATTCCAAAAATAATCCAAAAGAGTTTAATTTTGTAAAATACTGGTTTTAGGATTCAAAAATATTTTTGTTTTTAAAAACCGAAAAAAATCACAAGAAAATAAATGGGAAACGAAGAAAAAAAGAAAAACAATTTTAAGGAGATCGACCCTTCGTGTAGGTACAACATGTCCAAACAAACCAATTAAAACGAATTGACTCTTTGGCATCTTCTGATAGCCTATTGCTGAGTTTAAACGAAATAAAAAACGAAGTATGGGGGAATTATCTACTATGTATGTGGGTATGTATGTATGGCGTGGAGGATTATTTATAAAATTTGTCAGACGACATGAGAAATTAATTGTTGAAAATATTTTCAAAATTCTTTACGGCGTCGTACAATGTATGTTCAATGAACTGCTGCTGCTAACGTCGAATATCACAATTCATTAAAACGGACATGCCTGCATACATACAGACATACATATTAACAGTATTTAGGAAATGTCACACAATAAAAAAGTGAATTATTTTCTTTTAATCATAAGACCAAATACAAAGAGTGTGTACAACCACAATAAAAAACAAAAAAATTAAATATTAAATGTACTTTGAATTATTATTAGCCTCTTTTTTTTAGTCATAATTTCCATTTTCCATTATTATTTATTATTAAAAAACAAAAAAAAAATGAAATTCTAATAACGAAACGAAAATATTCTTACTTATACCGCGCGTCTGGTTTTATTGTACAATTTTTTTATTACAGGTTTATGAGGCTCTTTTTAAACCATTGCACGTAACACGACATCAATTTAAAAAAGTTTTAAATTGTATGAAAGTGATACGTGCCCTTAAATATCAGGAGGTTTATGCACAGGAAAAAGTAACCAAAGTCGATAGTCTATCACTGGTTTTATCAGGAAAGTAAGTACATTTTGTTTTTTTGTTTTTATTACACACTTTAAAAGAAAAACAAGTGAATAATTAAATAAATAAAAAAAAAAATTAAATGATTATGCATTGTCGTCACTTGTTTATTTTGCAGATTAGTGGTATCACAAAATCAACGAGCATTACATATAGTATTTCCACATCAGTTCCTAGATTCCCCAGAATGGTTTGGTGTATCAACGGACGATTATTTTCAGGTAATTATTGTGAAATTTGATTTTATTTCCTTTTTATTGCAAATCATTTTGTTTTTTCTTTTGCTTTCATATTTTTAATTTGTTTTTTAGGTCTCAATTATGGCCATGGAAGAATCAAGAGTTCTTATATGGCATCGTGATAAATTAAAATTATCAATTATGTCGGAGCCATTTTTACAAACAGTTTTTGATCACATACTGGGTCGAGATGTTGTGAAAAAACTAATGCAAGTTACACAGGTATTTGTTAAATTTTAAATACAATACATACATATGTATGTAATTTTTTATCAATATAATGAAAAATAAAAATTAAAAATGCATGAGCATTTTATACTAAAAAAATGAATGTAAACTAGAACCCACGATAATCGCAATCTCCCTTTTCGTAAGAATAAGGCTAGAAATTGGAAAAATTCTGATTAAAATACAGAAGCAGACGAACAAATTTTAATCGTGATTTTCGAAACGTAAAGGAAGTCCCCTAACCTCGTTGAGAAGAGTCAAAAAAGTTCTTCACCACTACTTGCTTAATTGGTCATTACTTAATGTTGTGTGTGTTAATTTTATTAATAAGTGGCGGGATCTATAGGTGAAAGGTGGCCTCCGAACGACAGATTTTTGAGAAACTATTCATGGCAATTTTATTTTACTTTCACATACAGACCAAAGTTGATCGCGTGTTAACTTCTAAGCTTTTAATAAAGCGTTCATTTGCAAAAACTAATTGTAATAAACTCATGACGACGGCTAATCGCGAATTGCCCACAGTCGTTTTCCTTTAAAATTCCCTCCTTTTTGCATGATTTTTCCTACGCTACTATTTGTTCTCTTTTCCTTCAAACCTGGTTTTGTAAAAAATAATAAACTATTCAGAGGGTATAAAATGTTTCCTTTATATATGCCACTATATGCCATTAGTGGGATTACGTAAGTACTACACTCATCCCTCATACATCAAAAATGTGCAGACTTTTTTAATTGCCCAGCAATTAACAGATTGAAATACAGTTCGTGAAGTTTGTTTGCTTTAAAATGCATGTGTCCCATTAAAGATTTTTTTTTTCATTCAGTCTCATTTTTTTCTAATATGATCAACGCTAAGGCAATGATCCCCCTACACATGCATTGTTGTTGGAAGTTTGAGAACTGATTGTGTCACACTTATGATTCAATAAAGAATTTTGTTGTATTTTTTATGCATTTAAATCGACCTGTTTCTTATGGCGGTAGGATGCGAACGTTAAACATTATCTCTTCACTCTCCAACGAGCTTACACACATACATACATACTTTTCCATTACAACCCTTCAGTCAGGATTACGGCCTAGCTTCTCACATCACTCATGTTGTGTGCCTTAATTTTATACTTGAGTGGCGGGACCTACAGTTTAACGTCGACTCCGAACGACAGATTTTTGAGAAACTTTGTATCAGCCTGTATAGTGCGATCTGCAAGAAATCTCAACACAAAATCGTTACGGCTATAACTAAAATTCTATCAAATATTTAAGAAATGTCTAGGGCCACAATCTTGCAGTCACCAAATCATTTGAAGAGTAAAGCCAAGAGGTTTCCAATAGAACTGCAGAAAGCGTACTTACTGCTGCTGATCAGATTATCAAAACATTCGAATCAGTGCATACATAAAGTCGGGCTCAGTCGTTTAGAATTTTCGAAATCAATGTAGTGTGACTGGATGTTACAGATCAGAAAAGTGAACCACCCATACTTCTTGTATATTTATTAAAAAATATTTTATCTTTGTTGATGTTCAATGAGTCAATGCGGACTAATTTCATATAAAATCGTACCTTTCTGATGCCACTTAGCATATTGCACTTATACTACTTCAGTTACAAATTATTCTTCTCTATTTCGAAAAATAATGAAATGTCTATGCACTACACTTTATATTTTAATTTTATGTGCCTAAAGCTCTGCTTGCTGTTAAGCACAGTAGACGCAGGCGTTCATTGTATGTAAACCTTTATAGATTTTTATAAACATTTCTTTAACAATATTTCAATTCATTTTATTTATAGGTTAGCGAGTCAATTGCCAGTAATGGATTTTTACCATCGGGTAGTTACGACGATGCCGAAGATAAGCCCATGCTGATTATGAAGAAAAGTGTGGAAGGACACAGTTTAACAGCTTTAATAAATCGACAATTGCAAGGTAGATAGATAATTTTATAAATTTGTTTTATTCATTTATAATAAAAAAAAAGAAAGAAAAACAACAACTCAAAACTCAAATCACATAATATTTTATTAACCCCATGTACAGCATTAATTTAATTTAATTCTTCTTTTTTATATTTTCGATTACATACTACCAGTAATTTTTCATTAATTTTTCTCAACTTTTTCCATATAACTATAACACATACAAATACAACATTTCAAATGAAAATTAAAAAAAAAATAAAATAATGAAAACACGAACACAAAGTATAATAAAAAAAAAATTTATATTTTATTGGCTTTCTTCTTAACTTTAATGTACTATTTATCTCTTTTAATGTACTAGTGCTTGTTGTCAAAAAATGTGTACTTTTTTGTTTTTTGGTATTTTGCTGTGTCTTCAATTCTAAAACTCTTTTTTTTAATATTTTTCATATCGTTTCCTTAAATACTAACTTTTTTTCGCATTTAATTTAACAACAACAGAAAATTGTGTGCAGTTACTAACAAAAGTACTTTTTTTATATGTATTCTTTAAAGTTTTTGTACATTTTTTTTTTTGCATGGAAGGTTTTTAAACTAAGAAAGTTTTCGATTAAACTTAGAATTAATGTATTTTTTTCCTCTTTAATTTAAATTTTAATTACAACTTGTGATAACAAATCTTAAAGGGTTTTTGGTTTGGTTTAGGGGAAGGGAGAATGCAAAGCAAAAAAAAGAGTTTCAATTAGGTTAGTGAGGTGGAATACCAAAGGGGTTTATATTATTGAATTGAAGGGACTAAGCCATAATCTTCTTTAATTAAAACCTTAACAGAAAACACTCTACTAAAAAATCTTTATTTTTAAGCCTTAGCACCGGGTCTTTTGCAAAATTCGAGTTTCTTTTTCAAAAGCAAATAAAACGTAGTTTTTAACGTTTTTTTTTTATTGGACTTTAAAAGAGTACAACTAATAAAGAATTAATTGGCCACAACTTGAAATCTGTTGTTTGTGTCCAACTCATCGAATTCAGGCCAAAAGAAGTTGGTAAACATTGCCCTATAGAGCTCACTGTGTTGGCAGTAATAGCCCGGTCCACATACTTTTCAAAGATAAAAGGATACTTTTGGGTCTTACGTGGATTGGTATCGTCAAACGAGCGTTATCGCTCAAGATGATTTTTCGATGAAAATTCGGATAATTTGTCATTTGCTCCCGAGATCATTTAGCGAACACTCGTTGTTGTCTATGATATATGACAACTAACTTGACAGATGTAGTTACAGCAAGATGACCATTATAAACCGTCAAAGTTCGGAAATCTCTGTTGGAAGACCCTATAGCAAATTCAGATAAATCGAACTACTGTGAACTGCTGCCTAATTAACAAATTTTGATATTCCTTTTATTATTTTTTTTATTTATTTTAAGAAATATGCTAAAACAAATGTGTTGATTAAAAGGAATAAAACCTTATTGAAAAAGATACTCGTCCATGTAAGAGATGTTAGTTATACCTTTTAGCTATTTCGCTACGCTTATCTATTCATTTTTAACATGCATTTTGCATTTAGTAAAAATTAGTACCGTGTAATAACATTATAATTTTAACAATTTTGTTATTGTTTTTTGTTAGTTTCTTTTTTGATTATAATTTTTTTGTTTTGTTTGTTTGTTTGTTTGTTTTTATCCAATATACTATTTGTGTTTATAATTCTATATTTTAGAAGAGCATGTGCCTCTTTTGGGCCGTACATACACTACTAAAACTTTTCAATTGTACAAGCCTAACACAGGCCTCGGCCTAACGTACAACGATGAATCCTGCTCAGCAGCTGAATATACCACCTCAGACATACCGCCGTGCCTGATTATTAAAGAATAATTTTATTTATTTATATATTTTTATATATACACATACACACACACACACACCTATAAACAAAATGAAGCAATACAACCAGTCAATTGTATAAAAAAAAATTAATAATGAATGAAGCTGAATTAAAAAAAAAAATAGAAAAAATAAAACTAAATTTAATAATCTAATCTAATTAAAAAAAAAGAAAGAAAAGACGTTTAGAATTAATTGTAATACCATAGAAATTAATAAGAAAAAAAAGAAAAATTAAAAAAGAAGAAAAACTACTAAAACTAAACCAAATATTAATGTATGACATTACATATTACAATATTATTAAACAAAATCTCTAAATAAAGCCTTACACGTGGCTAAACTAAAGGAAAAAAAATTAAATAAAAAAATAATATTTTTTTTCGTGAATTCCTTAAATTCCAATACATTAATTTGTTTAGTTTGAAAAAAAAACAACAAAAAAACAAGCCAACCTATAACACAATTTATGATCAATTTTTAATTTATTTATTGCTTACTAAAATATTTCTATTCTATTATTAAAATATTTTTATTTTTTACGTTTGTTTTATTGCAAAATTTCTATACGGAAATAATTATGTAACTTTATTGCCATTTAAAGCCGAGATGAATGCTAATAAATCAATTATATTTACTAAACAGTTTCGGTATGTTAAACTGTAAGTAGTTAAATTTTATTTTATAAATTATAACCGTTTATTGTGGAATACTTTGAATAATGACGGATTTACGTTTAGCCAGCAGCCGTTTTACCTCAATAATAAAATTATTGTATTCAAATTTACACAAAAAGTAACTCAAGGTATTCAAAAAGTCAGAAATTAATCAAGTGTAACTAAGAGAAATTTATTTCATGAAGGGTGTTGTTGTTTCCAAAACGATGTCAACAGAAGACAAGCTCGCTTTTTTACTAAATCTGCTGTAAATGGCAAGCGATAAAAACCAAGCCAAAAAAGTTCAATAATCACTGAGGATGAAGTATAAATTGTGATTAAAAAATCAGCATAGTTTTATGCTTATCTTTCTCCTTATGATTTTAATAATTTTTAATTACCCTGACGTTCACTTGATGTGTATTTGTTTTGTGCTAATATAACCCTTATTTGGGTGACAGATTTCTTGGCTTATCTGGATTTTGATTTCAAGCTTTATGCTGCAGACTTAAGGTAACGCGATGAGATCGGTTCTTTGGTGAATATGCTGGTATTTGGTTATGTATTTAATTGGGAGGGGGACAATCATTTTTAAGCCAAATGGTAAGAATAATATTTTCCTGCTTTTACAGGAGATTAGGAGCGTTAATTTTAAGTTATGCAAAAAGGAAATTTTCTCGAAAATGCATGCCAACGTTTTTGAATATTCTCGAAACACTTAATTGACATTTAATCCTTAATCATTGCAAATGAAAGACCGCAGAAAAAAATTATCACAATCACATCACAATTTGAAATCCGTGAGAACAGTAGTGATCTGTAATGAAAGAATTTTTCAAAGATTTGTAAGAATTTACATCATCGTCTTCAATGCAACAGTTGTTCTGTTGCAAAACTTTTTTTTCTCGTAACAACATGGATTTTTTATATTTATTGAAATCTATATGGTATACCACACAGCTGATCAATATCTTGCCGTTTGAAAACTGGTGCGATAAACACATATGGGTTAAGGAAATTCGAAATAAATTTTATTTCGATAAAGCAGCACAGCAGTAATTACAACCTTTTTTTGTGTTATGATGATTCATCAATTTGCAACTCCTAAATTCTTCCTATCACCCAAATTTTCACATTCGTTTTCAAAACAAAATTTATTCGAAACCTATTTCAATACAATAACACAATTGATAACGTTAACCACTACTAAGTTTTATGCTTACAAGAAAAATTCAAAGGATTCTATAGGAAAAGCTTTTAATACCATCACATCTTTTAAGTTATTTAAAGCCTGATTTAAAATATATACGTATTGTTTCTTATTCTTATTCTATTTTAATCTTGCCTTAATTTTAATGTATTTTAATAATTACACTTGCCTTTTTAGAGAAATTTTAAAACAAAAATTTTTTAAACAAAAATGTTGAATTGTTTATTTCGACTATTTTTTTTTTAAATAAAAGCTTTTTTAAATAATAGATTTTCTAATATAAACTATTACACCCAAATATTTAAAAACATTACATTTTATTTTAATAAAACAAGTTATTGATTTGGCATATGCATTTATATGACCATTTGTCAAAAAAATCGGGAATTTATATCAAAGATGGTGATGCTGTCAGTGCTAAGCTGTATGAACAGCAATAAAAATATTTATAATTAAACTTTACACTGACATTGGGTGTATCAGATTGCTCTTATAAATTATAACCAGTTATAGCGTTCCACCGGATTTGTGTAGTACACAATAGCTAGTGAAAATTATCGCTGAGGACTCTACAATGAGGTCTTAACTTAAAGTGATGCTTAAAATATCGGTATGCTCTAAGAAGGGAAAATGTGAAATAAACAGATTTGCCAACTATCGTCTTGATTTCCTAGTTATTATAATTAAAAATAATTTTTAAATTTTTTTTTTTAATTTCCATTTTTCAACAATTATTCAGTTTTATGATGTTACATTAAATATTTAATGTCTATGCCTTTCATTAGCTGTTACAGGCTATTTAGTTTTATTAACATTAGGTTTAGGTTAACACTTTTAAATTCCTTAATAATTTAAGTATTTATATTAAAAGTTACGTTTTTACTTCTACTTTCAAAATATATTTAAATTGTTGACTTACCAGATACATGAATTCTTTAAGTATGATCTGCATATAATTGGAATACTATATATAATACTGACTTATTGTAGTTACTGTTCCTTCAGTTTGATTCAAATTACAGCATAACACTTGTAATAATTATTTTCTTATTATATTGCTTTTATTTTCTTAATTGCGAAACTTATTGTTGTATGAAAGTCTTTTGAGATGACGTCTCTTTTTGAAAATCATTGCTTATGATATCCTGTGTTTTATACGTGCTACAGTGCTACATGTGACCACAACCTTGCTTCAGTAATTGCATATAGAAAAAATATTCCATTATCTGCAATATTTTTAGTCTCTGAAATTAAAAACGAAATTTAATAATTTACTTATAAAATTGCAAACATTATCATAATTATCATAAATTGTATTGTTATTGATTAGATCACAGTTAAAGAATTGTAATTCATTTCAACTATTCACGAAAGGAATAAGATTTGTTTTTTATTTCTTATATTACAAGTATTCACGAGGGACGAAAGTGAAATGTAATCAGTAAGGATTTTTAGATAAAAGTGTTCTATAACTATGTACATATATCGCTTATATAAAAATTCCTCCACCTATGAGGAGCGGAGCATAAGAGGTCAACATTTTCTTCTATCCTTCATGCTGCGCATCCATTCAATTCAACTGACTTAAGACAGTTGTTTAAAATATTCAATTTAGTACGTTGCGAAATGGGCTGAGAGTTCCTCACAGTGCGTATTTGGTTTTAGGCTTGTTTGGCTTACAACCACAATTTCTTGTAATAATACTACCCTGATAATAAAACAGAACCGATTAAATGTTTTCAATTTGCTGCTATTGCAATATAATGTTGTTGGTATTTTCCGTATAAACCTAATGGCCTTGGTTGTGGTCATTGTTTGACTTGTTATTATTTAAAAATTATTTCACACATATGGAATGGAGGCGCGTTTTTATATTTATTATCGAAAACTTTTCTCCCATATATATCTGATGTCATGGAGAATTAAAAACATCAAGAAATAATTAAAATTTTTTTTTATTAATAATCTAAAAATATTCAAGAAAATGTGTACTTTGAACGCGTGATAGAGGCTGGCGTATAAGACATATTTTTATTTATGATTCTTAATATAGTTACAGTCGAGTGCAAAACACTGTTATGTTCGGGCAAGAACATATTACAACACTGTACACTGTTAATGTGATTTCACATAAGTTAAAACGATTTCTGGTTAATTTTTACAAACTCTAATCAATGACGTTTCTAAAGAAAAATATTGCTTTAATTAATACAGGTCTATTTAAATATTTTTTATATTGATATAAATTTTTTTTCACTAGTGTATTGCTTTTTACGTCATATACACGGGACATCACGTCATATACATATATGAGGGACATGACATTGCACCTTATTAAAAAGCTTAAAATAGTTTTATTAATTCATAATAAAATATTAAAAAAAAATTAAGAAATTAAAATAGAAAATTTTTAAAAGTTACACAATTATTTCCATGGCGTTAATTACTACTTCTGCTGTATTTTTTTTATTAAAAGGAAAATATCTTAATATATCTGCAGCTAAGAAATTAAAAAAAAAATAATTAGGCCCCGATTATGGTTCACAACACATAAATGTTGTGTTGTAACAGAGACAACACAACATTTATTACTTTCTTGATTATGGTTTACAACATCCAGATGTTGTGTATGTCACAGTGTTGCTCTTCAATGTTAGTATACTTTTCCTTGAAAATACAACCCTGAGTGTATAAAACTGCAAATTGAAAACAAAAATTATTACGTTAAAAAAACAAAAAGCCTACATAAAACACAAATTTTAACTCTTGTTAAAACATGACAATTAAAAATAAAGGATAGTTTTATTAGCGTTTATATTTTATGTATGTTTTGCAATAAATTCATTTCAAAAGTATTTCAAATTAAAATATATAAATATAAAAAAACCTTCTTATCACATTAAAATTTATTTAGATCACATAGTTACTTAAAGCTAAAATACAAATTCATAAATAGTTTACATTTCAAGTTTTGTTTTTGGGTTAAAAGGAGTTTGTCTTTTAATAATTCATTTTGTAATTCAGCCTTTTCCCTATTTATTTCTAGCATTTTTTATCATATATCATTTTTATATGAGCCCTTCTCAAGACGTTTTAACGTAAGCAATATCTCCTGTTGGTTATTTTCTTGCCTTTTTAAGGTTTTTTAGACGCTCATCCCCCATCTTATTTTTTTGTATTTTGTAGCTTTTCGACAACTGCTGTTTCCACTGGTTAGTGCTAGTTTAAGGCCCTTTAATATCGTATGACGATTCGTCTTGAATTTGCAATCCCATTGCAGATCCATTTGGATTTACTTTCCATTGCATAAACACCAACTCTACGGTGCTCTGCTCCAATTTCCTGCTAATTTCCGTCGACGGACCACCGCCAGTAATTTGAAAGTTTTTTTCTATTGGCAGAGAGTTTTCTTTTCAAATTGGCTTTTTAATGAGTCCATGCCTTAAAAATGCTACAATTCATCTACTAACCCTTTGCCATTCTTTTGAAACTCTAATGGGTGGACCCAAGTCATTTAGCTCCAATGAAAATTTCTCCCGCGTCCCTTTGTGTTGAGTCTTATTTGCTCCAAATGATAACTTGCCAATGTCAGGATTTGCTGTCATGAACTCGACCAGCTTTTCCTTCTGCTTGTTAGTGATTATTTTTCTATAAAATATTTCCAGTTAATTATAATTTTTAAAATTTCCACAAAAACTTATATGCACTGTTATATACATATACTTACAAATTTTTATACATTTTCTTTTTTAAACTGAATGCGGCAACAAGACAACAGCTAATGAGCTGTTGTAAGTTTTTGACAATTCTGACAACACTTAAAAACAACTGTTGTAAATCATAATCGGGCTATGTGAACACACACAACATAAAGTACAACACTAGCAATAGATGTTGTGAACCATAATCGCAATTTTAAAACTACGACACTAAATTTACAACTGTTGTGAACCATAATCGAGGCCTTAATTTTACAAAAAATAAATCTAAATTATCATTCGTTCATACAATAACGTTCGCCTTTTAGTTGCAGATATATACTATGTGCACTTGTGGACATACAATTAAGTCACTTGCTACTTTTCTTATTAAGACACAAAAACATATTAGAGCACATCTAAACAAAAAAAAACATATATTTTTATATCCTTTCGAAAATAATTTTTTTATATTTAATTATCAGTTTAAATATGGTCGTGCATATGAAATAATTAAGTCATACACGTACTTTCCATACCAATGAAATTGGTTTTATTGGAAATATAAGTGCCATTTATGTTTGGAAATGATGTTAACCATGTGGCTTCTGCTCACAGATAACCGGAATCTCTAAATTGCGTATAATGTTACCTAATTAAAGTACGAACAATTATAGAATATAATTGTCATCATTATAGATAACTTATCTTGTTTTATTGTCAACCTATTGACAGGGGCTAGTAATCGTTGCCAAAAACATTACATTTTGATTCTCAACAGCACCATTAATGTCCAAATTTAGTCCCTTATGGAATTGGCTTTTTGCGAAAAAAAAGCTAGAAAAGAATTACATACTATTTATTGCTAATTTTAATTAATTGTATGTCCACAAATAAGTGCAAAATAGCAAAATTTGTTTTGATTTATTAATTATTAAAAAAAAAAAAAAAAAAAAATAAAGAAATATACAAAAATCTATATAATCTTGTATTTATAATATATTTGTTTTATTATTATTTAATTTTCGATTGAATGAACAACGAACTGTTAACGTTTTCAAACAATAAATTTACTTGGCTTATGAAATAAATCATAAATAAAATTATGATTTTCTATCAAAACACAAACACTCAACTCAATTATTCTTCAATTTAATTCAATTTTATT
This sequence comes from Sarcophaga rosellei, assembly GCA_930367235.1. NCBI lineage: Eukaryota > Metazoa > Arthropoda > Insecta > Diptera > Sarcophagidae > Sarcophaga > Sarcophaga rosellei. Next base: position 67,380,369 of record OV884018.1, read on the forward strand.
TAAATTATTAATTTAAAAATCAACATACTATTTCCCTATTTTCCGTTTTTTTTCTATTACTATTGTTAATTCATCATGAACAACAAACAGTTAAAACAAATCTCCTTTTTTTTGAATTATTTTATACGTTTCTGACGTTTTCTTTGTTTTGAGTTGGAAAATTTTAAATTTTATTTTCTTTTTGTTTTCAAACAACTACAACAAACTACAATGATAACAACTGAAATGATAATACTAAAAAAAAAAAAAAAATAATAGCTCTCCCACGGATATCGAAATATTATGAAAGTGGTAAGTACAGTTTTTAATTTAAGTAAAAAAAAAGAAAAAAACATAAAAACACAAAATTAAACCCGCAAATATAAACTTATTTCTTTTAGTTTTAATTTTTCATTAACAAAACAAATATAGAAATCAATGTGTGTTGTTGTTATGTTTTATAAATAAATTAAATGTCCAACTAGTAAAGTAATGTAGCCTAAGGGTTCCCTTTATTTTAATTTTAAATTTAATTTGTAATTTAATTTATTTTATTTTTGTTAAATTAGTTTTAAAATTATTATTTTAAAATTGTTTTGTTTTCTTTGATTATGAATTGTACAAAGAAATAAATGCATGATGATGTGTTTTCGTTTAGAAAAGAGAAATATACAAAATTATTTAATAATTAAATACAACGACACATTCTTATTTATTTTCACGTATAAAACTATTTAATTAATGAAATATTTTGTAAATTATTTTATTATTGCAGTAGGAGATCCAAATTCATGGCGTTTGGGACGCATTGACGAGACTGATACCGAGACGGCTGTATGAGTACGTAAGAAAATCCTGCTACTGTATAGTGCTCGTCGTCGACCCTGTAAGCTTAGACTATGAAAATTAATTCGAGTATTATTAGCAATTAAGATACAAATTTTATTCAATGAATAATTAATGTACTGCAAGAAACAAATTTTGTCTTTAATTCTATACGATAATACATATGTATATGTATTGTTAGGGAAAATCTGTAATTGCCACTCATGCAATGTTGTGTTATTAAAAATAATTACTAATAAACGATAGTTAACTCATGAGAGCTAACGAGTCATAGGAGGTAATAAATTATTACTTATATTGCTAGAGAGAGATTGGGTTGTGGTATTCCCTTTAACAATAGAATCTTATAACGAAATAGAAAAGGTTTAAGAGAAATGAATTTCATTTCTATTTGGATTTCTAATATTTTAATTTAAGTAAGACATTCATTTCCATTTTAACTGTTTATGTTGAGTATAACTTATTACATTGAAACATGTATTTTCCCCTAATTTGTAAAATTATATTAGATTGTATAATTTTATTCAATTAACCCCAACAGTAATAGTAATATCTCTTGAAGAGCAATTAAAAATCTTTTAAATATTCGAGCAATTTCATTTTTTCAAAATGCAATAGATTTGAATAAATAAAATTGTAAACAATATAACGTTTAATTTACTAATTTAGTCAAGTGTAGTCTCATTCGCTGAAACCTAATAAGCAGACAGAAAAAGTTGAAAATAAATTTCAGTAGTTAAAAGGTTTAACTGAACTGTTATATACTATATAACCATTTTCAATTTAAAAACGTAAATCTTGAGTTATGGGAAATTATCTTCACTGTTGCATAGAACTCTAAAGTGTTTCTCTTTACATTATCTTATTAGGTTGATCCTCTGAAATATAACAATAGAACTCATAGGGAAATTTTCAGTCACCTTTGATATAATGATGATAGCATATGGAGAAGTAAAGCCATAAGTTCATTGGCAATTAAAATAGGAATTAGGTCATGGAATATGTAACATGTAAAGATTATATTCGACCTCAGAAATATCATACTAGCACAGCAACTGAAGTTCTATGTAAAATCGGCCTATAAGAAAAATTACTTATTTTTTAAAATTTTGAAAAATTTGAATTGAATTTTCAGTCAATTATATTTGATTTCATTTAAAAAAATTCCTAAAAAGATGCAATGATATGATATGTTCAGTAGATTTTTATATTTAAATACATATTTAAAAAATCTTTGTGATATCCCATTTTTAATGGTATCGAGATATGATCTTAAAATTTGTTGAGAAACATTTTTAATTTTTTTGTTAAAGTGTTTAATACATGCTACTTTTGGATAATTTATTAAAATTTGTCTTTTTTTTAAATTAATTATTGAATTAATTTATAACTTGGAAAACTATTATATATTCGATGTATAATAAAATATTATTAATTGATAAGTGATTGAATTCAAAATTATTTGCTAGCAAAACCTAAAAAAACACATAAATTTTATAAAGAATTTAAATAAAGTTTGTTTATTGGAAATTTCTAAAATAAAATAATTATTTATAAACATTTGCTTGTTATGCAATTTAATTCAAATATACATATTCCTGAATTTAATTTTAGATAAATAAAATTCGTTAAATTAAAGCTAAGCACGTATTGTATGTTATCAAGAAATATAATGTAGTTTTGGAAAATTATGGCTGGAGAAAATTTATTTTATATTTTCCAAATCAATGAAATCTACTTTAATTTTAACCACCTCATTGTACTCACAAGGCTAGGGTAGAGAATAGGAAAATGGAATGCGATGTTCTCTGCTAATACTTATTTTATATATAGAATTCCTAAGAGATATTTAGGTGATTGTGACCCATAATAAGATTTCGCATTAAGAGCAGAGTATTTAGGAACGTGAAATGGTAGCATTTTGTTCCTCACTACAAATTATCTACAGCAATCACATAAGAGAGTATCCTCAAATATTAAATATCTATAATTTGAAAAAAGTATCGGGCCTCCTCACAGGGCATTGTAGTCAAACAACACTTTCACAGAATAGAAATCACTTCAAAAAGAAAATTCTATGCTGATAAATAGCCTGAGAATACAATAGACCCTTCTGGCTGGGCCTAGCATGTAGCCACAATGATGAGGAAAACTAATCACCGGGGCGCATAATTGAAGTATGTGCGGTGTTAATGTCAATTTAAGAATCAATTCATTTATAGAAAAGGAAAGAACATATTCATTATGAAATTCCGTTTTATTTGAAAGAATTTAACAGAGAGTTTCATGGGTATAAGTTTAAAACAAAAATCATATTTAAAATTGTGTATTATTGTATAATTATTATAAATTTTTAAAAATTGTGTTTCTGTTTTTTTAATAATATTTACTATACACATTAAAAGTAATTGAAACTGAACACATATTATATGTATGTGTATGCATATTACACAACAATTTGTTTCTAACGGTACATTTGTATTTAGCGAAATTGTTATATATATATAAAATATTAAAATTATTATTTTTTTCATATATTTACAATATAAGCGTATAAGTAACAAACCAACAAACAATTAAAAAAAAACAATATTCAAAACTAAAGTAACTACAGTGTATAATGAGGATGTGAAAATAAAAGTATATCAAGAATGAAGTAGATAAAATGCAAATACAATAGTTAATACTTTAAGAAGATACCAAAAAAAAAAAACAAAATAATAGTAATTATAAATAATAATGAATAAAAACAATTTAATAAATAGAATAGCCTAAATTAGTAAAACAAAATACAGAAAAAAAAACAAAATAAATAATATTAAAAATCTTTTTGGATTAATGTTGTATAAAACACAATGTGGCATAATTAGTTTTATTTAAAAAAAATGGCCACAACATACAACATTAACCTATCAGCCTACAATAATAATATAAAAAAAAAAAACCGAAAACAACAATTGATTGGTGTGTACCTTTATTTTTGTTATATTTTTTTAATGTAATTTATGTATTCATAATAATAATGATAAAAACAAATTTAAAATAACACAAAATACCAAATACAGAAACAAAAAAGAACGAAAAATAATTTAAATATTGTATGCGAATAAAAAAAATATATAAAATAATTACTGTTGTTTTACTTAAATTTTTTTAGAGATTGCAATTGGAGAAAAAGGAAATTGATTAATAAATTTTAATCATTTCATTTAGTTTAACAATAGATGTCTGTGGTTAATGGAGAAAAGTTTTTAACGATACAAAAAAGCCATACAAAATACGTAAAAATAGATACGTAGAGAAAATAAAATTCACTCTATCTATTGATTAATTAAAAATCCATATCTGAATAATAAAATTTGATGACAGATATTAATGATTCGCAAAATTTGAGACAAGCGTCACGAGTCAATGTCATATTCGAATTAAAAGTCGAATGTATATTCCCTTTACCGTAGTATAGCCTAGGGAGCGACAATCAATCCTAAACATATCTTGAAACTTCAAGAAGAACATCCTTAGAATTAGGACTCAACACTCTAAAATTTATTAGAAAAATTAAGCAGTGTGAAGCCCCAGAATATCTATGTGAGCAAATAAAACACGTGGATGAGAGCCAATGATAAAGATTCTGAAATGTCGATGGTATTTGAATACAGAGGGTTTTATCAACATTAATGCAGAGATCATTATTTTATATGTAAATATGTATTTTCAATTACTTACATTTTTGCCTAATAATGATAAAAATGAACGAATCAATACTGTAATTTGTTACATTATGAGGTTTATGGTAAATTAAATGTACGTATCAGAGATCAGCAATGAGTCTTCAAAAAGAAGAGTAGATTCGAATCATACTCATAATTTCTGATATTTATATGCATTCATACTTATTTTAATATCATACTCATACTACTCATATTCAAAGTTTCAAGTACTCATTGTACTCATACTTAACAATACGCATTATGTTGTTGATTTCGACTCTCCTTTACTCAACATTTACACGAATCACAAAATAAGTATAATTCTCGTACGAACACTACAATACTCAATAGAAGGTTGTATGTTGGCTTTGCTTGCTGTCTTTGTATTTTTCTTTCTTCTTTTTTGTAAATGCAACAACAACTAAGACTGCAAATTTTGATGAATGATTCGAATCATTTATGAGTGTTATAAGCATTTTTCTAAATTTATGAATCTGAATGAGTAGGCGTATGAATTAAACTTATTTCGAATGTTATGAGTTTGATGTAAACGTTGTACTCATACTCATTGCAACCTGTATTTATAAATCAATGTTGTAGTGAGTATGAATGAATCAAAGTAATTAAATTTTAACATTGCTGACTCACTTATATTCAAAATTTCATGAGGGCTTATGAGTAGCGAAAAAGCGATTCATTGCTGATCTCTGGTATTTATGTCTTTGTATGTAGAAAAGATAAAGTTTTAAATAAAGTTGTTGCAAAAGAATTTTGAATTTAAGTAAGCAGATCTTTCAACTTAGACAACATAGGTGTGGGTAAATTTTTTCACATGCGAAAATAACGGATCACTACGCCCATACATACATATATACAATTTTATATTAACAAACTTACCCTTATTTATAATCTGCAATCATGATGACAATGAATTGATACGTATGCGCTTAGTTACTGAACTTAATTGATATTGATAATCGTTTTCTCTCGCTTCAATATCACCCTCATCGGTATCACTACTTCTTTGGCGACGTTTTTCACCTGCCGGACTAGACATTCTATGATAACTCCTCAAACAATCGCCATTATAAACAGACAAATGTGGAAAATCTATATCCATCGAGGAGGAGCATGTTGTACTTTCCAAAGGTATCACTTGCATTTCTTCTTCATAATTTTCACCTTTATTTATGGAACTGTTCACTTGGTCGTGGTCCTGCTTAATTCTTTTAGATCGTTCAGGTCTTTGTGAAAGCGGCATTACAAAGGTCTTATAAACACGCAATAACTCTTCATGGGTTAATACATCCATGTTGTTTACCTGCAACTGACGCTATTAAGTTTATTTGATTAAAATACTGTAGCAATAATTGATGTTGCTAGTTCTTATAATCAAACTTACCTCGTTCAATATTCTTAAAATATCATTACTACTCAACAATTCTGGTAATGCGTATTCCATTTTTAAATTAAAATACAATTTTTCATTTTACTTTCAACACCGCGACACTATTTTTGTTTACAATTTTACTAAAGAATGAGCAGTGTTGCCGTGTCTGGTTATTTCTAATCAAAACTGGTTACTTTTTATTTCAACGTGTAGAGTTGTGTAGATTTTTTTTGGTTTTGGTTATTCTTTTTTTTTGTTGTCAAAATATGTAATTTAATTAATTATTGTACAGTATATACACGGATCCTCTGGATTTTTTATATTGAATTTAAATGGAATTTAATAATAAAAAAAAAAAACGTTTTAAGTACGTTTTTTTCAGTACCGAAAGCCGCTAAGTTGGCATTTGTGTTTTAACATGTGCAACTTTGCTATGTAGAAATCGATAACCGGTATCGCTAATTTGCCACCTCTACTATTAACGCAATTTTTTGCATTTATATTATAATAAATTCTAATACTAGTAATAATTTTTTTTTAATATATTTCTAACGACAAAATGTTTAAAAAGTATGTCACTGTTATAATATTTGTTGTAGTCATGTGTACCAATTATAATTTATTTTAGATTTGAAGAGAAGGAGAGTGTTTCGTCCGTACAACAATTGAAATCATCTGTGCAAAAAGGCATACGAGCCAAGTTGCTTGAATCTTATCCTCTTTTGGAGTCACATATTGATTTAATTTTACCAAAAAAGGACACCTACCGCATAGCAAAATGGTAAGTACGAAATGTGGTAGTTTTAAATAAATAAATAGCATTATTTCGTTTGTTTTCCGCTGTGTTTGTAGTCATGATCACATTGAATTGCTTTTAAATGGTGCCGGCGAACAGGTATTCTTTCGCCATCGCGACGGCCAATGGATGCCCACATTAAAGTTGTTGCACAAATTTCCCTTCTTTGTTAATATGCAGCAGGTGGACAAGGGTGCCATACGCTTTGTTCTGAGTGGTGCCAATATTATGTGCCCCGGTTTGACTTCACCCGGAGCCATGATGACACCAGCTGAAAAGAACACAGTTGTTGCTATTATGGCCGAGGGCAAGGAACATGCTTTAGCTATTGGAATAACAACTTTATCAACTGAAGATATGTAAGTAGAATTGAATAGATGAGTAATTTCAATTTTTATATTAAATTTCATATATATTTTCAGTGCTAAAATAAACAAAGGCATCGGAGTTGAAAATTGCCATTACTTAAACGATGGCTTGTGGAAGATGAAGCCTATTAAGTAAATGTTCACTAGTCCTATTAAATTATAAACACAATCCTTTTTTCTTAAGAATGAATATTAACTGCATTTTATATGTACAAATAAAAAAGTAAAAGTCGATTCACATTAAAATTGTTGGTTGGATACTCAGAAAGATTTTGTAAAGGAATATGAAACAACTAACAGCCTTTTGAAGAAATTAAATCAATATGGAAATGCATGTCCAATCAGATTTTTCTTTGTTTGGTAATTGAATTAATATTGTTTTTAATATTTACGAGAGTAAAATAAAGTACCATTACGATTCAATTTAATTTGTGCAAAAATACGTGGAGTAATTTCCTTTTAAGAAATGAGTCGGTAGAGGTTCTAAGTTATTAGCGGCTGACCCGTTGTCCATTTAAGTAAACTACTGCAATTCCATAAAAGAACTGCGTGAAATATTAAGGGCTTTTTTATGGATAGGAATATAACGTGAAAAATCCATATAAAGACAAATAAACATTAGTTAAGCATTAAATCTAAAGGTGTATCTGACTATTAAGTGCAAGGTCATAAGTGAGCTTGTGAAATAAATTAGTTTTGTATAAGACCATTTATGCTTATGGTGTACTGCTATGGGGAACAAATAGAAAATCTAATCTTGAAATATTACAATGTTATCAAAGCCAAAACTTTACGGGCCAATTTTTGAGATTAGAAGCTTCGATACAGTTTGAGTTCAATTTAATCAAGAAATGTTAAGTGGATCTTCAAACTCACATTTCGCAAATTTTTGGATCTTCTGGTCGTTAAAAAGTGTCATTGCAATAAGAAATGTTTATCGAATACTCATTAATTTCATTTGACAACGAAAGGATTGATTGCTTATATGTGCAGTAATCTTTACGTTGCTCTCCAGCAACCGTTTTGTACCATCTTTGGTTGGGTTGCGTCATTTAGACACCCTTTAATTGTGCTTACTCGCGAACGTGTTATGATTATTGCATAACCTTTTTTGCAAACAAATTTAGATGATATACATACATACGTAGATTTTAACCATATAGCGTTATAAAGAGGCGGTGGGTCCTGAGAGACTACAGACTGCAAAACAACAAATGTATTACAAATGAAGTTCCAAGGCAATTTAACTAAATATTGAAATAATTTGGAAGCCAATATCGGTATAGTATATTTTCAGTGACCAACGATTTTTAGATGATAGAAATTGTTACTGAAGCATTCCAAGACAAAATTCCTATAATATTGACGATGTAGAACCACAATTATGTTGAAATAACGTCGAAATTCTCTTGAAAAGAATCGATTTAAGTGCATTCATTTTTATGGTATGATTTAACGTTATATTAAACACGACAAATTAAAAATCAGCAAATCCTTTTGAACAATTACTTCTTTTTCTTTTTGGTAATATTCTTATTTTTAACTAGCTGTAACCTGGCTTTGTTGCGCCACCAACTAAAATAAATTTGAAGGAAAGACATTACACCAATATCCAATTAATGTTGAATCATTTTATTGATTTTGTTTCCCGTTGTCCAGATGATTCAGATGAACGAGCCTGAATAGTACGCATTCGATCAGTTTCTAATCTCACTTCTCGTTGTTCATGCGAACGGGTCTCAGCGGCATGCACTCGAAGATTTTCAAGTCTCAATGCTCGTCTGACTCTAAGGCTCGTAATGCTCTTTTCTTCCGTGCTTAAGGTGTAGGTCGACCAATGTCTTGTCATTCATTTTGAATAATTTTCAGTGGCGCCATCTACCGGAAATTAATCGCACCAACTTAGAAACCTCCGTCGACTCTTGCGCAACAACTTTGCTTAAGAACATATCATGATCAACAGTTTACGATTTAATTCATTTTGAGTATTTTTCAGTGGCGCCACCAGTCTTAAAATGGTCATACCAACTTAGAAACCTTCGGCGGCTCATGCGTAACAACTTTGATAAAGATCATAACATGATCAAATACACAGTTTAAGATTTAATTGATTTTTACTAATTTTCAGTGGCGCCACCTGTCTGATATTGGTCATACCAACTTAGAAACCTTCCCGGGCTCATGAGCAACAACTTTTCTGAAGATCATAACATGATCAAATGCATAGTTTACGATTCTATAAGTTACATACAAACAATTTTTATATACATATGTAGATAAATAATAATTTTTGATAAATATTAAATGTAAATACATATTTTAATTCAAATAAACAAATTTAAATTAAAAATTTAGTTTAAAATTTTTCTTTTTTATTTCAAATAAGAATTATTCCAATTAGGGGCCTGAATCGCATGTCTTTCTTTATTCATACATACGTAAACACTCAAAAAAAAAAATGCACTTGAAATCGCTAAAGACACAACAAACAAATGCTCATCTGTTTGGTGGATAACGGAAACGATTACAGGTGACCTTTAGTCGTTATAATTGTTGTGTTTTTATGCATAATTTATGCCATAGAAAATGTGTACAAAAGTGGAAACAAAATAGACAAACCACCTGTTAATATGTGAGTACGATTGCTACACACAGGCTTACACCGCGTTTATGTATGCAATCGTCATAGTATACGAAAACAACAATAATATCAACAGCAACAACAACAACAATGTTATTATCATCTCATCATTAAAAGATATACCAACAGGCTTCACAAGACAATACGAACGTAATACATAATGGTGGGTGAGTGAGAACAACAACAGGCAGACTTTCTCTGAGTCGAAAAATAAAGAAAAACAAAATCAAAACAAAACAAAGCAAAATAAATGCATACACACATACATAAATAGACCTGTGCATATTTACTACATCTATTTACGATACAAACGGTAGCGTTTGTTGATAACAAATGACAAACAAATACAACAACAGTAACAATAATAACAAAAACAAATAATAATATTAACTAAAAAAGGGAATTGTCATAAATTATTGATTTTTTATATAATTGAGATAAAGTTCTGTAACACTCTTATGCTGTTACATTCTCTTGTGGCTCTTTTTGAAAAGGACATGCGCGCAACAAAACACATTTGTGGTATCCCCATTAGAGACGGTAACAAATTAGTTCTCAATGATATACTTTTTCTATTTAAAAAAAAAGTACTTTTTTTTAGATAAGAACAAACAGGTAAAGCTTTACAAAAGAAATGAGTCCAGATGTCGTTATTATAAGCGAACAATACAAAAGGCTTCACAAGATTGCTTCAGAGAAAAGCTGTGTTAGCGTAATTATTGTTGAAGGATACTACCTAGCGGCGTATTGATTCTCAGATTACGGCCGATAACTATACTTTTAAAACAGTCAAGGAATTTATTTATCTTGAATCCGCCGTTACCACCAAAAATGATGTCAGTCTGGAGATCAAGCGCAGGATCAGAGACCTCTCTCATGCGACAAAACTAACACTCTACAAGACACTCATCCTACCCGTGCTTCTTTATGGCGCAGAGGCATGGACCCTATTAAATACTGACGCAGCGGCTTTGAGAGTGTTCGAGAGAAAAGTCCTACGTAAGATCTTCGGTCCAGTGCGTGTTGGCGATGATTTCCGTATCCGATTCAACAGTGAGCTGTATGAGCTCTTCAACGACATTGACGTTGTACAGCATATTAATATCCAACGGCTGCGTTGGCTCGGCCATGTCGTTCGAATGGAGGATGATGCTCCGGCGAGAATGGTATTTGACAAGGGGAATCTGTGGAAGTCGGCGAAGAGGACGACCTTGTATCCGTAGAAAGCACCCAATCGAAGAAGCCCTGTCATCGATTGGTGTGAGCAACTAGCTCAAGAAGCAAAGGCGCCTGGAAGGATGTGTTGCGGCAGGCCGAAATCCGTTAAACGGGTTGTTATGGCCAATTAAGTAAGTAAGTAAGTACTTTTTTTTAGATAAGAACAAACAGGTAAAGCTTTAGAAAAGAAATCAGTCCAGATGTCGTTTTTATAAGCAAACAATACGAAGGGTTTCACAAGATTGTTTCAGAGAAAAGCTGTCCTTAGCGTAATTGTTGTTGAAGGATACTATCTAGACAAGGTACCACTAAAAGGTTTGTATTAGATTTGGTACCATGCATCGCTATCAGTTAGTAGCTGCATACCATAGAGTGGATTAGTTTAGTTAAAGAACCAACAGTCGTAAACGAGAGTCCATATAGACAAAGTACAAGAAAAAGTGTGGAAAAAAGTGAAACAATTTTTTTGTGTGAAAATTTAGAAAAAAAATACACATTACTTTAGAAATTTGTACATACAAACCAACAAAGAAAAAAAAAAGAAAAGAAAAAAACCAAAGGACAGGAGACACTTTTAATTAAAAATAAAATAAGAATAAAATTTAATGTTTAACAAGAAATAACGAGAAAACCTTGATAATCAATTGTCGTAGTATATTGCAGAAAAAAAGGATACTTTATACTTTCCTTAAAAGAATAGACCTTTTTTTTCTGGCTCTGGCAATGAAGTTGAGTCATCATTGCTAGTGTTAACATATGTATTGTATTGTATTGTATGGACGGGTATATACACACACATAAATACATACGCTACTGTTAAAGTTACACCAGTAGCAAAGGAACTTTGGAATACAACGCAAGCCTTACAAAGCCACAGGAAAATTTGTATTCGAGAACAAAAAAAAAAAAAATTCGAGAAGAAAACTAGCAACTCACAAGTTTCTTTACAATGGAAGACAAAACATCCTAAAGTCCTTAAATTTCGAAATTCTTTATAAACGTCGAACGTTGTCGCAGTGGTTGACATATCGACATCGTCATCAGAAACCAACAACCAACCAGCGTCATTATCAACATCTTAAATATTGATTTATTTGTTGACAGGACAATAACCAACAACAGCAACTAACAATAGCAACTGCTGCAGAAATTTAAAAATTCCACATTAACTACAAAATATACGAGTACATACATACCTATAAAATTAAATAAAAATAAAAAAACAAATCCTTTAATTTAAAACAAAAAGATCAACAAGAGACAGTGTAAACAAATAAATAAACAAACAAAAGACACTCTTGAAGGAAATATGGAAGATTTATTTCTATTGATAATCAAGGAGTCTACAGGGACAAAACATAATGCCCTTCGACAAACTGCACAAATAGCATACGGTAAATATTATATTTTTTTCTACTTCTACTCTCATTCTTTCTCATCTTTTTGTTTTAATAACCTTAAACATGCGTCGTGCTTTTTTTCCTTCTTCCCTGCCTTGATATCCTGGCTTTTATTTCTTTAATTTCGCTTTCGCGTTCTGTCATCCATCCATCTATCCTTCCGTATTAGTTACATTGGCAAAGTACTTAACCTAATACTTGTCAGCAATTCACCATTAGCCTGCTCATTTACCTCCACCTTCTTCGCAACATTCTTTCATTCATTCGTTCATTCAGCGTGACTAGGGTGTACGTTTTGGTTGTTGCCATATAAAATGCTTCATTTCGCTATTGTGAAACCGTTTCTCTTCCATTAGCAAACAGATTTGGCGTATTTTTCTTTTAAAGGGTGACTCCTATTTAAACGGGACGCATGCAATTAGTAGGATTTTAAGAAATTTTAAAATCACTTTTATTTAGCTTCAACGGAAATTTAATAAGTTTCGAATTCTGATGTCAAAGGGGCATCAACGAAAATCCTGTGAAGATAATGAAAATCGTCGAGCTCTATTCAGACTTATGCTGTTAGGTTTAGGTTAGAGGACGTATACTTGTCAATTGAGACAACTACAGCACCCGGAGGTCGATTTGACTCATTGTACGTAACGTCCTTAAGAAGGAAGGATAAAAGAGGGGATAGGAAAAAGGAGAGGAAGTAGGAAGGGTGAATGGGAAGCGAAGAAATTACACAGACCAAACAAAATAAAAAGGGAGCTCGCAGCTACACTGATGCAGCCCTAGCACTTCTCAACCAGCCCAATTTACTAATGAATCTGTGGAGAGCCTTGATGTCGGTTCAAACCCTCAAAGAAGCCCATGCCAAGGGTCCTCAACCTACCAAGGGCTGGGCAGTTACAGTGTAGGTGCTCGACAGTCTCCAACTCCTCCTCATCGCAATATACCCTGCAGTCCGGCTGGGATCTGTTCCAGATCCACGTCAGCCACTTAATCTCGCAGTGCCCTGTGATAAACCCGAATATTAACCTTAAACTGACCTTATCCAAGCCCAATAGCCAACCTGTTCTTACACTGCCTATAGCAGGCCATAGACATCGAGAAACATAACGACCCGATCCGTTCCCCCAAAGCCTCTGCTCTTCCCCGCTGACCTATCCATCGATGAGTCCGTAGAGGTGGCAGATTGGAGGGTCAGGAACAACTATTAAATCGCCCTCAGAAAGTGAACCTAACCTAGCGAGAGCATCCGCCGTCTCATTGGCCAGATTGGGGGGGGTCAGGACAGACTATTAAATCGCCCTGAGAAAGTGAACCTGACTTAGCGAGAGCATCATTGCCAATTATTCCGCTATGACCCGGAACCCAGCATAGACGGATACGGTCTGGTCCAAAAGTGCAATTTTGGCCCATAGCTTGTAGATATTGATCGATAATTTGCACTTTTTTAGGGGATGACTTGGATTTTTTGGTCGATAAACTGCATTGTTTGGCCGATGGCTTGCATTTTTAGTTGATGACTTGCATCAAACGATGTCTGCCCAGGTCAGACATTAAAACGAAATACAAAAAACTCTGAGGGTAAATAAAAAATTTCCATGAAAAAGTTTCTCAAAAATCTGTCGTTCGGCGTCGACTTCAAACTGTAGGTCCCGCCACTTATGTATAAAATTAACACACACATCACACGTGGTGTAAGAAACTAGGTCCTAATCCTGGCTGCAGGGTTGTAATAATCAATTATGAATGTGACTTGCATTTTATGATCGAAGCTTGAAAATTTTAGATTAATGAATTGAATTTTTTGGTCGATTACTTGCATTTTTTAGTCAATGACATTTTTTGGTCGATGACTTGTAGTTTTTGGTCAATGAGTTGGATTTTTTGGTCGATAAATTGCATTGTTTGGTCGAGGACTTGCATTTTTTAGATGATGACTTGCATTTTATGATCGATGGTTTGCAACTTTTTGTTCGATGGCTTGCATTTTTTAGGTCAGTAACTTGCATTTTTTTGGATGATGACTTGCATTTTTTAGGACGTCGTCTTGCATTTTTTGTTTGATGACTGCCTACAATGCGTCCAGAATTCTGACCGGCCACTCCTTTAAATAAGAAAATTATGAAAAGCAACCATAAAAATCCTTTCCCTTTTTTTCCAAAACTAAGTGATGAAATTGGTTTGTTTGAGCACACCGTATAACCTTTCATTTACATTTCGATTTAATTTCGAAGATTTACTCTCCGTTTTTTTTTTTTTGCTACTCGTACTTTATTTTATATTTTTATGGTTTTTATGGTTCTCCTTTTTCTTCTTTTTCTGTTTTTAGATAAATTATATCGCCAACATGGTATACATCGAGATCCATCACATGAATTGCGTTCGGTTTGCTTTACGGCACTGCAAATGGCATTAGACACCAAACGACCAAAATTTGTAACAATGGGTTTAAACGGATTGCATGTAAGTGAAGTGAAAACTTAAATCCATACTCACACTCGCATACATACATACAATATATACGAATACACAAACACACACACACACACACATGCACACAGAATAGAGAAAGTTTTATCCATGTCGACCATTTGGAATAAACCATAAGTACAAGTAGTAGTGGTAGTGGTTATAGTAGTTGTTTGATTTTAAGCATTCCAATGCAACAATAACGACGATGACGACAACGACAACGACGATGGCTAATGCATAAAAGGATACTGAGTGTCGTTTTGTGTAAATGAAAAAAGAACAATGGCACACAACCACCATTTAAACAGCAATTGCACTAACATTACCACAGACGCATACACATGCATACATACAATCGTCCACATACAAAGTACAGATGAATTGGAAAAAATAGCAGTGCGATTCGATTCGAATTTTTGTACGAAAATTGTTTAATAGCGGCGATATTAGCTACAACATTATACGCCGGTACAAATAACTTGGAGACGATACAACGTAATACAGTGGACAGTTGTAGCACTTAATAAGCTTGTTCCAGACTTCAATGTCATATTTTTCTGGAGCCTAAATGAGAATCTTCATGGAGCATCTGAGAAGTGGCTGTCATGCCTTTATTATTGACATTATATGTACATTAATACACATAATTGCTCATTACAATCCTTCAGTCAGGATTACGGCCTAGCTTCCTAACAGCACTCATGTTGTGTGTGTTAATTTTATACATAAGTGGCGGGACCTACAGTTTAAAGTCGACTCCTAACGACAGATTTCTGAGAAACTTTTCATGGCAATTTTAATTTACTCTCCGAGTTTTTGCCAGAAATCTGCTGAGAGGAAGTCGCCGAAGAAATATTTTTTTAATATTTCGTTTTGGTCTGACCTGGGATTTGAACCGTGGCTTCGCGTCTAATAAGCCAACACACTACCTACTAGACTACGGCGGCTTCGTTATTGACATTCTCTATTAAATGAATGCATAGTGACTGATACGTCATTGGACAAAATGAGTGAAATTCAAACCGCTCAAAAGATCCATTCGATAGAGAGATATCTCTAGCAGAAGCACTATCAAACTCCATGAGAGAATGATCTTTGATAACATTTCCAATTCAGGAAATTAAATTGCTCAAATGTTTTCCAATAATTCGTACAGCTAAACGCATAGAAAAATCGTTCAAGACTATTATTTCCCACACAGCTGTATGCTCCTCCTCTGCACTTGTCCATAAGCCATGTTTTATTTTCTATACGGTATGTAGAGACTCATTTTTAGGCGAAATATTGTTAGAAAAAAAAATGCGAAAAAAAGAAATCCTCAAATGAGCACGAGTGTAGAATTTCCTGATTTTTATTTAATGCCCATATGCGACGACAAAGGATTAAAAATTTTGCTGTTGTTTTTCTGTTTCTGTTTTGTTGCTCTTATATTTGTTTGTTTGTAAATTTTTTTTTTTAAATCAAATGTCAATTGTTGTGTCGTTTACAAATTGTACTTGCAACGGCGAATTGTTGTCTTTATTGTGGTTCTTTTAAGAGGCAGCACACCGTTTTATAAACTAAAAAAGGAAATTCATTATTATTATTGTTGTTGTTGTTCTTGTTAGCTTTTTAGAATATCCTTTTGTATTAGTGTAGTCTCTGTGCTTTCGTTTTTGCTACTGTGTGTTGACACTTGTTTAAATAAGTTTTCGAAAATGAAAAATCATCACCACACAATCATAAATGTTGTTGTCCCCTGTTCTGTATATTCCGAGTGGAATAAAAATTGTGTGAAATTGTGAAAAATAAATCGAAAATGCATTGTATAGTACATGAAAACAATTCGACAATTTTGTTCCATTTATTTCCATTTTTTTTATTTTTTTGGAAAGGTACTTAATAGTACAATAGTAACACAGGATCATTTAGGTTTGAGTTTCTTTTTAAAATACATATACATGCATACACATCACGTTTTGAATTGATATTGATTGATAACGTAGAGTCTGAGTCTTGGTCCTAAGATGTAAACAGATTTTAAACCTTTAAATAATTTTTGAGAGAGAAAATCCTTTATGTGTTGGCTTAATAGACGTGAGGCCTCGATTTAAACCAAAGGTCAGGCATCTCCAACTGAACGAAATATGAAAAAATATTTTTTCGGCAACTTCCTCTCAGCAGATTTCTGGCAAAAACTCTGAGAGTAAATAAAATTGCCATGAAAAGTTTCTCAAAAATCTGTCGTTCGGAGTCGACTTTAAACTGTTGGTCCCGCCACTCATGTATAAAATTAATCCAGCTTCTAAGAAGCTAGGTCGTAATCCTGACTAAAGGGTTGTAATGACCAATTATGTATGTATGAAAATCCTTTATACAATTTTTGTTAGTGTTGTATTGTAGGGAAAATCTGTTTCAACACTCCTGGTCGCTCTTCAATTAGACGTGTAGGCTTTATAGGAGAGGATGAGAGAGAACCAAGAAAAACCAACTGGAAAACAATGACTATAAAATGGATATGCCTATTGAAATTTCGTCGACCAAACGGAATGTACTTAAAGGTTAAGCGTAATAAAATAAGGGAAGATAATATCGACGCCTCCGTTCTATAACATTCTAAGTCGAAAAAGTGTGTTTTGAGTTATGAGCTCTCAAAGTTTTCACGCTACATATGACTATATGCGTATTCTAAGTAGATTTTTCCCTATAACTTCGGAACGGATCGGCGCATCTTAACCAAATTTTGACAGTATTTAAGTTAGAGAACGTAGAATTTAAAAATGCAAGAACATTAAAAACGTTCTAAGTACACTTAGAACGTTATAGAATGGAGGCGTCGATATGATAGAAGTCGTCTTAGTCTAGATAGCTTTTAAGACGCAAGGCCATGGTTCAAGCCTCAGGTTAGACATCAAGAAAAACTTATATTAAAAAATATTTCTTCTGCTACTTCCTCCTCTGAGAGTAAATAAAAAGCCGAATCTGTCGTTCAGAGTCGATTTAATTTATCATCATTCATTTAATACACACATCGCGTGTTTTGTAAGAAGCTAGGTCGTAATCCTAACTTAAGGGAATGATTAATTAAGTAAATATTATGCAAGATAATACGTTAGCGTCGCCGTAGTCTAGTAGGTAATGTGTTCGTAAAGCCCTAGGACAGACATCAAAAGCGAAATATGAAAAAAAAATTCTTCGTCGACCTCCTCTCAGCAGATTTCTGGCAAAAACTCTGAAAGTAAAAAATCTCGAAATCTGTCGTTCGGAGTCGACGTTAAACTGTAGGTCCCGATTAAAATATAAAAAATTAAGGCACACAACATGAGTGGTGTGAGAAGCTAGGCCAATTATTTATGTATGTATGTAATACGTTAGCGTTAAGCCCAATACTCTATAAAGTTACTTAAAACGGAATGCGAATATGGACTTTTTAATGCCCTAATAATACAGCAATGCAATAAGAAGATAAAATTCTACAACATCATCCATTTGTTTTTCCAAAGCATGAATAACTGTCCTTTGACTTCAATTCCTCCTCTCCTCGTAAGCTTTGAGATTCAAAACAAAACAAAAAAAATTCGTCAAGTAGTGAAGAAAACAGAGGCCAAATACTTTGCAGGGAATCTGCTTTAATGTCTTGAGCCGATCCTATTAACTCCAATCTCCACTAAACAATTGTAACGTAAATGCCCAATTTGGTTGTGAACTTTATTTATTTTTGTATGACTTTGGAATTAAATTGATTGTACACCTTATGCCTCCTGTCAAAAAAATAGTTTCTTGAATTGCAAACTAAACCTGAAGTTGCTAGACCCTGTATATAGCAATATACCTTATAAAACATTTATTGTAGTTGTATTGTGTATACAACAAATACACTGAAATATTTATAAGGCTACACATAACCTTCGGCAGCTAGTATTTGCACGCAAATAAAACTCTTTAGAAAAATCCGTCCCTCATCCATTTTTTTTTAATACTCTCGTTTATCGAGTACATATTGAAATCAATATTCAAAGCGAGAAACGAAAGCGAGTAAATAAACAACTTAAAACACTTCAATTTAACAGAGTAACATAAAAACAAAACAAATAAATACCGTTATATGCATTACGAACGACCATCAAGTTGACACATTAAGTTCTAATAAAAAAAAAACAGTTACTCTTCCATACACGCTTTTAAAGCAAAATTGTATGTTTGTCTCTCAAATTCATTTCATTTCGTTGCATTTCATAGAGAATAATAAAGGATGAACGCTTTTATATTGGACTTGAGCCCGAAGATGATTCAGTTTGGCTGCCAGCTCAACTATTGCGCGCTACATCTGGCATATTGCCAACGACAAGTAATGAGGATACGGTTGTCAATGTTCTACGACTGTTTCTGGCAATGGCATGTTCACCTGCTTGCACATTAAATGGGCGTCTACTTATAGAGATTTTATCACGTTGCGGTGAATGTTGGGAGTTTGGTTCGCGTGCAACTAAGGCGGCATCTCTGGCAGCTGCTTCACAGTGTTTGAGAACATTCTGTACTTTTCTGATAGAGGAAGCAGAAGATGTAAAGAAGACCGCCCCAGCCGGGCTAATGACACAGACCCAAGCTACCGCCGTATACAATGAAGTGATACCCGTAATGCAATGGCTGTGTAGTCGTTTGGTGGAACCGAATGTCACCAATTCACCCAACAAGAAAGTGGAAAACACTTGCACCCTATATCTAACGGAATGTATATTGACTTTGACATCAGCATTGCCTAGAAATGTATACGCAAATCCACATTTTACTTCATTCCTGTGGCAAAAGTTTTGTCCAACTTTAGCGGCTGCTTTGGGTTCGCCGGGTAGAGTCAATTTGGATAAGAAATTCACTTACAAGTATGCCAAGCTAATATCTTATATTCTATTCCTAGTTAATAGATTGAATTATTTTTTGATTTCTGTGTTTCCAGAGATGCTTTACATATTATAGAGAACGAGGCACGTGGCTTCTTTACCGGTCCCGGTTTGGATGGTGCCCAGGCACGTTGTGTATATCTCACGGGTATACAACTATTAAGAATAGCGGGTTTTCATGGTTCTCTAAGACCAATGCTAGAAGCATTATTCCATCGTATGCTTTTGCTACCAACACCACAAAATCGTACGGAGCCCTTAAAATGTGTTCGGGAAATTTTCCGCAGTCCAGAACGTTTAATCGATTTAGCAGTGATTCTCTATGCCGATAAAACTACAGCTCAAGGTTGCAGTGATGAAATGGCTCTCTTTAGATTGTAAGTACATATACTTATGCCCACCTAAGCCTGCATGATTAAATTTTATTCGTTTTTAGAATGATTGATGCCATGGAGGAGTGTGCTTATGGAGCCAGTAACAGCACTGCTGTCGAAGCCAGTCTACAGGCCAGTGTAGAGTGTATGGTAGCACTCCTGCAAAGTCTACAGGTTCTTTGTACCGGTGAACTAACCGAAACGATGATAAGTGATCAAATTGTTAATGTAGTGAATAGCCGTTACGGCCAGTTAAAGGATGCCGACTATACAGGCCCTTTAACCTATCAATCAATGGCTCGCTTGCCGGCTTCATATCGTGATGCTGTTGTCGAGTTCAGACAAAGCGTTTATGAGGCGTCTTCGGGTTCGGAAAGTGATGGCGATCAAAATGTAGAAAATGATGCTGCATCGAATGGTTCGGGCGATACAGAGGGACCCGAAGATGAAGAACATTCAACGTCCAGTGATGAGGCTTCGCGTGCTGAATTTAATCGCTGGCCCTACACTAATCTCGAGATACCAGTATTTCCCGTGCGGGCCGATGTAGATGCAGATCGTCAGCATGCTCGTGATTTTGCAAAGGCATTACACACTGATCTTGTGCCGAGACTTTTGCGATTACATTCCTGCATAGAAGTTGATGAAGCCATGCAAGAGTTTGCCTCGTCTGTGTGCCAGGATAATAACATCAGCAGCACAAATTTCGAATGCAATTATACTGTAATTAATGCCGATGGCATATATTTGGCAATTTACTCAGCTCTGTTGCTGAGTTGGCAGCTTAAGAAGGCCGGTTATTATGCGGACATGCAAAAGGAAATAATGATTCCCATGTCTGAGCAACAGTTTGTTACATCCGTCCAGAATGCCGGTGTATTGGTGTATCTTACCAATGCCTGGCTATGTGAATTATATCAGAGTGTATTGGTGTTAAATATCTTGGAATCGTTGGACAGCAATGACCAAGAAGGTGGTAATAATCGTTGTGCCTTGATAGATATGCTATGCGATGCTGGTGGTCTTGGATCCACCCAAATGATGTCAGAATGGCAACGTTTACAAACCGCCAATGTTAAGTTTACAGATGATGAACACAATTTGGCCAGACGTGAAGCGGCTAAGAAACTCAGCAGACGTTTGTTAACCTGTTGTTGGGATTCTATGGTTTTGGTATTAAGTTCCGGTTTGGGTGATTTACCCTCTTCGAGTTCCAGTAAATTTGTGGCTTTATCGAAACGTACCTTAAGGGTTAAAAGTAAAACAGCCAAATCAAATGGTGAGGCCCTGTATGCCATGTGTCTAGATGGTCTTCATACGGTAAGTAATGCATTATAAGGCCTTAATGGATCTTTCTCTATCCTTTTATCTGCCCTTACCCTTACCCTCTCCTTAGGCTGCTACTTTAAGCAATAATTTAAATTTACAACACTTGGCTGGCAAAATACTGAACTTATTGGCTTCGAATGTTTGCCAAACATCAGGACCCCGCATTTCGGCCAGTCAAGCTCTCTCCATGGATGTGGTCCTCAGTGGTGGTTTGAATTTAGGTTCCTACAGCCCTGATTGTTGGCAATCGATATTTGCCGTTTGCCGTCATGTCAGCCAATTGGAACATGAAATTTTTAGCATACGTAACCCTACGCTGCCAACATCATCGCCGAATGGCAATCGTGATGTTGAAACGGGCGAAAAGTTGCAGTCAAGTAGTGGACAGAATGAAAAACTTAATCTGACTTCGTTATCCATAGACGATGATGAAACTTGGTGAGTGTTGATTTATTTCTGAGGGAGGACGTTTTAAAGATATTTTTCAAATCGTGCATTTTTCTCTTTTAGCGTTGACGTGTATAGTTTCCTGCAAGCACCATTACGCAGTCCCAATACCAATATAACATCGATTTTAAAAGTGTATACGGGTACTAATGAAACTGTGCTCCTAAGTCCCAGTGATACCACCAAAGTTTTGTGCGGCCTCTCACAGCAGGCAGAAAATCTCTTTAGCGATGCAGCTGAACGTTTAAGTCTGCCTTCGTTGTGTCAGTTTTTGAAGAATCTGTGTAGAGCCTCCAGAGAGCAGCTGTACAAAAATAATACAACTCGTAAAGGCAGCCGTGTTTGGTGGCCCAGTAAGGGTTGGCGCAAACATGACACATTGCCTATGTCTTTGCTATTGCATCGTGTGGGTGATGTCACTCTGAAGGTATTTCGCAGTGCAAGACCTTTATTGCACATTTTGAAAGTATGGGCCATAACAGGGCCGCACCTAATGGATACAGCTTGCCATAGGGATCGTATCATATCGAAGAGGGCCATTGAATATATACACGATATAGTAACAGCATTGCTGGTGGAACAGTCGGAGTTGCCTTTCTTCCACTTCAATGAGTCTTTGCTAAAGCCTTTTGAAAATTTGAGTATGGACTCGTGTGACTCCGATGTGCAAGATCAGATTGTGGCTTGTTTGTATGAAATTGTCGAAGCTCATCGCACGGAAATACGTTCTGGTTGGCGACCTTTGTTCGGCACTTTACGTAATGCCCGTAGTCGTATGCTGAATGCCAGTAATATTATCGATATATTTAGAGATTTTCTATATACCGATAACACTTTGGTTTTTGTTAATGCCGGCCTCGATTGTATTTTATGTCTACTATCGTTTCTGGAAGTGCCGGGCGCAGGCGGAGGAGGAAGTGGGACTGGGAGTGGTGGTGGTGGAGGTGGTGGAGGTGGCGGTGTTGGAGGTGGTGGTGGTAGCGGTAGCGTTGGCAGTGGTGGGAGTACTAGCTCAACTCCAGGCGGTGTTAATAACAACGATGAGGAAACGAATTTTAGACCCACAGAATTTTTACATGAAACTTTGGGTTTCCTGGAACGTTGCTCTTCCATTTTAGGTTTCATGTATTACATGCCCAAATGTCCGAAATTCCATTCGATTTATAAGATTAAGGGCATATCGTACACCCATATTATTGACGCCAATATACCCAACTCCATGGAGAATTTCACTTATTTTGGCAACGATTATTTGCAAACGAAAAATGAACAACACATGATATCCTATCGCTCCTTGCACATTGACAAAGACGCCATAATGAAAATCGATGAAATGGACAAGGCGTCAGGTGTTTTAAAAGTATGGTTTCTTCTATTGGATGGCCTAACCAACTCACTAATTGTATGCCCCTATTTGCATCAGGCTCCTATACTACAGACAATCTTTGAGCATTTTAAGAATCTCTCAACTATACCGGGTATAGAATTCGGTTTCTATTGCATCAATCACTTGCTAATACCCATGATCCAGGACTGGTTGAGATACATCAACAAGACCGGCACATCTTGGCAAACGGTGGAGAAGAATTTCAAACATTGCTGCTGCATGACCACAGATCTTGTGGTGGACTTTATAAAGATGTCCGTGCCAGAGGCCAGAAAACAGGCATCGAATACCAGAACAAGAGTCACACAAATTGTACAGCCTACGAATAATGCATATTCGAAACTGAAATTTGTTACCGAACCAGTTGAGGAAGAACGCCAAGCTGGTGTGGGCGGTGTTACGGGCCAATATGATAGCAGTTCCAGTGAAGAAAGTTCCCAAGATGTTAAGGAATCCAATACAAAAATTTCCAATTCGGCTACTTTGGCATTAAAGCAATTACTTTTGGTACTCATCGAATGTGCAGCCCAAGTAAGGGAAACTGTGGCTCGAGTGGGAGTTTCCTGCCTTAAACATCTGATACTATCCACGGGTACTTTATTTAATGAATATCAATGGATGATAGCCTGCTCGGCTATACATCGAGCCTGTACTGTAACCATAGCACCGTTGCGTCAACTATCATTTGCTTTCCACGAGAAATCCAATAGTTTTTACGGTGACTGTGCCAACGTCAAAGTGGCCGCACGACGTGATAGCAGCGTAGAAGAATTAACGCGCATATATTCTTTAGCTCAACAAGTCTTTCTTTCGGATAACCAACGGGAGCCCGGAGTAAAACTGAATAACCACTTGGATAAACATTTAACAGATGAT
Source organism: Sarcophaga rosellei (assembly GCA_930367235.1). Lineage (NCBI taxonomy): Eukaryota > Metazoa > Arthropoda > Insecta > Diptera > Sarcophagidae > Sarcophaga > Sarcophaga rosellei. Next base: position 67,404,473 of record OV884018.1, read on the forward strand.
CGCAGTTATTCATTCCTTTTGTATCCACAAAATAATGGCTTCAATTCCAATCTTGATAATTTCGTGATCAGAATACCGTTTAAGACATTGGTAGTGGGTTTGCTAGCCAATCAAATGCTGTTGCAATTAGTGGCCAAACTGTTACTGTCACGCTTAAAGTGTGTGCCCCAGGCCGTTTCCACTTGTATCTTCGATAACTACACCACCGCTACTCAACAGTGCTACGACTATGACTTGGATTTCCGTTCCAAAGAAATACTTTTGCGTTGTTGTTTGCAGTTCCTAACAAGTGCTCTAGAGTTCGATTCACGGCCTGGTCTCAAATTCCTCATGCAAAAGGTGGCCAACATAGAATACGCTGCCAATTTGTATAAACAAATGACTTCTTCCTGGATGATATACTATATAGCTTTAGTCGATTCCTATCTAAACGATATTGTTATTTACAATCTGGGTACCGATGATTTAAACTTTATCTTGGAATCCTGTTCACGTCTCAACACCACCAAAGTCAAGAAGAAGGAAAACTTTGTGCGTTACTTGTTTTGCCTACAGGACGCTTGGAATCTAGTCTGCGAACTATACTTAAGCAATTCTACGCTACATGAGTTAGAAAATGGACGTATACGTAGCAACGCTGATGGCAACTCAACGGCCAAGAATATAAAATCAATGTGCATAACACTCAATAACAATGTGGATAATGTGAGCACTTCGGGTCTAGCAGAGAATAATAACTATTCGCCACAGAGGAGTAATCAATCGCCGGAAGAGGAGAGTGTTACGATGACAACATTGATAAGTGAATTCCAGCCGAAAAGTCGTAACAATCCCTTCGATACAAATCGTCCACAAAAACCCGAATCAGAGACAATATCACCGGAAATTGAACAACAGAGAGCCACGAGCATACTGAAAGACTCCAATTATAAGAGAGCTGCTCTCGCCCAACTGGTAGTGGCCTCAATGGAATTGTTAAGATCACTGCCCGCCGAAGCAGAAGGCAATTTAAAATTGCTAATGACGCCGACAATACGTGAAGCATTCCGTTTGGTGCAGTTGCAAGGCAACGAACTAAAAGTTAACCAATTTTAGGTTTTGCTTGTTGAGTTTTATTTTGACTTGTAAGTGTGCAACCGATTAACAGAGCTTTTGTAATCCCAAACCGAACCGAAACCTAATGAAATCAAAACAAAAACAAAAAAAAGAAAACAATTTCCCAAAAAAAATATATTTTTGTCTAATCTTACTACTCCTCCTCCCTCCCCAGCAAATCATCACTTAATCATGTGAAACACACACATACATACAAACATACATATATACATACATAAATACATGTATTACTATTACTACTACAACTAAATATATATATATATATACCCACCATAAAGTATAAAAATATAAAATATTGTATAATTATTATAAATATATATATCAAATATATATATATATACATACATATATATTTACATACATAACAACAATCCTAGCCGCCCATTACCGCCCATTATAAAAACTATATATATATATACATACATACATATATATACTATATATTTATATACTATACTACATATACGTACAAGTATATATTAATAAAAAAAAAACAAAAATATAATATATAGTATTATTATATAACTAAATCTAGTCAGATAAATATATACATATAAATATATATATATGTATACATGCTTGCTTTTAAAAAAAGCTTTCTTACTACATTATACTACATACTACATATACTACATACATACATACGTATACATATTCGATGCACTAAGCGATATTCTATTCACTGCAGTCTACTATTCAAAGAAATTCTTCTTTTTTTTATAATGTCAGTTAGAAACTTGAAACCTAACCTTTTTCTAAGACTAATTATGATTTCTTAATTCAGTATTTATATGCTTTTTTAGCTGTTCTTAAGCAACATTACTTACTTATTTATTTGCCATAACAACCCGATTGACGGATTTCGGCCTGCCGCAACACATCCTTCCAGGCGCCTCTGCTTCTTGCGCGCCTACGCCAGTTGGTCGCACCAATCGATGACAGGGCTTCCTCGATTTGGTCCTTCCAACGGAAACAAGGCCGTCCTCTTCGCCGACTTCCGCAGATCCCCGCATCAAATACCCGTCTCGCCGGAGCATCCTCCTCCATTCGAACGATATTGCCGAGCTAGCGCAGCCGCTGGATATTAATACGCTGCACAACGTCTATGTCGTTGAGGAGCTCATACAGCTCACTGTTGGATCGGATACGGAAATCATAGCCAACTCGTACTGGACCGAAGATCTTACATAGTACTTTTCTCTCGAATACTCTCAAGACTGCTGCATCAGTGCTTAATAGGGTCCATGCCTCTGCGCCATAAGAAGCACGGGGAGGATGAGCGTCATGTAGAATATTTGTTTTGTTGTACGACAGAGGTCTCTGCGACTCATTTGCCTATTGAGACCATAGTAGCACCTGTTGGTAAGAGTGATCCTACGCTTTAGCTCCAGACTGACATCATTTTTGGTGGTAACGGCGGAGCCAAGATAAATAAATTCCTTGACTGTATCAAAAGTATAGTTATCGGCCGTAATCTGAAAATCGCTTTGTACGCCCTATGATGTCAATGTCGTCAGAGTACGCAAGCAGCTGGACACTTTTTTGAAAAATAGTGCCATTGCAGAACATTCTCCATGACGAAGTTGAAGAGGCTGCATGATAAGGGGTCGCCTTATCGTCCTACGATCCTTTTCCAAGTGTCTTTACAGGAAACTTCGAACTTCCAAAGCATGGGTACTTTCGTATTCTCTCATGTGATTCGAATAATTAAACTGGAATACTTTTGTGTGTTCAAGGAGGAGGCATTAGCTCGAAACAAGTACTTTGTTTTTAATAGCACTTAAACGAGCATTGTTTCCGTGCTAAAGTTTTTTATTTTCCTCTTTGCTCAATCATTCGATGGATATCATCTGGTCTATGAAATATCTAAGGTTGCTCTCCTGTGAAATCAATACATCCTACAATATGGTGAGAGTAAGGTTGTAGTTGCCGGTCGTTGATAAAGGGCTCTCCTGTGAGCTGTAATCAAATTTTGTTGTCTTTAATCATTTATCTCTATTCGCAATGAGCATTTTTGAGATCGCATTATATGGGTTGGCGTTAAGACCACAAAGTTTCGTTCTACCTTCAACACTATTTGTTATCTTTCTTTGTTAAGCATCCATCTTATAAACTTCATGTTCAGAAACTGAGAATATCCGACAACTACTGCTACTACAAAAGGCGGAATTATGTGGAACAAGTAGAGACCACAGAATATGCGTGATTGTCCCTTGAAAAATTGAAATGAAGGATTCTGAGGCACATAGAATTTATTGGTAGAAAACATTCTTAAAACTATCAGGATGATTGAGAAATATTAGTCAGCATGGGTGGAATAGGTAAAATTAGGACCTTATAGGTCCCAAGTGAACTGGTTAGATCGTATACCTTGCTAAAGGCGTTCTTTCTTCTAGTTCTGGCAGCAACAGGTCCTCATACATATTCCTCTGAACAAAGGCCAAAAACTTTAAAGACTGGAACAAAAGACCGAATATGATAGGGATAGATCGTGTGAACAAAGTCGATATTAATGCTTGCAATATTAAATGTTGTATTCGCCGTAGTCTAGTAGGTAGTGTGTTGGCTTATTAGACGCGAAGCCACGGATCAAGTCCCTGGTCAGACATCAAAACGAAATATGAAAAATATTTCTTCGGCGACTTCCTCTCAGCAGATTTCTGGCAAAAATTCTGAGAGTAAATAAAATTGTCATGAAAAATTTCTCAAAAATCTGTCGTTCGGAGTCGACTTTAAAATGTAGGTCCCGCCGCTCATGCATAAAATTAACACACACAACATGAGTGGTGCTGAGAAGCTAGGCCGTAATCCTGACTGAAGGGTTGTAATGGTCAATTATGTATGTATTTAAATTGAATTTCGATGCTGAAGATGACCTGCCTAACCTGACCTGACCTGTATTTTGAAAAAATTTAATTTGAATTTTCTTAATTTCTTTTTTTGAAGAACAAGCTGCTTTTAATAGAATTATCTGTAGTGTATTCTTAACATTAAAGTGCATTTGTTTAACATTTAGTTTATTTTATTAATATATTTGTTTTGTTTTTAACCGTTTTGTTTACTTTTTTAAACTTCCCCTCCTTATTTGCTCATAATTTTTTCCTTTGTTTTTTTTCGAATTTTGAAAAATTAGAAAAACATTCGAAGTCCATTTAGTCTACTAGATAATAAAAATAGAACCTTAGAAAACTATTGGTACGATTGGAAATATTGGAACAGCTTAAAAGTGACTCAAAGTAAAAACTCAACACTGAGATATCAGGAATTTACTCTCTCTCTCTTTAATATAAACATACATAATTACATATATTATTAATGCAATAATAATAACAACAACAACAACAACAATAATAACATTTAAACATTTAATTAAATTAAATTATATTGTATTGTACAACTAACTGTATTGTATTGTATCAAACACACACACATAAATACAGCTATAGCCACAACACATATATAACATATGGTTAGTATAGCAATATACATACAACCAACATCACTAAGAAAAAGTAAGAAATACTAAGTATAATTCAACTATATAGTGATGAAAATCTATTTAAATGCACCTCCTAGCCAGCTAGCAATAGTAATAAGATAAGAAAAAACGATAAGAAACCAAAACAAAAAGAAGAAATTGTATTGTAAAACAGAAGCTAAAATAGCAATAAATTGTTAAAAAAAAAACCAAAAATCAGAAGAAAACCAAAACAAAAAAAAGAACGAAATAATGTAACGTATAGAGCATAATTAAATTATAAAATAGTGTTAAAAACTAAAAAAAACATTATCAAAATGTCATTCACTATCAAACTCTCTTACTATAAAACTCTATTTCCTCACTCTCTCTCTCTCTCTTACGTCTTTTACCCGAGTTTCAAAAAAGGTTTCTGAATATCATCCAAATGCAAATATTTGCACTTTTTAAAGTACTGTGTTTATGTTAAAATATGAAAAAGATAATTAAATTTAAATTATCATTTCAATTGCTAAAGATAAAGACACACCTTTAGCTTTTTATCAAACCTATCCTAATTTTAAACCTACCCTAACCTAACGTACTAACTAACCCTCCTTAATTATTGTTTATACAAATTCTGTTAAGGTTTGATTTTAATTCGCATACTTCTTCATCTAATTTATTTATGAAGTTACTCTTCATATCAAATTAATTATTAGGAGAGCGTAACACTTTCTAATATTCAGGAAGTCTAAATAACTGTTCTTTTTCTAGTTAGATGTTTAGCGAATTCACTTAAAAGTCTTGAAAATAAATTGCTAAGTAGTAGTAATATCTCTATCTCTCTCTTCATTTCAATTGTATAACAAATTAGTATTTCAGAGATATATGTATACTTATGTAGCAAAATTATACATGATCGCAACTGCGATACAATCGAAAATCCGAAATAAACAATGGCCTAAAATGGCTGTCAAATATGTACACCAGACCCAGAAAAAATAGACGCCTGTTACAGACTAGCTTTAGCCAAGAGTGGAAGAATTGCAGAATCAAATAAACATCAGTTCCTTTACTGGCTTGTAAGAGTCTATCACTTTAGAGATTTTACAGATGATAGTTAACCATAAGTTATCTTAGTGTAGCCTAGCCGAGACAATTCGAATTCTTTTGAGGCTTCTTTTCAGCAGTTTTCTGATAAAAACTCTAGAGAGTGTATAATCGAATTTAAACTGCTACACATGGATAAAATTAACACACACCACATGGCTTGTGTAAGAAACTAGGTTGCAATCCTGGCTAAAGGGTTCTAATGACCAATTAAGTAGTAAGTCAACTAGCCCATTTGCTTTCAGAATAGACAGCAGATAAAGTTTCTATTTAGGCAGTGGGACGGATGAGAAAAAGCATTACACGTAACAATTCTCAAATATAAAGATTTTCATATTTTATTGAATGTATTTTGCAATTTAAAAATAATTTTCTTTTTTGAAAAGTTTTTATTTTGTTAAATTCAAAAGTAAAAACAAAGCAAAGGAAACAATCATAATGTAAATATCAGAACTAAGGACTTAGAAAATAGACACGCCATCAAACGATCCACACATGCATTAAATGTTAAACGAAACTATCATGTGGTCATTTTAATTGAATTTGAACTATGAAAAGTTGAATCCATGAAACATGTTTTACTCTCCATCATATAATATTACTGTATAGTTCAAACACTTTTATAGCAATTAAAAAAATATATATATGGCAACACTATAAAATAATTGAATAAATCTCAATTTCAATCTCAATTTAATTAAAAGTGGAAATTTCGAAAGGTAACCATCATGCGCATTTATATGCAGAATTGAAAAATAATTGAAATTTTTTGTCTAAATCTGAAGAATATTTTCTTACATGCACGTGGCCCAACTGGGCGGTTCACTTTTCTTAAATTTTTTTTTTCGTTTGTAATATTTTATTATGAAAGTACAGGGGTCACCCATTAAGTGAAACATTTAGAAATTTTTTCAAATTTGATTTTTTTTATTTTTATTATAAAATTTCTAATGTCATAAAAATGTAAAATAACTGGCATTATGGCCAGCTTTAGAAACAATGTTGTACAGAATGTGCTGTAAAAGGCTTTACATCCTGCCTATGACCTGATGGAATTTTATACTAAGTCTCGACTAAAAGCAACTTTTTTTTTTTTGAATATTTTTAGTTGATTCTAGTTCATCGGTATACATACTTTTAAGTCCATAGAATATGAAAAATAAAGCAGGAGGTTTTATCCAATAAAATATGTTGGGTTCTTAGGTTTTATGGTATGGTGCTGAGTATTGTTGAAAACTTCAACTGTTTCTGGTGATAAAACAAAGCATCTTATAAAAATGTTGAGTTCTTTAGACTGCTAAGTCTTATTAATAGTCCAGAGTATTGTTGAAAACTTCAACTGTTTCTGGTGATATAGCAAAGCAGGGGCTTTTTCTTATAAACATTTTGAGTTCTTTGGACTTATAGCTGCTAAATATTATTAATAATCCAACAGTTTCTATCTAATTTTCAACATGGCTAAGGCAAAAACAATTTCACTTCAGTTGTACAACAAACAAGCGGTGTACATTCTGGGGCAGTCTTTAATTTAAATTTTCATTAGATATTCGCCTTAGTCACACAATAATGCCAGAAATTTGATACCTGTAATTGCCTTTGCTAAGCGAAACTCTGTACGTTTTAAATCCCGTTCTAAAACCATTGCAATGAGCAGTCGTTTTCAACGTCAACTACTAGGTAAAGTGGATGTAGACCTCTTCATGCAATTCTGTTAAATGTTAACAGTATTATTCTAACATGTAAGGGTTCGATGGACAAAACATTTAATTCATGCGGTAATGCGATATAATTTAGGTGTGCGTGGTGTAGAGTTTGGTTAAACAGATCGAGTGCAAAGCCTTGCCCCTCAGGTTTGAATATAGCTGAAGGCAAACAATTTTTTGTTACAATTTTTCGTTTTCCAAAGTCTCCTGATTCAGTTAGTTTATACGGAAAGTTAGGCAGCGATACTTCTTGGAAAATATAGAGCAGAGTAAACCCATTACAGATTTAATTAAAATGACATGGAATCTTTATGAAATTGCTTATTCAATTGTTTTAAATAAATTTCAAATATTTACAGTTATTTTTTATTTATTTTATTACATTTTATTTTAATTTTGTATTTCTTTCACAAGTGGGTCAAGGGAATACGTTAAAAAACGTAAATAAAAATATTAATTGACCACCAAAAAAAAAGAAAACTCAAACATAATGCATCCATGAAAACCCATTGATAAACTACTCTATAGTTTTGGGAATATTTTCTTTTCTAAAAAAAAAATGCAACAAAAACTAATTAATAAAGTAATAAATAATAACTGCTAAACAACAAATTAAACTAAATACGAGTATAAATAAATATAAAAAATTATAAAAAAAACTATTGCATCTTTACTAACTAATAGTACTATAAAATATTTATATGTATACACTACTAAAAAAAACAAAAAGAAAACGAAAAATGAGAAAAAAATTGTATTTCAGTTTAAAAATAAACAAACAAACGAAAATAAATAAAAAAAATATTGTGTTTTTATTTAAACAAATAAATTTAGCAATACAGTAGACGCTCACAAATTAGAACCTCCAGTAATTAGAAATTCCAGAAATTAGAACATACATTATACGCTCTAAAATTCGAATTTAAAATTCCAATTTCTGGGCGTTTTTTTTTTTGCTATTTTAACACAAGAAATCCCCAAATCCTTTTTATTCTGTAAAACTAAAAAGGGGAATCACCAAATTTTATACGTTTTTCCGTATTTGATGTCTTTTTTGTCGCATTTATGCATTTGTGGCTAGTTTATTTGTGAAATTTGATACGCGTGTACATGTACTGCCAAGATCTCTATAAAAAGTGTATCATTAGAAAAGACAGCTTGACAGAAAAGCTTGACAAAGGCGTTCAAGGGAACCGGCAAGCCTTAGATTTTAATGTGTCAGCATCGCAAAATGTGTTTAATTTTAGTTTTTGAAAGGAAATCTGTTTAATTCCTTATTTTTTATTGGAAAAAAATAACGTCCAGAAATTAGAATATGTAAAGCAGTAATTAGAATTGCCTCAAAAACAAAGCGGTTCTAATTTGTGAGCGACTACTGTATGTGATCTGTTTTAGTATCCCTGCCAGGGATTTGCAGTTTCCTCCATTCTTCTTTTTTTGTTAGGAAACAAATAAGGAATAACGTGGTTATAGGACGAAATGGTCCTTCCAGTGTCGCTGTGCTTAAAGCACGCACTTTATCGTCAACCCAACGGGATTGGGTGTTCTGGATTTTGAAAATATCTCCATAATCAACATCACGCATAGTGCCATACTATATTAGAGAGCCTTTTAAGTTGAAAAATATAGGAAATCATTTGGCCTGTTCATATTATCAAACGGACGCTCTTGAATGTGCGTAGCAAGCTTCTGCAAAAGCCGAAATTCACATGCGTAAATGGCGAAAGGAAACCATCACGATATTAGAAGGATCTCTCAAGATTAAAAACATATTTCAAGAATCGTACACAGATGATGAAATGAAATTAGATCGGTTTGAATGACCGACTTTAACTCTTTTTGTAAGGGCCAGACGTTGCTTATTGAAATTTCAGAAATAAACAGATTCAACTGAGTCTGTATTAAAGTAGTAATCTCTGAAAGTCAAACGCTTAAGGGACGACCAGTGTACACAGCGCAAAGTCAGCTTGAGAGGCACATATTTTGCAGCGACTATGCATAGATGATCGACTTAATAAGCTTTAGATATAAAAACACTAGCATATAATATCGACGCCTCCGTTCTATAACATTCTCAGTCGAAAAAGTGTGTTTTGAGTTATGAGCTCTCAAAGTTTTCACGCTACATATGACTATATGCGTATTCTAAGTAGATTTTTCCTTATAACTTCGGAACGGATCGGCGCATCTTAACCAAATTTTGACAGTATTTAAGTTAGAGAACGTAGAATTTAAAAATGCAAGAACATTAAAAACGTTCTAAGTGCACTTAGAACGTTATAGAATGGAGGCATCGATATAACATAGGTAAAGTCAAGTAACTATCAGCAATGTCAACATTTCGTGGATTTCATTGAAGAGGAATTATTTGTATTGTGTTACTGGATCGTGTCATTGGACCGCAATTGTTTAAACTATACAGCAGATGTAAAGGAAAAATTTTCCGTTAATTTTCCGATAATGCAAGTCGCGCTGATGGTTTTTTATTGCTTGACTAAGCCTGGGTTATTTCGCTAAAGAAGAATTGCAAGCCTGGCGGCTGCATCAGTATTCAGTGTTTAAGGTCTTAATACAGTAAAAACAAATTTTAATATAGTAAGAACCCAGTCGTATGGATAAGCTTGAGAGGTAATAAGCTCTGTTCGAGGAAGCAATGAGATATTGTACGCAATGATAAAAAAAACAAATGGTCCTCATTTCAATCTGGAAACCTGCAGTATCTACTGATGACAATTAGTCCAATAACGATAACAACAAGCAAATGTGGCTAGTGGGCGTAAAAGCCAAACCTAGTTTGACGGGTGAAAGAGTATTAATTTGGGTTTTGCTAGAATTGGCGAGAAACCATTTTTTATGAGCTAGTTTTCTACAATGAAACTGTTAATTTGAAACTTTAACTTAATTGAAATGCCTGAATGTAGTCTCTTGAAATGCCAGAATCTCTTGAAGAAATGAACTCACAACCCTTACACTAATACACTAGACTACAAGGATTTCCAATCAATTGTTTTTTATTATTATTATTGAAATTAAATCTTCTATATACATATATAAAAATGAATGTTTGTTTGTATGTAATTAATAGAATCGTAAACTATGCATTTGATCAGTTATGATCTTCAGGAAAGTTGTTGCTCATGAGTCCGAGAAGGTTTCTAAGTTTGTATGACCAATATCCGACAGGCGGCGAAACTGAAAATTACTAAAAATGATTTAAATCGTAAACTGTGCATTTAATCATGTTATAATCTTTAGCAAAGTTGTTGCGCTTGAGCCGACGAAGGTTTCTAAGTTGGTATGACCAATTTCTGACAGGGGGAGCCACTGACAATTACTAAAAAATATTTAAATCGTAAACTGTGCATTTAACCATGTTATGCTCTTCAGCAAAGTCGTTGCGCATGAGTCGACGGAAGTTTCTAAGTTGGTGTGATTAATTTCCGGTAGATGGCGCTATTCTCTTCAAAATTAATGACAAGACATTGGTCAAGCTACACCTACACAAGCACGGAAGAAAACAGCATTACTAACCTCAGAATCAGACGAGCAACGAGCAGTGAGACTTGAAAATCTTCGAGTACTTGCCGAATCACTTGAACAACGAGAAGTGAGATTAGAAACTGATCGACTGCGTACTACTGAGGCCTGTTCGTCTGAATCATCTGGACAAAGGGAAACAAAATCAATAAAATGATTCAAAATTAATCGGATATTTGTGTAATGTCTTTCCTTCAAATTTATTTTAGTTGGTGGCGCAACAACACGCGCAGTGTATAGCTAGTATTTTATAAATGTTTATTGTTATTTCAATTACATACTAAAATGTATATTGACTTTTGACTCTAATGCTACATTCTTTTTCTTTCAGTGTGTTAAAATATTATTCATACTGTTTAGCTCTCTTATTAAACTTAATTTCTCTTAAATATACCAACAACGTGGTGGTTTTCAACTACTCTCTAATAAAAACAATAACATTTTTATTGTTGTATTGAAGTACTTCTCTTCTTCAACAGAATACCAGAGATGGAAAAGTATATATATACGTATTTATAGAAATATTTGTTATCATATATTAAAATTAAAATTAAAGAAGTATTAAATAAATTACGAAAAAACAATAATTTTAAGGAAATAAACCCTTAAATAATATGTTTTTACGGTGAGAAATGTAGTAATACTAGACAAAAATTGAAAGTTTTACTTACCGAATTATAATATCGAAAATAATTGTCAGTTTCCAGCCCTGTTACATATGTACTCTTCTTCATGGCTGTCAGTGAAAACCACAATTCAGTTGTGTTTGGCGTATTCAATGGCACAGTTGTGCCAGGTAGTAGTTGAGTAAAAGTGGTACGAAGAAATAAGAAAATGAAAAAAAAATAACAGAAATTATACAAAAAAAACATATACATTCAATCAACTAAATAAGAAAATCTAAATTATATAAAAAAAGGATTATCGTGTGAAATATTGCCAAAAAAAATTCAGATGTATTTGAAAAACAAAAAATATTGTTATTAAATCTTGTTTTAATTTATATCTACACAGTGTTACAAAAATAATGTACACATACAAAATTACGTTAAAGAAAATAATCAAAGAAATCTTTTCTAAAACATCTTAAGTCGTCAATAAGGTTTTAAATTAAATTAAATATGAAAACCAATAATACAGATTAAAATACTGATAAAAAAAGAAATATTTTCTAAAATATAATGTAAAATGTATTTAAAAAAAGAAGAGTACAAAAAAAACAAAAAGATGCCCTTAGTGAATACAAAACGAAGTCATTTTTTAATACAATATTTTCATTGGCCAAGAGTATGAAGTCAATCTTTTGGTATCTCTCCTCTGTATCTGTATATCAAAATATTGTAGAAATTTTTGCAGCATTTTATGAATAGAGTTTTTCTTTTTTTTTTTTTTTTTTTGGTTTGTTTCATCTACTTTCTTAATATTAAAATTTCGATGTTTGTTGTGTATACACTTACGTATGTACGGTACATACATACATACGCATGCAGATATATTCAAAAAGATTTCGTCGTCCAAGTTAGTTGTTTTTGTGTAATACACGTACAAACAAAAAGTGTTGTTTTCATTTAAAAAAATAAATTAAAAAAACAATAACTATTTATACAAAAATTCTATAATAAACAAGAAAAAAAAACAAAAACATACATACACATGCAAAGAACATGCAAAACTCTTTTTTAATGAAATAGTGGAACGAATGAAATTTACGGCAATAAGCCGCAATAACATAAAACACAGTTTTAACACTTTGCAACAGTTATTTAAAGGATTAAATTCGTTAAACAAAAAACAAAAGGCAATTAAAGTACAAATTTAAAAACATATTCGATTTGGCATTGCAATGAATGAAATACTGAATATATTTTCCCTAAAATTACCTTAGTTTTGATTATTTGCCCTGGTCTAAATTGTTCTCTCTGATTTGCACTCTAAACAGTTAGTCTATATATTTTTTCCCTTAAACTTATTTTTATTATCTCTTCGGTTTCTTTAAGTTTCATTAAATGAGTGTTATTGCAGATAAGCAAGTGATTGGCGTAGTGTAGCATGTCTTAAGTTTGGAAACAATATTCTCTGTAAACACGTATTTTGTATAGTGTTGTGGAACATTGCTCGTTAAGTCCTACTTTTTCCCAAGAGACGACACTACCTAACCTTCTCATAATGTTTGTTATTACTATTATCAGTTCTAACGGTAGAGGGCATTTAAGACTACAAATTTCTTAAAACCTACTTAATCACAACGCTTGTCCTTACGTATTCTTCAGAAAATAAGAAAATTTAAATTTGGTTCAGGTAACGCATTTGATGCATTTGATTGATCTTGATTGTTATTTTATTTAGGCTTGTACTGCCTCTCTTTCCTATCCCAAACGTATTAAAAACTATGTACTGTGACAGCATTGCTAATAATTCAACAATTTTAAATAGGATAGATCATCCCATATCCGAAAACACATAGTCTAGTCTGCAATTGAGTTTCCATCAGTCACAGTTTTCTTTCAATTTTAAGCTTATCTGGCTTTAATTCTTTTCCTAGATATTGGCTCAGATATATCCAGAGCTCAAAATCTGTGGAAGTGTATAAATTTTGATCTGCTGCGGTGCTTGCGGCGAACGTTGGGCGTTCATAACAACACCCATAAGTTTGCGAAAAATGTTGTTTACTAGCCCACAAATTTGGTTATTGGGGTTTTTTAGTGTTTGTATATAAATAATAAATAATATCCTTAAACTTTAAAAACCAATTTTTTCATAATGAAATTCCTAATGATGCAATCAAAGAACACATTCCTTTATGTTTACGTTGGTTGTGAGCTGTTACTTCACTTTTTCCTTTTCCGATGTTTTGTTTTTAGTATAGACGACTTTTGCCTACACATGTTACGCTTCTCCCTACTGTTGTAATATGAGTGACAGACACCGCTGTTGTGCTCGTATTTGTGCATAAGTATCGATCGACCTTTAGTCTGTAGTTGTATCGGGCTAACGTCTTATCGGTCGGTAGGTCGCTGGGTCGTGTATACTACGGACACACACACGCACACTGTTCCACACATATGTGTGGATTATTTTATTAAAGGCATGCATGCCTATAAATATGCACATACAGGCATACTACTCAACCAATAAACAAACATTTGCTCAATTAGTTGTTGCCATTGTTGTTTTTAAAGTAGTGTTTAGTATTGTTATTGGTAGGTTCTACTATTTGCTTTACACATAGAATTTGTAAAAGTTGGTATAATTTGGCATTTAAAAAAAGTGGTTTTTGAGATGACAGCCCCAACCGAAAATATGTAAGAGAGAAATAAGAATAATAAACAAAACAGAATTGCAGGAAAGAAAATAGCGGAAGAAACAAAATAAACAATAACACCGTTCAGAGAGAGAAAGATGTTAAAAAAAGAGAAAATCTGTTAATTTCTGTTACAGAACAGCAACAACACAACAAACGTGTCAATATTTATGCTTTTCATAATGAAAAATATAAAAACAACAACAACAGCAGCAGCAAAAACAATAACAACAACAACACTTGTGTATATCTTTAAAAAGGCTCAAACATTAAATACAAACAAAACAGAGAGGAGATGAGATGAAAATGAAATACATTAACGTCAACGTCGTTTACAGCAACGACAGCAGTTGCAGCAGCAGCCTTAGCAGACGAAGCAGAAATATTGCCAACTGTAGCAGTAGTATTTAGGACGTACGAGTATTTATTAGGAAACACATGAGCAAAGCCGGTTAAAAACGAAAAAAAGAAAATTAAAAACGTACAAAATACATAATGAAAGAAGTGAGATAAAAGTAAAATTCAAAATAGAAAAAATAAAGAAATTTAGTGAATGAAAAAACCTTCTTAACCTGATTAAAAATGTCTGTTCAGTGTAAAATCCGTCATAAAAAATAAAAAAAAAAATTAAATGAAAAAAAGAATTTTTTTTTTAATAAAAACTCATGTTACATGTGAAACTATTTGGAATAAAAAAAAACCAAAAAACCAACAACAATAATAACCTACATCCTATACTGATGTTTCTGCTTCTATCTTTACATCTTATACTTGTTTCACTACAAAAGCAACAACTACAACAACAACAACTATTTTTAGTATAAAATTCTACAAACGCCCTCGCATCTACAATTCTCTGCATTTAGTTGATGTTTTCTCACACAGAAGGTACTTTTTTTAACATCCTCTTTTTTTGATAACTATGTACATGCTTATGTACATACATAGTTACATACATACATACATATATATGCACATGGATATGTATATTTTAAACAATAATACTGTATATTATAGCAATTTTTTTTTGTAATCCTCTTAATTCCTTTAGTAGCTTAGTTTAGAAAAAGATTTTTATATGATTTACAAAAATTAAAATAAAACAAAAAATGTGTTATTCTCCCACCCCCAAACTCCTCATTGTTTATTCTTCTATCTTTTTTTTTTTCTAACAACCACTTTTTCTAACTTCATGAGAGCGTACAGTGTTGGGCAACATTTATCGTACAGTAAATTTCGTTGTGTGTTTAAAAGTTGAAAAAATTGGTGTAAATAACCGAAAATTATGATTAATACTACATTGAGTATGCTTTGACAAAGATTAGATATGTTTTAAAATTGAGAGCAAAAAAAAATTACGACAAATTTATATTATAATTAATTATTAAAAACATTATACCATTTATAAAACTGATTTCCTTTTAAAAGTGATCTATCGTGTAGAATGCAACATTTTGAATAATTTCGTAAGATGTAGTTCATTCATGAAAATTTAACTGAGCATAGTGTGGTTCTGATCTAATATGAACTATGTTGTATGAAACAATTTGTACAGAAACATGTTTTAATCCTTAGTAGACCTGGATTATAGGATCTAACAACCATGCACTAGTCACTACCAATGTGAGTGACCTGTCGTTACACTGATGCATCTCAGTTACTGATCTATCGTTTAACAATTTTATCCATCTCTGTAACTGTACTAATATAGCAACCTCATCTAACACCATGCGTGCAATTTTTACTATAACCAGTATTGCCGTTTTACAAATATTTTTAGAAAAATGGGATTTTTTTCTTCTTTTTCTTTCCATTTAAGGAAAAATTGTCAAGAAAATGTTCTTTTAAAGGGAAATTAAAATTAAGTGACTTATCCCTAGCAAACTTTCCAATATTCACTGTTTTAAGTTGACTCACATAAAGTTATTTGTTAAAATAATTGTTTATTTTTATTTACACATACATACATAAATAATTGGCCATCACAACCCTTCAGTCAGGATTACGGCCTAGCTTCTCAACACCACTCATGTTGTGTGTGTTATTTTTATACATGAGTGGCGGGACCTACAGTTTAAAGTCGACTCCGAACGACAGATTTTTGAGAAACTTTTCTTGGCAATTTTAATTTACTCTGAGTTTTTGCCAGAAATCTGCTGAGAGGAAGTCGCCGTAGAAATATTTTTTTCATATTTCGTTTTGATGTCTGGCCGGGGATTTGAACCAACACACTACCTACTATTTACAAACGTCAACGAAGAAATTGGAGAAAACTATATTAAAATATCTACGAATGCATAAAACTCACGAAAGGCCAAACCTATAACAAAAATTAGAACGATTTAGAGGACTGGAAAAAGAATCAGTATAAGTGTATCATATCCGAGCGGTGTGTCTTTGAAAGTAGGTACCAACCCAAGCAATCCATGTACAAATCGGTTGGAAACTCTCTAACCAAGAAATAAAGAATAACGTTTAGGTAAAGGACTACGAAACTGTCAGATATTTTAACGAGTCACTATAGGTAGCAGCAGACAGACGATAGTGGCGATTTTTTTTAAGAAATAGAATGATTCAAACAACTAAGTTTTTCACTTGTTAACGCATTACATGTTCGCAGGAGGAATTATTTCTAGGCAACTATTGATGGAAAACGTATCATCCAAGTATCTGCTGCAATAGATAAACTTTTTTACAGCCGTAAAGACCTTAAGGGAACGAAAAGAAATGTAAAATAATTACTCTGAACGTGACAAGATAGATGCCTATAATTAAACTATGAAGTATTCATCAAATTAATACATATATCCTTAGAGAAAATTTTTTGAAGTTTATGAAATCAAATTGGATATCTATTATTTATTTTTAATTTGTGGCAACACTATTAATCAAATTCCAACATACTCCCAATTTTATAACGCAGCATTACTCACACCACCACATTTATTATAAAATTTCTATGCAAAAAAAAAAATCAAATACGAAAGATAATCAAATAAAAAAAAAGAAAAGAAAAAAAAAAATAAATAAAAAAAGAAAAACAAACTACATGTTCTATCACTTCAAATGCAATGGAAATGTCAATGCAACACAAGAAAAGAGATGCTGCAACATTTTACATTCACTGACTAATAAATACATATACTCATTCGTATACTCACTCGTATTATAATTAATTTTTTATAATAGTTTCCTTGAAACATACATATGTACATATTTTTTGTTTTTATTACGATTTTGTTAAAAAGTACACATTTTTTAATTGCAATTATAAAAAAAAAGAGGATGAAAATGTTCATTATGAAAATGAAGTCATGAAAAAAAGGACATGAAAGGAAAGTAAAAGTAAAAAAAAATTAATTAACATTTAAACAATTACAGCTCACTAGTCAAGAGTATGCAAATTTCTTCTGTATCAACGGACATTTTTGCCATTTTACCAAGCGTTTAAAAAAAACGAGGTTAAATATTACGTGGATTCACAGTTTTATTGCTGAATTGTGATGCATTTTTCTTTTTTTTTTTACTAAAATTCGACCGTGAACTTAAGGACCTTTGGGACCAAAGTTGCCTTACTGCGAAAGTCTATTTTGGATAATTTGTTTTTTTTTCCTATTAAATTATTTATTTCATTAAAAAGATTAAGACTAACTGAGGGAGAATTTAATGCTCTATTAAGATAGACGCAGTCTTGAAAGATTTCAATGGAATTTTGGTCTCTTCTAGAAGAAAATCTTTTTGCAGAAAAAAATGGAAAGCGTTGCCCAGCATCTTCGGAATATTTATAGACAAAATCTAGTACATACATACATAATTGGTCATTGCAACCAGTGGTGTTGTGCTAATTTTTTTTTTTACCGGAACGCGTTCCGGACTCCAGTTCACGGTTTGGAAAAACAAGCCAGTTCGTTCCGGATCGGGTTCGGTTCAAACCCTTGTTTATAAAAATACATATAAAAATACGTCAAAAATTAGAAAAAAAAAAATCAGCAATTCCTTTTAATTTTTTTTTTCAAAACGTCAGCCAATTTTCGTTATCAGAAATCATCTTTAGTTCCGGAACGCGTTCCTGTCCAAAAAGGAAGTACCGGAACGACGTTCCGGAGCGTTCCGGCTCGACAACACCCCTGATTACAACCCTTCAGTCAGGAATACGGCCAAGCTTCTCACACCACTCATGTTGTGAGCGTTAATTTTATACCTGAGTGGCGGGACCTACAGTTTAACGTCGACTCCCAACGGCAGATTTTGAGAAACTTCTTTTATGGCGGGTTTATTTACTCCCAGAGAATGAGAGGAAGTCGCCGAAGAAATATTTTTTTTTCATATTTCGTTTTGATGTCTGACCTGGGATACGAACCCGGGATACTGGGATACCTCTAATAAGCCAACACACTACCTACTAGATTACGGCGACTTCTAGTACATACCCGAGAATATTCTCATGTAATTTTCGGAAAACTGATATGGCCGACAAATGGAATTTTATATCAGAAAAAGAGTCATCAGACTTTTAAATTGAAGGTTCAGAATTGAAAACAGATTTTATCGACGAATCTTCCGCTGAGTTCTAATATGCAGAATCTATGATACGGAGTATGTATTTCCAAAACACATATGTGCGTAGGAATCTGCACTGTGTTAAATTATTTCAAAAGGAAACACCTGGCGGCTTAACGAGTACTAGACGAGGAATCATTTTTACAGACATCGGACAGCATCCTGATGTTACCGGGGCAAAAGGATTGTGGGGAGACTTTAACTCTCTACCATATAGGTTAAGAGATGTACACTACAAAGTACAAGTACGTTTGGTCGCAGTATATTAGTACCCCCACATGACATTCCCAAAGCTAGAACTACATTATTGAGCCAATTTGGCTCTTAACAGCGGAGTTCATGGGTTGTATAGTTGCGTATATAATATCAGCATTTAGATGGACACAGAGAAATTCTCTGGACTATCACACCATCTGAATCATTACGCTTCTGCCTAAGGTAAATATAAAAGCAAAGCATTTTATACATACATAATTGGCCATTACAACCCTTCAGTCAGGATTACGGTCTAGCTTCTCAACATTTTATATATGATAGAAAAATAGGGTAAAAATTAGAAGCAATTCGGATGCTACAGCGTTTATGGATTTCAGAATTCTGGCTAATTCTGGCTTTGTCACTGTTTACCCTATTTCTCGATGCCAATTACAAATCCCTTAAAAAAATTGTTTGAATTAGTTGCAATACAGTACAGTTCCGCGGATATTAATGTGACCATTGAGGGAGTTTCCAAACCAATTTTTAAAGCAATTGAAAGTGCTTAGATTTACGTCTAGGACTTGATAATTCCTCTCATTTTCTCAGCAGTGTAGAGAATTATCAAATCAAAATTATAAAATAAAATAGTGTTTGATTGGTTATTACAGTATCAACGGGTATATTGTCAAAATCATGAGCCAAACCTAAAATGTTAATTTTCTAAGTGGCTATCTAGCATGATACAAGCAAGCTTATTCTATTCGATATACAGGTGAATATGTTAAAGACATCTATTGGAATAGTTATGGATTTCTTTTTATTGCAACATTCTTGCTTCCACTATGTATTCTAAACAGGAAAGTCTGATTAAAATCAATTTAACTAAAATCACTAATAACACGAAATCAAAAGTTGGAAATAACCTTCGAATTTCATTAACTTAAATAAACTTTTTCTTCTTAAGTTTGTAAATAGTGCTTTAATAACTAAAAGCCATTTATTGGTACATACATACATATGTATGTACATATATGCAGTGTGAAAAATTTGAAAGAAGAACCTGTTCAAAGCGTGAAGCTTAAAAACAAATTTTTGCAAAAAAAAAAAAAAAAAAATTAAATTCCATTATAATGTGGCTTCTTCCAATCAACCGAGGTGATGAAATCTATGTTCTTTCGTATAAATATTATTTTAGTTTTTGATTTGTTTGCCTATTTGTTATATGAATAAAAAAATAAAATTATTTAAAATTTATGTAACGATACGGTCGATGGGTTCTGTTCAGAGTACGATATTTTTTCTATTTTTTTTTTGCTTCAGTTCTCTTTTAAGCAAAATATATTATTAAAAATAGTAATAATTTTTGCGATAAAAATATAATATTTTCCATAATTCACACCATTTACCTGTATATTAAAGACCGCAGGGACTCTTTGTAAATCTAGTCATGCAAATTTCAAAATTACTTGTTCATCCAATAAAACTAAAAAAATAAAATAAAAGATAAATTATAATACGAAATATGTATGTATGTTTACTACATATATGTACACAAGAAATAAGCAAATTTTTTAAAAGAAAAATGAAATTTAAAAAAATATTTTGCAAAATATTTTGTAAGCAGTAAATATTGTTGTACTATACCAGGCATACATATCTGGTAGAAATATACACTGAGAAAAATTAGTTTAGAAATTATAGTTTAGACTTACATCGCACAGACGAAAGATATTGTAAAGTAAAGTATATACATACATACATTTCGAAAATATTGTTTAAATAAAAATTTAATAAACAAATGATTTCACACTGACTTGACTATTCGTAAAGCAAAGATGGAAAATGAACCCACTTTTGGACAGAGTGGATATAAGGAGGACAAGATTTATGTTACACCAATCTAGAAGCAGTTTTAGGAATGCCATACGATTAAGGAAGAGCAGTAAACATTTTTAATCTCATTGTGCGACACTTGAGGACCTAAGAATTTATCGACAGAAACTGTTTGGCCAGAAATGATTTGTCTAAAGGTATTACAACGGCAATTTGATTGGACCTATGTTAAGAGCTAGACTTAAGACTTTAACTTAATGTAACCTATCCATAATAGGCGCCGTAGTCTAGTAGGTAGTGTGTTGGCTTATTAGACGCGAAGCCAGGGTTCAAATCCCCGGTCAGACATAAAAACGAAATATGAAAAAATATTTCTTCGGCGACTTCCTCTCAGCAGATTTCTAGCAAAAACTCTGAGACAAAATAAATTTCCCTTGAAAGTTTCTCAAAAATTTGTCGTTTGGAGTCGTCTTTAAACCGTAGGTATCGCCACTCATGTATAAAATTAACACACACAACATAAGTGGTGTGAGAAACTAGGCCCATAATCCTGACTGAAGGGTTGTAATGGCCAATTATGTATGTATGTAACTTATCCATTATGTATTCTTCTTCCATAAAAATCCTAGTCTCAAAAAGCTGAGTCAATAGATTTTCACGCCAAATATAGTATACGGTAATCAGTTGAAGCCAGGTCTGGACTATAAGAATGATGTTTCAAGACTTTTAAGTTAATCACTAGATACGTAAGCGGCTTGGCGTTGTCCAGATGGAACACAATTCCTTTCCTATTAACCAGAGCTAGCTGTAGGAAAGTAGTTCAATATTGTTTTGGTTACCGTTTATCTGGGCTCCCTAATATTTGACTTCAACCACTTTGGTGTGATTAATCAACTTGTCACGATCACTACATAATTTATTTGTGTTTTTAACGAACACAATATAATATTGTACTAAATTTTTACAATTGTTTTATAGTTCTTTTGCAATTTAAGCCTTTAACAATATCTTAACGATGATCTTTTAGGCAAATTAAAAAGATCACAAACTATGTATATGGCCAGTAGCAAATAATTAAATGAATTGTCTCATTGGATTGGAATTGAAACACGTACTTAACAATGACCTCACAGGTATTCTTTAGAAATTTACGTAAAAATTGTTAAAGTTTTTATAAATATTAAAAAGATACACAAAAGAATAAAAAAGTGTTTTAACACAACTCAAATGATTCAGTGCAGTGCAGTATGGAAGGAATATCCATGATGCAGATAATCGAATGTGTCACGTCTTCCTGTTTGTGATTAAATTATTTTCTGTAGTTTTGATTATAATAATAAAAAAAATTTTTCTAAAAATGTGAAACAAAACCTGTGTGTGCATGTAGTTAAACATTTTAGTTTAATAATACAAAAAAATTTAAAACAAAGTTGAAAATGGAAGAAGTTGAAAATAAAAAATTATTTGAAATTCATTAACAGCTGTGGTTCATGTACTATATACAATATATATATGTTCCTCTTACTCCTCTAGGGAGCACAGGACCGCTGGTTTCGGTAATCCGATCCTGGTGTTGGGGTTTCCAACATCGCCTCCAGGCATGCAAATTGCCGGGATTTAGTCGTGCAAGTATTATACCGCTCATGGTCGGTCGTCATAGCCTCGTCAGCGTGACAGGGGACACCAAGCCCTTGAAGGACAGTGGGTGAGGTTGACATCTGGAAAGAAGCGGTTGTGTGAAAAAGAACATGTCTTTTGAGCGCTTCACTTTTCCATTAGTACATTGCATGTACTATGCAATGGATTTAAATATATATCGGCTCACCTAACTGAAATACAGCATTTTATTTTTAGGACATGAAAAGTAGTTCCATGTTGTACCGTCAAAGTGCAAAAAAAAATGTTTTGTAATCTCCGGCAAACTAATAAAATTGAAACTAAATCCATTTAAGCTGACAAGCTAATGCTCTTTTTGTAATGGGATAATTAGAGAAGATCATTTACTAAACAGTGTTTCAACAATTTGTTGTTTTAATCACATTACCGCACACTTTCTTATTTTGAAGTAGACTTAACAGATCTGTGAAGCTTAAAAAACAATTTAATCAAAAATCTAGGTTAAAACAACGCTGAGATACATATAAAAACAATTACACTATACGACAAAATAAAAAAATTAAATACACCCAACTAATGACATAGTGTCGGTTGTGAGTTTTGTTGAGTGGAACTCAAAAATATTTCTTTTATATTTCTCGAACCCTCCAAACTTGTTTTATTTGACAAAATACATTATTGGCCATTACAACTCTTCAGTCAGGATTACGGCCTAGCTTCTCACATCTGTTTTCATATTCATGGTAAATTCAATTCACCACTGGCCTGTTAGATATTAAAAGTCGACGAAGAGTTTGACTCGTCATAGTTGCGCAAAAAGATAAACAATACTTTATTGTAACATTCTTTCCAAATAAATCATAAATAAATCAAATTAATTTAAACGATCGAAAACGTTTTGTTTCATAATGTATTCGAAAAGGTTTATTTTCCGACAGGCTTGTGATGTCATCCTGAAGGCTACGAAAATCAAATTAAGTTTCAAAGTAACAAAATTGTGCTATTCATGTGAAAATATTGATGCCCAATCTAAAAGACGTTATGTAGAGAATTCTTGAATTCAAAGCTCTTGAATACAATTAAAATAAAATCATCAAGTAGAGTATAGTATATCAGCAGTATTCACTTGAATATCTTTATTGTTCCTAATGCAACACATAATAAGATTTAAACGTTTTATATTCACTGCAAATATTGTATATTGATTTATGGCTTGAATATTAAATAAACATTAACAAATCAAATCAAAAAATTAAAATTTATGCCTCGTACATTAAACATTAAAAACAGAGGAAAAAAATTAACAAAAGAATAAAAAAAAATCAAAACTTAATTTGATTATCTGCGTGTATTGTACTGGCAGTATACTATAATATCAGGAACTAAAAATGAAACATACATACGTACACAAATGAACATGAGTTAATTTGCCAAATAAGTGTACGAATACGAGTACAAGAGTGTATCAATATAAACAATAATAACAAATAATGTGTGTGTTTGTGTGTATGTTTTGTATTTGTTTATCTATTCTAAACAACAATAATAACAAAGATTTTCTTTTAAATATTAAGTAAACTACAAATATAATCTAAAACTACACTTAAATGCATGCATAAATTAATTATGAGTGGATGAATGAATGAATGACTGACTGTGACTGGCTGCCCAGACTGACTGAGTGGAATATTAGCAAAAGTATGGCAAAGAAAAATATTTAAATAATTAGTAAAACTTGTACGAACATTACATATGGTTCATTTGATTCTTCTGCCTGCCTGCCACCTTACGTCCGTCTGTCTGTAAACGTATAAATTTTTTATTTGATTTCTCCAATACGAGTCACAAGTATAATAGGTATTTAAGTGTATGCATGTATGCACGACGTTTGTATGTCTTTTTTTGAAGGCCATCATATCGGATATTCTGTTCACATGGTTTGTTTTCTTATTTAAATTTTCAAATGCTTTTTCATTTTCATATGTTTTTGCACTTGTTTGCTAATATATTATACATATATTGAATAGAATTAAAAAAAAAATTCAAAAGAAAAAGGAAGTCCAGTGTCTTTTATCTATTATTTAGTTTAATGAGAATGACAAAATAAAAAGGTTTTCTGAACATGAAATTTTATTAAAACTTCTTTAAGGCATGGATTAAATGAGTATTAAATTTTATGTAAGATCTTAATAAGGAAACATAAAGGATTTGGAAAAAAACTACATACATATTAAAAATCAGATGTACATACTTATGAAGAAAAGAACAGAAAAGAAAAAATAAGTGAAATAAAGGATATACAGTCAACCCTCCTATAACGCGGTGAGTGAATACCACGTTGTATGGAAACCGCGCTGTAAGAAACTCGGATTGAACCATACAAACCGGGCTAATTCGGAGTGCGTTCTATGGAAACCGTCTACTGCGCCATAGGAAACTGGGAATTAGTACAAACCATATCATTCGTACCGCGTTATATGGAGACCAAGACAAGATAAATTATAAATTATTTTTATTGACTTAAAGAGTTTATATAAGGATTGGTAAAAAGAAATGAAACAAAAACTAAACAAAGAGAATGTTTTCCAACAAAAATTAGAAAGAGTTCTGTAAAATTATGTAATTTTTCAACATTCATCCTCACGGTCAGATATGAGTTCCAGAAATTTTTTTAGAAAGATTTGATCACCAACAAGACGTATGTACTGTGAAAAAGCTCTGAGATGACTGAAACTGATGTCATAGACGACTATGCGATAAGCTGGCATGTTTATATAAACATGTTGTTAAACCCTCTTACAATATCTAGCTACTACAGTCATTCATAGGCTGTGCGGAAGGGACTTATGGGTTGTCGTTATAGGAGATCTGTCGCAATTTCAGCTCCTAGTTATGTAGAAACCGCGTTTTAAAAGTGCTGCGTTATAGGAGGGCTGTCGAAATTCCACCACCGCGATATATGGAAACCGTGTTTTGAGAGTACCGCGTTATAGGAGGGTTGACTGTAGTCAGAAAGAAACACGTGCGTATTGTGGTCGTCTTAGTTTAAAGGGTAGTATTGGTAGTATTGGAGTCGTCGTAGTCTAGTAGCTAGTGTGTTCGCTTATAAGACGTAAAGCCCGGGTTCGAGCCCCAGGCCAGACATCAAAACGAAATATGAAAATAAAATATTTCTTCCGAGACTTCCTCTCAGCAGATTTCTGGCAAAAACTCTGATAGTAAATAAACCTGCCATTAAAAAAGTTTCTCAAAATCTGTCGCTCGGAGTCGACGTTAAACTGCAGGTCCCGCCACTCAAGTATAAAAATAAGGCACACAACATGAGTGGTGTCAAAAGCTAGGCCGTAATCCTGACTGAAGGGTTGTAATGGACAATTATGTATGTATGTATGTATTGGTATTTTACAAGATGAAAAAACCTTAAAATATTCTAATAAAAAAATTAATAAATGAAAAATCTTTTTCTAATCAATGGATCGAATTCGAAGTTAAACTGCAATTCTCACCACGCTCCATACATAGATATTGTGAGAAGCTAGTTCGTAATTCTCCCAAAGCGGTTGTAATGGTCAATTAATGATTACTCTACATGTGTATACATATCCGTAAGCACAAATTTTATTATTTTTGGTAGATCCATTTCCACTTAAATTTTCACATTTGACAAATTAATATTGTTTTGTAATGAATATTTGACATTTTCTTTATTTGCTCTGCATTACCAGTAAGTTAATTTATACTGGAACTGCTTTTGAAATACTACAAGTATTCTTTCATTTGGCTTGAGACTTTACCAAGTAATGACTTTAGTTTCTAACTTAACTTTGCCCGGGAAGCAGATTTTATTAAAACCACCTCTCGGCGTTCAAAAACCTTACATCGCAACTTAGACATTGAAAGTGGTCTCTTCTTCCCGGCCACCACAGCTTCTACAACCGTCGTATTAACGTATTTTCGGTTTTTAGGTGTGTTTAGCCTGACAACCGCAGTCGTTTTACAATCATTGTTATGGATTCCAGATAGCTTTAACACAAATCTTGTCCTCCGTATATCCATAAAGGATCACATTTTTCTGGTCTTTATACAAAGGGATTTCTTTTCTCATATTGTCTTTGCGATTAAGTAAAGTTGACGAATATATTGAGCAACCAATTTATTCCATGACAAAAAATGTCAAGTCTCAATTACGACAATGGTTAAGACAATAAAACTAAAATTCTTGCTATCTTGCTCTAGTAATGATCAAATAAAACCCTATCTGTATGGTTTTAAGCCAATAAAAAATACCATTGCAAGGACAAAATACTAAAAACCAAAAACCAAAACGAATTTAATTTTTAATTGTTTTGAAGAAGAAGAAAAAAAAAAGAGACGTTTGTGTACAAGAATCATGAAAGAGACACTTAATAAATGATCTATTAAAATAATAAAAGTTTTATTGTGTTCACTGTCAATCTGAGCGAACTGATTCTCTAATGTTAATTGGAAGGCGACATAACTCAAAAAAATAATAAAAAAGCAAAATAATAAAGCATGTTAGGCTTTAATAAGTGCTATAAAAAGTTATACTATTCATATCTGAGTAGGTCAACAAAAAAAAAGGTCATTCGAATTACTATAAATGGAATGTGATTCACTACTACAATTGGTTAGAATATTATAAATAGGCGACGTAAGTCCAGATTATTGACGCAGAAAATGCATATTAATTACCGCAAAAGTAAATAAATAGCTATGTATGTATGTATATACATATGTATAATTGATTTACCAAAAAAAAAATTGTGTGAAACAGAATTAAACCGCGAAATTAAAAATAATTCAAAGATTTTAAAAACCGATATGAAATTAATGCAGATTTAAATATAAAATTCTAATGAATAAGTTCTGTACTCTATATTCAATTAATATTTGAATAAAACACGATTATTTTCATGATTTCAATCAGAATAATCGTGGTATTAATTGTAAAAACATTGTGTTCGGACAGCGATAAATTAAATGTAATTGGAGAGAGAAACGATTTTCTTAAATGAAAAGTAGGTTTTTAGATAAAAAAAAATTGCTTTTTTCAACATTTTTTAACTTTGTTTTGTTTTTTTTTTTTTAATAAAATCGATTTATTTGTGAAAGGTTTCAACGACTTCTGAAGTCTCTTCTTAGCCAGTAAGTTCATCGTGTGTAGAGAAAAGCTAGTTCTCAATTTGGGGAACTGATCGAATGAGGTGGCAATTCGTATTACATACATACATAATTGTCCATTACAACCCTTCAGTCAGGATTACGGCCTAGCTTCTCACACCACTCATGTTGTGTGCCTTTAATTTTATACTTGAGTGGCGGGATCTACAGTTTAACGTCGACTGCGAACGACAGGTTTTTGAGAAACTTTTTCATGGCAGGTTTATTGACTCTCAGAGTTTTTGCCAGAAATCTGCTGAGAGGAAGTAGCCGAAGAAATATTTTTCTTCATATTTCGTTTTGATGTCTGGCCTGGGGCTCGAACCCGGGCTTTACGTCTAATAAGCGAACACACTACCTACTAGACTACGGCGACGAGGTAGGAAGTCACAGTCAATCCCGCGCCATTCAGTCAATCCCGAGGGCATTCAAATAATAATATGTTATGAGAAGGCATTTGAATTTAAATTTAGGATAGACGAACATTGAAAATTATTAGCGACGCCTCTATGTTAATAAGTCGAATAATAAAGGAAAAAATATGTAGATAACGTACAGCGATGTTTAGAAAGATTATCTATTTTCATGCACTTTCATTACGAAATAAAAACCTGATGATTTTTTCTATCACACCCATGTCGAGGTTTGGTAAGGACCTAAAATGACATTGCAAATAAACGTTTTTCTGTTAGAATGATCTGCTAGAAGCATAGGCGTTAGAGTATAATCCAATATATTTGGTGAAATTATTTGAATTCCTGTTATATTTAATAACTGCAATAACGTTCAACTAACAATAAATTTTAAAAGCCTAAGTACCTAAGAAATGATTAACAATATTTTTTTTCATCAATTCAATTTCAGATGCCTGGACTTGTTGTTTTTAGAAGACGCTGGTCGGTAGGCTCAGATGATCTTGTGGTGCCTGGTGCATTTCTTGTAACCATACATTTCATATGGTAAGCATTTTAATTTAAATATGCATATGCAATGCAAAATTAAATACAATAATATAATATAATGACATATTTTTTTTTCTTTCTTTCTTTCTTACTTATATTCTTCAACTACTCTCTATTACGATAATATAGTGTGATAATCGTAATTGTATCATTGGCCATTTTTGATTATGATACCAGTATAACAGATGTTAGATTATTATTTTATCATCAAATTGGTTATTTAGCTATACTAAGTGGTAAGTATGCCATGCATGCCAACTAATGTGACTAACCTCTCGAGATAAAACACAAATAGAAATAGAAAACAAAATAAAATCTTACAAAGATATTTTCTTATTATTAAAAGCAAATTAAAACCAAAAAACCATAATAATGGTAATGATAATGAATTAATAATTTATCGTTTAATTTTTTATTTTTTTATTACAGTTTCACTATTTATAGAATGTGGTATTTGTATAATATCAATGCGTGGTAGCATATTAGATACAAATGCCAGAGCCAGAATAAATATATGGATTTATATTAAAAGTGGTAAATATAGTATTTAATAAATATACATGCATTTATAATTAAAAATCATTCCATTCTCTTAATTACTCTTCCTAATAGTGGTAATGTTATTCGATATAGCCTGGCTAATTATGGGTACTATATGGCTGGCCAACTACTATTTACAATCAACAATTGTTAGTACAGAAAAGAAACTCTTTTTTGGTATGTAAAAAGTGTTAAAATTTAATTATCATTGTTGTTGTTATTATTTTTAATTTATTTTTTTGTAACAGATTAACAAATTATTTTTACTTTCCTTTTTTTAGCAATTATGATCTCAAACTGGGCTTTAGTATTTGTTACAATGACAACTGTATGGTGTACATTTGATGCAGCCGGTCGATCATGGGTTAAAATGAAAAAGTATCAGAGATCAATGCGCGAAACAGAGTCACGTTTCAATTATAAGCGTAGCAATAGTATGAATCGTAATTGGCGTCAAAGGTCAGTGGCATCATAAAGTGAAAACGTATTAACTAATCAGATTTTAATTTTGAAAGTATTTTTTTAATTTTTTTAAATGGATGGGTAAAAAACTAATTTATTTTAAATCTTTTTTTTTTTGTAATTATTAAGTTTACGTCAAGTAAAACACCTATGCCTACAAAGCTTTCCAATATACGAGATTTATGAACGCGACTTTCTCTAGTGCTTTAAATACATATGTCTACAATTTTAACTACAAATATCCCTACGACCCTTATTTAGTTTTAGTTTACAACTAATGCAATAAGAAAAAATTAAAAGATAAACTTTTCGTTTTTTTTATTACAGAAAAGTGATACGAGCGTATCAGGACAGTTGGGATCATCGCTGTCGTTTACTGTTCTGTTGCATTGGATCATCTGAACGCAATCGTAATTCCTTTACAGACATAGCCCGTCTGCTCAGTGACTTTTTTCGGGAGCTAGATGTTGTACCCTCAGACGTTGTTGCTGGTCTGGTGCTTTTGCGTAAATTCCAGCGTCTGGAGCGTGAGGCCGTTGTAAGACAACGAAAAAATGGTACCTATGAATTTCTAAGCGGTGTAGCTATTACCGAGCGTACCCAGTTTCTGGCCTTAAATGATGCTAAAAACTATGATTTCTTTCAAACTGTTATACACTATATGTATTTTGCCCAGGGTGCCTACGGTTGGCCTATGTACTTTATAATAAACCGTTCGAAAATGTATAATTTAATACCAGAATTAAAGTGAGTACATATATAATTAAATAGAAAATGAATTTGGTTTGTACAATATTTCTTTCTTTTTTTTTTTTTAATTAATTTAGATGTTTTGGTTGTTGTGTTAATCCCACCACAGAAGCGGAAATTATACAAGATAACTGTTGTTACTGCAACTATGCTGCTTTGAAGAAAACCCTACAAGTTGGTGATATTGATGTTGTCTACGTAACGTATCATGTGGATGTTGGTGAAACTCCATTTTTCGTAGCTATAGATTATACGCAAAAGAAAATTGTTGTCAGCATACGTGGCACTTTAAGTATGAAAGATATCCTTACGGATCTAAATGCCGAAGCTGAAGTGTTACCTTTGAACCCGCCTAGAGATGATTGGTTGGGTCATAAGGGGATGGTTCAAGCGGCAATTTATATACGTAATAAACTAGAACAGGAAAATATTATACGGAATGCTCTCAACAAGAATCTTGAACGCAATACACATACGTTCGGTTTAGTATTAGTCGGTCATTCGTTAGGTGCCGGCACTGCTGCCATATTGGCAATATTAATGAAAGCCGACTATCCATCGTTGCAATGTTTTTCCTATTCACCACCTGGCGGTTTATTAAGGTCAGTATTAATTGTGTTTCATAATCATACAAACTAAAGGTATTTGAAATTAAAGTTCGATTCGTTAAAAGGAAAGATATTGTAAAAAACAAACAAGTGACATTAGCTTGAAAAAAAATCAATTGCATTTGCTACCATACTTTTATTATCATAATCAAAGTACACTTTATCATATTTCATTATTAGTTAATATGGAAGTAGATAATTTATGTATGTATGTATGTACTTTATTTATGATTTAAATTCTAGTATAACGAAATTCGACAGGCATTAACCGATTTCAAAATGCATTATTTATTAGCATGTTTTGCTGGTGCCCCTCCTCTTTTCAATATACAATAAATATTTCTTTATTTACCCTTTTTATAATACGAGTGCCACATATGTTTTGGAGAAAACTAATTCAAACCAGAGAATTTATTATAAAACAGATAAAGGACCACAAAACTTTAAATTATAATACTAAAAAAATTGCAAATCAAAACGCAAACAGAAGCTTGGATAACCTTATCAATTATCTGGGATTAGAAAAATGACAAGGGGAATCGTTTACTCAGTATTACAAAAGTAAAATGGACTCTGGTGAATTAGCTACTGATGGTTTAACCATCTAATAATGACATAACCTAACCTAGCCTGAACTTTTATTATTTTTAATGATGCCCTTAATGACAAATTAAAATAATAAAGAATTTTTGTAATCCAATTATAGTATGCCAGCTGTAGAGTATTCAAAAACGTTTATAACATCGGTTGTATTGGGCAAAGATGTTGTACCTCGCATTGGTTTATATCAAATGGAAGCTTTAAGAGCTGATCTCATTAATGCCATACAACGTAGTATAGACCCTAAGGTAAATAATAAAAATTTTATTACAAATGACGACTGCTTATTTATGTTTATTTAAACAAAACATAACTATTTTACAGTGGAAAACAATATCATGTTCAATGATATGTTGCTGTTGTGGACCTGAACCAAAGTCTGTAGTAGAGATGTCAGTGAAAGATACTCATATTAATAAATACCAAGAAGTAAGTATACGAATGGTCTTCACTGGCATCTTATTTACAGAAATTACGTAATTATTTATTTTTATAGGAACGCGATTCAGCACGTTCGGCCAGTACACATCCAGCTGATAGTACAATAGCTTTAACAATTCATCAACCTTTATATCCACCTGGACGCATTATACATATTATTCGTCATCATCCCAAAGCCGATGAGTAAGTACAAATTGTCAATGTGTTATTTTGTTATTTGATTTGATTACAAGTTGTTTTTTTTTACTTATCATTTTGAAAGTACTATTGAAGCTTTAATAAACAAATATTTTTAATTTGCCTTCTTTTATTTTTTAAATATTTCTGCCATACAAATTTAAATTGCTAAAAAAAAAATTTAATTACAGGAAAAAATATGACAGAGGTTGGAGGTAGGAAATGAATATTTTATTCATTAAAAAATATAACAAACAACAACATCAACTACAACTACTACCTTTATTTTAACTTTTTTTAAACACCATTTACTATATATAAAATTATATACTCGTACTTTACGTTGTTTATGTTCGTTTTTCCAAGTCCATGATACATATGTATGTACGTGTTGTATGTATATTCGAATTGCATGATCTACATATATATTTTTGTATAGCCTAGAACAACTTCTATCAAATGCATGTTGGAATTTTATTAATGGATATTTAAATAATTCAGAGTAGTTAGTACTAACTGGATAGCCAATAAACTGCGTGATGTTAAGGTATTTAAATAGTTTGGAAAATTTTCAATAGGAATCTATAGACCTTTTTTCTTCTTCTTTATTTTTTTCCATCTGTTTTCTTTTACGGCTAATAATCGATGGATGGCTTTTACTAATTCAAGGCATTTGTGTTGCAATTAGAATCATCTTCAAATTAGATACTGATCAAAGGATGTACTCCAAAGAATGAATATAAAAATATGCTTTAATTGAGAATAATGGTCCATATTTTTCGGAGTGCATTCCGTTATATTGTATAATTAAATATTTTATTCTTTAAAATTAATTTAAAGTCATAAGTGTTGTATATCCATTTTACAATTGGGAGATTCACAATGTGTACTATCGCGTCATATTGTCATAATATTCTAAAATTTTCAAATGGTTTAAAAATATTATTGTTTTTTATGTTTTATGTTTATTGTTAAAATGTTTGTTTTTGTCTGCTATGTTTATTATTCTTTCGTACTTAAACAGCAGAGATCTGTGCCGATCGGCTGTACTAGCTAAGCCGAGCCGCAGCAATTTTCGTAATAAAAAAATATTAATTTTATTGAGCCTGCCATCGTAATACTCAAAAGTAGACTTTTCACTGATTATGAGAAGTTTTTCACAACAGTGGTATTTTCTCATGCTAAATGAATGAATACCCCAAATGAAAATTCATCACAATTTAATAAATAAACAATTCAAATTTATTTTGAACACATTATAAGGCTTTCAAAAGCGGTATAAAGATAGAGCTGTTAAATGATTTATATTTAATACATTACATATTTCTTTACAATATAAAAGATTGAATAATAGAATTGACTCCCTTGAACTACAAACGGTGAAGCAAACACATCGAACCTCTATGCAATTTATTGCTTTTGTAATATTGTAAAAACTCTTTATTGTTGTTTTGAAATGAAAACCTTTATAAATATGTTTGTAAAGGATGTTTTTTATAGAGGTATAGAACTTTAAGTTGCAATAAAACAACGATGGATTATTCGATTGACATGAATTTTATTTATCCGAAAGATAATCTTGTGGCATTACATTTTAAATATGATTTCTGGCATATGACCGCCACGGCTGGCGCGGATGTAGTCCAATCTGGACGTCCAATTTTCGATGACTTTTTCCAACATTTGTGGCCGTATATCGGCAATAACACGGCGAATGTTGTCTTCCAAATGGTCAAGCGTTTGTGGCTTTACCGCATAGACCAATGACTTTACATAGCCCCACAGAAAGTAGTCTAGCGGTGTTAAATCACAAGATCTTGAAGGCCAATTCACAGGTCCAAAACGTGAAATTAGGCGGTCACCAAACGTGTCTTTCAATAAATCGAAATAGAATTGCACTATTTGCAAGCGTTGTTCAGGCGTGAGTCTATTCATGATGAATTGCCAAACCAAACTGAGAATAAATCACTTGACAGCTGTTAAATCGGTCGCCATCTTTAAAAGTAATGCCAACTTAAAGTTCTATACCTCTATAAAAAACACCCTTTATATTATATAAAGTTTCAAGTATGTATGTACTATGTATATAAGGGTTTAACTATATTAATTGTGTGCATGCTGTTGTTTATTGCGGTGTTTAACCAAAATATGAGTTATTGAACGAATAATAATTTCTATTATTTTCTTTATATTTTTCTAGAAATGTTTTAAAAAGTCGTGATCCAGTTTATCAAGCCATATGGGCCGATAATATTGATTTTGATGAGGTTCTAATATCACCGGTAATGCTACAAGATCATATGCCAGATAAAGTATTATCCGCTTTAAAAAAGGTAATGTCACATGCCACAGATGACAATACATCGGTCAATAGTTCACATAATTTAAATTCTCCACCCTAAGAAGTATATACAAAGTAAAATAAAAGCGCTTGAGACCATACATAGTTTTAATTAGAAAAATCAAGAAAAACAAAAACAATCGAATGCTTTAATGAATGCAAATCCATACTTAATTAGTTTTATTATTTATTGCTTTTAGTTGTAATTTTTTATTTATTTTTAATTATTTTTTTTTTCACTTTTTGTTTAATATTCTTATGAATAACTGTTTGTATTATATTTCTCATTTAACTGTTATAATTAAGTTATAATCGTTATGGTCATAGTTTAAGACATTAAAAAAAAGAAAAAGTCTGATAATAAATATGTTTTCTTATAATTTTTTATACATAATTTTTGTTTTTTTATTATTCCCTTTTTAACATTTTCATTATGCACTGCGTTTCTAACGCTTATAATTTTGAAAGCAAAGCGACATCTTCATATAAAAGTAGAAAATTGTTCTCATTTTCACTATAAGCTCAATGTGTCGATCAGGCACTGTTTCGAATAAAAAATTAACAGGATTTAATCTTTGTTTAAACCAAAATCTGTTATTCGTTTAAATTTCACCATAAACTGGGAATCATGTGTAATTTCCAAACAATATTCGATTGTGTTCATGAAAATAGAGTCCACGTTGATGCCTGCAAGAGGCTGTAATGCCTGTTGGCTTCCAAATCATCAATTATTTCCGCTCTGAGTTGAAGACATTATATAGAGCAGGTCGAGTAGTACCAGCCAGACTAAATAAGAATTGTTTCGTTTCATGAAGTTGAAGGCAATATATAGAGTTGTTCGAATAGAGAGTACGAATAGTTTGATGATTTGTTTTCATTTTGAAAGTAATTACATTTTGCATGGGATTTTCGAATTTGTGCCTAACGTTGTCCTGATGGACCAAAATTCCTCTCTCTTTAAAAATCTGATTGTTTCCGAGAGATCGCTTTATTTTATTCAGGCGGCCCTAATATTGGCTATAAATATCAGAATTAAAAATTAGGCTCAAATCAAGCAACCCTCAATAGATAGATGATTCCTTATCATTTCTAACAAAAAAAGCAAAGCAAAATCTACCTGTCTATCGTGTATACAAGCTTCTCAGTTTGATTTTGGTGATATTATGGAATTTCAGCAGGTCAGCTCAACTTTCCTGTGTATCCTGCCACCTTGTTTCCACAATCATACACATGCATACTAATTTCCGTACTACTATTACAGGTTGTAACTACAAGTGGGCCGCGTAAGCCACACCGTCAAGCATCGAATGCATTTTCAACAACATCCAACGAATTATACCGCAGCAATCAAGATGTCTACAGTTATTATAACTGTTCAAATATGGAATTACATCAAACACATCATCAGCATCATAACGATAACAACCATATGGCATCAAGCTCTAATGGCTCTAATGTACCACAAATACATGACAGTCTAAGTCATGCTGAGACACAAACATCGACAGCATCAACGGCAACACAACAGCATCAGCAACAGATGCATCAGCCGCAGAGAGTGTGTCTAGAAACATCGTTTACAAATTTACACAGTCCTCTGTTGAATCATAAGCATACACATTTCAGCGAAAGTGTAAGTTCCAGTAAGGCATCATCTTTGGCTGGCAGTATTTTAAGTCGCAGTCAAATTAGTTGCATACAATATGACATATCAAGCGCTTTAGAGGCTAGCATCACCACTGTTGCAAGAAAAAGTCCCATTACGGCTACTACACTGGAAGAAGCCAAAATCGAACAAGTCGAATTGGTGTTGCAACCACCAAAAACAAAATGCGTCGCTTTTGAAGATACGCCATCACCGTTCAAGAACTTAAAACGTCAACATTCTGCAAAAATGGAAAAGAAACCGAAATCGTTACCTATACCGCCCTTAAGAAGAGCCTCAGATGTTACCAATGGTGGCAATGAAACTGATGAATGGTTAGGCTTGGCACCCTTAGCAAGTCCAGAAACACTATCGGAAATCTCAAGTATATCCTCAAGAAATAGTGTACGCAACGGTTTGGGTACCAGTACAGAAGATCACTATTTGCACAATATTACCACGACCACTAACAACAACAATAATGTGGTAGATATTAATGATATTTTTGAATCACAATTACACACACCCACAGTCTTAAGAAGAGCACCCAAATTCATAGAAAATCTGTCCAGCTGCGCCGAAGACAGCCGTAATATAGATCAATACAAACGTATGGGTAGAGTAATAGTTCCGCCACCACTATTTCTACCCAGCACACAAGACTCTAGTGATGACGATGATAGTTTCGCTTCAGCCAATAGTTATAAAAAGGTTACAACTGCCACCACTACTAACAGCAATGGTGGTAGTGACCGCAAACAAGCATGCCATCGTAGACAAAACTCCAAATCAGCTGACCAATTAGATGATGGTATAACAACATCCAATAAAATCCAACAAACTATAGAAACGAATGGTCGCAAACTTACGTTTAGCGATAGCAACATAATTAACGACAACGATATTAGTGCTAACAAGAGCAATAACAGCTTATGTACCAAATGTGAAAATAGCAATCACTGTAGTTGTAATCGATTAGATAATGAGAAAAGTGCATCACAAGATACAACATTTTATAGTGCAAACTCGTCAATCGACTGTATGTCAGCGGTTATTACCCATACTAATATTAAAAGTAGTACGCATTCGATTTCGAATACTTATATTATACCTGAGGGTGTATTAGAATCTCATTTCCCACTATACCAGGATGCATTTACAAATACAACAACGGAATTATATTCTAAAAATTATGCATTGAACAACGATCAAGACCAAACGGTTCTAGTCCAAAAGCAAAAGATGATCACATACCAATCTCCAAAGTTCACATTGGCAGCACGGGGAAAAAGAAAAAACTGTATATATCCTTCCACAATGTCAACGCAACAGCTGTATGCAGCGACAGCAGCAGTCGTCGGCGACAATGTCAAACTGTATACTACTAGTTCTACTAACAATACCACCACCACAAATATACCTGATTTAACAATTGCAAATGGTTCTTCTAGTCCTACACCAAGATCCCGAACACCGAATGAAAGTAGTGTTTAAAGCAATCAGTACAATAGTTAAATGTTTACTCAAAACTAATACATATACAGTACCGTGCAAAATAATAGCAGTGAAGAGTTTTAAGTCAGACATTGCATATTATTATAAAAATTATTAAAGAATTGTTTGAAACTATTTTGTAAATTCATTATTTAGTATGTTGTGTATTCATTGAGGTTACTATTTTTTTTGGACAACATTTTTACAAATTGTGAAAATGGAAAATTTAAAACTTATAGAAAAATATGATTGCAAAAAAATAGCAGTTTTTTTTTAAATTTCAAACATTTAGGAAAAAAAAATAAAAACTATTGTTTAAAATTAATATTTTTTGGAATATCCTCTATTTAATTACTGCATTACATCGACGACCCATGGAGTTAACCAGTTTTTGGCATCTTTCTACCGGAATAGCCCGCCACGATGATTCCACCACATTCCATAACTCCTGCTCGTTTTCGGTTTCGGAAAACTTAAAAATTTATTCAACATCTTGTTGGTTGCTCAGCTAAAATTATATCCAATGCCAAAAAATGGTCATACAAAGCAGAAACACGGGGAAGAAAGAGGAAAATTAGCCAATTTGAGGTTAAAAGAATCCTGCGAACTGTAAGAGATGAGACAAAAACTTCAGCCACAGAGTTGAAACAAAATCTAAATCTTGATGTTCATTCCTGTACGATAAGGAAGGTTTTACTTAACAATAATCTACCAGCAAGAACTCCCCGTAAAGTCCCGCTTTTGAAAAAACGACATGTCGTAAAAAGATTAAAATTTGCCCGAGAGCATCGTAATTGGCCTCTATCTAAATGTCGTAATATTTTATGGTCTGATGAGACTAAAGTTGTTCTGTTTGGCTCAAAAGGTCGCCGTGATTACGTTAGACGTAAGCCTAATACAGCATTTGAACCATGCAATGTTTTAACTACTGTAAAACATGGAGGTGTGAAAATAAATCTATGGGGTTATTTTTCCTATTACGACACTGGCCCTTTATTTTGGATAAAGGGAAACATGGATGCCCATCTATACGTTCATATTTTGGAAAATGTTATGAAACCATAAGCCGATGGGAATATGCCATTAAAATGGGTTTTCCAAAATGATAATGACCCGAAACACACAAGCAGAGCAGCTAAATCGTGGTTTACTAACAATAAAATTAATGTTATGGATTGGCCTGCTCAGTCACCGGATCTTAATCCCATTGAAAATTTGTGGACCGACATCAAGGAAGCAGTTTTTACAGCAAAACCAAAAAACGAGCTGGAATTATGGAATGTGGTGGAATCATCATGGCGAGCTATTCCGGTAGAAAGATGCCAAAAATTGGTTAACTCCATAGGTCCTCGATGCAATGAAGTAATTAAGAATAGAGGATATTCCACAAAATATTAATTTTAAACAATAGTTTTTATTTTTTTCTCTAAATATTTGAAATTCTAAAAAAACTGCTATTTTTTTGCAATCATATTTTTCTATAAGTTTTCAATTTTCCATTTTCACATTTTGTAAAAATGTTGTCCAAAAAAAATAGTAACCTCAATGAATACACAACATACTAAATAATGAATTTACAAAATAGTTTCAAACAATTCTTTAATAATTTTTATAATAATATGCAATGTCTGACTTAAAACTCTTCACTGCTATTATTTTGCACGGTACTGTACATACATATACTATATTGTAAAATATCTTTTTAAATTTAATTTAATTAAAAGAACTTTCAAATTATTTTATTATAGTAATAAACAAAACGAAATTTATACTTTTTTAGAGTCCATATAAGAATATACAAACAATTACGAATACTTTTAATAAGTCGTTGATTTACAAAATTTGTTTCTTTATGCCTACAATGGTATCAAACCCTAGAAGTCAACAAATTTAAAACATTTTATTCAACTTTGTTTACGTTTAAAAATTTACAATATGGAAGTCAGGATGCTAATTTCAAAGTCAAATTAAAATATAATATGTAATATGCATTAAGCTTTCCAATACTAAGCTTTTCTTCGTTTAAATTTCAATATTTTTTGTTGAAAAACATAATTGTTTTCCTCAGTAAATTTGTTGATTTATTGATCCTAATTATAGCTGGTGCAAAGTAATTATGATAAAAAGTTATTCTTTAGTGTGAATTGAATAAAAGAAATTCATCAGAATATACATAATTTTTATGCTCGCCACCAATGTGCAAGTATTTCAATTTAATTTTTTTTTTCTAAGGCTTCATTTTAGTTAATTAATAATGCGTACAACATTTTACATGCACGCTTTGTCTTGGATAATGTTGAAACAATGCTTTTATCAAACTATATACAAACTATGTTATTGTCTTAAAAGGTTTACCTCCATGGAGTTTTTTTGAAAATACCAATATCTTTGGAACATGTAAAGGAAATTCCGATGCATCAATTTTCAAAAACATTATCAATACTTCCTAAAACAAATGTTCAATTTCAAAACAGAATTAAAAAAAAAATACATTTCCTCTAAAAATCTTTTCAATTTACTGGAAAGTTGTTTAAAATTATTAAAAGTATTCGTTACTTGCAACTGTTATGCAGAGAGGACTTTATTAAAAAAAAAACTTTCAGAATTTTTCTATGCATGCGTTATAACAGTTAGGTTATCATTTTTAATACTAGAAGAATAAAGTACCTTATTTTAAACTTAGTTCGTAGTGAATTTATTATGTATGATTTTAAATATTATTTTTATTTGTACAAAACAAAAGAATTCCAAAAAATTAAAAAATATCGAAGATATGTATAGTTACAAAGAGAAAGTCTTTAAAAATATTATTTAATATGATCTGAAATTAAATTCTAACAAATACATATTATAAGTTTGAGCAAACATTTAGAAAAACAAAGTAAACAAATAAAAATCCTACAAATTGTTAACATAATATAGAATATAAATGAACCTTTAACGAATTATAACTAAAAATAAAGTAAAAATTTGTTTGTTACACAAGACGAAATAGAAGCCTAAATATGAACCTAATTATATATATATAACAAGTACTATATATTATGAAATGAAAATAATATTAATAAAATAAGTTGTTTGTACTTGGTAGTGTAGAGAGAGAGTATATTTAGTCATTGAAATTATTGAAAACAGATAGAACTATTTCAATTTAATAGTTATTTTAGTAAGTAGTAGTTAATATACATATACTGCATAATAAAATAAACAAAATAAATATGTAGATACATACATACATACATACATTATATACATAGTACATACTATTAGTTTAGAATTTGTTTAGAAAATAAGTAGTGACGAATTTGTTGATCAAGTGATAAAGCCATCCGCAATTTATGCCACAACACAACATAACCAAAATTAAAAATGTGCATTAAAAATCCCTTCCATAACCATAATACCCAATAATGATATTACTTTTCATTTAAAAAAGTACATTACATATGCATGCATATACCATACATACATACATACATATAAAACATTTTGGGACAGGTAGTGTTTAACCACATTGTTATTTTGTTACTGTAGATGAATTATGAAAATTATCAAAAACAAAAAAAAAAACAAACAAAAACAAAATGGAAATATTTTCAATTAACAAACAGTAACAAACAAAATTTAATAAGATAAAAACAAAATCGATGACTGTGATGTGAATGGATCTCCTCATTTAGATTTTAAATAAATGCCAATATATCTACATTCATAATATAATACAAAATAATAAACAAAAAAACCAAAAAATAAAACATTAAAAAAATACTTTTTCAATTTTGGTTTTGTTTTATTTTTTATAATTACAAAAAAAGGAAAAAGAAAACAAAAAATAAATAAAAAAAATAAATATTTTGTTTTGTTTTATATACGATATGAAGAGCGAATTTTGCAAACAATTATAATTATGTAAAAAAAAGTAAAACAAAAAAGAAATATACATTAACAAATTTTATAATAATTTTAACATAATCTAAGGAAATAAAAGAAATGTAAAAAAGAAATCAGTTTCTTAATTTAACGCAATGAGCGTAAGTATTAAAAGGTATTTTTTTTCAATTAAAAACTTAAAAAAAATGGAAAATTGTTGGAATAAAAGCTGAAAATTACTGCAAGAAGTTGTCAAATCTATTATATTTTTCATTACTCCTTTACTGTTGGAAAAAAAATTGAGTTCAACGATTTTTAAAAGCTTCAAAACAAGCGTGTTTTTTACAGGAACATGTTTTATCACTTGGTTCCAAGTCCGGATAGTAAACTAGAACTTTCCAACCAAACTTCCGCAGCATTCGGCAAATCACTATCGACATGAGTGGTCTGCCATTGTTCTGTCGGAGCACGATTCCTATTCTATTAGTCAGTACTGGCCACTTGTAGGCGATAGAGTTATTTAGGTTATTCTCTTTCCCCGTCAATTTCACCAAACACGCAGTAAAAAATTTCTGACAGTCATTTCTAAATTGCAACCCGTTTGGTCTGCTCATCACGATTCGCTCAACACCGTTTTTTCTTGACATTCTCGTAAGTGACATACTTCTCATCAGCAGCCATTCATTTCAATTATATTGCAATCCGCAGAGAAATCCTTTTATATGAACTTTTCATGCTGGGCAATCGAAACTAGTGTGGTTTATACATACATGATATTAAAATGACCACAATCGAATAGACAATATCAAAGCTGCGAGTCATCCGGTATTACAGAATCAGGATAATAAACACAATGTACATACATTTATAACCGCCTGGTGTGTGTTTCTGCTGCGTCTACAAGTCTATTTTTGGTCCGTGATCAATTATTATTGACTGTTTTTAATCAAAAACTCTTTAATTTACAAAATAA
Source organism: Sarcophaga rosellei (assembly GCA_930367235.1). Classification (NCBI taxonomy): domain Eukaryota; kingdom Metazoa; phylum Arthropoda; class Insecta; order Diptera; family Sarcophagidae; genus Sarcophaga; species Sarcophaga rosellei. The sequence goes on from OV884018.1 coordinate 67,446,952, forward strand.
GGCAAAGCAAATTAAACAAATTATTCGTTTATTTATTATCACTAAAATTATTCTCATTACAATAAAATTATTGTATTCACTTATTGATGTAAGTCATTGCACTTTTGTAATACAAATATATTTCTGTATATAACTTAATAACTTATTTAACTTATTTGCTTACAAACCGTACAGAAAAATATCTGTTCATTTTCAACCGTATGGTTGCAACCGTTTTCATCACTTGGTTCCACAACAATTTCACAATTTTCATTCGATGATTGTCCAAAACAGAAATGCCACAAATCAACTTGATTTAATAAAATTGATAAACCATCCAGATCATCGATATCTTTCGTTAATTGCAAATTACTTATTAAAAATCCATTTGCATATAGCTGTATAGAGCCGTCCACTGTTATGCTAACTATTTTGGTAACTTTCATTTGGTTGATATCCATAAAACTAAAGCACAAAACTGAACGATTTGGGCAACGATGTATACCCCATAGGGAGTTTGGCAGTAAAACTTCATAGCAATTGTCGTATAATAAATTAAATAAATTTAATATTGTTAAATTTTCTTCTAGATCCATATCATTATTATCGTTATACACTTCCGGACATTCTTCTATGATCAGATCTATTTGATTGTCAGCTTCAGTGGATGCTTCCGTTTGTACTTCAGTACTTATAAAGTCGGGAATTTCATCAGTATCTTCTATAGTAAATGATAAATTCTCATTTTGGTTTGATTTTATTATGTTTTCATTTAAATTTTCATCTTTTTCACTTTCCGGTTGTTGTGTTTCAGTTATTTGCACGCAGACTTGTTGGTTAAGCGACTGACTAGTTTCTTTTGTTATTTTAGCTTCACGGTTTCTTACTCTGTATAAAAGCTTTAAGAAAATGTAAAAGTTTTTTGTCGTTGAGCTCGTTTTTTACTGGATATTAAATATTCTTATATTCACTAATTTTAACTAAATTTCACGGTTTTTCTTTTTTATTAATTAATATTCAGAATATCAAAAGAAAACTGAGACAATATTTATGAGAATGAAATGATTTCCTGAAGAGTTATTCTATTCTTTCAATTTAGGCCAAATATGTTTAAAAGTAAATGAAAGGACTTAATATCAACTCTCTCTCCTGAGGTCTAGTAAAATGAGAAATACATAGGTTCTTTTGCTAGCGATATGAAACAATGAATTCATATTTTTATGTTAAGAAAAACTAATGAAATAGTTTGTTACAAGGTAAGAGCTTATGTGAGAACATGATGTGGAACTTTCATTAATTTTGTAGAAATCAAATGTTTCTTGTCAAGCGTATCATAACTAAAAATGATTACACAAGTACATATACTACTTTGCATTCCTAACAATATTCTCTGTTTATTGGATTAAAAACTTGACTTACCAACTCTTCCTTGCTGGTCATTTCCAAACAGGGTACAGCGTCTGGTTTCAATCTCGGCCGATCTCTTTGTATTTGATACATTTGTCCATTTATAATATGACCAAATGTATAGTTAATATCTTCCGGTTTAAAATGCAAATAACATACCCTATCGTTTCGTCGTAAATGTTTAACATTTGGTAAGTTTGCTGCCCATTGTGCATACAGCGATGGATCCTTCGCAAAAAGAATGTTATTAACAAAATAAATTTATTATTTCATATATACTCACTTTAGGCACTGAGAACATAGCTCTGTTTGGTTGATCTTTATTTTTGGCATCACAAAATGGTACAAAGCACGTACGCATATTTTATATTTTTAAAATTTCTTTTATAAATTCTTTTACAACTGAAATGCACTACCGCCTGATTTTATCAACGAAATTAAAATGAACGAAAAAATAGAGTTACCAAGTCTATATAAAATTTTAGGAGTACAGTGGAAGTAAACATATAAGTTTTGACCCCAAACACAGTGTTTGGTTTTTTGACAATATACTCTCAATGTGAATCCTTAATGATCCTAGTCTAATATACAACCATATGGCTTATGTTAAGCTTTAAACGCCCCTATTCAAGTCGAATGTCGATTATGTCTGTCACATTTGAATTTATCAGGAATTTATAAATTTTTGTTTTACCAAGATAGCTCGTCTATAATTTATTTAATTTTTAAATTGTATGCAATTCTTTTTATATTACTTCTAAAACAATATTTACGAAATATATGAAAAATTATTTAATTTACATTCTTCAACCAGTATACGTGTAAAGTAAATGTGCCTTCAATGTCTATGTTATCATTTCGTTGTGAATGCTAATTTGAGAAAGAAGAAGACTTATGGACCCCCAGAATCAAAACAAAACACCAATAATAACATTACACATCCCATCTAAAATTGTAACCCAACAAATTAAAAGCAAAAGGGAACAATACGCACAAGGAAAGACAAACAACGACAATGTGTGGACAGGTATGATAAGCAATCATTGCCCAGGTCTATAAACTACTCTATAAAATAAGAAAAAGATGTCACGTAATATTTTGCAAAGCAGCTTACTTAATGCCGGATTAAGTATTATATTTCAGGTGTGTTGGTTATTTAAATATTTATGCTTACTAAACAGGACAGAACAATATTATTAACTATTTTTCTATAAAAATACAAAATATTTTTTAAAGGTATTGTGTCGTATTGTCACCTTTGGTATAAATGCGTTCATAGTACGAAATGTGGGCCGCGAAGTCTTGGGTATTATGAACGTTCGTTTGCTGCTATTGGAGAGCACATTATTGTTTTTATCCCGTGAAGCCATCAATCGTGCTGCACTTAGTGCAACGTCCCAGCAACGTGAGAAATGTTCATGGGCCCAGTTAATTAATCAGCAATGGCTAACGTAAGTTTACTCTTAATGAAAAAATACACGTCATTGTTATAATTGTGCAAACATAACTTCTTGTCTACCTCTCCCCCCACTTTATTACTTTCCAGTGTACCAATCTGCATTGCTATAAGCATACCTTGCGTGTATATATGGCTCAATTGGCTAACTACTGTTGATAATGTGTATGCCGCACAATATAATTTTGCTTGCTATGCTGTTGCCTTGTCTTGTGTCATAGAACTATGTGCCGAAGCTCCCGTATTTGCAATACAAGTCTTTTGTTTTGTTAAGCTTAAAGTTATTTTGAACACTCTACACATTTTTGTACGTTCTGTGGTGTTTCTTTGGATTGTATTAGGAAACGGTTCTGTGGCCATTTATGCCTTCGCCATAGCTCAACTGGTTAGTGCTGTCACCATACTCTTGTCGCATTATGGATTTTTTGCCTGTTATATAAAATTATTTCAAGATTTCAAAAATCATGAAAAAGATAAAGGCAAAGGTAAATGGATGATAAGAAATCTACCGTTTATAGATGAATCATTGTTCGATAATATGCATGATTTTCCCTTTACAAAACTGAAGGAATTTTTACCCGGGGTAATGGCTAATGAGGTAAGTATTAGCTTGTAAATTCTGTGCTAATCACTAGTAGGGTTTTCAATAAGAGGTGATCGAATGCATTATTAACTAACTGATAAAAATTATATTTACGTGGCTAATGGAAAAAATTCCCTTGAGTTTTATAAGCTCGAATTTAAGCTTGTGCAAGTCAGCTTACAAAGCCATAACATATACGGAAACATAACATCGACTTAAATTTATTGAAATGTCCTTTAGAATAGAATACAGTATTCTTCTAGTTTCCAATACATACATTAATTGTTGTTGTTTCTCTTTTAGCAAAGCTTTTTCAACTCTGAACTACAGATACTTACATTGAGTTTTGTAAAACAAGGCGTTCTTAAGCAAATCTTAACCGAAGGAGAAAAATATGTGATGTCAATGAGCCCAGTATTAAACTTCAGTGAACAAGCTACCTATGATGTGGTAAACAATTTAGGAAGCTTAGCCGCAAGATTCATATTTAGGCCCATAGAAGAAAGTAGTTATTTTTATTTTACTCAAACCATTGCTAGAGATGTACCTCTGCAAGAACAAGAAAAGGTGATTTATTTAATATAAAATAACCTTAAATTTCTAACTTTCTAACTCTATTTGATTTATAGACTAAAGTACAACAGGCGGGTCAAGTTTTAAGACATTTATCTTTAGTTGTGTCATCTATAGGCCTTTTGGCCTTGGTGTTTGGTCAAAATTATGCTCATACTGTGTTGCTTTTGTATGGCGGTGCTGATTTTGTGGCTGACAATTTGCCAGTAGTCTTATTAAAATGGCATTGTCTAGCCATATGTTTTTTGGCTGTTAATGGCATAACAGAAGGTTATATGTTTGCAACAAATACCAGTCAAGATATTGATAAATACAATTATCTAATGGCAGTATTTTCTGTAAGCTTTTTAGTTTTATCTTATGTATTGACAAGTATTTTAGGGCCGGTTGGCTTTATATTTGCCAATTGTATAAATATGTTTTGCCGTATATGTTTTAGGTGAGTAGTATAACCAGTCTGATTTATTTTTATAAGACTAACTTTAACAATTAACTTTTTAGTACTCGTTTTATCTGGTTACAATACAAGCCGTTGGGTTATAATCCTCTTCTGGGTCTGTTGCCAAAGAAACTATTTCTTATAACATTGATTGTTGTAGGAATTGTATGTAATTATTGGCTGGTAAGTATTTCAAGTTAATTTTTGTTTTTTTTTTTCTTAAATTTTTGTATGTTTAAAATTGTGTCTTTGCAGTTTAATATTTCTACGCTGAAACACCTAATGTTAGGCATTGCATGCGGTATAGTTGTTTTAGTCGTATGGTGTTATGAAAATCAAGATCTTGTTAAATTAGGCTGGTCGTATAAAAGAAAATTCAAAAAACAACTCTGATGTAAATGTCTCGTTATTTTAAATAAATTCATTACAAAGATATTTTTTTAACTTTATGCTTTTAGCTTGTGATTCTGAAACAATTTTCATAACATTCCTTTTTGATTAATGTTCTTCTAGTAAATTATTATTTTTATTAATATTATGGTTTTAATTTTGATTATAAAACGCTTTTTATACCATTCCTTTTAAACAACATTCTTCTAGGAAATCATTACTTTTTATTTTTTATTCTTATTGAGAAAATTTGTATAAAAAATTAACAGCTAGTACATATTAATTAAAACTAAAACATACATACATACATACATATACATATAAAAATTATAACTTAATTTATTTTTATATAAAAAAAAATACTTGATTAAGTACATTATAATACTACATAAGTACATACTTATACCAAAAAGAAAAAAAAAATAGAAACTACACTTGTTTGATTTTTATTTTGTTTCAAATACATTTATAGAAAGTAAACATAAGTAAGGCCAATATGTGACCGAAATAATTCATATTGGACCAGACCAGCAGCACCGTATCTAAGCTTTTAGAATTTGTTAAAATATCAGCATTTAACATTACCCCCAAATAGGCCAATTGCAAAATCACTAATAAACTAAATATAAAATTAATTAAACGTACTAACAGTATAGATGTGGAAAAATATCCTCCTTGAGAACGACGAGGACACAGTTTGTATTTACAGTTATGTTTGCACGAGGAAGATTCTATACAGGCATCGAATATCTGAGCTAAACAACGTCTTAAGAGATTCTCAAAGTAGCTAAAGAAACCCAATGATATTAAAACTAAATGAACTTTATAGTTAAAGCCATGAACTAAACACGATACTGAATAGGTTAATACAATAGCCTTAAAATAGGAATACTTGGAGGAACGTAAACTGTTAAATATATTATGCTTTAACCATAAGTGCATGGGTATATTCCAACTGCGTATTACCTGAGACAAAGAACGCGGAAATTCGATTGCTACAGGATTCACTATAGACTGAAAAGACATAAATGTAGAGCAACAATTACCTGAGATTGCCGTTAAGAGTGTGGCTTGAGACAGATAACATACAAAATAATGGCTGCAGCGCACCGAAAAAGCATCCAAATATATGGCCCACCAAAGGCCAGGACCCATTAATTGCTTTAACCATGGCACTAAACAATTCGAAAGATTCAGGAATATCACAGCCAGAAAAACATTAAAAACAATTCGTATTATAACTGCCATAGTCTTTACTTTAGCATTGGGATCTGGTCGATAATCCTTTAAGGAAACCCAAGGTCCTAATATTAAAGAAGCTGGATTTGCAAGATACCCAAAAAACTCAATCAAATGAAACTTTAACTTTTCATTTTGTATTTCAAACGCTAACGAAATCAATTTCATGCTCACTACCATTTGTGGCCCCCTGATCGTTTCGTATTGCTCTGACTTAAGCAAATACTCAAACAATAATTGCCAAACTATGGTGTACATACATAATACGGCACCTGTGCGTTTAATTTTCATCAATACCGCCACCTTAAGGAAAGTGCACAAATTTATAATATGTAATCCTACGTAAATACTAGCTTGGGTACCCACATAAAACCATAGTCCTAGCAGTCCCCATATTAACGAGCTGAAGTGGTACAAATATTGATGCCTACTATTATTATCCACTAAACGTTTCAATAGTTCCCAGGACATGCGATGCAGAACGGCACATCCTAGAAGCACAATTATGTACTGTTGTACTTGTTGGGTGGACGATTGCATGCAACCTTCATAGACATCCTTAAATGATTCATCTGGCGGCATGAGCATTGCATCGTAATCATAGTCTTCGTTGCCATCCAATTCATTATCGCCCAATTGGTCATAGTAGTAATAATCCATTATTTGCTCCCAGTTACTCTTTTACTAATAAATTACACTTTAACTTGTCTATTTTTAAATTCTGTTCCTTTTTCACGATTCAGTTCATTTGTGATTTATAACAAGTGCAACAGCATCAACTGATTGCCGGCACTTTGCCATTTCCCCTTTCTGAAATTCTCCTTCTTTATTTTCTATGTTACTTCTTGCAATTCAGCATGACTACATGGTGTTGTTAAATTTGCGTTTTCCCATGCAATACAGCGTTTTTAGACTTTATGTCATCATGATTATGGTGAAAATTATAAAAAAAAGAAATACACACAGAAAGCAACACATTTGCATTACAAATGCAAATTTTAAGCGAAACGAAGCTAGATCGCCCAAGTATCGAAGTAAGCGCTACAACCTACTTTACAGCAATATTACACTGACCTTTTTTGAATGCATTGTAGCTTCTATCTTTAGCTGTAGAATGTGGCTTGGCATAAGCCTTAAAATTAAATAAATATACTACAGATGGGCAGACTGATTCTAACACCAAGTGCATTAAATCAGAAACTTTAATATAAATTTATTACGTACATAAATAGATAAGGTAATTTGATGTGTGGCTATGCCTGTGTAAATATCTGGCAAGCCAACAAAAATTCTTCTTCTTGAGTGGTGAATATGTCAGTTTTTAATACTTCAATAATCTTCTTGTCAAGGGAGGAGCAGTCAACAGTGATATCGTAGTGACAAAGAGTGAAAAATAAAGAATAAAATAATAAAGAAAGAAAAAACTAAAACAAGATATCTCAAAAACTTCAAAACAAGGCGTTGCAGCGCCAAACACTGCTAAAATATTTTATATTAAAATTTTAATTAAGGCTTAAAGTGTAGAAATACGATTAAAGTGTCTAACAATCCTTGCAGAGGAACTGGAAACGCAGTAAAAATATCGTTTGAAGGTTAAGGGAATTCATTTAAAACAAGAGCTGATTCATCATCAGCTGAACTCAGCCTGTAAATTGAGTGTGGCATTTAAAGAGACTTTAGACGAAACAAGAAGAACTTGTTTTCATCTTCTAGCATTACAAGTGAACTTTTTCCTTTTTAGTTTCCATTTTCGATTTTTCTCGTTACATTTTTCTGTTCGATTGCTAGCGATTGTCAAGGACACCATTACAAAAACATTAAAGCGATAAAAAGGCAGACAACAGCATGCCACAAAAAAGAACAAGAGCATAATAAATAAATAATAAAAAGTATAATCGTTTATATGTACGTGTGAATGTTGTTTGTCTTATTACAGTTGCCATGGAAGAGAAACGTATTGCCGATTATTTTGTTGTGGCCGGCATGCCAGAAAAGCCAAAGCTGCTACAAGAAAGCAATTTTAAAGATTCCAGCCATTTAAGGGCTGCCAGTTCAATAGATCCCATCACAGATATTGGAGTTTTCTTTCCCCTATTAGGCGAAGAGATACCCGAAGATTATACGGTGTTAGAAAGTACGCCTACGGGATTGCCAGCAAATTTAAACTATGGCTCAATACGATCAACGGAATGTTATATATACTACAGGCGTGGAAAGGATCGTCCACCGTTGGTGGATATTGGTAAGTCGTAGGAAGTAAACATACTGTACATACCTACATTCTACACATTTTAATTTTAATTATACCTCAGGCAGTGGTGGTACCTTAATACTTCCTACACTTTAAGTGAAAGCAGTTTCGACGATACGATAATAAAGACAGATTATCAGAGACCATTTCCTATTAGCTTTTTAAAATGTAAAATATTTATTAGATTGTGAAAGTAACAATTTATGTATACTGCCTCCATAATTTTAAATTTCCACAAATTAGCTCTTGTTATATAGACAAAACCAATCAAACAGAAACAAATTTTGGAAACGGTGAAGTTTTTACCAAAGCTAGATAGATACCGTTAATATAATATTACCTTCTAAATATAACATTTTTTACGAATTATATGATAAATTTTTTATAATTATTGGTGTTCCTAGCAGGACGACCTTGTACCATTATCACCCGCTTGATCTTAAACTTCCTTTTAACATCTGTTTAGTGCCTTCCTACTCATACTAATAAGCCACTATTATACTATTATAAGCCACTATACTCCCCATCTTTACATGTTTGTTTAGCAAAATTTTAGAAAATGACATCTTGTGTACGTATCCTAGCATCTTAAAATCTTTAGTTAAAATATTAAGATTGAATTGTATAAAGCACAGTGATTGTAATGATGGATTCCATAGTTACGTCTCTTCTCTTAGACCAATCATTTTCATTTACTCAAAGCATTCATTAAAGTGATTATAAATTTCTTAATGCCCTATTGACCACTGACTTATGTCCAAACGTTTGATGTTCTACCCAGCCCGATCGTTGAAAATATCAAAATATAAAATTAAAAAGAAAACTTACTTGTTCTTTATATCCAAAAAGCTTATGACAGTAGTACAAAGTATTTAGATTGTAGTACGTGTAATTAAATAATTTTAATTCACTTCAAAATTCGAGAACGAATGTATTTTTAAAATAAAAAGTAAATATTAATCTGATTAACATACATACACGAGTAGCTACGGTATAACCTAATTCAGCGAACAATTGTTTATAAAACAAAAATAATTCTTTTTATATACTGTAACGACAAATGAATTGTAATCTTTATGTGTGTATTTACAGGTGTTCTTTATGAGGGCCACGAACGTATTATGTCTGATGCAGAAATTGTTGCCGAAACTCCTGGCGGTCGTGTGGCCAATGTTAATAACTCTTCGGCGAAAACTTTTCTTACTTATCGACGTGCTCCTGCTGAAATGCCATGCAATGAATTAGTAGTTACGGATCTTTGTGTGATTGTTGGCAGCAAAGGAGAGAAACCACCACATGCCTTTTGTTTAATCTATAAGTCTTTGAATAAAGCTTTTACCGGTAGCGATGTTTATTTATGCTACAAAAAATCTATGTACCGTCCAAAACACATCAGTTATCAACCAGAAATATTACTACGTTATCCTACAGTCGATCATAATGATTTTCCATTAAATTTGTGTCCTAGTGTACCGTTATTTTGTTTACCCATGGGTGCATCCCTCGAAGCCTGGCCACATGTTGCTGAGAATAGAAAGCGTAAACCAACTGCTCCTATATTTAGTACATTCGTACTTACTGTAAATGATGGTACTTACAAAGTATACGGTTCAGCTTTGACATTTTATGAAGATTTTGAGTGAGTGAAAATAATATCCAAAATTATATCGAATATTAAATTTCCTTTCCTTTTTTTCGATAGTGAGTCTCAACTAACGGAACAACAACGTGAATTACTTAGCTGGGATGAAGAATTTGCAAAACATCATTCGCTGCATATCATAAAAGCGATTTGTTTATTGTCACATTATCCATTCGGAGATACATTCGATAACTGGTTGAAATATTTACACGTAAGTAAAATAAATATAATAGAAAACGTAATAAACAATTGAAAAAAAAAAACGAAAAATTGATAAAAAAAAAAAAAAATTCTAGCGCTTGGCTGTTTTTGGTGTTGATTTACCCATACCCATTGAACGTTATATAACCCAACTACTCGATGAAGTACCATTTCCATCGCCTAGTATACATTTACAGGTATAAAGTATAAAATAAAAAGTTCTAATGAAAATGACTGATAATACAATATTTATACACAATACAACAGCTTTCGAGTGAATCTAATGATCGCATTCTATTGACCCAACCGGAAGATTCACCTTTACCAAGAAGTGGCGCAGGTTTTCATATGCTTTTGCAAAATTTGGGCACTGAAAATTGTTTACATGTGTTACTTCTGGCTTTAACTGAACAAAAAATACTCATACACTCTTTGAGGTAAATGGAAAAATGAATACCTGTTAACTGAATAACCACTGAATTGACCATGAATCGTTGTTTTTTCTTTTAGGCCAGCCACTTTGACTGCCGTAGCTGAAGCAATTGTCTCGTTATTATTTCCTTTTAAATGGCAATGTCCCTACATTCCTTTATGTCCTTTGGGCTTAGCAGAAGTCTTGCATGCTCCTGTACCTTATTTAATAGGTGTAGATTCCAGATTTTTCGATTTATATGAACCTCCCACAGATGTTACTTGCATCGATTTGGATACAAACACAATAAGTGTAAGTTACAAATCCTTCATATAACTTACGGCTTAACACTTAATGCTTTTATTATTTTTAAAGTTATGCGAATCCCAAAAACATTTACTTGTTAAACTGTTGCCGAAAAGGGCGGCTCGAATTCTAAGGCAAACACTTTTAGAGCTAGAGCAAATTAAGCCCTACAACATAGCCTGTAATAATAGCTTAGATCGTGATTTACGTAGACGCAAGCGAGAGGTAAATTTGATTGTATTTTCTGAAAAAAAAAATTACATGATTTTATAATAGTTTTACTCTCTCTCTTTTAAAGCTTCATTTGGAGCAGCGTATACAAGAAGCCTTTTTACTATTTATGGCGTCGATTTTACGTGGTTATCGCGATTATTTGGTACCCATTTCAAAGGCTCCTTCCGTTGGTGCCACCGATCCCAGTGCCTTATTTCAATTAAAAGCTTTTCTACGTTCCAGAGATAAGGTAAGGTTCATTGACACTTGTTTGTAGTTGAAATACTTTGGCTCAATAATTTATAAGATTTATTTCATTTAGGCTTATCAAAAGTTCTTTGAATTATTAATGAAAACTCAAATGTTTATACGTTTTATTGAGGAAAGATCTTTCGTATCAGATGGCGATCATGGTTTAACGTTCTTCGATGAATGTGCTGAAAAGGTTGGCTCTTATGATGAAACGCCATCTGATGTGCGTTTGGTGGATTGGGAGACAGGTCAAAGTAGCGAACGCACAAAATATATATTTCCACCAGATAGTATTGGGCCCACCAAAGGTAAATACATAAATAAATCAATAAAAAACTGATTAAAATATATGCAGGAATGCTTAGCTTTGTATTTTTAAATTTTTTATTTATGTTCAGCAAATATTTTAACCGCAAATGCTTTTTTTGTTTGCTTTGTTTTTGCATTTAGTTATTATATTAATAAACAAATATAGCATGTTGCGTTAAATATAATTTCTTATCTTGCACATACATATTTTTGTTTTTTGTAGACCACAACGTCCAAGAAGCTGTTTATAATTATGAAAGTTTTACTTTAAATCCCAACTTATTAAAATCTTCGAAAAAGACTGGAATATCGAACATAATACAACAACAAATAAATGGTTGCTTAGCACCAGGCTCACCAATTGCACGACGTACAAAACATGAAATAAAATTATCACAAAAAATGGCTAGACGCTGCCAAAGCCGTCCAGAGTTGTGGTCAAAGTACTTATTGGCTACTTGTTATTCATTGTACTTTTTGATTTTACCATCTATGGTTTTGGATACTCGCAGGGCGGGCAAAGAGCACGACATCCTACGAGCAGCCTATGATATGTTGGTTAAAGCCAGTAAAATAAAAATTAATTGCGATGAATTTTGTTATCGCATTATGATGCAATTATGTGGCACATACAATATGCCAGTCTTAGCTGTACGCCTGCACTATCTTATGAAGAGATCAGGTGTACAACCTAATGCGTTGACGTATGGTTTCTATAATCGTTGCGTACTGGAATCGGAATGGCCGAGCGATAGCACCACCCTAAGTCAGTTGCGTTGGAATCGTATCAAGAATGTTGTATTGGGCGCTGCTCACTTCAAGAGGGCTGGCAAATTAAGAGCTTCAAAGAAACCATTATCAGCTTCTTATGACAACAATTTGAGTACTTTGGAAACGGTGGATGGCACTTCACGTACTAGTTTAGAATCCTCGAATTCTTCACAACTCGTTACCGTTGGTGGGGCAGGTGGTGACGGTTACGGTGTAAACCTATTGGATTTTTCGGCATTTGACAAATTACGTTCTAAGTTGGGTAGCATTGTTCGTCAGTCAATTGGTTCCCAAGATGCCACAGATGATGTCATATCCAGTGCTGGTTTGCTAATTTCTGGTGACTCTAAAGCATCAACGGAAAGTACTGTAACTACCATAAAGTCCAATGTCCCACCACCCAGTCCACAGCCAACTGCTAGTGATCTTACAAAAAGGCAACTATCGAATCGTGAAAGTTTTGGCGGTGATGCAGAGCTTTTAAATAAGCTACAAAGACAACAAACTCTTACAGAGATGAACAATAAAAAGATAATGAACATTGGTGACGACGACGATGATGATCTAATCAACAAGAGTAATTTCAATGATTTTGCCAGTTCACAAGAGGATTTAGACGATGAACACGTACATGAGACCGAAGATGAAGATGATGACCATGCCTTGGCTGAACAAATACAAAGTCCAACAAAGTAAACATTTTCTTTTAAAAATTTAATACAAAATAAGTACTTACCACCTATATGCATTGCAGAATATCGCCCAGAACTCCGGTGACGCAAAATGACCCGCTAGGCGCTTTGAATGAAGAGGAAGCTCCCGTTGCTGTACCTACAACGGATAATCAATCTGCAATGGGTGTTTCATCCAGTTTTAATAATAATACTTTGTACAGCGATAAACCCATATTGTTTAAAGGACAACGTAGTGCAACATTTGATGAATCCACACAATTAAATAAAAATATGCAACGTTCCGAAACAATGCCCGGTTCAAGTGTAGCCTCAAGTTTGGCCAATTTGGGTTCATCATTTAAATTGAATTTTGGGTAAGTAATTAATAATTTAAGTAACACCTAACGTTTTAAAGAAAGAAAATATTTTTCTTGTAAGTAATTAATTACTTATAAACAGTTTTTCGCAATAAGATTAATTCTTACAAAGTATTATCGTAACATTTGAAAAGGTATTCTTCATTCTTTAAAAGAAACATTTTCTCTTTGTTGGACACAAAAACACACTTCCCGGTGATTTCATACGTTTCCAAAATGTAAATTTATCTTAACTGTCCTTAAGTGTCGTGATTCTTTTTGCATTTTTATTTGAATAAAACCGTCTCATGTTTCTTCCTCCTTATTCCTTTCCTAAACAGTTTGAAAACTAATAGTTTTTTAGGGGTCACAAAGTTGGTAATATAGAAGATTACTGCATTAATCATCAGAAATTAAACTTTATTGTTGTATCACAAGACCAAACATTTTTGTATTAAGTCTTCAATACTAGTTTAGTTAAATTAGGGTAATCTAGGTAGGATTGGTTAAAAAGGTGCACAGATAAAGCATGTATGCTGTCTCCACTCAAATATGTTTTAAGTCCATTGGGAGCGTTTCACATATTTATATCATTAGTATGCATTGATTCCCAAAAACTTCGCATACATACATATATATATATATATATATCACCGAAATTCACAATAAGTTCTTTAGTTCAATATGAAATTTGTGTTTTTTTTTGCTTTTTGCTATTTTGAAGATAATTTCGTTATACTTCTCTCATAGAATAGAATCATTGATAGCAGATCCGGATAATAAAGTGAATATATAAGAACAAAATCTCTACAATAGTCCTTCATAGTAATGCGGAAGAATGTATAATTTTTATAAGACAGTTTTATGCATTTCTTACACGATATTTTTTGAAGTGCAATGATCTTGTATGCATTTAAAAATGTTTGCTCTGTGTTAGTATACAATTTTGCTCACTTACACGCCAGTTAAAATATTGAAAAAATAAATTATTGTCTAAAAAAATAATTACTATTGTAAGCTTCCAAATATCACTATCATTATTACATTGTTTTTAAGACTTTAGTTTCATTTAGTTATACACCATGTTTAAATTATTTTATTTTAAAAGAAACAAAAAAAACGTTTGTTTTTTTATTTTGGCTTTAAGTTTTGTAAAATTTCAAATTTCATATTGTGTTGTGAACAATTCAAATATTTCTTTTTATTTTATATAAACAAACAAATATTGTAAAATGTTTTCGTAGACGTTATTCACCTGCACGCTTGTCCTTTAAGAAAGACTTGAAATTGCCCACCAATATTATAGAAAATATAAGCTACATGAGGTAAGTGTTGAAGTTTTTTTGTTTTTTCATATGATTTTGCTGTGGCCGACCGGTCGTCACATTTTACGTAACGAAGTAAAATATGTACGTTTGGCCACAACATTCAAGCTTATGTTACTGTTTTAATTTTTGTTATTAAAACTAAACTAAAGATAAATATGGTGAAGGTGAAGAAAGGTGGTGGGTAGCAAATACATAAAAGCCTTGATAAATCTCTCCTGAATGGAATTGTACAGAGACATACATACATACTTTTCATTTGTTTGGTATTTTTTTATTGTTTTTTCCATTGTTTTTTTCTTCCATTAGTTTTATATAATAATTAATATTTGAATTGCTAAAGAAAAACTTACAAACTTATCGTTTATTGTTATTATTCATTTTTATTTTGTTTTGAAAGTCATATTGTATATTCATAGATTTGTAAAAAATTCTTTCTGCATATTCTTCTCTATTATATATCATTTGTAGTTTTATAAGTAGTTTTAGAACCATCATTGTATATTAAATAAATTTTAAATCATATTTTCTAACTCCTTAAGTAGTGATAATCCCCGTAATTACAGAAAATGAACTCCCCAAACTCCTACATATGTATGTATATATGTATATAAATTAGCAATTTTATAAACACAAGCTTAGTTGACCTAAAACCATTAATATTTTACGTGTTCATTTCCTTATTATAATGATAAATATAAGCAGCAAAAAAAGCTTTCTCTTTTATAATATTCTTAAAGAATTAATAAATGTTTAATTTTTCTTTTGATAAAGTCCTAATTTTAGTGGTAAAAAGTCTAATGAAATCATTCAAGGAAGCTTAACCAGTATTAAGCACGCTGCAACTTCTATTACAAGGAAATTTGATGAAATCAAAGGTGCCATATCGGCAAATACTACGCCAGTGAAGTCGTCACTGACAACACAGGGTTACAATGACAGCGGTGTTACCGAGGAAGATATGATTGCTCATGAGGATGGTACATTGAAAATACGTCGCGTTTCCAGCGATTTGGAACATCCGTGGGGTCGTTTAAGTGAATCACGCAAGTCGAGCTATAATAATTTAGTACCGCTTGGTGAAAATACATCAACAATGAATTTAAGTACAGCCTTACTAGCACTACCCGAAAATCTCTATACAACACCACAAGATGTAAGTTAATTACGCCATTTTCCATTTTCATTTGTTGTTCAATTTGTAATAATTGCTGTTTTCAGAATATGGATGATTCTAGTGATTTTGATGTTTTAATACAAATGACTTCATGCTCCAAATGTCATAACTGCTCGGTATTATTGTATGATGAGGAAATAATGTCGGGTTGGTCAGCCGAAGATTCCAACTTAAATACAACCTGTCATGCTTGCAACAAGTTAACTGTACCTTTCCTTAGTGTACGTGTTAATATTAACGATACAAAAAAAGACAATAATAAGCCTCAAATGGATAATCTAACAATACCGTATTTGAATCCATTGGTTTTACGCAAAGAACTTGAAAATATTTTAAATCAAGAAGGTGATCTATCCCTAATAAAACCAAATTTCGTTGAGGAACATCCGATAATATACTGGAATCTTTTATGGATAATGGAACGTATAGAAAGTAAAACACATTTACCCGATCTAATTTCACCATCAATAGTAAGTCGTTTGTTGACGTTAATATAATATTTAATGTTTTAATTAATGTACTCTTTTAAAAAACAATTCCAGGATGACAGTAATTGTGATCCCTTAAGTAAAGTGAAGCATGTTAAAATACAATGCTTATGGGATAATCTTCAATTACACAGTGAGGCTGGTTTACCTATGTATATTTTATATAGACAAACGCAGCCAACAAGTCCATTACTCAAAGCTTTGCTAACTGATCAAGCTCAACTAAACAAAAAGTAAGTAAGAAACATTGTAAAACTTACAGCTTAAAGAGCAAACGAGAAATCAATTTTTTTTTTGAGTGAAACTAACGGCTTTTAAACGATTACATTCTAGTATGTTTCTGTTGAAACCTATCTGTTACTATCTAAATCCGAAATATAAAGTGGATACATTAGACTGTTAAAACCATAGTCTCGGAACTTTAAACGAGTCTCCAAAGATTTGAATAACCTTGCATTGTCCCAATTGGAACACAATACATGCTCTATAAGATAAAATTTGACTCTCGTGGGCAATTGATTCATTTATATGATTCAGTTGCTGATAATAGAAAACTTGCTGCAAATCAGTAACAACTTTCTGATAGTCAGTCGTAACTTAGGCAACAATTTTTGCAAATGGGTAGATTATGTTATGATACGCAGCTTGAGTTTGGCTCCATGTGGAGGTTTATTGCCATAATTTATGTTCGATATATTCGACAATTTTTCATCTACAGTGAGCGCCAAAAGTGAGTAAACACCACTGAAATAAGATAGCGAGAAAAGTAAATGAGAAGAGTCGAAGAAATTTCCAAAAATAAAAACGTTTATTTATTACTTATAAAATGTTAAAACAAAAACAACAATTCATGATAAAAGAACTTTTTTTTATACTTAAGAACATATACTTTAAGAACATAAAAAATTTAAAATTATAGTGGGCGTTGACTCACTTATGGTGCTCACTGTATATTGAACAAGAACTATAACATGTCTTTGTGCTGGTGTCCTTCGTATTCTCTGGTAGTTAAGCGACTAATTTGTTAATTTATCAGAGTAGTTTTGAGTTTAATTGGCCTCTTCAACGAATCTACCTGGTAGACCAATACTCTGGGAGTGGTATAACAAATAGTTCTGCCTCTTTCACTCTTCGTACAATTTTATTCCTAATACCAAAACAACACACAGACGGCGAACCTGGCCAGACCGATTTTTTCTATCATTTGGACTCCAAACTCCACCAAATGTAGTACACTTACATATACAAGACGAGATACTGATTATTACTAAAGCCAATCTTATATAAAAAATAATGGATTTCTTGTTTCCTTTTATCATTATCATTCAATAATCAATATCAATAATTGAATTATTCTTTATCTAATATTTTTAAATTTTACAGCGTCATACAGCAAATTGTTTCTGCCATACGGTGTAATGACCTCTTAATGCCGGTTAAGAAATTGGCCAACGAACGTTATAAACTAAAGAATAGTGGCGTAGATCGTTCTCATTCAATATATCGTGATATACTATTTCTAGCTATAACAGCTATAGGTCGTTCAAATGTGGATTTGGCAACATTCCATCGTGAATATGCTGCAGTATTTGATAAACTAACAGAAAAAGAGTGCAATATGTATTATCGTAATCAAGATTTGCCACCGTCAGCAGCGACCATATTTTGTCGAGCCTATTTTAAGCCGCTACTGTTACTTCCTTGACGTGAATTGAATTTAATGCAGCAACAATTTCACAGAGATCAAATGATAAAAAGTAATACGTAATGATTATAACAAACAAAACTAACAACAACAAAAAAAAACTAATTGCAACACTTATTTGCAAATAAAAAGGCAATCAATAATGATACTTAAATGTAAAGGAAATTTTTAGACTTTAGTTTAGTAAGAGGAATTTTTGTTAACAAAATAATAGATTTAGGACTTTCGAAATCATCATAAAGGACAGAAAAAAAAGCACATTTACTTATTAGGTTATTCAATTTTAAACTTTTATTTCTTTATTTAACTTATGTTTTATACGGTATTCGTTCAATAAAGTTTTATGGAGAACAATACATTTTTGATTTTGTTCGCTTAACGAGGTGTAAGAAATTAATTATTATACAGGTGACGATAGGCAAGTGTTACCATATTCTAAAAACATTTAAAATTGTAAGAAAAATGTCGATAATAGTCTACTTGAAATGCTATCACACACGACTTGAACAAGGCCTGAAAAAAACATTAAATTTGGACTTGTTACCGAAGGCCAGTAAAATTAGTATGCTGCCATCATAACCTTGTACAATGGGTCAATTCGACCTCCGGGTACTGTACTTGTCTGAATTGACAAATAGACGTCCTCTAACCTATCATAACCTATTGATTGTAAATGGCAGCAGAGTGAATTTGGTAAAATTTTGAAGATCGAAGCACCTAAATAAAAATTGTTATTTGTATGGGAAATAGTTTGAGAAATTGTTTTTCATTTAGTTTGTATTATTAGATAAAAAGATACAAAATTTATTTTTCTATTAAAAATCACTAAAAAAAATCTGAATAATTTCTTCCTAAAATAAGCCTCAATTGAATCTAATTATTTAATGGTAATAAATTTATAATTTCTTTTTTTTAATTCTTTTTAAAGCATAACGACTGGTTTATTTGTGACAATATGTATAAACAAAAAAAAAAAACGATAAAGATTTAAATTTAACAGAATATAAAAACATCTATTTTTTTAATTACAATATATTATTACATAATTATATTTGTAGATTTGTATAGTACGTATGTATGTTTCTCTAAAATTCATACTTTACATACACATATTACATATATTATATGTATGTATGTATATTAAAAGATTGTTTATGTATGTTTGTATGTACTTACTAATTATATTTTTAAATATTTAATCATATGCCTTATTATTGTTAATTCTAAAGACAAGAAAAAAAAAGAAACAGCAAAATTATTGATCATATTTTAGAAATTTTATAAAGCAAGAAAAATAAAATGAAGAACGAACATAGTATGCAAGTAAAGAGTATATAAAAAATTTCATGTACATTAACAACAATGAAATAGTAAATAGAGTAGTAGTATATAATCATTACTATATAGATATACATATATATAGAGAGAAGGTTAAAAAAGAACAACATTAATACAATGTTAATCCTCTTTAACTCTACTTTTTTAATTCTATTTTTTTTTTTAACTAATAAAACAAAAATTTTTTTATTTTACTTGCACCCATAGATACCATTAATTTATTAAAAATTCAAAATAATTTGCTCCAATTTAAATATAATATTAAAAAAGAATATTAATGAAACTATATTTTAAATGTTAATGAAGTAAATATAGTTTTATTTAAATAAGGAATTTCTTTTTTCTCTCAAATATATAAAATATACGATATATACATATATAAATCTATTGCTAGTAAAATATCTGCTTTAGTAAAAAGCAACGAGATAAAACAAAATATAGTAAACACTTGGAAGATTTTCTTCAAAAATGACTAACACGTGAACCAGGTTGTCAATGATGCATAACTTTGTATTCGCTGATTACCTAACTGTAAGTTGATGCACCACGCACTGGCCGGCAAATCATTGCCTACAGCAGTAGTTCAGTTTATAATACATTCAATATTCAACAGTGATTCATTTTATAATTGTAAACAATAACAATGAAGGTGATGACAGTTGAAAAATTCTAAATTTGAATCCTTGTTTTTGGTATAAAATTTTATCTTTTTCTGTTTTCTTTTTTTTTTGTACAAACCATTGGAATTATCACCAAAAGGAAATTTGTTTTTATAACTACCAGTCTGGGTAGTAACTATTATACAAATAATGTCAGTCTTTGACAGTGAATTTTAAATTTTCTTTTGTTTGCCAAGTGAAACAATTCAAAATAATACTCAAAAATACCGGCATACATACGGAAATTACTGAAATGAGACGTATATGGCTTACGTTCAAGATATTTGAGGTTATCCTGGGATTGTTTTGTCTGGGATATCACGCTCGTGGTTTTCTAAATATTGGCAACATTCAAGATCACTACGCTTATGTTGCTGTCTTTGCTGGTTTCACTTTAATGGCCATGTTCGGTTGCCTGAGCATATGTTCCAAGCAGGCTGTATCACCGTTTCGTGAGGGCTGCTTAAATCTGTTTGCTGCCGTATCCTTTATATCTATCTCATTAGATAGTATGTTTCATGCTGAAAGGGATTTTTATTTAATGTATCTGTCAGCTAACCTTCACGAAGAAACTCTTGAAGAACTGGAGATTACCAAACAACCTCATTCATTTTTTAGATATTCAAAAGCCCAAAGCATAGCAGCCTTATGTGGTGGTTCTCTATTTCTTTTGCATGCAATTTTGGCATTCGACTTGGCAATGGTCAACATTGATGGTATGTCATCAAGTGACAGCGAAGATGAAAATGCTGAAGACTCGGAATTTGCCGAACATTTACTTTTCTATGTATTTAGCAAGCCAGTGCATCAATGGTTAAATCATTTTGAATGGTTTCATACACTGGCTGATGCACCGACTATACTGCGCAGAGAACAATTAATAAATCGTATAAATTTAACAGATTTTCTAAGTTCTAACGATTGCACTACAGAAACAAAGCAGACTTAAACAAATCTAACATAACATCCGAAGAATGTATCAGTTTATGTTTATTGTAATAATATCTTTATTATCATGATTTATTTTGTATCATCTCTTCGGTTTATTCAATCTGTAAGACCATATATGTAATAAAGAAATCTTTAAAAAGAAAAGTTCATAAAAAATGTATATTTGAACAGAAAATATTTTTTGTAAACTTTGATGGAATGTCTTCTGTACGTGCATTGATAGGAAATATTTTTACGTCTACCCAATCATACATCATCATCATCGTAGAAAACCACAGAGTGAAGTGGTATTTGTTTAAAATTTAAAGAATTTTGGATAAGGTTTCAAAAGAAAACAAAATGGTATTTAAAGTTGGTAACTTCCTTCGGAGTTTCTGAGGCTAACCTAATTTTTTTAGGAAATAAGAAAACTGATATACTTTTTTTTTTGTGTATTAAGGAACAAAATAGGACTTATTTTTAACAATGGTTGTAAGCCTTACTATAATTTTTATGCAAGTAATTGTTATGATTATAACACCAGATGGAGCTGTAATTTCCGTTATATCCGGTGAAGACAAATAATTGTAAATGTAAAAAATACCAAACAAATGTCGATAAACTACATTTCATCCTTAATTCAACAATAATTTATGCAATTGAATGTAAATTAGAATCAACACAGAATTTCTCTTAACTCAAGATGGTCACTTTATATAAGGCATTTAGAAAATCTACGCCATATATGTATGTACATAAATACCATTTGACAAACAAAGGAAAATTAGAATTCACTGTCAAACGACATTGACTAGTTGTACAAATAATTACGTCGACTTTATTAGTCATACATATACATATATCAATCAATCAATCAATTTAAAATAATACTCAAAAATACAAGCATACATACGGGAAATTCGTAAAATGAGACGTGTATGGTTTACGTTCAAGATTTTTGAGGTACTCCTGGGATTGTCTTGTCTGGGATATCACGCTCGTGGTTTTCTAAGTATTACCAACATTCAAGATCACTACTCTTATGTTGCTGTTTTTGTTGGTTTCACTTTAATGGCTATGTTCGGTTGCATTAGCATATGTTTAAAGGAAAATGTGTCACCGTTGCGTGAGGGTTGTTTAAATATGTTTGCTGCCATAGCTTTTATATCTGTCTCGATAAATAGTATGTATCATGCTGAAAAGGATTATTATTTAATGTATCTGTCAGCTCAAGTTGAGGCTGAAGCCCTCGAAGAACTTGAGGTTAGCAATGAACCGCATCCGTTTTTTAAATATTCAAAAGCACAGAGCGTAGCAGCCTTATGTTGTGGTTCTCTATTCCTTTTGCATGCTATGTTTGCATTGGACTTTGCAATGGTCACTGCTGAAGAAGAATCAAGTGAAAGCGATGAAGAAGATGAACACAATAAATATGCCGAAAATATGATTTTCTATGTATTTACCAAGCGAGTGCATGAGTGGTTAAATCATTTTGAATGGTTTCATACACTGGCTGATGAACGGGTTGCACGTAAACGGACTGAAGTCCTAATTCGAGTAAATCTACACCACTGATGCAATTCGCTTAAGTTGGTTTTTTTATTTATCCACAAATAATAAAACGAGTTTCAAGTATGTTTTCTTATTTTTATGTTTGGTTTGCATTAAAATTGTTTGCAATTTTTGTTGTATTTGTTATATGAGAAAGAACGCCGTGATGGTAAATATATATATATTCTTTTTTTTTTGTTTTTGAACGATAATAAAATCTTTCACAAAAAGGATTGAATTTTTTTTTAATATATTTTATATCACTAAAGCTAATAGTAAACTAAAAGAAAATATATAATGAATGATTACTTACAACACTAACATATTTGAATACATCTAAGCACCTACTCAGTAATATGGGTGAGAAAAGTAAAAAAGGGACAACAAACGAATATTATATATTGTATAAACATCAAAATATAAAAATACGAACGTAATCATTTGCAAATACAAAGACAACAATGCTATGAGATGAGATGATACGAAATCGTAAGAATAACATCAATCCAATATTACAACATCGTCATCTTCTACGGTTGGCGACGCTGTCGCAGTTCTTGTTAATGTTCTGGTTGATGTTGTGGGGGAAGAGTGTTTCGGCGTATCCACTTTCTCTTTACCTTTTTGTTGTAGAAACTGACTGATCAATTTGTTTTTAGCTGGTGTTGAAATTTGTTGACCTCGAGGCACCGACATTAGTAAAGGCACTCGTTTCTTTTCTTTAGAAGTTTGTTTGTTTGTTGTTTCTGTGGCAGTTTTATCAGTTGTTGTTGTGTTTGACGAAGCGGGTTTTGCATTTTGTAACTTTTTCGATTTTTCATCGGCAGTCAAAACTTTAGCAAACTTTGTTATTTGGGATGTTATACTTTTCTCCTTTCCTTTTCCAGTAGCATTGTCCTCGGCAGCTTCTATTACACGTGTTGAATTGCATTCACCGATTGTCGTTGATGTTGATGCTTCAGCATTTTCTTCGGTTTTAACATCTTTTTCGGCTTTAACAAACTTCGGTGGCAGTGTGTATTTCCAAGAATTATGCAATTCTAGCGATGATAAATTCATTTTATCCAATATGTCCTGTTTGACTACCCAACATAGTCGCCTTTTGCATTTTTTCTTCTTTTTATTAGTTTCTGTAGTGTCATCACTGTTTTGTTCCATGTCCTGTATACTAGATGCTTTTGCATCAACCACTTGCCATTCAGCCATTTCATCAATTTTATCACGTATCACTGATTTCAGTGGCTTTCGTAAATCGCCATTTTTAACAGATTCTTCTGTTTTCTCTATATAAGCGATATATTCGTTGATCAAAAAGTTTTTTGAATGATTATTGCCATGTATTACACGTATAAGATCTTTAACCATATTATCCGATAATGTTATAGGTTTTAATTTATCTTGATTACCATTAGCATTACTAGACGGAGAAGTTGTTTCTACAGAGTTTTCAGTTTCCACTTCTTCGACGATTGGAGGTTCGGTCAGAAGCATTGCTTTCTTTTCTAATGCATCCCATAATATGTTTGCACAATTCGACGGTTGATTGCCATCTATGTCAGCCCATATACATCCTATTAAACGGGGTTTGATTTTCTCCGTTTTCTTTTTCATTTCTTGAGCAAATTCTTGCTGTAATATTTGTAGTTTGACCTTTTGAGCTTCTCGGGTATTGTCATTAGCCAAGCCGTTTTCATCTTCATTTTGTAATTCTTCGTCACTCAAATGACCATGTGGTACAAACCATTCGTTGTCAACTTCGTAGTCATCGTCTTCGGATTCTTTTTCTTTGTCGTCATCACTACCATCCTCAAGCGATTCACCAGGTTCTTCCTCTTCCCATTCATCATCTGAATCCACTTCGTAATCAAATATTTTCTATCAAAATAATAAAAGTTTATAAGTTTCATTCAAATAACCGTTAACGAAACAAAAACTCACCTTATCCTGAGCAAACGGTCTTCGTGGTTTGACAACTGACGATTTTTTTCTCCAAGTACCGTAGTAGGGCGGCCTTCGATTATCATGAAATTTATAGAATTTAACTCGCATTTGTTCACGTACATAATCCGGAGTATCTTCAATAATAGCTTGGCCCACACGTTCCAATTCGTCTTCTGCGAAATAAAAATATGTACAAAATTAGTATTTAATGATGATAACTATTATGTACTATCAACTGTTTGTACTCGCCCACAATAATGACATCATCTTTCGATTCAGTTGAGGGTCGTCTCCATTTACCGGGAGTTATTTTACCAGATCGCAGTTCAGATAGGTATAATTGTGATTTGGGTAGAGGTTTACGCCGCACAATATCTTCATCATCTTCGTCGCCTTTATGTGTAGAACCCAGAAGAATATCTAAATGATTTTTATCCTCTGGTGTAAATACTTTACGACAAATTGGTGCCAATTTCATGTCGCCTTTCACTTGAAATGGTCTGAATGCGAGAAGTTTTGTACCATCTTCAGTGCTACTATCATCGTCGTTTTTCAGCTGATTACTCGTTGGAGTTTTGGCCACAAAGAACTTAGTGAAGGCTTGAGCAGCCTTCTTCTTTTTTAATGCGGCTTCCTCTTTTTCTTGCTCTTTTCGTTTACGGTCTTCCTCCTTTTTACGCAACTCCTCCTCTCTCGCTTCGTGTCTTTTACGTTTCTCTTCATTTTTCGCTTCTATTTCTGCCAAACGTTTACGTTCCTTATCTTCGCGTTCTTTTCGTTTTTGCTCTTCCTTTTCTTCGCGTTCTTTACGTTTTTGGTCTTCTTTCTCCTCGCGTTCCCGTTTCTTCGCCAGTTCCCTTTCTTCTTTCTCTTGTTGCCTTCTCATTTTTTCTTCTTGCAACTTGCGTTCCTTCTCCTCACGGACCTTCCGTCGTTGCTCCATAAGTTTGATTTGCTTTGGAGTTAATGTTTTCCCCGTGACACTTGTATTGTGGCCATCCGTTTGCGGTTCTGCAGTGGTATTCAAGTTTGATTTGACATCATCACTAACGTCAGATGAAATATTAACCGGTTTCTCCACTTCATCATCCGCTCCATTGTCACTTTGAACGCCTATGTCCAAGTCTAAATTAGTATTCATCTTCTTTTCTTTCTCTTTCAATAGCTCAGAAGCTTTAGAAATCTTTTTCGGCGTGTCCTTTGCTGATGCCACATCATTCTTGGAGGATGTTCTCGTTTCCTTAATTTTCTCCTGTTGTTTCGAGTCATTGTTTGCAGTTCTAGTTTCACGCGTTTTATTTTTGTGATCATCTCGTTGAAAAAACTTTTTTAAACTTTCGCTGTCGGATTTTTCAATAGCGCTTATTCCTTTTGATTTAGTTGGTTTACTTTTTCGTTCTTTCTTTTGTTCGTCTTCTTCTTTTTCCGCCTCAGGTTCAGAGTCAACAGTAATTGTATCAATATTCTGTGTAAAGAATATTTAAAAAGTATTTTGTACAGTTGAGTTCAAAGCATAAAAATACATGCCGTTGATCCTCTTTTTATAGGAGACACATATGTACCTATGAAATACCTATAGAAATTTAAATAGCAACCACTTCTTCTGTCCTCTTTTTGGTTTTCTTAAAGTCATAAATATAGCTATTGCCTACAACAGGCTAAACAAGAAATTACACAAAATCCCATTTGGAATCACTTGGATGGCGACATATACAGAAAAAAGTTCTACACGAGTAAATGGGTTAGGTTAGAGGACGTGTACTTGTCAATTAAGACAAGTACAGTACTCTGAGGTCGAAATTGGCCCATTGTACAACGTCCTTAAAGAGGGAAGGATAATAGAGGGAATAGGATAAACAGGAGAGGTTGTTGGAAAGGGGAGAATGAGAAGCGGAGGAATTACACAGACCAGACAAACAAAAAGGGAGAGCGCGACTACACTGATGAAGCCCTAGCACCCCTCAACCAGCCCAAGCCACTAATGAAACTCTGGAGAGCCTTGATGTCGGCTCTAGACACAGAATTCAAACTGTCAAAGAAGACCCTGCCAAGGGTCCCCAATCTACCAAGGGCTGGGCAGTTACAGAGGAGGTGTTCGATAGTCTCCAACTCCTCCTCATCGCAACATGCCCTGTAATAGTCCGGCTGGGATCTGTTCCAGTCAGCGACCTAATCTCGCAGTATCCTGTGATAAAACCGACAACACACCTTAAGCTGCCCTTATCCAAGCCCACTCTTACTGTTTACAGTAAATGGGTTAATCGCTACTGACAAAGAATTTCTGAAGAGTCACTTGACTAAGCATGAGCCACTTATGGAGAAGATAGTCAATGACGATAGGTGATGAAAATGTTTTTGTTTTGTACTTGGTGCAATTGGCACGATATCGTTTACATTCATCTGATGTTCCCCTATGTCCAAATACCTCATATTTATGCTGTCCATTATACGATTGTCTGATCTAGCTAATACTACAGAAGCTGTGCGCAACAGCAACACAAGTCTTTAAATGTCGATAGTTATTCAACTCGTTATGTTTATTATCCAAATTTTTTTTATAATTAAGAGGATCAAACTATGCTAAAAAAAAGCCTTGAATTGTGATTTTCTTAATATATCTATCTATAATATATAGAATATTTTGTACTCACCAGCGTTTTGCAATCTGTTTCCTCTTCCTTTTTTTCAAAATCCTTATCATTTAGTTTTTTACGTTTTTGAGGATTCAGTTCCAATTCATTTTCTTCAATATCATCGCCTGACAATTCTTGGGATGAATTATTATGAGAACCTCCTTCTGTACCAGAAGAATTATGTGCCAATTGATGAAGTTTCGATTTTCTACGTTTATTCTTTTTACCAGCACTTAATGGTAATTTAATTTGTAATTTCGAGGCACTGCCAGATTTTTCCTTTTGCAGCACACTACTACGTGTTTGTGGTGATCCAGCACCTTTTCGTTTGTCTTTAAGAATGCCTTTCGGTGTTTTCAAAGCAGTCGCATTCGCTGCAGATGTATTGGGCACATCTTCATCATTAATTTCAACAATATCATCATCATCTTCCAAAAGTGAAACCACCTCCGTTGAAGTATCATTATTGCCAATGGTCGATATTTTCTTTTTCTTTGTCGCTGCTGCCAAAATCTCTACATTTTCCTTGCTTACATTATCATTGCCATCAATAACATTACTGCTCTCATTATCATCATCGCAGGACAACTTACGCTTTCGGCCGTCCGGTACTTGTTGTTCTTTAACTTGGCTACTTCTTAGTTCACGCGTAGTATCCTTAGCTTTATCTGTTGCCGAAGCTGTTGACGCAGATTTTGAGGCAACCGGTGACGTACTGGGTGTAATGACTTTGAATGGTAAACGCGCTTGTTTTAGTTTTTTGGCACTGCTTTTTTCTGCTGCACTATTATTTGAAGCACTTTCATCTTGAATCGAATTTCTTGTCAAATGTCGCATTATTCGCAAATCTTATTTCATATAGCTCTTGAAGTTTACAATTTTAAATGGTATTTAAAATTATAATTGAAGAAAAACACCTAAAACTTTTATATTTTTATCCACAAAAAATAAATAGAAATGAAACACTATACTGCAAATATCAAATAAAAATGTTTTCTGAAAAGTGACAGAAAAACGCGCGAACTGCTAAACAAAGTAGAATGTTGCCAGATCGAATTAGATTAATTGGGAAAAAATGCCAATCGGATTATTTATAAACTGTCAAGCATTACACTCTAGCGAATTAATTTTAATCGAACCCCTTTATGTTTACCATTACGCAGATTTTTTTGATCATTTATGCATATTTAGAAGGTATATTTATTTCTTTTACTCCTATTTAAACATGGTGTCGTGTAGAATACTTAATGGTTTTATACAAAAATACCAAAAAAGTTCTTTAAAAGTATTGCCAGAGTAAAGCATTATGCAGAATGTAAATTTAAACTTGTTGAAATATTACACCAATAGTGTTAAGAAAATATTAGTGACTCTGTATAATCCTTGCGTACAACAAATTTTCGATATGATCAAATAGGCTTCAAACACTCCGGTACTGCATTAATCAAACGCTCTGGCAACTACTTACGACAAGAGACTTCCAACTTAATTAATCGACCATACTAAAACAGCGACTTGGTAATCACAGGGTTACTTGGTAATGCCGTAAGAAAGGCACAACTTAGGGTGTGAAGGATCAGTTGAAAATCTAGATGGAGTAGTTGATATTTATCTGCTTCCTTTTTAGTTTTCCAACATAGTGGCGAAATTAAGTTAAATACGTTAGAAAGCAGTTTTCCTCCTGAATACATATATGCTGAGCGGTTAACATAAAATAAATAGTCGTTGAAAGAACTGCGGTACAATATGGAAACAATCACACAGGCGTGAGTATGTACATATTTCTTAACCGTAGCTTTGAAAATTTGTTTACAATATCCCCCCATATTGCCCACAGGTTAACAATTAACTGGAACCCTCAACATAATTTAAAAGTTGATCTAGAAACAAATGTTTGCGATACCTTGCTTTTCCAAACATACAATCAAAAATTTGGTAATGCAGTTTAGTTTAAAATCAATTTTTTTTTATTGCACTTGTCTGATTCCCATGCCAGCGTCAAATGCTAAAAATTAAGAAAATTTACTGAATATTATTTATCAAATAATATGCGCTGTTTAAATTAAAAACAGAATTTATATATTATTTTCTTTATGTTTATGTTCTTTTTTAATTAACACTTACGAAGTTATTGTTGGAGTAAGCTTAACACACTACTTGTCATTAGAATACGATAGACGACTGTATTAATAAATATTTCTTAATTTTTTTTCGTTACATTTGTTAGTTAATAATATACCAAAATTAGATATATTTAAAACAATAATCTATCTACAATTATATTTTATATAAATTTATTATATTTTTATAAACAAGTATATCAAAGAGGAATAGAATCATGAAACTAAATATGTAATACCTATTTTATTTATTTAAGACATAGGATAAATTAAAGAGCACTAAACACCATCAGCTTAATTTACAAATTAATTTGGAGATGTTAGACGATTAATAAAAACATAACTTTATTACATTTCTGCTACTTCTGATATATTAGTAGGCATTTTATGGTCTTCTTTATACGAAATTTCAGATTCGATTAGGAAATATATGAAATTAGAACTTAAGATAATATAGTAAAATATCCATCTAATTACTTTAATTAATAAATTCTTAGCAAATAGTCTCTCACTTTAATATATTTTTCTTATCATTAAGCTCCAGACATTCTTGACAAATATTTAGATTTGATAAATAACAATCATAACATTACTTAGTTAATTGTGCTTATGGCTTATTTTAATACTCTCGAAAACTGTTGCTGATATTCCACAGTAAGACACAGCATTTCGCCCCTGTGTTCCATCTTATCGTGAATGATATTTAGTCAAAAGTTTTGATTCCAGATTTAATTTTATTTTCACAGAAAAATACCACAATCAATGCATGTTATTTTAGCCCATTGATGATCGTCTTATTTTCTTTAGGTTTTCGTTTTTAAATAATGTTTTATTGTGTGGTCTTGCAGGCTTGTCTTATAATTAAATGTAAGATAGACTTTCATATATTTTTATAGAAAACTTTTTGCTTTTAACAATTTTTCCAAACATAAATTACCTTTTTCTCTATAAGCTTTAATTTTTTCCGAATCGCTATGGTTAGGAATTTGTTTGTATAATTATTGTGTTCTTTATTTTAACTACAATTTTTATTTGTTTACAATAATGAAAAAAATAAATAAACAATATTAGTTGCTCCTATTCTAATGACAAACAGTGTATTTCCTGTTTTAAGTTTAAAAATAGATTTCCTTCAACCAGACTGTATTACTTAATATTTTTGATGGTATTGTTGGATTTGTTGTAAATTGAAAAACTATAAAAATCCACAAAAACATAAAAGAAAGTAAATAAAAATATTTTACACTAACTAAGCAAATGTATTTTTATTTAAATTTTATTTTTAATTTTTTTTTATAATTACAGATCTTTAAATATGAGTTTTAGATGTATTTATTATGTTCATTATATTTCTTCTTTCTTTTTTCACTGTCATTTGTTATTATTATAGAATAATTTTTTATTAATTTATATTGTTTTTTCTTCTCTTCTCCTTTTTGTTTCATAATGTTTTATTATTATTATTCTTATATATCTGGGGTTTCTTTTTTTTTTCTTAAGAAAAAATTATAAGAAAATTAAAAAAAGGTGTAAATGTGTGTGTATTTGTTTAGTAGTATGTTTATTTTTTATTTCTGCTTAATTTATTTAATAATTATATTTGTTTTTATTATTTTTCTTTTTCATGTATTAAATCATAAAAGATCCTCTTGAAAAAAAAATCTTTGTTTACCATGTCTATATATAAACATATTCACACATACATATATGCATATATAGATGTGTATTAATATATGTTGTATATTCATTATTATTATTATTTTATTTATTTATTTTTTAATTTATGTATGTTATACAGCGAGAATGCAGCAGCAGTAGGTTCGTTTGGATTTGTTTTATTTTTTTTTTGTTTATCGGTTACGAGAACAAGAAGTGAATTGAAGTGGGTGAGAGGTGAGTAATATACTGAAGTGAGTGTACAAAAATAAAATAGTACAATAGTTTTTGTTTTTATTCAAATAATTTGTAAACATGATTCTTTCGAATGTATTTTCCTTCATATTTTTTTTGTTACATTTATTTAATACGTTAGCATAGTGTAAAAGGTTTGGTGTGTGTATGTGTATATAGTATGTATGATGACTACTTTTATTGAGAATGTATACGTCATATTTAGATAAATTTAAAGCGTTTAGTAAAGGGGGACTTATATTAAATTATCTGTAGTAAGTCACACATCACATTTGTATGTATATATGTTCGATTATATATCGGAAATCAACAAACCTACAGTGGAAATCAAAAAAGAAAAGTAAATAAATTTTACAAAATACTACTGATGTTTTCTTTTTTTATTAAACTATTAATACAATACAATAAACTGCCAAATTCGAACATACAGTTGTTATTAAATATTTTACAATACGAAGATCATACTGCATTCTGTGATTAAACAAAAAGCTGTTGAACTTTAACCAGTTTTCCATACTTTTTAAAACCCACTTCTCTCATTACATATGACAATCAAACAGTTTGGAGGAAATATTGTGTTACTATTATACAGCCATGGACATTAAATTAGCACAAAATCCATATATACTTTGATTGTGATTTTTTTCTCATTTGTATCGTAATTAGGCCAATTGTTTTGGTCTGCAATGTTGCGCGATGATATCTAGCTTATCTAGCTTAGCGATATTACCATTATCGTATATATTTTTTGTTTTGACTGCTAATTTGTATCGGTACCTAAATTCGAGCTGGACAGTAAATTAGCACAACGTACCTAAAAGTGTTTTAGGTACAAGTTTTGTTCGAGTATGTTTATTTTTACGGTATATTCTTTCAATTTTGTGGCATTTAAAGTAATTTTTGAAAAAAATGGTACGTGGAAAAGATTACTCACCAGAGGAGAAGCGCATTATCGTTAACTTGTGGCATGATGGGAAAAAGCTGGCTGAAATTCCCGAAATTTCGAATTGCTAGCGAAAAATGATTTATAACATCATCATTTCCTTTAAACCAAACAGAATAATGTCGCAGAAAACAAAAATTGAAGGCAACGTGTCAAGAAAACAAACCGAAATCGTTGGTCGTGCTATTGTCCGGAAGTCAAAGAAGGAGCTTCTCATGTCGTCACGCGATATTTTGAACGAAATTAACTCCCAATTCAGATTAAATTTATAGGACAGGCTACTATAAAGACGTCTTAATCACAAAAAGCTCTTTGGACGCTCTTGCCGAAAGAAGCCACTTCTACCAAAAGAAAAATATACTCAAGCGTTTAACGTTTGCTCGCACCCACAATGCTAAAGACCTCCCATTCTGGAACAAATATTTTGGAGTGATGAAACAAAGGTAAATCGTATGGGACCGGATGGTAGAGTGGTTGTTCATTGGCCAAAATGTCAGACTTTTAATCCACGCTATGCTCAAAGGACCATAACGTGTGTTCGAGGAAACACAATGGTGCGGGGAGCGTTTTCAAGGCACGGTGTAAGTCTCATTGTAAAAATTAATGAAAAAATGGACTGTCATCAGTATTTGGACAATATAAAGAACAAAATGGAACCATAAGCTTCTAAATACATGCCAGTTTTTTTCATATTTATGCAAGATAGTGGCCCCAAACACACATCTAAGCAGGCAAAGGATTGATTTTATGAAGAGCACATTCCCGTTTTAGACTGGCCATCGCAAAGTTTTGACTTAAACTCGATTGAAAACCCCCTAGAATGATGTGAAATGTACAATTGCTCAACAAAAGTACAAAAATTTGGACGATTTGAGCATTGGAATACGGAACGCTTGGTACTCGATTCCCAAAGAACTTTCCCGAAGGACATTGTCCCGTAGATGCCACGCGGCGCTTGCAAATATGGGCTACTCTACTAAATATTAATCAAATGAGCTGAAAACATTAATATTTTTACTATTTATTACAGCACATCATTTTTATTCCAGAAATTTTAATTTGTGCTATTTTACTGTCCAGCTAAAATCTGGCGTTTGGTACGTTTCAGGTCTTAATGAGCAGACGACTGGCAATATCGTCAAAACTTTTGTCTCTTTTTAAAGAAGAAGATGTATTTTAAGTTCCTATGTTTAAATTTTTTTATGAGTAGACCTAAAATACTATAAAAAATATGATTATTTTTATGACGAAGTTTTGTGCTAATTTAATGTCCATAGCTGTAGTTTCTCGTATTCTGAATTGAATACATAATAAACACTTTATAATATAACAGTATAATCAATAATATAATGTGGATACGGAAAATTTTGCTTTAATACTGCAATAAAGAGGAAAGAGGGAAAAGAGAGGGTTTGGTTCGAAAGTGTGGAGTTCTGAGAAGCAAATTTCTTTCTCTAAATGACCTTAGCAGTCACTTTATGAGTTCAATTGGAAGAGAATCCAACTGTAGAATTTTAGTGTTACTCAATTGTCCTTAAAGGAATACAGTCATTTAGTTTTGGCTTCCTGACAAAATGTAAACAACTACATAATCAGTTGACTATCGCAATAATGGAATTGGCAATATTCAATTTAAGTTATCTAAAAATTACTTTGTTTTAGCGAAAATTGTGACTTTAATTAAACATATGCTTTATAAATAGAAGAGGAAATAACTGCAATAAGAGATAAAGGAAATCATAGAATATACATTAGCATCCTGTTTTATTAAATCGACTGTAAACTGTTAAACTCTTCGAAATATTTTAGAATTATATAAAAAATTAAGTATTTAAAGTGACTTTATTTTATCGTCAGCATACGTTTTATCGGGTTCAATTTGCTTTTGTATCAAAATAGCTTTGAATCACATATCATTTTTGTAATAAGGCATGACTAACATACATAATTGGTCATTATAACCCTTCAGACAGGATTACGACTTAGTTTCTCATGACTAAACCTTGTAAAATTTTCGAAACAAACTAGAAGCTCCACTTTGATTTAATGCAGGAGAGTGACGACTTGGTAATTAAATTCTTAACTGTATACATACGAACTTGTCAGAAGCAAAAAAAAAAAAAAAATTAAAGTATTTTGAATATCAAAGAAAAAACGACAATTGAAAACTGTATTTAAATAATAAAAATTCTATAGAGATTAAGTATAAACTACATAAATATATATATATTCAAATAAAATAGAAAACAACAAACAATTTTAAATCATAATAAAGATGATAATAAGAATTAGCACTAAATAATAATAATAATAATAGATAATACATTTACATAAGAATGATAATTATTTTTTTGCTGATTTTAAATAGATATAAATATATATTATTAATAATATATATATATATTTTTGTATACAATGTACATACATATATATAAAATAATTAGATAAAATTATTAATTGAAAAAACAAATAAAACAAACAAAAAAATATACAATATTCTAAATGCATAATAATAATAATTTTTAAATAAAAGAAAAATATTTTATTACTTTAAAGGTTATATTTATAAGTTATTTAGATTTCTTTTATTTCATTGAAAATTATTTGTGTAGGTGAGAAAGAACTTAAATTAATATGGCTAAACATTGTTTTAAGATTCATATTTTCTTAGATTAGATTTTATAAAGAAAAACGAGGAAAAATTTTTTTGTGCTTCATATAGCGTGGCATAAAACTCATATTGAATTAAGGAACTATAACTGAAATTGGCTGGCTGGCAATAAGATTTCTGAGAAATATTAAAAAAAAAGAATTGTTTTATTTTATTTTATAAAACTGAACATTGAACTTTACATTTACAAATCACAGCAAGCCATATGGGCATATGGAAACTAAAACAGTTAAAAATTGAGAAAAGGCTTTTAGAAGTAAGGGCCAAAATTCTAAAGATTCTAAATAAATCCCTTGTTATGGATATTAAATTGAACATAAAGAGGCCGTTACTTTAGTTTACTACATATTGTGAAAAACGCACCTCGAAAATGGTATTTTAAATCAGATTTATTAAAAAAAATTTTAAATAAATTAGTTTTTCAAACTAACCCATTTTAAACTGTTATAGAGAAAAAAAATTGTTTCTTTTTTTTTTTTAACAAAAATGCATATTTTTTGTTTCAAATAGATTTTATTTAATTTTTATACATTAAGTATATAGTTTTATGTAAATAAAATAGCATAAAAAAACTATAAAAAAATAAATCCACATTCTTGAGAGGAATGTGTTTTATTTAGTTGAAAAAGCTAAAAAGGAATTATTTTTCTTTTCTACTTAATTTTTAAAATATTAATAAACAATAAAAATTGCATAGCAAAACACAATACAAAAGGTTCTAATCCGGCTAATAGAAAATATCTGAAATGTGTTTTTTAAGGCAGATCATTACAGGAATGTGGACCAATTTAGCCACATCTGTATATTAAAATTCTCAGGAAATACAAATAAATGGTTTTCTACTGCCGCTCTTGATAACAGACTCTTCAAACGGATAGATAATGATGCCCTGTTGATGGCCTACTAAGTCTGAGACGATCAAATATAAAATGTAGAGATGACAACGGCTACTTATAGCGCTGTAAACTAGCTTAGGTATTTCCAAGTACTTTCTTAATAAACTGGCCGATCTAATGTTAATTGAAGTTAGAAATTTTAATGATTCGAAGTTCAAAATGTTTTTCCTTTCCTATAGAAATTTTCTCTTGTACATGTACTGCAAAATACTATGAATATACACACGAATCGTTATCGTTTGCATAACATAAATTTCTGTTATATTGTTGTGTAGGTCGGCGGACTGCATGTTTTTTGAATCATTTACGAACAATACAATGTGTTTACAAGTTTAAAATGGGTTAATTAACTGACATAGTAAGTTTATAGAATTTTTACCCTCTGCAATAAATGAAATGTTTAAACATACATACTCGTACATTTGTCTATACATATTGTTTTTGCTGTTTGCAATACTAAGAGGAAATGGTTATCTTTGTAGCATTAAAAAATGACGCGAATTGATTTGAACTCATATTTAAAACAGAATTATAATAAAAAAAAAAACATACATGAATATGTATATAAAAGAAAAATTCAATTATGTATATAACATGTGTTATTATCTAAATATTTAACCATTTTATGTTTGATTCTAAGTGATGTTGTTTGTTTTGTTAAATTGATGAAAATTATGGGGGATTTTGTTTAATATATTTTTCTCCTACTCACTTATTTTAATATTTTTTTGCTGTTTTTATTCTCTTTTAATATATTTTGTTTTTTATAATTTATTTTTCATATAAATTTTAGTTACGTTTAGTTTTAATATTTTTTTTTTGTTGTTTTTGCTTTTTTTATACTTAATTTTTAATAAGGATTTTTATGCATATATAAAATTTGTTTATATTATTATTTTTTATTTTTTAATTTACGTTTTACTTTTAGAAATTAAAGACCTTAAATACGAAATGTTTTTCTTTGTTTTTTTTATAAAGTTGTAGTTTATGATTTGGGTTTTATTTTTATAATTAAGTATTATTATATTAATAAATTGTTTTTGGTTTTTTTTCCTTTTCTAAGAATTAATAAATTAATTATTCATCCATTGTTATTTGTTGAAGTGGTTTTGTTAGGACTTTTTTTTCTTTATTTTTCTTTAAATAAACTTGCTGTGGTTTTGTAAATGCTTTCTTTATCTTGTTGTTTTTTTTCTTTTTAATATAATTTGTATTTCTTTTACAATTTTGGTTCTGTGTTAACAATAGAATTCATAATATAAAAAAATAAATTAAAAGAAAAAATACAATAATTTTTTG
Organism: Sarcophaga rosellei; assembly: GCA_930367235.1. Lineage (NCBI taxonomy): Eukaryota > Metazoa > Arthropoda > Insecta > Diptera > Sarcophagidae > Sarcophaga > Sarcophaga rosellei. Next base: position 67,483,992 of record OV884018.1, read on the forward strand.
CTAAATGTTTGTTTAGCTTTTTTAATTTATGAAATTTTTTATAAAAATAAAATTAAAATGTATTGAAGTTAGCTTCTACTATTTTCATTAAGAAACAATATGTTTATTCTTAAAAATGATTTGTAATTTAATTCTCATTAAATATGACGATTTGATTATTTTTATTTGTTTCGTTTATAAGTTATACACTTAGAAAGATTTAATTAAACGCACTTGCTAAAACAAAAAAACCAAATACAGTGGATGGATGACTCACAGCTAAAGTCGAGTCAGTTGTAAATGTTAATTATGTTTCAAATATTGTTAAAGTAAATTAATAAAATGAAATTGTGTTTTTTATGAATGGCAACCGAACTTCAATTGACACTGAAAGTTGCCAAAATAATATTTACACGTAAAATTTAAAATTTTGGTTTGTCAGCATACCATTATTCACTCTGCATACATATCATACTATTTGTTGTTGCTGTTGCAGCTGTTTTTCATTCTGTCCTTAGGTAGTAATACGGTTTAAAGTTTTTCATAAGATGCCGTGGAAAATAAAACAGTCAAGTTTGAAAAAGTATACAAACACTTTTTGCAAGGAAAAAGGTCGCGTTATAAACAAGACAAAAAAAATTCGAATAAACAGCGTACTTAAAAAAAAACAGTTTAGTTCTGATAAATATAACATTTAAACCCGGTTCATGATAACTGGATGCTAAAAGCATTGAAAACAATTTACAAAACAAGATGAATGCATACACTGTGAAAAGCAAAAAGGTATCTCGAATGAAGGAAAATACAGAATACTGCATTACAAAAGGAAATACATACATAGTTAAGTACATTCCTAAAACATTAAAAATAGTGGAAAATAGGAAAAGGCTCGACCCGAATTTCAATTTAATGTCGATTTTTAGCGAATTTTTGTTTCCTGTATTTTAAAACTTGAAGTATTTATTTTTTCTAATAAAAGTCCTATTTAATTTCGATAAAAGTTTTTAAACAATATTTAATGAAAACCATTTAATTTTTTTTCTTTAATAAACTTGCTTATCATTCGATGTGGGCCACTGTATACATATGTGCTAATTTGTTCTTTTTACAAGTAAGTTATGAAAGGAATACAAAATTATACTTTTGAAGTACATATTTTTAAATTGCTTGAAACTTTTTGTAGCTAATAGATAAATCTTCCAAGTGTATTACTTTTAGAATTTTTTTTTCTAATATGGCTTTTGGTGGTGTATTTTAATTTTAGTAGTAGTAGGTGAGGTGTAATTTACTTCATAAGGATTTTTATGTTTTAAGAGATTTTATTTTTATCGACATGTTATGTTATGTTTCTTTTTCTTTGTTTTTTACTATTGTTAATGATTTATTATAATTAATTTATAAACCTTCTTTTTTTATCATAAATTTTCTATAAATTTCTTATATACGTTCGTAAGTATATCTTTGTTGTTGTGTGTTTGTTTGTTTGTGTGATACTTTTGCAATGTCGTGTAAGTTTTTTTTACCACTTTGTTTTATTTTATTATTATTTTTTTTTATAACTTTTGATGTATTTAATGTAAGTAAATTGTATGTATGTATATAATTTGTAAATTGTGTGTATGTAGTATAAATGTCCGTGTTTGTTTTATTTAATGTAGCAACTAGAACGCGTATGTATAGTATATATGGTGTAAATTTATGTGCGTGTAAATTGCGCGCTTTAATATTTTTTCACTTTTACTTTTTCTTTGTTTAAATAAAATTAAAAAAAAATGTTGAATGTATCTTTTGAAAGCTTAGCTTGAGGATATAGATTTTGTTAAGCTTTAATTCATTTAGAAAATGAGTCTACTTTTAAGCTTGTTAAATACAAATTTACTGGAATCTGTAAACATATAACAAATTATATGTCCGTGTGTTTTATTTAAAGCAAACATCAAATTCATATTAAGGAGATATTGAGATTGGATTTAAAGTTTTTGTTTTACTCAAGACAACCAGCCACCCCACAAGCATATGTATGTATATAAACCGTCAATCATTGATAAAAACGTTATGCTAAAATATATTAAAATTTTTTTTAAGATTTTAATATCTCAACGATGTAAGAATATAGATCTTTCCCTTAAAATTTTCGAAAAACTGTTACCCGTTTGAATACAAACATAGAAATGTTGTTGTACCATTTTCCCAGATCTGAAAAGTTTACCCAAATAGAAGTGCTTTGTTTCAATATACAAACTACCATGTATTTTATTATTTTTTTTTCTTTCTTTTTATTTCAAATAGTGTTTATTATATTTATTTAATATATATATTTAGGAAATACTGTATGCATTTGTGTTGCGGCTGGCGGTCCAAAAAAAGAAAATAAAATAAAACAAAAACAAACAAAAATTTAAAACTTAAAATGTAACTCCTTCTTATTACATTTTTATATTTTCAGCTTAAACATTAAGTGAGAAAAATAATTAAAGTTAGAAAAAAAACGAAAAACAATTAACTAATTTTTGATCATTTTTTTTTAAATAGTAAAACAAGCTTATTGAGTATTTCTTTAGATTACAGTTTATCTTTTCATGATTCATTTTAATAAAAAAAATTTGTGCAAAATTGTACGTAAAAATGTTGTTTTTATATTTGTTTTCTTTTGTTTATACATAATAATTTAATTTAATGAAGTATATACTATATAGAATTTTAATTTAATTTTAAGCTTATTTTCTTTCTTTTTTTATTTTTTGTTTTGTTTGTTTGGTAATGGCTTTTAAGAAATACTCAAGACTTAAAGACTAGTATTTATTTATATTAAAAAATAAAATTAAGAAATGAAAATTTGTGTTTCATAGAAGTTTATATGTTATATATGTATACTAAAACAAAAAATATAGAAACATGTTGTAGATATTGTTGTGCTTGCTTGACCCTTTTAGAAAATAAAGAAAACAAAAAATATGTAATCCTCAAACCTGACTATGTTTGTTTTGCTTGGTTTGTTGCATCGAATAGTGGTGACCACGGCATTTGTTGTTTAATTCTTATACTCATTTTAAACTATAGTAGTAAATAGTTGTTTTATTTTTTGTTGTAAGCTATATATTTTTGTGTGTGTGTGTGTTTATGTGTGTGGTTGTTGTTGGTTTTTGTTTGGTTTTTACTTAAAGTTTAAGTTGTTGGTATTTAGTTCCATACACGCAAGAACGAATCCCATGAACCCGTTGCTACAGCCATACCATTCTCGGTTACACCCAGACAAGAGACACGATTATCGTGACCAGCTAGTATACCCGAACGTTCGGCCTTCATTGTGTCCCAAACATTGCAGTTAAAGTCATCGTAACCAGCTAACAGCAAACGACCACTCTTTGAAAATGCCACCGATGTAATGCCGCAAATTATATTATCGTGCGAATACATGGCGAGTTCTTGGTCGGCGCGTATATCGAACAAACGACAAGTGGCATCGTCTGAACCTGTGGCGAACGCCTGACCATTGGGGAAGAATGTAACGGCGTTTATGTCAGACTCATGACCGGGGAATGTCTGTTTACAGACACCTTCTCGTATATCCCACAGTTTTGCGGACGCATCGCAGGCACCCGACACGAATGTGTGACAGCCGGGCGCCAGCGATAAAGCCATTACATCGCCGGTATGTCCCAGAAATGATGTTACCTGTTGGCCGGTTTCAATGTCCCATAAACCGCAAGTCATATCGCCCGAACTGGTGACGATTTGATTGTCATCCAGAAAACGGCAACATGACAAATAGCCACCATGACCGGGCAGTTCACGAGAGACTCGTACATTGCCCTCGCGCGTTTTCAGGTTGTAAATTGAACACATATTATCAAGACCGCCGCAAGCGACATAACTGCCGGAGGGCGCATATGCGCACGTCATTACCCACGACGAGCGCAGTGGTATGGCGTGGACCTTGTTGGTGGTGTGCGAATCCCAAACAATCAGTTTACCATCCTGAGAAGCTGATACTAAATTCCGAGAATCATTGCCCCAGTGCATGGCATAGATTTTCGCCAAATGGCCTCTAAGTGTGCGTCTCGTACGCATCTGTATGCGACCGATGGGTTCCAATGAAGCCGCTGCCTGCACGAGGCTTGTGTCGCAGGCCGCTTTACGAGCATCACGTATGGCATTCTTAAGGGTTTCGGCTTCTTGTCTCAAACTATCCAACTCGTTCATCTTTGTGTTGGTTTTTTACAAGTATTTTTTGTTTTTTTTTTGTTTTTGTGCTGCTTTTATGCTTCGTATAAAAAAAGAGTGGCTGTTGCTGCTGTTTTTCTTTCTCTCTATTATTCTTTTTGTTTTTCCAATTTGATTTTTTTTACTACTACTACTGCTTCAGTTTCGGTATTTTAATTTTTTTTTCTTATATGATGATGGTGAAAATCTCTATATCTTTAAAGGTGGTGGTAGGTTGGAAGAAGGCCGCATATTTTTTTACATTTTAATTTTTTTTTTTTTTAGATTGAGATGATGTTCACATATATTTTGTATTGTTGTATATATGACGGCGACGATGATGAAGTCGCACGAGGAGGAGGGGGTGGGTGTGTTGGTAAATGAGTACGAGGAAAAAAAAAAAGAAATGAAAAGGTGCGGTGTTAGTTGAAAATTTTTTTTGTTCATTTCTTTGCAAATATTTTCAATATTTGACCACTTACCTAAATTTTATTATAAATTTCACTTGTAGCTTTACTTAAATTTTAATTTCCATCAAAAAAATCATAAGTTTTTCACAATGATGATAAATTTTCTATTTTTCTCTCGCTAATTGCCTGGGAGTTCTCCTCTTTTCTTGTTTCCTCGTTATTCTGCTGCTCCTCCTGTTGAAAAAATAAAAACTGCTGCTTTTTTGCTGTATAAATGATGATTATTCTCCCTTTTTTCTTCGTTCGTCGTCGCAGCCGTCGTTTGACGTCCTCTTCTTCTCACTTCATCAAAACACTTGTATTATTTTCTCTCCTCTTTTTCTTTACTTTGCCTATATTAAGTTTATGTATATGTATATTATCTATCAGTGTTGCCACGAGCTTAAAGAACTTAAAATAATTGTACGAAAAAAAGGACTACAATAAGAAGGAATTATCAAAAATTCATTTTAAATAAACAATTTCGTACAAATAAATTCACTACTTAATTTAAAAATGCTAATTAGATACTAATACTAGCAATTAGTATTAGTTTTTTAACAGAGTGAAAAATTTATTCTGGATATTAATATGCAAAATCAGTAATTATTGTTTATTCTTTATTCGTGGCAACACTGGGGAATTTTTTCTTCTTTTCCTCCTAATGCCTGCCTTTTCAATATATATTTTTTTATTATATGTATTTCTTTCCAAATGTGTTCTACAATTCCGTTTAAATTCTATCGCAAATTGAAGGCAAGGGATGAGAATTTTTCACTACAATTTTTTTTTTTTTACATTTTATGAAAATATGTTATAATCTCTTTAATCATTTTATTATAAACACATGAAAAACATTACATTTTCGTTGTTACCAACTGGTTATTAATTTTTTGGAATTTTTTAACATCAAGTACACGCAAAATATAAAAAGAAATCTCACTGACTTCGATTTTCTTCACTTTTGGTTTTTTGGTACACCAAAATTGCAATTTGCACCACCAAAGGGGGGATAACTTTTTGATTAATAATACAACGAAAAATATATATTAAAACACAACGAACGAACAAAAAAGAGAGCAACAGTACTAAAAGTTAACGAAACTTTATTTCCATCCACCATATATACGTTTGCACATATATATGTATAGTGATTTCAGTCACACACACACATTGTTTATTTAGGCAAAAAAAAAATTGAGTACAAGAGATAAACGAGCGAGTTACTAAAGTAGAAAATCAATTTGGTGTTTTTATTACTCTTTTTTTCCACTTTTCCTTTTATTAAGCTACTCTCTCGCTCTCTTTTAAATTCTCAGAAGTAAGTATTTTTTTTTTTCCATATGCAGTAAATTTTTTTTTCATATCTATATGTATGACTTTTTATCTTCGGCTTCTTGTTAATTTTTCACACATTTTGCACTTTTTTCACACTTACGTTTTTTTGCAAATATATGCTAATTGTTTTTATTTGGTACTATTTTTTGTTTGTTAATTTTTATTGTAAACTATTGTTTATTACAAGCTTAAAAATGATTTTTGCTAACAAATTCTTCTATTACACACACTCCGCGGACGACGTACAATAAGCGAAACTTTTGTTTGACAGTTTGGCCAACACCTATAATCTTTTTAACGAAACATTATACAGAGTTGTATTCGTCAAGTACTAAAAACATAGTAAATTAATAATAGCCCTTGTGTAAATACGTTAATTTATTGACGTAAATCGGTATAATTTAAATTTAAGAGAGTGCTCATCATTAGAATGTATAAAAGAATGACAAATACGCAAATATTTAAATATATATGTGGTTTGCCTTTGTTATTAAATAAATTTTGCGGTTAAAGTATATATAAATAAATATATCTATTTTTTCTTCTTTAATATACCTTATGTGTACTACATATATAAAATTCCAATTAGGAAGTAAATTTTATCAATTCAATAAGATTTTAGGCCCAAACATCGATAATGCAGTTCATTGTCAATAGAACAAAACACCTGTAGGTAGTATGATTACTACAGGAAATTTTATGTTAAACAAATTCGCCAAATTGATTACAGATTTGTTGATTTGTAGTCGCCCTAGTCTAGTAGGTAGTGTGTTCGCTTACTAGACGTAAAGCCCAGGTTCGAGCCCCAGGCCAGACATCGAAACGAAATATGAAAAAAAAAATATTTCTTCGGCGACTTCTTCTCAGCAGATTTCGGGCAAAAACTCTGAGAGTAAATAAACCTGCCATGAAAGAATTTCTCAAAATCTGTCGTTCGGAGTCGACGTTAAACTGTAGGTCCCGCCACTCACGTATAAAATTAAGGCACACAATATGAGTTGTGGGAGAAGCTAGGCCGTAATCCTGACTGAAGGGTTGTAATGGCCAATTATGTATGTATGATTACAGATTGCGTAAATCGTTATTGTTTAATTCCGTATTTTAAGGTTCTTATTGAATTTTGAAACTAAGTGTATATAAAAATGGGAGATAATAATAAATTTCTAAAATGATAATGTTCCTTGTTTAAATTCCAGCTCCATATTGTGTATGTATTCTTCTTTTATTAATTTTCAAGGTACATGCATTTTTATGGCAACATGCATATGTAAGGCTTTCCAACTGGGGGTCCCACCGTGCATGGGACGCAGATAACTATCTGTAATGCTTGTTAGCACACTGCTAAACAAAAAGTCGCATTTTGTGGACACTGCATGCTAACAAGGGTTCTCTAATATCCATGTACTAAACAGGACAACAGCAGAGATGATAATTTCTTAGCTTTCTCTTAACAGTTCCTGAACGCTAGACAACACAACCTCTTTAAATGGTAGACATTATAGAAAAAAGAGTAGTCATGATATGATATTTTCTACAATTATAAAGGGGCCAAATCTGCCAAGTCGTCGAACTAACATCATTTTGCTTCTGCTGTCTTTTCTCGACTCAAAGCGAGGCAAATTGGACTTGAATATTATTCCTTTTAGAGTTAGTGTATAGTAACTTAGTCAATTACACAACTCTTAATAAGAGATAGTTGGTTCTGATCCTATTACTAGTAATAATGCAATTTGGTAAGCTAGACCTTTGAATTTCCTATCTGGACAAAGACCTGTTATTGATCAAGAATTTCAGTTTTGTTTTATATATAATATAAATGTACGCATATACATGAATCTATGCTGTTATATGTACATCAAATAACTTTATTTAAAATAAAAAATATTTTTTTTTACTCTTAAACAGACTTTTTTTATGTATTTACGCCGTGTGTCAGTATTGGGGGTTGGGTAGAATATTTTTTTGTTTTTGTTTTATTATCTTCTGTCTATAAAATATTTATCCAAAATGAGTTTTGTTTTTGTTTGTTTCTTGTAATTACTTTTCATACAAAACAGTCCGTGTTTAATGCTTGTCGTTAGATGTAGTAATGAATCACACCGAAACCGAATAATTATTTTCCGAATAAATTTGATACGAATTATCTGAAATTGATACAAATAAAATTAGTAAATAATTAGTAGCAAGAGTTAGTTAACAATGTAAAAACACTGATATAAATATATGCGATATGTATATTATATAATAATGTTTGATATAAAATTATGGACATACATAGATCTCTTGTTTTATCTTTCTTTTTTTAATAGTTTTAAATATGAGTTTAAAAATAAATTTTGTCGTTTAAAAATATATAAAATGAAACATAAACTGATATAAATGATTATACACACTTGTTTACTAGCACATGATTGTAATTATAAACTCAATGATTTTAAAATAAAATCAAGTGGTTTTATCATACACTGAAGCACAAACAATTAACTCAAGTGTAGATAAATTAAATAAAAATTGTAAATATAAAAAAAAGAAATTAAGAATTAACAGAGAGCTATGTTTTATTATATTCGTTTGTATGCCGATCTATTTATATTTTTTCTTAATATATTGTATATATTTTATGGAAAATCATCGATATAAGACGAACCAGTGTTGTAATTTGATATTTTCGGCAAATTAACCACATCACGACGGAAGGATGATAAATTATGAGTGAATCTATTAAAGTTAAAGAGAATTAAATTGTATTAGATCAATTTTTAGAGCAATTAATATGTTTTTTTTTATGATAATGCTTACTTTTCCTTATTTTTGCTGGAAACATTTCGTTCTATGCCGCTCATTAAATCCTCAAACCATTGGGCCATAATTTGTTGTTTGTCTAATGGTTGTGCGCGTAGAATGTTATCTTTAAGAGATCTGGAAAGAGAAATTAAAAATTAATTAAATAGTTTAAATACAATAAACAAAAAAAGATTATACTGTAGTAGCTTTATGAATTAAACTCTATTCTCATTAAACTCATTATTCTTAGCGGGCTTTGGTAAGAATAAACTACAGTTCATGTTTTTCAAATAGGGTGTATTGGTAAGAAGACTAAAAATCTTGTCGATTAATTCGCACTCTTTAAGATTGGGAAGAGTGTAATAATCGTAATATGTAATTTCTTAATTGGCTTAAAGAAATTAATATCAGATGAAGCTAACCGTGCGAAGAGCTAGAACTCAACTACACCTGAACAGTTTTAGAGTTCTCTCGAAACCACTCCATCAAGAATGGCTGTATCCATGAAGGGTTTTCTAGTTCCAGCCAATGCAGCATAACAGCAGAGAGGGCGCGTGATGACTGTCCCTTTTACTCTTCATCATTACACTTTGTACAGATAACGTAACGTAAGAACGCTAGTCAATACAGGCGATTATCTATAGATCATAAATCGAGCAGATAACCAACGTTGTGGTTCATATAGTTTAAAACAAATTGAAGAAGATAAAAATCGTCGTCTTACATGAGATTAACTAGCAGTAGAGTTCATCTACTTTCGAGCAATTTTTAAGTTATCAACTTTAAAGTTCTATTTATGCTTTAAATGATATTTGTTAATCATAAGTGGTCGTATTCAACAAACTTTTTGCTAGATTTGAACATAACGAGTCTTATTAACATCTTTACAAGTAAATTTCACGTATTATGAAATCATATTAACGCATAAAAACTTCATCATGAACCGTATTTGTATCTGCTAATTACAAAATCAAATCCCATCTGGTAGCCAAACTAGGATGATTAATGGTTAGTTAGAAAGGTTTTGTTAAACTTACCTAAAGTAGTCCTCATACAAAAGTATTAAAACTAACAATGGTCTGGACATAGACCATTGATTTCGGCAATCTTCTGCCATCACATTATTTAATAAAGTTGACATCATATTTTGTAATAATTCCGAATTCATTTTTACAACCTGTTTGAAACATAAACAATCATTTGCAAGAACATTCATTTAAATTGGCATAATACAGTAAATATTTATAAACAAACCTCTAAAAATCTAGCATTTTCTGGAGTTAAACTGCGTAGTTTCTTATTTGGGAATGTAGACACTGTAAAGCAAAAAAAAAAAAACAATTTTTTTTAAATAAACATGTAACGCAAATTGTAATAAACGATATATGATTACTTTTTAATTGCAGTTGCTTAAATATATAGGATACAATGCTATCCAAAATGGAACAACAGGTTATATAAATAGTCGAATCTAGAAATAAAGAGATAGAAGGTAAACAATTATCCATGAAAGTTAACTTAATTTTACTAACCTAAAGCTGTAAAACCTTTAGAAAGACTTTCAAGAATGTAAACAAATGCACCAGGTTCTAGGCCAGCCAGAAAACTTATATGATCTTGTGATAAACAATTTAACAAATTAAAATACGACGAAGCCAATTTGGGATATTCCTAATAAATGAAGAAAAAAATCCAAAATAAATGCCATACAATTTTTAAATCTTACAAAAAAACCTTATTCTTACCAACAAATCATTTTGTTGTATTGACATAATCATTTTAGCGGCAATATTTAAGACATTGTCCAATGTATCATCACCGTATAATTTAAAAACACCAAAGTTTACATAATTACCGCCCAAAGCATTCTTTAGTATGGTGAAACATACAGAAATGCCTTTTAAGCGCATGGGATATTGTTGATCGCGTGGTACGTCCAAGTGTAGAATACGATTGCCGTAAATACAAATGAGTTTTGAGGCTTCACGGAATAGTAAAATGCCCATGGGGCTAGAAACATTGCCCTGTAAACGTTGTGTGCGACAGTGAACTAATTCGGCAAATAACTTTAGCACCGGCGTTGTTACGGCAGGATCATGGGCCCACAGTTCGACTGATCGTATTAGCATAGGCAAATAGTCGGAATAGTAACTGATAGAAATATAAATGCATTATGAGTTTAATTTTATTGTTAATCAGAACATTTATTAACTTACAGCCACTCGAAAAGCATTGTGTAAGGAACTCGTGATGTTAAAGGTTGTGCTAGACCTCGCAAGTCACGGGCCAAACCAATAATGGCCTTTTTGGCCTCTTCATTGGGAAAACTGTTTGAATCCATTAAGACAGGGCCAAGATTCTCAAATTGATCTAAAGAATATAAAAATTTTTTGATTAGAAATTGAAAAACTTACAAGCACTAACAGAAAAAAATACAAACTTGTTAAGGGCGTAAGAAAGCTGTAAAATCTTTCCTCATCTTCTCCCAAATCAAACATTAGGAGACGACCAAGTGATGTATAAAACATGGTACGGCAACGCATTTCCGTTAAAGATGAGTTTGTACCCAAAAAGGGAAAATGCTCGCTTGTATGATGCGTTAACATGAATTGGACTTCCTCCAATTTAGCCAATTTGCGTACAGAGTTGAAATGTACAGAAAGATCCGATAACAGCATCAGAGTCTTTGTAATTATTTGTTCAGAATGGCCCCAAAATTTCAAATTTGTTATGCTAGAAATATTATAATTTTATTATATGTAGAATCGATTAGATTATGTGTGGATATGTATGTATGTTTAAACTTACATTTTACGATTAATAAAACTCAAGAGCATTTGTTCATCACTGATGCCGAATACTTCGTTTAAACGTTTATAAACATTCGTTTTTTGCGTCTGTTCACTGATATGCATTTTACGCACCTGCTCAAGAAAACTTAAAATGGCCAATTCCAGTTTTTCACAGCCTGCTTGTGGCAAACGAGCATCGGTTAATCTCATTAATTGAAATACTCGAATAACTAATTCTGCATCCATGGTGTCATGATCATCGTTGGAATTAACAGTCAAACGACCTACAATTGCTGAACCAATGATATACACTAACCAAGTCAATTGTAATTCGTGTATGCTTATATCCATTGGATTTGCATTCGGTGTTTGTAGTAGATTCTCATATTCACGGGCTTTTTGATCGAAATGCTGTACCAATAGCTGGCAAGTTTTATCATATTCACAACGTTCGATGACCGATAGCTGTTCCAGTTGTTGTTGCACCATGCACAAATCGTCCAAAGGATCATCTATGTTATCGCGTACAATGACGGGTACAGCATCTAGACGTGATTCGACATAAGCTTTAGTTACTTCGGGGGTATAAGTACCCAATAAATGCGGTTCGGCTGATTTGACGTAAGGAACTGAAGCAACCATACGTTGCCATAGGGTAAGTAAATAGTGTACACTATTTGGAGCAAATTGCCACATCTATATACATTGAAAGGATTTGAAATGTTTAGTTTCTAATTTACATCATAAAAAAAAAAAGAGATTTATAACTTTGTACACATACCTGTAATGATTGCACAGTAAATTTAGCAATTAAAGCAATAGCTTCAGGATAACAAGGCACAGCTATCAATTCACCCAATTGATAGTTAGATTTTAAACGAGCCAATAGACGACAAAACTCATGATAATTATCGGGATCACTTAAACCCTACGATGTATTATGTGTCAACATAAAAATTTAAACATATAAAGACGTCTATAACAATATACGGTTTATGTGGTAAAAAGATATCCAATATTTTTCAAGCAACAAGTGCGACATTAAAAAGAAAAGTTTAGAAAAACACTTATTTGGCAGTTCTGTAATTGCTTGCCTTAGTATTGTTTGAACTCGTATCTGAAATTAACACCAGTAAGGAAAAACGCTACATTTTACGCATACAGCTTTGGCCACTAAGCTTTTGCTTTGTGCTTAGTGTGATTGGCAGGGACCATATGTACATCATACAGCGTCTTCAATGGAACCGTATAAAGGAAGGAAACGGCCAATTTCGACCAATCCATCCAGACAACGCCAAAACACACTAATCGATAATGTGAAGCTCTGTTTGTTTTTTGGACTCTTATAAAATCGAACAACTAACTTGTCTCAGTTTAAGCTTATGATATGATGAGATCAGCGCGGTTTTTAATGGATAGGGGTCCAAACTTCTATGAGAGAGGCTTAACAAAAAAAAAATCGAAATGATGTCTCATTCTAACTCATATTTAAAATAAAACCTTCTAATATCAGGTATAAATAAAACTGGATTTCTTTTTACCACATCTCATATAAACAATATGAAGGACCCAATAACTTACATGTAAATTAACTAAAATATTTTTAACGCCTTCCACCAAATGTGTCAGGAACTTTGTTCGTTCAGAGTTATTAAATAATGATCGGCGTACCGAAGTCATCTAAAAAAAAAGAAAAGTTGGAAACAAAATTTGTAAGTGACAGCATAATTATTGTACAATAATAATTCATTAATTCCTTTACATCCATTTGTGTTTTGCTCCTACCTGTACTAAACATGATAAGGAATAACTGGCCAAACCGTTGGGTAGTAATTGATACAAATCAAAAAATAATTTTAATGTATTTGCATCTAAAAATGCTGGACGCCATGATGTTGGTATTTGAACGCTATTCATATCATCGGAAGATTCATCTGTTGAACTGCCAATGAAATCAAAACTTAAACAATTCTTAGTCAGCCGCAAGACATGAGATACCAGGCTAAATATAATAATAAAAGATTATTAGTTATTAATGAAACAATTGTGGCTAAATTACGACTTACTTGACGTATGCCTGTTGTGATTCATCCATGAAATTCAATGTTTTGCTATTATCACGTGCAGTAACTAAAAGATTACAAGATAAAAGGAATATATCGAACAGTTGTTGATCCCGGAATGATGTGGCAATTTTGCGATTTTTGGAAAACGATATATTCGCATCAACTTCGACAATTGAGTTCATTTCCAATACCAATTGCGATAAAATTTGTACTCCAATTGTACAGTGTTCTACAGATCCCTATTAAAGTAAATTCGAAATTAAAAATCATGTATATTATTGTTACGTGTTGTAATAGAAGGTGGAGTATTTGAAACAAAAAATAAAAGTCCTCACTAGAATCCTCACATGACAGATATATTTAACACTGGTCATCTGTATTATATATGTTGGTAGTTTGCAGAAATAAAGTTACAGTATTCTGGCATTTGAGTTATCACATACAAAGGATCAAGTTAAACAGTAATGAGTCCAAAATAATACATATTAGAAATGGGTATAACTTTTTGGGGTTTAGTTGTAGTATGCAGTGCTTTTTGTGTCACATGAAAGCCTCACAATTTAGAGCATTGTTAAGCTCCTATGTACAGGAAACAGAGCCTACATAAGGATTGGACTTTTTACAAATTTGATCAAAATATAGACAGAACTGTGCGCGATTAACGATTACGACAACGTAAGAACCAGTATCGACTGGCTCCCTTTTCGTCTTTACGGATGGAGCGTCATAAACACCATCACTTATTTTTGTTATGTCGGTCAACTATTAGAAAAACAAAGGTTTCCGTTTTACTATAGCTTTTTTCTTGAAGGGGGTGTTGATAAATAACTGAATTTTTATTGAATAGTTATTGGCAGCCCATATAAGTATATATGTATGTATGCATGCATGCATATTTACCTGTAAAAATGTTTTAACATCTTCTAATAAATTCTGGAATATCAATTCATTTTTGTAGGTATCAAACCAACCATATTTGGTTATCTTAGCTAGTAATGTTACCAACGCCTGCACCACAAAATGTTGCAAATTCGGTCTATTAGCCAAATAATTGAGAATATAGCTCCTATTGTTATCAAAAAAAAAAAAAAAAAAGAGAAAGAAACAAACAAACAACGAAACCATCATAAGTCAGAATCAATATGAATGGAATTACTTGTAAATACCTTATATCGATACGTTGTTCCAAATTTAAGCCCTGTATTAGTTTTGTCAATGTGGTGGCAGCCAATAGTTGGGCATAACTGGAATCGGCACGATCCAATAGCATTTGACATTTGGGCAGAGCATCTTGGCTGCTGACAAACTGTACCAATGTCTTTTCAGCATTCGAACGTAATACAGAATCTGTAGCCTCATATAATTGCTTACACAATATTTCCAATTGTTGAATTTCCTAAAAATAGGTAGAAGGGAAATAAACATAATTTTGTTGAATCCTTTAGAGTCACTTTAATTACACCGCAATTCCCTGTAAAACAAATCATAACCTCCAAAATTTTCTGTGACAGAATCTTGTCGTTTGTATTAAACAAAAAACAACCGGCGTTGAAGTGAATCTCTTAACGATTAATTACTAACCATGGGGGCAAATTATGGAAAGCATATTATTCTTACTTACCATTTTCCACAGTAATTCAAATATTAAAAGACGTTAAAAATGCAAAAATAAAAATTCCAAATATTCTAAAGAAACAGTCTCCTGACTGCTTGCCTGTCTTTCTAGCCTGCTGCAATAGAATGAACAAAAAAAAGTTTTCGAAGAAATGCTTCTGCTGGTGCTCTCTCACGGTCTTTGTTTACAATTATACTTTGATTTTACTACATAAATATATGTTTTATTAATATGTTCGGATATTATTGTTGAGTATATATACTATTAATAGCGGTTAAAATTAATTTTTTTAAAATAGTTGCAAACAAGCTTCTCTAAAAATTTGTTGCAATTTCACAATTCTTCTTCTTCTTAAAATATGATATTCAAAGTGAATGTAAATATAAAAATACACACAAACATATATGCAGTAAAGTTGGGTGCAGTTAATATGCAATTGTCTCTTTTTGGGCTTGCCAGACATAAGGAATTTTATGACAAAAATTGCCAGTACAAATATTTCATTTTGAACAATCATAAACATACAGGCTGATATCATTTTAATTTCATTGTTATTTTTTAATTTGAACAAAAGACTTAAAAAGGTTTGATGTCATTCAAAGCCCAAGTCAATTTAAAACACTGGAAAGTACCACAAATTTTATGTATTTATTTGTTCCCTTTTCTCCTCTAGGGAGCATAGGGCCGCACTATAAATCTTACCACTGTCTTTTTTCCACCGCATCTTCAGCCAACACAGGTCAAGATGGCCTGGTGTCCTTTAGAACAGAATTTCCAGCAACAATAAAAACGACAAATCAGTGGGACAAGATTTTTTTCCAAAATTGCTACCTTTATACGATTGGTACGCAAATATTCCAAACATTGCATTGACGAAAATTATTGGCTTGGCCTGGTACAAATTGCAGTTCCTTTGTTACGACAAGAACTTTATAGAAAACCAGACCGAATTGGTTTCTCTTGGCTTCCCAAGCACAGTAATATTCTTGGAAAGAAGAAAGTTGATGACCCTTACATATCAGGTTTTATTGTATAGATGAGGTGTTTACTAGTCCCCATACTCCAATCTGCCAGCTTAATGGACTCATAGGGAAATGAATTCAAGCGAAGGAGCAGAGACAATCGGAAGATAGATCTGATTGCTAAGTGATTAACAGCCTTTAGCCATTGATTGACGGTGATGAAGGCGCTTACTGCTGAGGCTGCGTCAGTCCGCAATATAAGACTGGTAATTGATTTCCTTAAGGGATATTGTGATGTCAGATCATCGACGAAGATTGTTATCAGTCGGATTTATGTAAGATATACGACGTTGAGGTCGCCGTTGTCTAATAGGTAGTGCGTTCGCTTATTAGACGTAAAGCCCGGGTTCGAGCCACGGGCAAGACATCAAAACGAAAATCTGAAAAAAAATATTTCTTCGACGATTTCTTCTCAGCAGATTTCTGGCAAAAACTCTGAGAGTAATTAAACCTGCCATGAAAAAGTTTCTCAAAAATCTGTCGTTCGGAGTCGCCGTTAAACTGTAGGTCCCGCCACTCACGTATAAAATTAAGGCACACAACATTAGTGGTGTGAGAAGCTAGGACGTAATCCTGACTGAATGGTTGTAATGGTCAATTATGTATACGAAGTTGAGAAGGAAATGAAGACAAAGCTTAGCGGGTAGCTTGTCGTTCACAAGTAAATTCACTTAGTGGCCGATATGACCCATTGGGAGGTAAGCCCCCTTGTCATGATCCGTTAGGGGTGGGTTTCAATTACTCCAAGCTGCGGATAAAACCGGTCGCTAGCATACTCAGATCTTCAAACGTTCTGTCACCCAAAAGCCGATGACGTCTGTCTTGAAATGCCATACTCAGGCACTCACTGCCCTGCAGGGCACTCATACATACATACATAATTAGCCATTACAACCCTTCAGTCAAGATTAGGGCCCAACTTCTCATTAACTTCCTCGCGAGTTAGCCCGCCATTTATTTTCTCCTTTATGCCACAGTGGGCCGGAACTCCGTAGATGCGGGTGTTGTGTTGATGTGTAAGGTGTAGAGAGTCCAAAATGGAGACGATAGACGATCTCCATTCTGATTGTCTGGTTCTTGGTAAATTACTGATAAGTTGATGGTTTGAATTCTCTGTTGAGAGTCAGTGTGCAAGATCTATTGAGATTTATTGTGAAGTTAAGCTGGCTCTGGGATGTAAATTCATCATTGCATAGTTAATCCTTGGTTTCTATTTACTTTCTCTCTTTCCTTTTCTATAGGCTTCTCTACAATTTCTTATTTTGGTTAAGTTGAAATACAACGTTAGGTTCGCTAAGGTTAGGGGACGTGTACTTGTCAATTAAGACAAGTACAGTACCCGGAGGTGGAATTGACCCATTGTACAACGTCCTTAAAGAGGGAATAGGATAAACAGGAGAGGATGTAGGAAAGGGGGAGAATGGGAGATGTAGGAAAGGGGGAGAATGGGAAGCAGAAGAATTACACAGACCAGACATAACAAAAAGGGAGAGCGCGACTACACTGATGAAGCCCTAGCACCTCTCAACCAGCCTAAGCCAGTAATGAATCTCAGGAGTGATATACAAGGTTATTATTTTGAAATTAATTTGTAAAAATAAAATAAAAAACTTTATTTAAGAAAGAAAAACTTAAAATAAATAATAAATACAACGATGATTCAAAATAATTTGAAACGATTCATAATAAATGAACACATATTTGAGTTTTAATTTTTTTTTTAATATTTAATAAGACTTAAAAAATAAACTAAATTATGTTATTAATTATGAAATAATATTAATTTTACAAATAATTAAAATTTTGTTGATGATTATTTAATACGTTGTTGTTGTACTGCTGTAGTTGAGAATTAAAAGCAGAAGGATGATTGCCATTGAAGGCATTATTAAGAATAGGATTACAATTAGCTTGTTGAATAAACCTTGTTTGATTAATATCGCCGCAAGTGTTATTTACTATTCCACTTGAAGTTACATTTGATGTAACAATTGGTAAATTATGATTAGAGAGTGGTGTTGGTATTTGGTTGGTGGTTGTGTTTGTGTTTGTTGAGCAAACGTAATTGATGGGATTGGTTACTACTACATTATATGTATTGGAGGCACTAGTGGTGGTAAGTAAATTATTATAATGATGAACATTATTAAAGGAAGATTGCCCATTAAAACCATTTAAAGGAGTTAATATTACTTGATTCCTTTTAAGCATTTGTTGTATTGTTCCATTTGTTTGTGGTGGTACAACATTATTGATATGATTATTATCATTAGCAGCTATAAGGTTATTAAATGATTTGCATTTCAGTTGAGGTTTCTCTTGTATGTTAGCTTCTTTATCTTTTAGAGATGTTTCTATCGCTATGTCATCATCCTCTAGCAATATGACACAGTCATCTGAGGAGTCATAAGGTTCATCTTTGATATTTACTTGAAGTGTTTTGTATTCTTGTTGATGCTGGGCATTCGAAATTTGCACTTGAAACTCATTTAACGACAATACAGTTAAATCCATTTGGGCTGACAGTTCACAGCGTATTTTTATGCGCTGCTCCTTATGAAATTCCTCAAAATGAGCCTTAACCTCTTTCAGAGATTTAAAGAGAAAATTTGTACATCCTTCACAGTAGTAGTTCAGCACTAAGTTGTGATAACGTTTCAAATGCAAATTGAACGCATTACCGCTTATATTACTTTCCGTACAACAAAAGCAATTTTTCATAGTTGAAAAGGTTAGACAATCATTCGCAAAGATAATATAAATTTTATGATAGATTTGCTGTTCCATTGTAAACAAATGCACAACGGCAACATCACGTGCCGCATGTTGGTCACGTATGTGTGCGGACAGTTTCGAACGACTTGACGTCTGCAGAGAGCATGCAGTACAAATGAATGATGATGTCGTGTGGGTTTTTATATGATTATAGAAGCCCTGTAAAGTGAACGGTTCCAAACGGTAACTGCATGTGGAACAATTAAACGCCGTTCTTGATATTTGATGTGTATTATTCACATGTTCAAATAGAATCATTTCATTGGGTGAACGATAATTACAGGTTTTTATCAAACAACGTAAGTTAACATTACGATTTGCAAGCACTTTTGGAAAGTCCTCAAGCCAGGCTATGTTTCTGCTTAAAGGCCATTGATGTTTAAGTTTTTGTATTTCTATTGCTTCCATATCGATTAAACGTTTCTCCAGAACCACTAACAATTCATTTATAAAATCTTCACGTTGCGGGAATAGAGAATTCTGTAACATAATCGAATACGAGTAGTTGATATTAAAATGTATTCTTTCAAAACGCATTTGGCCAAAATTAGAATGCTCTTGGAGGCCATGTTCCAGGGCTGCTTGCTCATTGCAGCAGGTGAATGGGCAATAGAAACACACAAACGTATGACGACGATGTTTTTCAAAATGTAAACGAAAACTATCCAGGGAGAGCACGGTAGGTGCTTCTGCTGGCTCGTTGGGACAGTGAGGACATTCACATTCTAAAGCACAATGACGTAATTTCATATGTTTTAACCATGAATCATAAACAGAAAAGAAACCACCGCATGTGGCTATGGGACAGCGATAAAGTGTATTCGGCGCTATACCCGTATGATTGGTTAATTTACATAAACGTACTTTAATTGTTTCCTCATTCATTTGTTGTAGCTGCTCTAGATCAGGTTTAATATCTTTAGGATCTTGCTGTACATTTGCATCCATATTCTCATTGACAACAGGTGCCACTTCTATACAGGGTACTGATTCCGAAAGATTTATAACATTTAGACTTGTTAAGCAATCCTATTAATGTATGAAAAAAAGGAAAATAAATAAACAATTCTTATTTGTCTTCAGACAAATTATCTTCAATAATACCTCAGTTTTATGAACTTGTCCATTACGATCGTATAACTGTGGTATTTCACCAGGATGTTTAGTTGCAACATGTAATCTTAAACGATTTATGTCGTTATCCGTTAAGGGACAATATATGCAGGAATAGATTTTTAAAAGTGAGGCATCGTTTATATTGTGTACGCAGGTTAGATGTCGGACTAACAAATTCGAATTGTAGAAACTTAATTGGCAAACTGAAATGAAATGAAGAATTAAAGAAAAATTGTTGGCATAAATTTGCGTTCGGAAAGAAGTTTTCATTTCGAAAGCACAATTCTAATTGTGCCAAAAAGGAAATACTTACTGCTACATGATACTTTATAAACGTTTTTCTTAATCAATTCATTCAAGTCCATTTGTCCTTGCTGTCTGCTGCTGTTGTTCTCAAGCTGTGCGATGCATTTAAAAATTTTACACACTTTCACATCATTACTATGATGACTCTTTTGATGAATCAAAACATTTGAACTCTCACAGCTACGGTAACAGCACATGGAACACTGATAAATCATATGTTGATGTTCGCCATGCACATGTTCGACTAATTCCTGGGCCGTTAAGGAACAACCACCACTAGTCACTGGTATTATACAATAAGGGCACTGCAGATATTCATTTGTTGTGGTAGTGTCTAAGGCATGATCGGCTAAATGTTTCAGAAACTCTTCGCCACAGTCTGTGGAATAGTAGCAATCATCTATCATACACTTATAAAGACCCAAATAATTGACCGTTTCCGGATAGCAGCGATATTTTTCATATGTTGCATAACCTTCAGGCTGGCTGTTGGCCATACTGTCGGTATGTTGAATTAGAGAAATGGTATTCAATGAAGGTCTAGTTGGTATTTGAATTTCTTGTTCATTAATTTCCAACTGTTCAACTTTTACCGTCGTAGGCAAAACTCTTTGTGGTGTTATAAGCGCTTTAGGCACATGATCGAATTCTGTTGAATCTCTTCTTAAATTTTCAGTATAATGTATAACAGTCATGGGCGGAGGCTTGGAGGCTCGTATATTTGGCGCAGGATCTTCATGCATTTGTTTTAATTGCTCTTCGGGAGATGTAGTTGTATTCTCTTCGAAAATATCTTCGGTGCAAGGCTCGTTAGTTACGGGTACATCATCATCTTCTACTTTGAAATTTAATTCCGGTTTCGGTTTTAGTGGCACAACATTCGTGTTTGTTTGTTTTTTTGGTTGAGTATTAGCTGAAGGCAATGATAATGATGATGATGGCTCAGGTGACAGAGCCTTCTCGGCTGTATTATTTTCAGCTGTTACATCACTCATGGCCGCTAATATACATTTGCCAACGTTAGCCGCTATGGCCTTAGTGCTGTGATGATGCTCTCGTATGTGCTTTGTAATGTTGGCCTCATTTAACTGTACAAAATTACAGATATTGCAGTAATGCAAGTATATACATTGGGCAGCTGGAGGATAACGATATATAATCTGGACTTGGGTATTACGACAGGCTTTGGCGTGCAGTATATGTGATTGTATATCGGCTCTGTAAGGCTTTAACAAATTGCAATGGCCACACTGGTAGGCAAATTCGCCCGTATGTGATGCATAATGATTGTAGAGACTCATAAATGTGTCGACAATTTCTTCCTTACAGAAGGGACATGTCACAGCGTAACGATTTATGCTGCGACCATTAGATGCTGTTTGTGGCTGTAACTTTGCAAATGGTGTGTTAATAGTGAGATCATCCAATTCGGACCAGTCAAGACGTGCAACATACGATTCAGTTTTATGCTTACGTACATAGTGGCTGGTTAAATCAGATGGTTTTGATGTACACAATGCACAGAAACGCGTATTACGTTCAGTCATTTGACAATCGTTGTTAAGTTTACGAGGCAGCTTCGTTTTTCGGCTATTCGATTCTTCCGTTTTCTTTAGGTTTTCGCTGTTATTACTACTAGTAAATTGTACTAGATGAACGTCTAGCAGATTAGGTGTGCTTTCTCTGGGTTTTCTTTTTGTATGTTTTCTTATAAATTCGCGAGAAATACGTTCCAGTTTGATGTAACCAGGATTTTTAATAACAGTCTCTTTCAGTTTCTTAAGCTTCGCCAACATTTCATCATCATCATCATCATTATCACCATCAGAGTCAGATGATGAATCTTCTATACGCAAAGTACTACACCTTCTTGTAGGCTTCTGGATATCATCAATTGTTTTACGACGTTTATAAGTTAGAGCATCTGCAGTGCTAGACTTAGTATTTTCAGTAAAATCAAGTGAAGAATCGTTTCCGGTAAATTGAGACGAACGTCTTTTGGAACCAATTGGCTGATGAGGATGGTCGCTATTGATTTCTTTAGGCTGTGAATCTGATGGCTGGTCAGCAATAGTGGAATGTGTATGTTGTCTGCTGTCGGGCATGTTGTCTGCTGAAGAATTCGTTTTAGCGGAGGTATTTTCAAAATGATCAACATTCAATTGCTGCCTAATATGCTCCCGGGCTTGTATACTAGAACGGCGTTCTTTTAGATGTTGAAAACATTGCACCTGATCAAAACCTTTAACAGTGCAACCTAAATTCAGATCAAGACGTCTACGTTTGCCGCGTTTTTTCGTCTTGTTGCTTTCTGCCGGGCTAATGGTTTTATTTTCTGAATTATTGGAAGACTGTGGCTCAATTTGTGTTTCAATTGCTGTAGTAACGACGTTGGAGCGATTTGATTTCTCTACTAAGTTTTCGTCATTCGCCATAATGACTGCTTCCTCTTCAACTGCGCTATCGCTGTGTATGTGATTTATAGTGTTGGTAACCACATTTTTATGGCGACTCCACATACTTGTTATTTGATCTTTACACGGCTTTAATGTTGATATAATTTTCGAACGAACTTCATCTGCTTTTAGTTTTTCTAATTTGGCCGATTTTTCTTGTTCTCGTAATTTTTCCTCGTGCAATTCCTTTTCTAATTTCCGGCGTTTGTATTCGCCATAACTAATAGCGGATATCGTGGTATCGGAAGCAGATTTTTTTCGATTTCTTTCAACAACGCCTTCAGCCGAAGTTTTATTTGAAAGTATATTCTGTTGCTGCTGCTGCTGAGGTGGCATCTTTGGCATCTGTTGCTCCGTTTGAGCATTTGAGCGACATATGTTCATGATACTGTCTGCTACAAGAGGATTTATTAAATTATAACTAATTAAAGGGGATTTTTGCATGGCCTGCAGTTGCTTTTGAATGCGTGGATCTTTAATGTTGACTCTAGGTCTAGGCGGTAAAACTTGTGGAGCATTTTGTATAGGAGCATAAGGTGTTGTCATTAGATGGGGAGCTGGCGGCATCGGCATATAAGGCGGCACATGGCAAAAACTTTGAAATGGCGGCTGGCCTACAACATTGGGATACATAATATGAGCCGTTTGCTGTTGCGGTTGTTGCAGGTGTAAGGCTGTATTTAGAGGAGGCGTTGTTGTTACATTTTTTGGTATTGCGGGAGCTGGTGGTGGTGGCGATTCAGGCGGACTTAAGTTTGATGCATTATTTTCAATCGTATTGTTTTGAAGATGTGAAACTGCTATTGAAATTTGTTGAAAATCGATTTTATTTAAAGCAATTTGTAACATTTTGCTGAATTCTTGAGTATTTTTAATGCTTTGCGGGGAGATTTCTTTGGCGGATTGTATATTGTGATTTTCCTTATTATTACTAATGGCCATCAGAGCATCAGAATAATCGTTCTTATTTGCCTTCGCCTCTTCATTAGGTTGATTTGATTGCATTTCATTAAGTAGTTCATTTAAATTGATTTGTTCGCTAAAAGTTGATTCAATAGTCTCGCATAGTTTATCATACTTTTCCTCGCTAATAAAGTTCTCATTGTCAGGGGATGTCTCAACGTTTTTCTTTGCTGCCGGATTTGTTATTTCTGGTAAATGAGCTTGTTTATCCGCATTTGTTTGAGCATTTAAGGCAGCAAGTGCTGCTTTGGAAGTAGATGGTTTATCATTACATGATTCATCCTCACTGCCTGAGTCTATGGATATGATTTCTATGCTTTTATTAGATAATGGTTTTTTATGATGATTTTCCTCAATCAAACTATTCACAATAACTTCATCATCATTCTTAATCTCTGCGCCGGTTTTAGGTAGGCCAGCAGTTTCTTCTTTCCCAATTACTGTCGCCTCTTTATGTTCATTTTCAGTTTTGAAATCTGTACGTCTTGTAAATAAATCAACACTTTCAATTTTTAACTCTTTACGTCTTTCGAATAATTCACATGGTTCTTCAGGTATTCCATTGTCCAGCTCAGTTGTATTGTTGTTAGTTGTAGTCGTTACAATGTCATCGTTATCATCGTTTAGCTGGTAACAATAATTATTTGGTTCATGCCGTGCGTTAGTTTTACATTCTTCGTCTTCCAACTTATCAATTTTCTTTAAAAGTTCTCGCGTTACATCACCCAACACGTCGTCATCGTCTTCGGGAACAACGACTTTGGAAATATTGCTCGGGGGCGGGGATTTTCTTAATTCCTTTGGTTTCTCTATATAATTAATACTTATGATTTCTAAATCATCATCACTATCATCGGCCATAGACGATGGCTTTGTATTGTTTGTGGAACAGGAAATTTCTTTGTTAATTGACCTTGAACTGTCATTTCTATTTGGATTTATTTCATTTTCCTTATTAGAATGATTTTTTCTCTGTGTTTGTTCTCCTTCATCCTTATCATCATCATCATCATCTGAGCATAAATTAACATAACCTTGTAATTTTAAAGGAGCAAATATAGTTGTTATGCTTTGAGGTATGCGCTGAAAATGAAGATTTGTATACATGGTTGTCATGAGATAGTGGTTCAATTAGGTTCGTTTTAAAATAAATTCAATTGAATTTGGGACTCTAACAATAAATTCCCTTCGTGTTAATACATTTCCTAATACAATACACCGGCATGACGTCGGCGTACTCTAGTAGGTAGTGTGTTGCCTTATTAGACGTAAGGCCGTGGTTTAAACACCAGTCCAGACATCTCGGCGACATCCTCTCAGCAGATTTCTAGCAAAAACTCTGATGGTAAATAAAAATTGCCATGAAATGTTTCTGAAAAATCTACCGTTTGGAGTCAACTTTAAACTGTACATTCCGCCATTCATGGGAAAGACTTGGTCGTAATCCTGACTGAAGGATTAGTTAAGGACCAATTAAGTAAGTTACCAAGGCACCGGCAAAGTTCAGTAAAAGTGAAGAGAAGCTATAGCAGCTTTAAGAGAACGTGCATTAAAAAAGCGATATAAAGCCATAGTATAGCATAGCAAGGTATTAAGTTCTTCCCCCTTATTATCTTTTCCATGCTAACCGTCCTTGCAAAATAAAAAATGATATAAATTAACTACAACCCATGAATGGTGTCAACATCGCCTTTTCACGGAGGCTTTAACTAAATGTTTCTTATCTTTAAATTTAAATAAAGTGGATGACTTTTAAATTGTATCAATACAAAGTTTGTATGCAGTTCTGCTAGGGTATATAAATTATGTAGATATGCAAAGTAACCAAACAATGCAGCAACTATAAAACCGATGCCTGATTGCTTTTTGACTGCGTTAAAAATACACATTGACGACGTTTTGAAATAGTATACATTGTAAATATTTTGTATAGCGGCTTTATGAAACACGATACTTTGTTCAAACACAAAGCAACTAACATTTTGGAAGTCAGCCAGTGTGTGTGAGATATCACTGAAATTTTTTAATCGTTTGAAAAGCCCATTGATGCAATGGAAATAACGTCGTTAAAATTTCTGATACGGCATGTCTGGGTGGCGCATTTACGAAATGCAATATTTTCCATGACTGGCGCATAAATAGGCTGAATTTAGCCATTGGTACGAGTTATGCTGGCTTTGGGGACAACATAAGAAAACCCCATTAGAAAAATTCTAAACGGGTCAGATTGCGTGAACTCTGTAACCTGTTCACATCACTTCCTCGTGTGATGAACTTATCCTCAAATCGCTCGTGCACCATGAACTGTGTGGCATGTTGGGCCGTACTTCTATCTATCAGGCGGCAATGGTATTGGCATTTGCGGATCATTCACCAGATGTGCATACCATAGAGTAAGATTGGTTCCACCAAAGTCCGATAGAACCAGAATTTTATGGTAGGTCTGAGATTCCCGATCTTGCCTACAATCCTCCCGCAGGTGTAAAGCGCTAATGTCGCTTTTCTAGCCGTATTAATAATTTTATCCTTGAATGACCCCCAAAAACTTATCCCTGTTGGATAAGGAGAGTTGAACTGCATTTAGGATCGGTAAGTTATAAATGGACACGTTATATCGTCTGGTAAACAGCACCAATTCCGTTTTGCGAAGATTTAGGGCCTGTTCGTAAATGCATCATTGCGCTGCATAATATGATTATTTTGCACTCACACTGCTAATCACATGTTGCTGATGCTTCTTTTTGCTGATTTATTTGTTTGCATTTACGAACGAACAAACACTGCAGAAATGGAAAAATTATTAATAAATTTGTTTTTTGAACTGGACGATAAAACAAATGACAAAATGTTGTTAAATGCACAAAAAAGTGTACTTTGTGCAAAAAAGACGAGATTTAAGGAAGAAATAAGAAACTTATTATTGCTAAAACTCTCATTCTCTCTCTCACTCATTCAATGCATCAGCCATTTTTATGATTAGTGTTTTGGGTTTATTTGCGCATAATATGATTTAATGTTGCATTTACGAACGTTTGACAGCTGCAGTGCTGCCAAGATTTGCATTTATGAACATGATGCGCATAATATGCAGCGCAGTAATGCATTTACGAACAGGCCCTTACACTTAAACCACACTATGAGCACCGTTCTGTTGTAAGCTTTAGAATCTGGTACGATGCCATATTGCCTAGGATCATTCGCCTAACCATAGACCTTAATCCTCTACTACGAAATTCCAAAGCAAGGGGTGAGAGAATACCACTCTGTTTACTCCCATTGCTATATGAACCTCACTTTAGAGGCTTATTATTATTATTTCTTAATACGTTCTACGAAAGTGTTCTTTTTCACTATTTTTATATTTATTTCACTTACCACCTTATCTTCGATTAGAAGGTTCTGATACTGCGTTATAATCGATTTTTCGATTTTGTTTAAATCGCTTAGAGGATATCTAAAAAGAAATCATCTTTCAAAACCGATTATAGTGGAATATGTTTGCTGTGTTACTTACTTTTTACCCTTCAATACAATCCATTTCCTTATATTTGTAAATTTTATGTACTTCTGTTTATCGATACTGAGTAGAAAATCAATAAACGGTACATATTTCAATAGGGAATCCATTTTTTCAATTTTTGCTTTCTCCATTTTAAATCTGTAAGATAAACGTATGGAAACAACAAATTTTTAATTTGATTTGATTAAAAACAAAGGTAAACTTAACACTGAATTTGAAAAATATTTAATATAGTAATCCTTGCACCCACTCGATTCGAAAGACAAATTCTTGAGTTGTCAGAATCTGTCAACATTGTTTGATATGGTTGAGCACTTTATAGCTTTTTCGATGGTAAATCTTTCAAACAGGCGAAAAACAGCATTTGCGGAAAGTTCTATGGTGCCACTTGTCAAAAAAAAAAAAAAAAAAAAAAACACCTGCGAGTTTGCTTGAAGAATTATGCGCTGAGCAGGCTATATCAAAAACACGGTGTATCGAATGGTTTGCGCGATTCAAAAATGGTAATTTTGAAAAAAAAAATTAAGACCATATGTCTGACTCAAGAGCAGTTTACACAATCTTAAGGCGTGACTCAAGCAGCTATTTGAAAGCAACAGAATACATTCAAACGATAGGAAATATGAAATTGCTGCATAGGCTGAAGCCGAGAGACAGGCTGCCTTCCAAAATGTATCAGTACAAAGTTTGTATGTAGTTCTACTACTGTATATAATCTATGTAGATATGCAAAGTAATCAAACAATGCATCAACTATAAATCCGATGCCTGATTGCTTTTCGACTGCCTTAAAAATACACATTGACGACGTTTTGATATAGAATACATTGTATATGGTTATCCATTTCGTGGTTTCAAAAGTAAACGTAAATGAAACACATATAAAATGTTTTTTTCATATTTCTTTTTTATTGTAAAGTTTGAACGTTGACATTATGTGTGAAACACTACATCATTTAAATGACCTCCACGCGAAGTGTTGCAAGCAATTGATTCTTTTGAGGTAATTTTCGACCACTTTTTGACACATATTGGGCGGTATCTCAGCCAGTAAGGTCCAATCACACCTTCGGACCAAAGAGTGCACCAAACAGTGACTTTTTCTGGATGTAATGGCCTCTCTTCAATTACTTGAGGATTCTCAGAACCCCAAATACGACAATTTTGTTTATTAACATACCCACCGAGTGTGAAATGTGCTTCATCGGTGAAGAAAATTTTGTTCGAAAAATTGCCGATACGTGGCTGTGGCAGAATCACCATTTTTGTAGTAGGTTTTGATAATTTTTATGCGTTGTGTGATAGTTAAGCAATCCATTTTCGTCAATGTCAGGCTTTCAACTGAAAAGAAAAAAATTAGTTTCACAACTTAGTTTGACAGATGTCGAATTCCAGTCCTATACTTTTGAAACCACGAAATGGATAGCCCTATATATATTTTGTACAGCGGCATTATGAAGCACGATACTTTGTTTAAATACAAAGCAACTAACATTTTGGAAGGCAGTCACATAGAAAGACCATTTTTCATGTCGGAAATGCTATTTGATCGCATTAAAAAGATAACATCTTTGCATTGACAAAAAAATGGATTTAAAATGACAATCCTAAGCACAGGAAAACATATGCAAAACGCGAACAAAATCTACAGGCGACCAGAATATCTATTCCGCCAAGGTAATGTTCTGTATTTGATGGAATAAGAAGGTTGTGATCCATTATAAGCTGTTAAACCAGACTTATCATGGGAGGTCTGTACCATTTGCTTCAATAGATGTAGAACGGTCTCATTAAGAGCATTAAAAATTGGTTCGATTCAGTCTTGGCTTTAAAAGGCGAGCGTTTTTTTTTTGGTACGGAATCCATAAATTGCTAAAAAGATTAAAAAATTCATAGCTTCTAATGAACAATACATTGAATGACATTTATGTCTCAAATTATAATATCTGATCAAGGGTTTCTCAAAAATATATGAAATTCCTTTGCAAATGTTATTATAAATTATCGTTTTCTATTCGGATAGAAAGTTGGTTTTCTTCAGTCGATTGGAACTTGATCATTATTCACTGATGTTCGTTTAGAGTAAAACACAACGTGAATGTTTGGAGTCAAATTATTATTATTATATTATTAAATGAATTCGTTTCGTATTTATAAGAAAGTTCACGATACATTTCTTTGTTTAGAATATTTCTTTATCTTAAAACTACATATGTATGTTATCCTGAAAAATAATAAAAGTTATTAATAAGTATGTGTGCTTGATACATTGTGGCATGTTCATTTCTTTGCGCTTATTCATGTTTAGTTGTACAGCTTTCTGGCATTTACTGATTATGTTGTTGTATATTCGACCATTCAAATGACAGTTAAGTAATTGCAGTTTCTGTGTCTACAATCCATTAAAATAGTATACTATTCTGCGATATAATTATAATTTGCAGCTTACTAGTATGTACATATGTATATATGTTTTAATTACTCGGCAATTTTCCTTTCTTTCTCGCATTAAAATCAACCCTATTTCACATTTATATCAATCTTCGAAGGGCTCGGCCCGTGATCAAAAGAATATGTATAACAATTATTACTGTCGTCTGCAAAGAGTAGATAGAATTAGATGTTAGAGAGAGAGAGAGAAGATCGTTAATAAAAATTGTTACTTCTACTGCTTTATTCCTCTACTCAACTTTCATAGCCAAAAAAAAAAGAAGTTTATATTATTGGCGGTTCTAATTTTTTGTGCAGGATTACGGTCTAAATTTCCATACCATTCATGGCGCGTCCTACAGAAGACTACTGAAATGGCGTTGCCGAAGTACATGTATATTTTCTTTTTCAAGATGTCAGAATTGAGTTTTGAAGTTACAGCTCTCGTCTAGGAAGACACCATACTACCCACTAAATTAAGGTGACTCTCGGAATGAGGAATTGCAATAATATTACGAATACCACATATTTGATGGAGGCCTGATTCTTTGTTGGGTATCCAACTCTCAATATCTACAATTGATAGAAAATTACTCTACTTATTAAGAAAGTGTAGCATTATTTTTCATTGAAACTAACACCGGACACATCGTGTTGTTATAATGCAAAACAAATTGCATGAAGAGGGAACCAGAGAGTAGTGTGCGGAAAATTAAATTGGGATTTTTTTTTTTTGATGAAAAGTGGTATAACATTGTCTTTGTTGTTTTATATAATCCATAAATTTAAATAAGACAGCAGTCTCTGGCAAAAATCAGTCGTGCATCTCCATTCTCGAGTATTAGATTTTTACTTTAAAACTTTCGCGACGGCGTACCTGTACTACACTTTGGAACTTTTGGCGACGACGCGACCTACCGGAAATAAATGAACTTTTTAACGTATCAATATTTTTTAGCAAAACGAATTTGTTGGCTTTATTAGCATACAAAATCCTTACTAAGAAAACTTCTTTACTTCTCTTACAATAAATTCGGGAGCTCCCGCTACAAACCGTTAGGTGATTGCCGTATGTAGATGACATCATTCCCTGTAAACAAATCAATGACAATCGTTATTGTTTTGTTAAATTTTTATAATCCAATATTACTGATCGTCTCTTGTTGATGTTGAAGAACAAAAATGAGTTATTTTTCTACATGGCGGCATATTTTAATTTATTGAGAACAAAAATTGATTCCTTTAATGGTTAGCAGCATACATAATTATTTAATTGTTGTTATTTTCTTTTTATTTCGATTTACTTGTAAGTAATTCAATTTATATTAAAATTTTAAACGTGCACTGAAGGAAAGAGAGGAAGATGAATGGATAGAGGTGTTTAGAGTGCGTTACAAAAAAAAAAATGCATAGCAAAATTACTAATAATTTTAATTTGTTATAAACACAATGAATTAAATTAAAGCACATATAAAACCACAACCACAAATAGTCCATCTTTTTTAAATATAATGCAAGTGAAAATGAACAAAATAAGACAAAACAACTGAAAATATTGATGTGAATTAATAAAAAAAAATTATTTTCTAGTTAAAGGTCTGCAGTTATACAATGAAAGAGCATAGGTACTCATGTACTACTTTTTCTTCTAAAAGACTAAAACTGTATACAATTAATTTATATCAGTTATATATGTATCACTGTGTTTAGCAGGATTATTTTCTAAGTTCGATTTCTTGTCTTTGGAATATTCTACTTCCCTTGATTTAACACAATGCACTGCATTAAACGACCCCTAACTGGAAATGCTAAGTATATGTATCACATTATCTACTTCAAATATATACGAAACTGAGCAGCAGTTTGTCACCACTACACCTAATACAATTTCCAACGGACCTACAATCATATGTGTTATCATTTTATGAAAGACTTTTGAAAGCCTATTTTGCTAAATGCTAGCTGCGCTTAGTTCAAACATTTGTTATTTTACAGAAAAGTACTATCTACTTATGCGTCCTAAATTTACACACTTATCACACGATATTGTTTAACATTTACAATTTATGAACATGCTAACATAAATTATTAAACGTATACTTAATAATTAAAATAAAGACGTGAAGCCACCCTACATGACATGTTTTTACATGTGTTCTGTTAAGTTTCAGATTCACATGTTTTTCTTTGTGTCTGTTAGAATAAGTAAATTTTATGTATAATAATTTATAATTTTAAAGCTGCCGAGAATTTTCATGAATACGTCATTAAAATACTGACGACACATTTATTTTTAAAAGTTGTTATTGTCAAAATTACAAGTTGGTAAATTTTTATTAAAAATTTATATGTTGCTCGTATTATTGTTATTATGAAGACTAAACTAAATAAAATAGTAATTTATTAGTTCTTTAAAATATTTCTTTCAGCCGGCTAATGATAGCACACATAATCCAGCGCCGACGAATGTTTGTGAGTGGCAGAGACTTATACATACGAAATTAGAGCACACTCAATTGAAATGTAAAAGTTAACATTGACAACACTACATTGGTAGAATGAAAAACAAATGTATACAGTGGCGACACGGGATTTGACATTTATCCCTGTATTGAGAAAGGAACGGCAAATATTACCAAAAAGTATTTCTGTCCCTCTCTGATTGTGTTTGTTTTTTTTTTTTTAGTTTTTGGGGTGGGTTTTTTATATTGGCGAGAGCTAAGAAAAATTTAATTTTTGTGTAAAACTATTAATAAATAATAAAAACAACTAATAACTATCATAAAAAGTTGAGAAGCTAGGCCGTAATCCTGACTGAAGGGTTGTAATGGCCAATTATGTATGTATGTAATAACAATCACAATTTTTAACTTTTTTCTTTCAAGAAATTAAAAAATATTGCTAATTTTCAGCAAGAACATTTTTTTTGTGAGCAGTATGTCTTATTTTGATCTTGTAATATTTAGCTTCTTAATTACATCCTGCACAAGAAACTCTATCCATTATGACCGAAAATCACCCACTTTTCGATTAACATTTAATAATCTTTAAACTTTTCATTGAAGAAATTAACAAATATTTAAAATTTTCCCTTTTTAACACAAAATAAATGTTTGTTTACATTTAATTTTGCTACTTTATCCGCCAGTTTGCACTCTGTATGGGTCTGTTCGTAAATGCATTACTGCGCTGCATATTATGCGCATCATGTTCATAAATGCAAATCTTGGCAGCACTGCATCTGTCAAATGTTGGTAAATGCAACATTAAATCATATTATGCGCAAATAAACCCAAACCGCTAATCATAAAAATGGCTGATGCATTGAATGGGTGAGAGAGAATAAGTGTTTTAACAATAAGTTTCTTCCTTAAATGTCTTCTTATTTGCACAAAGTACACTTTTTTGTGCACTTAACATTTTGTCATTTGTTTTATCGTCCACTTCAAAAATCAAATTTATTATTTTACCATTTCTGCAGTGTTTGTTCGTTCGTAAATGCAAACAAATAAATCAGCAACATGTGATTAGCAGTGCGAGCGCATAATAATCATATTATGCAGCGCAGTTATGCATTTACGAACAGGCCCTATATCTGTTGCTTCTAACACATTTGCTTCGCAAAACTTTTTTTTAATATTTTTTCTCCTTCTAAAAAAAAAAGGGATAAGGCATCTGATTTTAGCGTTTTTCAAACGTCATAATTGTCGCCACTGATTACACTATGATGAAAAACATGTCGTGTTAGGATGCCTTAAGTTATTACATATGCAAACCACAGAATACACACAGAATTGATACCTTTGACGTTTAATAAAGCTCAAAGCAGTAGCTTAACCTGCCAATTAGAGGGAGAAACAAAATATTAAAATGTATTGCGAAACAAATGTGTTAGAAGCAATAGATATACAGAGTGAAAACTGGCGGTTAAAGTAGAAAAACTAAATGTAAACAAACATTTATTTTGTGTTAAAAAAGGGAAAATTTGGAATATTTTTTAATTTCTTCAATGAAAATTTTAAAGATTCTTAAATATTTAAATATTAATCGAAATGTGGGTAATTTTCGGTCATAATGAATATAGTTTCTTGTGCAAGAGGTAATTAAGAAGCTAAATATTACAAGATCAAAATAAGACGTACTGCTCATAAAAAATGTTTCTTGCTTAAAGATGTCAATGTTTTTTAATTTCTTGAAAGGAAAAGTTAAAAAGGTTATTGTTATTAGTTGTTTTTATTATTTATTGATAGTTTTAGACAAAAATTGCATTTTTTATTAACTCTCGTCAATATAAAAAACCCACCCCAAAAACTAAAAAAAACGTAAATAAATAAAGAAGAGTTGTATTTTGAGAGCGACAGAAATACTTTTTGGTAATATTTTCTGTCCCTTTCACAATGCTAGGTTAAACGTCAAAATCTCGATTCGATTCTGTGTGTATTCTGTGATGCAAACAGTGAGTGCATTTCAATCACAAAACCACGTCTTTTTACCATAACTGTACCTTTAGTTTTTTAACATTTTCTATAAAATTATTTTCAGCATTCGTTAAAACTTTTTTGGTTTACTATCCTTCTTTGTTTCACGTTACTATACATATAAATAGCTGACTCCGTAAGTAAATTGCAGTTTCACGTTAGATATTCCCTGTAAATTTTTTTCACACAAACTTCTTGTTGAAATTCAATGAAATGGAAATCATCGTTTTTGAGATGTCGTTGACAAGAAAACAACAAAAAGACAAAAATTATTATGAGAGGGATTTTCTTAAAAAACCGGTTTACATACTCGTATGTACATCAGTTGTTTTGTTGGACGAAAATTTAATGTATGTATACGAAATTGATATGTATATGAAATTATACGAAACATTTATACAATGTTGTCGTTTTATAAAGAAATGTATTTATTTGCTTTTCTCTTTTTTTTATTTTAATTCGAACACACCCGATGTATTTTGCGACACTCGCAGACTTTGACTTTCTTTTTTTAACTGCCACAGTCAATGAAGATATTAATTTATTTGTTGTGAACTAAATCAATGAGAATTTCAATGTTTGGAATATTTCCAACAACTGACGCTAGAAAACAATGTTATCAACTTAATACTTTTATAACAACTTTTTGTTACAGAGAAGTTTTAAATGCAACATAAAAAATCGGCTTTAATGTATGTATTTAGTTCTTTAACATTTTTTAATTTGTTGTCAATATCCTTTTTAAATTTTATTAAATAATGTGTAATATTGAATGAAGAAAAAAAAAATAATAATATAACGAATCGCGGCGTTTTTGGAATTTTACCAATATTATTGGAAAAGCAAATTGAAAACACTAACAAAATACCAAGGCAAATTCAATAGGTAACCGCAACTCTACAACAATGCAAAAACAACACGCATTTTGTTTTTGCTAAACCTCCATTTCGATGTCAAAATAGGAAGAAAAAAAAAATGAACAAAACACGCACACGCGCAACAAACACACACAAAAACAACAAAATTTTGACATTAAGTGCTCAGCTGTTTAGATAATCCCACCGGTTACATGAATTTGCCTTGCAAAATACTATTTATTGGAAAGACCAAGGCGAATTGATTATAGGTGACAGCTCTTCGGCAACAAATACAACAAGGTAAAAACAACATGCATTTTGTTTCTGTGAAGCTCTCGCACGTTTGTCAAAATCAGCTGCCATTTGTAAATAAAAAGTTGTAATAAATATCAACAAAAATATACATTTGTTGCGAAGAAAATTAAATTTTAAGTAAAAAGACTAAATAATTCTTGAAAAATATAAAAAATTAAGAATTATGTATGTATATATAAATTAAAACAAATAGGGTGCCCTGGTAGTCTAGTGGGTAGTGTGCTAGACTATTAGTGTGAGGATCGTGGGTTCGATTCCCACCAGAGACTCTGGTCTGTGACACTACACCGAGCATATGGTCAGGTTACTCCGCTCGTATAAAAATTAGAATATAATTTGTAATTGTATTGTAATTAATAAATAAATAAAATAAAACAAATAACTGTTTGAGATATGTACATATTTGGCTTTCAGTGGAATAGTTTTGGCCGTCAAGTAGATTCAGCCAAATATCATTGGTCCCTGATGTTCTTCGTATTTTATATATCCTGCTGGAATCTCTCTCCGCCACATCACATATGTACATTATTCTATTATTATTCTATAATTTGCACTGTTTAATTTCACCAATAAGTATTTCTTAGTTTTGAATTTTTTTTTTGTAATTTGCGCTCTTGTTATTTTTCGTAACGAATTTTAAATTCCATTAAATTTAATGACAGCTAAGAAATGTAAACAAATTTTGACAAACGTGCGGTTGCGGCGAATTACAGCGAAAAAGTCAGCTATGCTTGTGCTGTCACCTATTAGTTGCATCATGGGAAAGGCGAATGCATTTATAATTATACAGAGTTGCCATTCTATTGTTTCTTCTTAAATTATTGTATGGCGTTTTTTCTATTTACTACGGATCTATTTACATACACGCCTGGAGAAAAAAAATTTTTTGATACAGACATTGTGCGATGTTTTATATTTTTGTACTTTTGTTTAATAGTTCATGTTATTTATTTTTGTAGTTGCCGTAGTCTAGTAGGTACTAGACGTAAAGCCCGGGTTCGAGCCCCAGGCCAGACATCAAAACGAAACATGAAAAAAATATTCCTTCGGTATATCCTCCATTATTTATGGAAACAGCTTCTTTTCTTCTAGGCATAGATGAAATTAATTTGTGATAAATATCAAAAATGAAGGCTGAAGAAATAATTCGTGTTATTTTATAAATTAATACTATTTAGTCAATTAAATTCATATTGCAGATATAAGAAACAACTGCAAACAAACTTAATGACGTGAAAATTCATGAAGATATTTGGTTTTTAAGTGGACAGTAAAATAGGTGCATATTAAAAAATTTAGAATTTTACTAATATAACTCAAGTCTTTTAGACAAATATCATATAAGGCAATTAATATCCGGTATATCCTCCATTATTTATGGGAACAACTTCTTTTCTTCTGGGAATAGATGAAATTAATTTGTGACAAATATCAGAAATGAAGGCTGAAGAAATCTGGGAGTAAATAAATAAAAAAAAATTAAACTTACAACATGGGTATTGTGAGAAACTAGGTCGTAATCCTAACTAAAGTCTTGTAATGATTTATTAGTATTTCACATCAATTCTATTGAACTTTAATTTTTATTGTATCGTTTTCACTTTCTGCACAATTGATAAATTTTTCACAATTCATATCTTGTTGTTTGTATTATTCATAAACATTGTCTATCCATATCATAACAATTGTTTTTAAAAGTGAAAGCAATAACATCGAAAAATAAAAAAAATTAAATTTTCTCTGCTTGTGAACAACAACAAAAAATAAAACAGAAAATTTTTTCTCACAATGCATAAACTGGAATAAATACGAAATTTAATCTTTATTATTTTTTTTTTTAATAAGTCTTGTGGTTTTATATTTGTCGTTTTCTTATCAAAACATTATTATGTTATTCATTTATGTATATACGTTTTAATTTTGTCATTAATTGGACTGCGATAAGAATTGTGTCCGCGCGGTTGAATGTTTACGTCCACAATCATTGAAAATGATTTTCTATATGCTATACAATGGGGTTGCCAGATTTATTAAAAAAAACGTAAAAATTTTTGCATTTTAAAAAATGATTTTTTCCTGTAGATTCGAGGATTGCAATTCTAAATAAAAGAAATTTGCCTGTATTTATTGTACCTAATTAAATGCATGTAAATTTAATAATACACTTTAATTTAATTTTATTATACGATCTTTTAATCACAAACTGTATAATACAGTAGTGTTTATACAACGCGCTTTTTATTATAAAAGTCTGGCAAAGTTTCTTACTCTCAATTTTATACTTCATTCATTTTCGTTCTGACAACTTATAAAAGTTATTGTTAATTTTTCTACATATCTACGTAGTGTTGTTTTTATTATAATTAGTCGCCGTAGTCCAGTAGGTAGTGTGTTCGCTTATTAGACGTAAAGCCCGGGTTCGAGCCCCAGGCCAGACATCAAAAAACGAAATATGAAAAAAAAAAATTTTCTTCGGCGACTACCTCCCAGCATATTTCTGACAAAAACTCTGAGAGTAAATAAAACCACTGAAGTATAAAATTAACACACACAATATGAGTGGTGTGACTCCTGACTGAAGGGTTGTAATGGCCAATTACGTATATGTATGTAAGTATATAATGAATAAATTTAATAATTATAATTCCTGAACATTGTATCATGCAACGTACATATATTTGCATTAATTAAAAAAAATTACTTTATATTATAGTTCAGCTTATTTTTAATAAGTAAGCCTTTTTATTTTTGCGCTATTCACACGTATAAAGTCGACCACATTGTCGCTTTGTTTACCACAAATAAATGAAAAAAAATCCTACTGAAAAAACCACCAACCATAACTTAACTTATATTATTATACTAACAAAGACCGTTTTTTCCCGAGTTCTGTATAAACTGTACTTTACTACTGTTCGTCATTTTCTATATAAAGGTTCTCTTATCGGGTTCGTTATATGTATTGGTATACATACATTATTCTCCTGGTATACATACATTATTCTCCATGTCTATTTATAACTGGGATGTTTTGTTAAGAAACGAACATATGTGTTATTTCAGTTGAATAAGTAAATAAAAAAGCATACAAATATTTATAAAAAAAAATAAATATATTTTACTACAGTTTGATGATTAGGACAAGTAGAAACCACAAACACACAAAATATTTTGCTTACCTTTCTTTTTTTAATTCATTTTGTTACGTTTACAAAATATATATTCTTATTGAAAAACACATCCGAACACTTTGAAAACTCAATTATGACTGATTCGACAAAAATTGTTTGCACATAAAAGTAACGTATCAAGCAAGGCAAATTCAATAAGGTAGCCTTATCTCTACAACAAATACAACTATGCAAAAACAACAGGCATTTTGTTTTTGTTAAAGACCTTTAATGTTGTCAAAATAGGAAGAAAAAAAATGGAAAAGGAAAAAAAATGAACAACAACACGCACACGCACAACAAACACACACAAA
This sequence comes from Sarcophaga rosellei, assembly GCA_930367235.1. NCBI lineage: Eukaryota > Metazoa > Arthropoda > Insecta > Diptera > Sarcophagidae > Sarcophaga > Sarcophaga rosellei. Next base: position 67,522,940 of record OV884018.1, read on the forward strand.
AACAACAAAATTTTGACATTAAGAAATAGCTCAGCTGTTTAGATAATCTCACCCAAGGCAAATTCAATAAGGTGATGTTAAAAGCCCAGCTGATTGCTTTTTTCAGTCCACACAAATGTCAAACATATTGTTTGAGTACAGTGAGCAAAAAAACTTACACCCACTACCTCGAAATAACTTTTGAACAAAAAATTATCTATAAAAAGAAATTTATTGTCCTTAAGACTAAAAAAAAGCTTAAAAACTATATTCTGATTATAAACATTCCTCTATTGGTTAAGTATAAAGAAAATAATTGTCGAAACTAAAAAATTCCCACATTTTTAGGCAAAAAAGTGGTGACTTTTTGACTATGGCTAACGGGTTTCCTAGAAAGTCATGTTAAACAAAATCCTGTGGAATAATTTATTTGTTAGGTTTTTTAATAAGTGTACACATTTTTTTTGCTCACTGTATATACATTCTTTTGTTTATATATTTTTTATTTCTTTTTACAATTCTATTCTACACAATTTACAATTTATTTAAATATTCTGGATGTTTGGGCACAACTTTTCTTGTAAAATCTGCTTTTATGCTTCCCGGTATTCCTCTGAAGGTCGTCATACCTTAGTGGTAGCGCAAATCAGCTCGTATTTAAAAGAATTTATTTTTTAAAATTTGTTTCTTAAAAATTTTTTTATAAATGAAAATAAACAAAAGAAAAATAATGACACAAAATAACAACTTTATGTCATTATATGGATTCGCCTTTGTCATTTCTGGCTTACGGCGAATTTAATTTGACATTAGTGGTCACCCAAAAACAACAGAAAATACATGTTGTTTTTGTTAAAAAACACTGCGAATTGAGTTGTTGTATTCTTGCCATCACCTTATTGATTTCGCCATGATCTCACCGGTTACATGAATTCGCTTTGGTATCAAGAATAAGAAAAGCAGGCATTGGAAATTCCAATCTGGAATACATAAAAAGTGATGCCATACTATATATATAAAAAATGTTAAGATCCACAAAGAAAGGGATTTGAAATGAAAGGAAATAAGGATTTAAATTTAAAATGTTTTTAATTAAAAAAAATATAAGAATTGTTTTTTTTAACGAAATAAATGTATTTTTGCACAAGAAAATTCATGTTAAATATAATAAAACATTTAATAACGTTAAATTCTCTTTCATAAATATATTCAATGCATGAATGTATGTATTGTGGATGGTAACACTGTTTCAACAAGCATTCCACACTTTGCCGAGAGAGATATACAGTGTTGTTGTAACACAATGGAACTTAAATTTACTTAATAAACAAAAACGTGAAGAATTATAGACGTTTTGCAACACTATTCTTTGTAGAACAAAAATATCACACAGCAACAAACACAAGGAACTGAATAAAAAACTGATAAGCAAATAAGGGGAAAAACAAAAACAAAAGAACAGTTGTAAAAAAGAAATTATTGCTGAATTGCATTAATTGTTAGTGCAAGTATGTAAGCAATTGTTGCTTTTTATTATTGTACACACACACAGTACATAAGTAAATACAGAATTATTTTAGTAGTGTATGCTTTTAGGAATTGAAACGGTACTGTTGACAAATCTGGATTAAATCGCTTAGTAAAATTGTTGTTGTTAGATTGTTTTTATGAAAAAAAAAATTAACTGCCAATAAATTATAAATAATAAGAATATTTGGATGCAATTTCGTTTTTGATGCCAAAAATTCTTCTAATACTGTTTTAGTGTGATTGTAAGCTTGATTTGTGATTCAAATATATATTGGCTCCATAGAATGATGATTTTTCTACAAAATTCAAGATTATTTTTTATAAAATGTGCATTAAAAAGAATTTCTTTTTTAGTTTTCAATAAATGAGGGCAAAACGAAGTACATGTTATCGACAAGTAAGGATATGCGGCATATTGGATCTCAGATTACGGCCGATACATATACTTTCAATATAGTCAAGGAATTTATTTATCTTGGCTTCGTCGTTACCATCAAAAATGATGTCAGCCTGGAGATCAAGTGGAGGATCACTCTTGTCAATAGCTGCTACTATCTTCTCAATAGGCAATTAAGTAGCAGAGACCTCTCTCGTACGACAAAACTAAAGCCTAAAGTCCATACCATCCGTTTCATGCGACCTTGCGTTACATACGTATACCGAACAATTTAGTATCCTTAAAAAACCCCAAAAAAGGTGCAGAAATGCTGCCTTTACCAGTCGGTAATGTTCGGTTACTAGATAGACTTGTAACATGTAGTGTATGGGGCGGTACACTCGGTTTGTTGTGTGCATGGGTAGGTGTCGGTTGTGAGTTCATAGTCCCGCGGAAGTGTGGCGGTAGGTTTGTCTGGAGAATCTGTGGGGCGATTTTGTGCGTATCTGAGAGTGTGTGATGTAGGGTATTGTAAAGTCATGGATGTCTAGGGCGTGATGTAGAGTGCTGTAAACTCATGTTGTCAACTTGTGGAATGTTGTGGTTTTGTTTATTTTATTTTTTGTTTGATTTAATGTTGAAGATATGGAAATATAGTTCTACGTGTTGTTGTTGTTTTTTGTTAGTGCGATATATTTCCATTGTGTGTGGTCGGTTTCTTTTAATAATAAAATGCTGACACATTTGCAGATGGTCAAAAGTGGGATAACGACACATTGATGTTGTAAACAATAACAGCGCTTGTCCTTATGATTTTTGTATTCTTAAGTATAAGGTCAACAAGAATATTTTTTTAATGTAAACAAATTTAAAAACACTTGACTTATATTACATTTTTAATTTTAAGTACAAAGAATTTTGAATGCGGGTTTGTTTATTTTTTGTATGATTTAATATTGAAGAAATAGAAATATATGTAGTTGAAAGTGTTGTTAGTTCTTGTTTTGTGAAAATATAAATATAGAAATTGATGGTTTTCCAAACCACTTAAGATACGGTTACATATGGCAAATGTTTGCCTTGATTTTTTTTTTGTGGTCACACTATGCACATTTGTTATCACATTTTTATTTCACCAAATATCGGCACACTGAAATAGGGTACAACATGTTTGCATTATGGCCACACTTGACAAATATTTGACCAGAGTGTTGATAAAAAAAAATACATGTATACATAATGGAAGATGAATATTTTCTTGTTTTGTGTTGCGGATCTTCAGTGATATTTTGAAAAAAAAAACGACTATGAGTTCAGCGCAGAAAAGAAGAAGGATGCAGAGAAAAATTCAGTTTTTAATCACAATAAAATTAATATAAACAAATGTTTACATTTTTCAAGTGTAGCCAATCACTATAGTTGAAAATCGCTAAAATGATATGCATATGTATTTTAAAATAGATGTTAAATCTTAAAATTGTAAATCGAATAGATCAAGGCAAATTCAATAAGGTAACCTTATCTCTACAACAAATACAACAATGCAAAAACAACAGGCATTTTGTTAAACCGCCTTTGGGATGTCAAAATAGGAAGACAAAAAAAATGGAAAACGAAAAAAAAATGAACAACAACACGCACAACAAACACACACAAAAACAACAAAATTTTGACAGCCCAAGTCGTCAGCTGTTGACTTAAGGCCACTTGTTATGAACTCGCTTTGGAATAGATAGTATTTAAAATTAAGCGATTTATTTTAGGTCGAATTTGAACATGTTTTATAGAGATTTTTGAGAAAGGGTTTTATGACACTTTGGTTCAAAATTTATCCAATGAATGAATACCAAAATGAAATATAGTTGTGTAAGAGGAAAATTGGAATTGTTATATTGTCGCGTCGAATTATAATTTTCCATTATAATCACTTGTACCGTCCACTTCAAGAGTTCCATTCATAACATTGTAATCTGAATATTTTCAGGAACAAAAAACAAAGTTTTCATTGTAATTTGCAAAACAAATCCAAAATCGTTGGAATAAAAATTCAAAATTTTCTATAACAAAAACAATAACTCCTTATTTTTCTGTACTGAAGAGTTAGAGTCGTTTCAGAAAAAGATCTTTTTCTTTAATGGACTTTAAAAAAACCAACCATTTTACTGAAAAAATCATTACAACCCTTCAGTCAGGATTACCACCTAGCTTCTCACATCCCCCATGTTCTGTTCGTTCATTTTTATCCATGAACAGCGGGAACCTACAACTTAAAGTTTGAGAAACTTTTTCATGGCAATTTTATTTACTTTCAGAGTTCTTGCCAGAAATCTGCTGAGAGGAGAGGAATTTTTTTTCATATTTCATGGGCGAAGCTCCCTAGCCCTTGATTCAATTTCGTAGATTATATTTATAGTAATTTAACGTTAAAATTCCTGAAATATATTTATGATTAAAGCGACTTATTTTATTCAAGCTTTAAAATATACAAACTTTTTCGTGTTGAATAAAGAGCAAAAACTTCCTTAAGCCTTAGGACACGATATATATCCATATATCCGAAAGAAAATGGCGCGTATTTTAAGTTTTCCACGCGCTGTATAAAATGACTTATTCTAGAAAAATATAGATGGAACTTAAGGGATAACTTATTACAATAACATTAATCGATAAATAAGTGATACCCATTAACGATTTGACTGTGGCGTTAACATCATTTTATTGGAAATGTCTGACCTGGAGTTTGAACTGTGACCTGACTTCTAATAAGTCATCTCGCTACATACTAGGCTACGATGACTTCACATAATATATATGTATATACATATGTATATTTAATTAAATAATTGTTGCTATCTTTCAATATTTGCCTTTACCCATCATGCAATACATTTTTTCTCTGTTGAAGATTCTGAATGTATGTATGTATATGCAGGCAACCAAATATTTATACGTAGATAATGAATATCTTCTACAACGAATTAAAAGGTTTGCATAAAATAAATTATTTATTTGCTTCAAATTTTATTTTGTATATATTTCTTACGATTTTGGTGATTTAGTTTTGCTAGTAGACAACACAGCCTTAAACAGCTGTTATTTGCCTCTGTTTGACCTTACGAAAAACATGTAAGAGCAAATAAATATTTGCCCAAAAATTATGGAAATATTTGACACTGGGTGATCACACTTAACATATTTTTGTTTGACTGCAAATAATTTTACATACATACATTATTCGTCATTACAATCCTTCAGTCAGGATTACGGCGTAGCTTCTCACACCACTCGTGTTGTGTGCATTAATTTTATACTTGAGTGGCGGGACCTAAAATTTAACGTCGACTCCGAACGACAGATTTTAAGAAACTTTTTCATGGTAGGCTTATTTAGTCTCAGAGTTTTTGCCAGAAATCTGCTGAGAGGAAGTCGCCGAAGAAATATTTTTTTTCATATTTCGGGCCTGGGGCTCTAATAAGCGTACAGACTACCTACTGGACTACGGCGACATGTAACGTATATTTGTATAAATTAAAAAAAAATTACTTTATAGTTCAGCTTATTTTTTAAGAAGTAAGCCTTTTTATTTTTGCGCTTTTCACATGCTTAAAGTCGACCACATTGTCGCTTTGTTTACTACAAATAAATGACAAAAAAATATCCTGCTGAAAAAAAACCACCAACCGTAAGTTACATAACTGATATTGTTATTGCTATCAAAGATCGTTTTTTTCTGTATAAACTGTACTACTAATGTTTGTCATTTGAAATGACCCCTTTCCTATATAAAGGTTTTCTTATCAGTTTCGTTATATGTATTGGTATACATTGTCCCTGTCTACTTATAACAGGGATGTTTTGATGAAAAAAAGGACACACTTGTTGTTTACCTGTAATAACAGTACAAGAAATTAAATTCAGTTGAATCGTATAAAAAGCATTGCAATCAATACTATAAGCATACATTTATTGGCGTCAGCCAATTGTAATTAAATATTGCTGTGAGAAAAATTAAACTCACTCTTGAGGAGAGAAAAATTATAAATCAATTTATACGAAAATTAAGGTAAATCGTATGGTGAAATAGGAAAAATAATATCACATAGTCGTTTTACGGTGAGAAAAGCGGCCGGCCTGCCTGACAGAGAAGTATAAGCGTACTATTGAGAAAAATCCATTCACCATTGCCACCAAAATAGCAGCAAAGCTCGAAAGATACCAAAATATGTACTAAAGTTTCGACTGATACTATTTGAAGATGTTTTGCTGAGCAGGGATTAAAGTCATGTGTTCCAAGAAAAAAAAAGCCACATGTAAACTAAGTGAATAGAGCCAAGCGTATAGATTTCGCAAAAACGTATTTAAATAAGTCTCAAGAGTTTTGGGATAAAGTAATATTCACCGACGAGTCTAAATATAACATATTTTGTTCCGATGGATGAGTAAAAGTATGGCGCAGAGAAGGGGAAGCTTTAAATCCGAAAATTACGGTGAAGGTTGTGAAGCATGGAGGAGGAAGTGTCATGGTATGGGGATGTACGTCATCGTCTGGGGTTGATAATCCTGGTTTTATTGAAGATACAATGGACCAATATGTCTATTTAGATATTTTAAAAAACAATCTAAAGGAAAATGCTTTAAAATTGGGTCTACCTGACGATTACTACTTCCAACAAGATAACGACCCGAAGCACACAGTCCATAATGTGCAAATGTGGAGTCTTTATAACACCCCACATATGCTCAAAACCCCTCCACAAAGTCCAGACCTCAATCCCATAGAGCACTTATGGGAAATTTTAGAGAAATGTGCGAAAACACGAAGCAAGATGGTTGGTAGGTTCCATGAATAATCGGTTGAAAGCTGTACTAAACGATAAAGGATACCCTACTAAATATATATTAAGGACGTGAAATTTTTGTCAGTTTTTAGAATAATATTTAAGAATTTTATAGCTGTATTCTTACTTGTAGTCGCCGTAGTCTAGTAGGTAGTGTCATGGCTTACTAAACGCAAGGCCGCGGTTCAAACCCCAGATCAGACATCAAAACGAAATATGAAAAAATATTTCTTCGACGACTTCCTCACAGCAGATTTCTAGCAAAAACTCTGAGAGTAAATAAAATTGTCATGAAAAATTTCTCAAAAATCTGTCGTTCGGAGTCGACTTTTAACTGTAGGTCCCGTCACTCATGTATACAATTAAAACACACAACATGAGTGGTGTGAGAAGCTAGGCCGTAATCCTGACTGTATGATTGTAATGGCCAATTATGTATGTCCTTACTTTTGCGGTGTAAATATATGAAGTTACATTACTATTTTATGTATGTACTTATATATTCTCAATACCGTAAAAAAGTTCCTTATTTTGTTTTCGTTAATGTAAATAAATTTTTTTCAAAACAAACTTTTTCGAGTGTCCTTAATTTTGCGGTTCACTGTATTTATTTTGCTTACCTTTCTTTTTTTAATTCATTTTATTATGTTTACAAAATATTCACACATTCCTATTGAAAAACACATCCGAACACTTTGAAAACTAAATTATAACTGATTTGGCAAGATTTGTTTGCACATAAAAGTAACGAATCAAGAACAAGAAAAGCAGGCATTGAAATACATAAAAAGTGATGCCACACTCTATATACAAAATGTTAAGATCCACAAAGAAAGGGATTTGAAATGAAAAGAAATAAGGATTTGAATTTAAAATATATAAGAATTGTTTTTTTTTTATGAAATAAATGTGTTTTTGCACAAGAAAATTCATGTTAAATATAATAAAACATTTAATAACGTTAAATTATCTTTCATAAACATATGTAATGCATATGAATGTATGTATTGTGGATGGTAACATTGTTTTAATAAGCATTCCACACTTTGTCGGCAGAGAGAGAGAGAGCGCTGCAGCCTGCAGTGTTGTTGTAACACAATGGAACTTAAATTTACTTAGTAAACAAAAGCGGGAAGAATTTCAAACGTTTTGCAACACAATTCTTTGTAGAACAAAAATATCAGACAACAACAACCACAAGCAACTGAATAAAGAAATGGTAAGCAAATAAGGAGAAAAACAAAAGAACAGTTAAAATAAAAGAAATTATTGCTGAATTGCATTAATTGTTAGTGTAAGCATAAAAGCAATTGTTGCTTTTTATTATTGTATACACACAGTACATAAGTAAATACCGAATTATTTTATAGTGTGCGGTTAGTAATTAAAACGGTACTGTGGACAAAACTGGATTAAATCGCTTAGTAAAATTGCACTAAAAGTATTAAATCTTAAAATTTTGATGCATTGTGTTTGTAAACTTTATTTAACTGCCAATAAATTATAACAGAGAGGATAATAAGAATATTTGGATGGAATTGCATTTTTGATGCCAAAAATCTACACCAATAGGTATTACATCCCACAAAATGATCAAATTTACGGATTTTACTAAATTATTGGCACATCAAGAATAGTCGGCTCCAAGACTGTTTTAGTGGTATTGTAAAAGTTATTTGTGATTAAAAATATATATTGTTTCAATAGAATGATCAGTTTTCTACAAAATTCAATTAAAATCACTCCAATATAATTTTTTTTATAAAATGTCCATAAAAAATAATTTTTTTCTTACTTTTTAGAATGTAAGGAGGACTACTTACGTAAGCCACGTGAATTTTCGAGAAAATGAGGGGTAAACGAAGTATATGTTATCGTCAAGTAGGGACATGTGACGTTTTGAATCTCAGATTATGGCCGATAACTATACTTTCAATATACCTAGTCAAGGAATTTATTTATCTTGGCTCCGCCGTTACCAACAAAAATGATGTCAGCCTGGAGATCAAGTGGAGGATCACTATTGTCAATAGCTGCTACTATGGTCTTAATAGGCAATGAAGTAGCAGAGACCTCTCTCGTATGACAAAACTAATACTTACTCTACAAGACGCTTATCCTACCCGTGCTTCTTTATGGCGCAGAGGCATGGACACTATTAAGCACTGATGCAGCGGCCTTGAGAGTATTCGAGAGAAACGTTCTGCGTAAGTCAGCGAAGTGGATGACCTTGTTTGCGTTGGAAGGACCAGATCAAGGAAGGCCTGTCATAGATTGCTGCAACCAACTGCCCTGAATTTTGAGAGCAAGTGCTATTCTCTGGTGAAAGCAAGTTTAATATTTTTTACACTGATGGCCGTCAAATGGTGTGGAGAGAGCTCAATACACAGCTGAAAAGAACAAAACCTTGCTTCTACAGTAAAACATAGTGGTGGAAGGTGATTGTGTGGGAGTGTATGTCCGCTGCAGGGATTGACTAGTTTTCATTATTGAAATAATGGACAAGTATTTGAATATCTCGAAAAAGGTCCAGAAATGATGCATTTACCACATATATTCTCCTCCGCCGTAGTCTAGTGGGTAGTGTGTTCGCTTATTAGACGTAAAGCCTGGGTTCGTATCCCAGGTCAGACAGCAAAACGAAATATGAAAAAAAAACATTTCCTCGGCGACTTCCTTTCAGCAGATTTCTGGTAAAAACGCTAAGAGTAAATATACCTGCCTATCCTCAAAAATCTGTCGTTCGGAGTCGACGTTAAACTGTAGGTCCCGCCAGTCATCTACAAAAATTAACACACACAACATGAGTGGTTTGAGAAGCTAGGCCGTAATCGTGACTGAGGGGTTGTAATGGCCAATTATGTATGTATGTATCCGCTCATATTTAACAAAAATGATTGATTTTTTCATTGCTCGTTTCAGATACTAACTAAAGTAACTGGATTTTAATCTGAGGAAGATCAGTTCTTGCGACATTATTAATTCCACGGTGATTATGATATCCAGAAATCGAAACAAGAGCTGTACTAGACACATCAATGTCATCTTTCCTGCCCTGAAAAACAGAGCCGCTATGTTACGCGCCAATTACAAGGGAGTATAAGCCTTCTCTCTATAACATCTAAGGTTCTTATGAGCATATTGTGTAAACGACTGAGGCCTATAACAGAGGCAATGTTTGGATACAATCTGTGTGGTATTCCTTAAAAATTGGAAAACCTGTGATATACGGCATTGAGTAACTTTTGCAGCTCCGAGAAGTTAAGAAATGATTTTGATACCGTACGAGGTTTTAGACAATGTTACCCATTATAAGGCGACCTTATCATCTTCGTCATAGAGGGTATTCTGCCATATTCGAGATTCTGAAGATATCGAGGTGATGGTATTGTTGCTTTTAGTATTCTAGAACAAGGGTCCGCCAAGGTGGGCCTGGCAGTGAATGAGGACAAAACAAAGTATAGATTACCGACAAATATGGACTTGGGGCATATCGGACTCATTTTACGATCGACAACTATATCTATGACTTTGTTAAGGACTTTATTAATAAAGCTGTTATAGTCTTAATAGGCAATTGGCAGATGCTTCCAATATGGCCATGTCGCTCAGATTTGCCGAGGTTTTTTCTTTGTTGTGAACAATGTTACACGCATTAACATGTCGCTTGGATGGAAAAGTATGTTCCGACAAGATGGAACATATGCAAGTATCAACAGCATAGAGGTTCAAGTGTTCTATAAGGGCGTGGAAGAATGTGCCAAAGCATGCTAAAATACGAAAAAATTTTTCTTATTGAAAAACAATTTATTTTATTATAACGCTATTATTACGTGCCTTAAACGCTTAAAGTTTAACTCAAAACCTTAAAAAAAACGCTTAAAAAAGTTCGAACACGGTAACCCTGAAAAGCATTTGAGTGCTTTTACAAAGAACTTTTACTCATTGCTTGTATAACGGTATGTTCGTCGTTTTTACTGTGTGGAAGGAAAATAGAAGCAACAATAACAACAACAACAACTACAATCAACTAACCATAAGGACAACAAAATATTAAACGAACAACTCGTACAATCAGTCATCTTTCGGGTGTCTTTCGAAACGGTGGTTATGCTTTTCTGCTTTTTCAACATCCGAACAACAACGTAAAACGGAAAAGAGTTTTAAAACAAAAAATAGTAAAATAAACAAATGGTGGCTCTGAATTGAAAATTTCGAAATTTATTTTAAACGCAAAACGTGTCAGATATTTAAATAGAAAATCATAAATGATTCGCATATTTTTCTGATTAAGTAAATAAATAGAAAAAAGTGATATAAAAAGTAAATACAAATATAAAAAAAATCAAATAAAAATAAAGAAATAATTAAGAAAAAATTTAAATACATACATAAATACATATTGTTTAATTATTGCTACAGTGATTGTGATAAATTGTTTGTTTTTTTTAAGTTATTAATTTTTATTTATTTTATACGTTTTATTTATTCTGTAAAATAGTTACGAGAAATTGGAATATTCCGAATTATTTTAAAGGTAAGTTTGAGAAATTTTTACATTTGTGTAGATTTGAAACTCCATCAAGTTATTTCCTTTGCACACATGTATTTTAAAAGATATCCTTTATATTGAAGTTTTTAAAAATTTCCAATGGAGTCTCGTTTTTGAAAGTATTTTAATTCTAAATAGCATGGAAAAGGCCTTGATGTGTCTACAATTGATTCTTTTGTTCACTTCGAACCTAATTGGGTTGCAACTATATGATCACAGTTTTAATTGAACTCATATAAGAATTGTTCAATCGTTCTTCAAGGCATAAGAAATAATATTGTTTCAGGTAATCTGTATGTTGACTACTTAAGAACCATCGACATACATACATACCTAATTGGCCATTACAACCCTTCAGTCAGGATTACGGCCTAGCTTCTCACACCACTCATGTTGTGTGCCTTAATTTTATACTTGAGTGACGGGACCTACAGTTTAACGTTGACTCCGAATGACAGATTTTTTGAGAAACTTTTTCATGGCAGGTTTTTTATTTACTCTCAGAGTTTTGCCAGAAATCTGCTGAGACGAAGTCGCCGAAGAAATATTTTTTTTTCATATTTCGTTTTGATGTCTGGCCTGGGGCTCGAACCCGTGCCTTACGTCTAATAAGCGAACACGTTACCTACTATCCTACTTAGGACTTACTTAACTTAATTGGTCATTACAACCCTTCAGTCAGGCTTACGACCTAGCTCCTCACATCTTCTACGTTGTGTGGGTTAATTTTGTCCAAGAGTGGTGTTACCCAAACTTAGAGCCTTTTTTTTAATATTCATGGCAATTTCATTTTCTCTCATCGTTTTTGCCAGAAGACTGCAAAGTTGCCGAAGACATATTTGTTCATACTTCGTTTTGGTTGAGATGTCTGAGCTGAGAGTTGAACCTCTAGCTCGCGTCTAATAAGCCAACACACTACCTACTAGAATACGGCAACTTCAATCATCCTCAGCCCAAAATTTCAGCAAAAATGTGATTGATCAGCCATCTGCAATTGCTGCACCCTATACGGCGATTGTGTGAAGTTGCCGTGGTCTAGTAGGTAGTGTGTTGGCTTATTACACGAAAGGCCCGAGTTCAAATCCCAGGTCAGACATCAAAACGAAAATATGAAAATATTTCTTCGGCGACTTCCTCTCAGCAGATTTCTGGCATATACTCTGAGAGTAAAAATTGGCATGAAAAGCTTCTCAACAAATCTGTCGTTCGGAGTCGACTTTAAACTGCAGGTCCAGCCACTCATGTATAAAATTAACACACACAACATGAGTGGTGTGAGAAGCTAGGACGTTGTACAATGGGTCAATTCGACCTCCGGGTACTGTACTTGTCACAGTTGACAAGTACACGTCCTCTAACCTAACCTAACCTAACCTACGGCGATAGTCTATCATAGAATAATATATGTATGGGGACTCGCCTTGTGTTTAAAATATACATCAGACATGTCATTGAGCAGATAAACACTATTTTCCTTTGCTGGCATGACAATTCTTCTCGGTACCTTCAGTAACACATTTGCTGGCTTAAGAAATGTGTACTTTGAATCCACAGTGCACTTTCAAAAGGCATGATACATGATACATGACTCGAATCTCCTCATCTAGTAAATTTTCAAAAAAATCTTTTGATTGCCTTACAATCATTTGGCAGAAGAGCCTTTGTCTTTCTTTATCTTCTCGTTCATTGAGTATACTTTTCTAAACATCTATATCTACTCCATATAAAGATTCTGGCGCCATCAGCAGCTTGAACGATCCCCTTCTTGTCTACATGACCTGGTTACCAGCGGAGGTTCCGTCAGTTTATGGAGCTTCCATAGATAGTTCCATACTGTATTCGATTTAATCTCATAAGAACCGATACTCGCGTGATGGCATGACTATCATATGGTATTGCTACGTCCCGTCCTTTCTGCCTGGAATGTACCCACGAGTTTCCCCATGGGCTCGGAATATTTAATTTTGAAATCAAAATCCTATCCCAAGATCTATTATTGTTCCATCTGAATACCACAAAATTGACTCACTTTTAGAAATGCATGGACTTCTGTAGAAGTTGTATTGGCTGCAAAGGGACCATGAACATGCCTTTCTCAGTGTCCGGTATTAGTGAAGCTGAAACTTAAAGAATTTTTCGACAGACCTTGTCTTTCATTATTCCACTTCATGTCTTCATTAATGTGTTACAATGGCTGAGAAACGATGCCCGAAATGAAATATTACAAGCTCATTAGGGCTGCCAAGTTGTCTTAAATCGAAAATCCAAATCAACATGTATTTCCTTTAATTATGTTTGCGAAGAAGAAAACACTTTTCTGTTAACCCTCTTCTATAAGAAGTAACGGAAAGTAAAAAAAAATTTTATTTCCTTAAATTAAATCTGATCTCATTGTGTTACGCTTTTTCTTGTTGTATTTTTTTTTACCTGTAACACCTGCAAACAAATGACTTTATTTTTCTTGTAACATTATTTTCCATTTCCATGTCTTTTTCTTTTTGAATTTTTTTTCTTTTCTGTCAAGGAAACATTTCACTTTGTCACACACACACACACACACACACACACATTCCAACATACTCCTACATTGCAACAACGTTCTTGTATGACACTTTTTCTAATCGCCACACACTATTCTTTGAGAAACTTACATACGAGTGAAGTACATACATATGTATGTATGTATATCCTGCAAAAGTGTTTGTTGTTTCTGTATCCTGCCAGTTCCGGTATAACAAATTTTCTTGGATTTTTTTCACTTTTTCTCTTTCTCGATTTCTATTTGCAATTCATTCTTACGCTAGCAGATGGTACTCATTTCCGAATAAGACGTTTTATTGTAAACGTTAGGAAAAGTTTTAAGATTTGATTCCTTTTTGGAGCCAAATTTACACCGCTGGCTCCAAACTGGAAGGAGCCGTTGGAATTGGTATTTTTATTCGGATTTAATCGGAATATCCAGGTCTATAAGGCCACCGAATCACTGCAGCGTCTTTCATGTGGAAGTGTCAGCAATTCAGCTTGCGGTGAAAATTATTGTGGACAAAAATGTTCACGGGCAGAAAATCATCATACTTTCCGATACCCAAGCGGCTATCAAGGCATTGGATTCCAGTGTAATAAACTCCAAGACGGTGTACGACTGTCGCAGATATCTCTATGAGGTGGCGAACCGATACGATGTTTGTATCACATGGGTACCGGGACATAATGATATTCCTGGCAACTGCAGAGCGGATGAACTGGCCAGAAGGGGTACAACCATCGAGCTCTCTGATGAATTCTCTACATTGGGGATCCCTTATCTGCAAACTTATAATTGACAATGCAACCGTAGATCAGCGTCAACAGAATGTGGGCAACTTCGGCTAAGGGCAGAGCGGCGCAAAAGATCTAGCCAAGGCTGAATAGGAGGCACACGGCGACTCTGCTTAAACTGCAAAGAAGTAGGCTCAGCTCTGTTATCGGGGTTATCGGGAACGCATGCGAGGCATATTGGTCCTAGATACCTTGCAAATGATTTCTGCAGAAGCTGTGTAGATGAAGAGGAAGATGAGACTATTTTTCACCTATTGTACACATGTCCGGCACTTGGTCGGAGGAGAAAGAGGTACCGGGGTGCCTACTACATGGAGGATATACATAGATGAACTGTCATGTATGGATGGATATTGGCAGTCTGAGTCGCTTCATCGGAAACTTCGAATGGTTCCTGGAATAAGGGAAAATGAGAAACTGTGGTATCACAATGGGCCCCGCGTGCGGCCTAAGTGTATCCGCTCATGACTCCATCGCGGACAGCCTCTTCTACCTACCTACCTACCTAGCCTAGATGTGGAAAGAAAAGTATACAGAGTTCTGTTATAAAACGGAGTGTCTGTTCATGATTGAATTCGTGTGATATGAAACGAATGAAGTGAATTAAAGTTTTCCACTTGTTGCAACAACTTAAATTTCCCGTTCAGAATTAAATTCATCTTAAAAATGTTTGAACCCATCCCATATTGTAGATTTATTTGACAAGATTATATGTAAGCTCCAGAATTTATTAAGAACATTCCTTCATTCCTTCTCTAACGACGTAAAAAAGAGGAAATTTCAGCTAGAGGAGATACATAACTGAATGCTGAATAAATAGTCGTGAAAACCTTAAGCTAGAATTAGCCGAACGTTTGCGGAACGTTACGGAACGTATATAGAAAATAACGGCAACAATAAATAGGCTGCTGAGCAGGGACTGATGAGAAGGGAAGCTTCTACGCCACTGATAAGGTGAGATATGTTTCGAAATGAAAGAGAGGACAAAGAGAGGCAAATATCAATATCAAAAGTTTTGTTGGGAAATTACAATAAGGGGAGTTCAGAGTCAGAACATAACGTTCGTAACTGATCGTTTGACAGGACACTGTAGACTCAAAGTACAATTGTTCCCTATAGGAGATTCAGAGAACGCAACTAATTGATTCTCAGATGGAGAGAAGGAATCACCAGAATCAATTCTTGGACCCTGTGAGATATTAAACCATGGCAGAAGAATATACCTGGGCACATACCAGTGGTAGTCGCCATAGTCTAGTAGGTAGTGTCTTCGCTTATTAGATTTAAAGCCCGGATTTGAGCCCCTGGCTAGACATCAACACGAAATATGAAAAAAAAAAATATTTCTTTGGCGACTTCCTCTCAGCAGGGTTCTGGCAAAAACTCTGAGAGTAAATAAACGTGCCATGAAAAAGTTTCTCAAAAATCTGTCGTTCGGAGTCGACGTTAAACTGTATGTCCCGCCACTCTAGTATAAAATTAACATACACAATATGAGAGGTATGAGTACGGTGACCATATTTTTTCCAGCAAAATACAGAACAGGAGAAAATAAAATACACTAACCACCATTTTCTAAATCAGGTTATTTTTAATCATCAAAATTTCAATTGTCAATAAAATTTTAAACATTATTACAAGGCAAATTCAATAAGGTAACCGTAACTCTACAACAAGTACAACAATGCAAAAACAACACGCATTTTGTTTTTGTTAAACTTCCATTCGGATGTCAAAATAGGAAGAAAAAAAATGGGAAAGAAAAAAAAATTAACAACAACACACAAACGCACAACAAACACACACAAATTTTGACAGCCCAAGACCAGTCAGCTGTTTCCTCACGGTCACTTGTTATGAATTCGCTTTGCATTATTATATTGATTGTTAGAAAAATAAAAATTTATTAATTCAATTTAATAAAGTACAAAAAGAAAGCAAATAATAAATAAAGGGTGTGCCAAATAACTTTTTTTTTGAAAATGCTTTAAAAGAAAACTACGGAATATTTTCTCAAATTTCTTTTTTTGTTTGAAAATACAATACTTCCGGTTAATAATGGAAAATAATTTCATTCAAATGGCTGCCTCGGCTGGCCATGCAGTAGCCTACACGATCGGTCCAATTTTTAAGCACACTATCGATTGTGTGCAGCTGTATTTCACCAATGGCTTCACGAATATTGTCCTTTAAAGCGTCAATTGTCTCTGGCTTGTCGGCGTAACACTTATCTTTGACGGCACCCCACAAATAATAGTCCAACGGTGTCAAATCGCAGTTCCGAGGTGGCCAAACGACATCGGCTCTGCGGCCGATAATGCGATCTTCAAAAACAGGGCGCAAAACATCGAGTGTAGCTTCGGCTGTGTGGCACGTAGCGCCGTCCTGTTGAAACCAAATGTTCCCAATATCCTCCTCTTCAATTTTTGTGAACAAAAATTCGTTCAACATGGCCGATAACGATCGCTATTGACTGTAACGGCCACTCCTTCCTCATTTTTGAAGAAAAATGGCCCAATTATGCCTCTGGACCAAAATACGCACCAAACAGTGACTCGTTTTGGGTGCGTCGGCTTTTCAATGTATGCGTGCGGGTTTTCTGTGCCCCAAATGCGACAATTTTGCTTGTTTACATACGGAGCTGACGGTGCTTCTCTTCTTCCAAAATTCGTAAGCAATTTTCGCACACATTCTGCAATATTACCATGATTTTCAAAGTAATGTCGCAATATATCCCAGCGTTGTTCAAGCGTATATACAACCATATTCGTTCAGCGGAAGGATAAAACTAATTATCTGTCAAA
Organism: Sarcophaga rosellei; assembly: GCA_930367235.1. NCBI lineage: Eukaryota > Metazoa > Arthropoda > Insecta > Diptera > Sarcophagidae > Sarcophaga > Sarcophaga rosellei. Next base: position 67,540,337 of record OV884018.1, read on the forward strand.
TCAGACATGAGCTAACTGTTACCATTCACGAAATAAGCACTAGTTGAAAAAAAAAAAACGTTAGATGGCCGACCCTTTAGTATTTTTACTTGCACACCTTTCAGTGGTATAAAAAAACGAACAAGTATTGGATATATTTTTATGTTGTTATGATTTGAACAATCAAAAATATCGACACTAGTTATCATTTTTGGTAAATGTTTATAGTTGAAAAAAATTTATTACCTACATTTGTGTCAGAATTTTTTAATATTTATGTATTTTTCTCTGCGTTTCTTATGTAAAACTGAAAAAATAGCGAAATACTGAACATATACAGAACACTAAATAAAATACAGAACATTTTCACGTTTTTTAGCAAAGAATAATTTATACAGAACAGGGCTCTAAAATACAGTACTGTTCTGTATAATACAGAACATCTGGTCACCGTAGGTATGAGCAGCTAAGTCGTAATCCTGGCTGAAGGGTTGTAATGGCCAATTATGTACGTATGCAATACAAGGGCTCGTATGGTTCCAATACTATGTCGTCATCCACAAATGTTATAGTATCCCACGCAGCGATGTTTTAATTAAACAGCCAACTTGAATGGAAATCTTTAAGGTGGATAGACTCATATCTGCTAGCAGTGACATAAGTATTGTCCTTGTGCTGCGTACATACGTACGTGTAATATTGTATTAAAATAGTTTATGAAACTCATATGTACGTACGTATGCGTAATATTGAATATTAAAAGGACAAATAAAAAAGTATAAAATGTACGTCACCTGAGCGATAATAATACAATGTCCCTCTCTCTCTTTGTCTCTCTCTACTAATTTCATCTCTTTGGCTTTAGTCGCCGAAGAAAAATTTTTGTGTCATATTTCGTTTTGATGTCCTGCCTGGGGCTCGAACCTGTGCTTTACGTCTAATAAGCGAACACACTACCTACTAGACTACGGCGACTTTTAATAACGAGTCACTCGAATTATTTATAAGTATTATGAGTATTTTTCCAAAGTTATGTGTATAAATGAGTAGGCTTATGAATCAAACATACATATTTCGAATGGTATGAGTTTGATGTCAACGTTGTACGTACATATACTCATTGCAACCTGTACTTATAAATCAATGTTGTAGTAGTGAGTACGAATGAATCAGAGCTGGTAATTAAATTTCAATATTGTTTACTCACTTATATTCAAAATTTCATAAGTGCTTATGAGTAAAGAAAAAACGATTCATTGTTGATCTCTGGTCCCCCTAATATATTGTACGCCTTATTGCTGATGTTTTGCCCAACGCTGTTAAAAGAGAAGTCAAATCTTTTAACCTGACTAGATACAACTACTGTTATTCATTGTCATTTTTTAAAAAAATAATTATTTTTTCTTTTACTTTCGCTGTCTAACAATTAACGGCTCGTTAAGTAAAATTCTGCCGAGAATTTGATAAATTAACCGACAAATTTAATTAAATTTAAATAAAATGGCATAAATGGTGTCTGGCTTAATTTTTTCGTTTCTTTTCTTTTTTTTTTTGACGACTTTATTACCGTTTTTTTTGATATTTTTTATTTCGTTGGTTTGTTACCATTTTGATTGTTGTTGTTTTTGGTGTTATTTGTGTTGAGTTGCCAACGAAAAAAAGTGAAAAAATGAAGAAATTCTCTTCATTAGCATTTCCCTGGATACAGGATATTTATGATCTTTATTAAGAAACTGTTAAGCTTGTATTGTGTTAAAACAATTTCTTGTATGCGTGTTACGAGGGAGGCAACTAGGTGGTAAGTAAATTGTTAATCCCATTTAATACAGGGGTTTTATGTTTCCCTAGAAATCTATCCAACATCTGAAGGAAAAAAAAAAATTGTACACACGCATTAGAAGGAAAAAAAAGAGCACAGAAAAAAAGAAAGAGAAAAATTTATTTCAATTGTTCAATTGTTGCCTTGACAGTAGGCTTTCGTTTTCGTTTTTCATTTTCATTTTCATTTTTTTTTTGATTTTTTTATGAAAATAAATTTGTTTTTAAACATTCTTTTCTTATTTTGCTGTGTTATTGTAAGCAATTATTCTCATTTTCATTTTCATTAATACATTGAAATTCTTTTGTATTTTAAATGGAAACATTTTTTTTAATTTCCGCTTTTGTCCGAATAATTTGGGCTAAAAAAAGCTAAGGCAATTCAAATCTTACCTTATGCATACTTAAAAAAAAAATTGTTATTCTTATGACGTCACTTCCCCTATTCACGCCACTAGCCACAAACTGTTTACTGAGACTAGTAGTGGATTTTCCAAAAAAATCATCGATATTCAATGCATTACATAGGAAAAGATTATCGATATTATATCGATTCTTCACAAAAATCATCGTTATTTTCTATGTTTCGATTGAATTTTGTAAAAAAAAAATGAAAACAGAAAACAAATTGGAATTATTTTTGCTTAGAGTTAGCAGAGTAGTGCCGCACCAAACGATTTATTGTATTAATATATAGCAAAGACACGAACCAAAATTTTTTAACAGAGCTAATGTGAGAGTTAACAGTGCAATGTTAAGTGGTTAACAGAAAATACGAAAAGAAATCACCCAACTGTACGATATCTGACTATATACAAATTGTAGTCTAAGATGTCCCAAATTAAACCTAATTAGTGGTATACATACCCCAAATAATTTTGAAACTGGAGATATTGGGCTTCAAATATACCCTATGTTAACAGTGTTCCAAAATTATTTACGATATACCACTAATTAGGTTTAATTTGGGACACCTTAGGCTACAATTTGTATATAGAGGGATATGTGCAGCAAGTGCCATTGTTCCACAATATGCATCATCCGCCATCCCACCCAGACTCTGTTAACAGAGTAAATGTTTTATGCTCGACATCTCAAGTTCCAAAATTATTTGGGATGTACCACTAATTAGGTTTTATTAGGGACACCTTAGGCTACAATATGTATATAGTGGGATATGTGCAGAAAGTCCCTGATATCGTATATTTAAGTGATTTTTTCCTTGACTATTTTTCGTATTTCTGTTAATCGCTTAACATTTCTCTGTTAACTCTAACATTACATACATAAATAATTGGCCGTTACAACTCTTCAGTCAGGATTACGGCCTAGCTTCTCACACCACTCATTTTGTGTGCCATAATTTTATACTTGAGTGGTGGGACCTACAGTTTAACGTCGACTCCGAACGACAGCTTTTTTGAGAAACTTATTTATGGCAGGTTTATTTACTCTCAGAGATTTTGCCAGAAATCTGCTGAGAGGAAGTCGCCGAAGAAATATTTCTTTTTTTTATATTTCGTTTTTGATGTCTGGCCTGTGGCTCGAACCCGGGCTTTACGTCTAATAAGCGAACACACTACCTACTAGACTACGGCGACTACTCCAACTCTAACATTAGCTCTGTTAAAATTTGTGGTTTTTGTCTTTGCTAGTTAAATTTGAGTTTATCTTCACACACATCCGAAATGTCTGCCCCAATCCTATTGCTCTGGCAAACTTTCCCAGGTGTTTATTTATGAGATTCATTAACATCGCACAAATTTCAAGTATGTATTGCGAGGATTCGTTCTTCTCATCACGGAGTCTACATATTGGACTAGAATCGATTTCTATTCTAAAACAAGTGCTCTTTGAGTCTATAATATTCGGTAAGACGTCACTTCTGCCTACATGAGTATGTTGCATTATAATTATATAAGAAGTGTTTAGATTGTCTGTCAGTGTATCTTAAAGGAAAACATTTGACTTTAAAATTCCAATGAATTCGAGTGAAAAAACTACACAAAAATTTCTTTAAGTGCAATTTCAATTCAATTTCCTTAATGACCCTGACACTTGACTTCATTTTGCTAATGTCACGCATTGGCCACGTACAATAAGAGACAGTGACACTTGCACAGCGTTGCAAGATAAAAAAGAATAAAAAAACTCGTCATTTTATTTCATTTCTATTGAAATGAAAATGAACAAAATTTAGAGAATTTAAATTCAAATGCAAATTATTTAAAATGAAACAGTCAACCAATGAATTGCAACGTCTGATAACAGAGAGAGAGAGAGAGAGAGATACACAGTGAGAATAGCATTAACAATAGCAGAGCGGCAGCCATAATAATAAAAGAAAAATGAAATTAAATTATAAAAACACTTGACAATACTTTATAATTAGAAAACAATAGAAATCCATCAGAAATGTGACAGGCTACTGCATCCAGTCACATCTTTTAAAGCCTAAAGTGAAGAGAGGCTGTGCATTCTTACTATTGTTTGGTGAAGGCAAGGTATGCCATAAAATGGCGAACAAAAGAAAATGTATTCTTTTTATTCGTAGAAATCACAACAGAAATATTTTTTATGTAGCGTTTGCATTGCCTATTCAGAACTAGTCACTTAGCTAACGTAGTGTAGACATATATGAGAGACACTTATAACTTTTTTATTTATTTAGCAATGTCGCCTTATTTTAGTAGGTAGGTGGTTGACTTATGAGATTCAATGCCGAGGTTTGAAACCTTAGATCAGACATCAAATAAAAATATTTCTTCGGTAACTTCCTCTCAGCGGACTTCTGGCAAAAGCTCTGAGAGTAAAATAAAATTGATATGAAAAGTTTGTCAAAAATCTGTCGTTCAACAATCGACTTTGATCTGTAGCCGGTCTGTAAACTGTCTTGCAGCGCTTATGTATACAAATTAACACACACAACATACATGGTGTGAGAAACTAGGTTGCAATCCTGACTAAAAAGTTGTAATTACCAATTAAGTAAGTAAGTCTGTTTGTAAAAATTTGATGACACTCCTCACGAAGCCATAAATAGAGAGTTAAATAGAAAGGATACAGAGCCTTTGATACCCAGCGAGATGAGCCATCGCATACCCATCTATAAAAGCTGACTAGCATGTTTTTGGTAGGTGACTTGCATTTCATGGATAATGACTTTTATTTCCTTGTTCGATTGTATGCATTTTTTGGTCGATGACTTGCATTTTTTTGATCGATGACTTGTTTTTTTTTGGTCGATGACTTGTAATGTGGATTCTGTCCCTAGAACTGAAAGCTATATCATATCATGTCGAAACTAATGCAACCATTACCGTAATATAACGGCAACTATTCTTATTGTTATTCACTTTACTTCATTTTTCTTTCACTTGCATTTTCTGATATTTTCTCATACATTTTCTGCAAATTAATATACAAAACCAACGTGTGAAAGGTAGTTTTTGTAATAGAAAACCAAAACAAAAAAAATATTCCAAATTGATGTACATATGTACGGTATGGCAAAGTAGTCGTTATGTATGTATAAATGAATGAATGGTCGAATGTATTGAAATGTACATTTTGTCACTGCTAACCTGCCAACATTAAGGTACATTCTGATAAAAAAGTGTTTGGTTTGCATCTTGGATTTACAAACTATCATCACCGAGTGTAGGGCACACAAAAAAATTTTACATATTTATTATGAAATTTAATATCATTTGACATCGAATACTTTAATTCAATACATATTCTTTAAATTAAATTCCATATAATTTTATAGTCGTAGATAATTTATTGCAATAAACTCTTAAGACTCGGAATGTGTAAATTTGTTTAAATTGAAGAAAAAAAAATAAAAACAATGAATAGATTTCCATTCATTTTACTGCATTTGTACTGACAACAGCAATGTGAACCCAATCTAGATGAGTGTGAAGCTAGTTACAAAAATTAATAAATCAATAAATCTTTTTTTACAGTGAATGTAAAGTTAACAGAGACTGTTAAGTTAACATAATTGAATAGTTTTGAAAAATATAAAAAGAAAATCGATTAGAAATCACAAAAATAGGAATAAAATTGAAGAAAAATTAAAATTAAAAAATGCAAAGGAAAACCTGTTTCCTCAGCATAGACAATCAAGTGGAAAGATCAGTATTTTTTCACCATAATCGTACAAAATCGGATAAAAATGGACTGGGGGGAAAATGAATAGCTATGCTATCAAGGATTCTTACGGTCGAGCGTTACTTGGTACCGGAGATATAGGCAACGAAGCCTGATTGTTTTCTTCAAATTAGCAACAAAAATTTATATATAAATCGGTCAAAATTATCGCATTGCAGTCTTTTTGTCGATAACTTCCATTTTTGCTCTATGACTTGCAACTTTTGGTTGATGTCTTGATTTGTTTTGGTCGATGTATTGAATTTTTTTTTCTGACGATGACTTGCATGTTTTTGGTCGATGACTTGCATTTAAGGATGATGACTTGCATTTCTTTGTTCGATGGCATGCATTTTTTTGGTCGATAATTTTCAATTTTTTGGTCAATGACTTGCATTTTTATGGTCGATTTATTGAATTTTTTTTCTGACGATGACATGCATTTTTTGGTCGATGCCTTGCATTTAAGAATGATGACTTGTATTTCTTTGTTCGATGGCATGCATTTTTTTGGTCGATAACTTTAATTTTTTGGCCAATGACTTGCATTTCTATGGTCGATGACTCGTATTTCTTTGTTCGATGACATGCATTTTTTGGTCGATAACTTTTTCTATTTTTTATTATTTTTTTATTATTTATTATTTTTTTGTCGATGACTTGCATTTTTTGTTCAGTTACTTGTATTTTTTTGATCGATGACTTGCATTTTTTGTTCAATGACTTGTTTTTTGGGTCGATGATTTGCATTTTTTGTCGATGGCTTGCATTTTATGAAGTCGCCGTAGTCTATTAGGTAGTGTGTTCGCTTATTAGACGTAAAGCCCGGGTTCCAGCCCCAGGCCAGACATCACAACGAAATATGAAAAAAAAATATTTCTTCGGCGACTTCCTGTCAGTAGATTTCTGATAAAAACTCTGAGAGTAAATAAACCTGCCGTGAAAAAGTTTCTCACAAATCTGTCGTTCGGAATCGACGTTAAACTGTAGGTCCCGCCACTCATGTATAAAATTAACGCACACAACATGAGTGGTGTGATAAGCTAGGCTGTAATCCTGACTGAAGGGTTGTAATGGCCAATTATGTATGTGTATGTAACTTGTATTTTTTTTCAATGACTTGTTTTTTTGGATTGATGATTTGCATTTTTTGTCAGTGACTTGCATTTCATTTTATTACAAAGTTATTAGACTATATTAGCTTCGTCGCCGATAACTCCAATCCTGAGTAATGTCCGCAGGTAACGAAAATTGTTTTGGAATGCTTGATGCCATAGCTATCTAACCAACTAGGTTCGTTTCCCCACAATTAAAATTTTTATTCGATATTGGCCGAAGGATACAATCTGTTAATTTGTTAACAATGTGTGTTAATTTTATCCATCGGTGGCGGGACCTACATTTTAAACTCGACTTCGAAGGCTGGATTTTTAAGAAACTTTTCATGGGAAGTTGTCGAATATTTCGTCGTTTTTTTCCGAGATGTCTAGGCTGCGGCTTCTGTGTGACTTCTGTAAATCTAGATTGCTCATGCATTTAATCAAATACAACACAGTACCCTTGTAGGAACAGCAGGCCATCAGTAATGCGGGCTCTACTGACTTTAAGAATATTTTAAAACTACTTTAAAATTTCAAATGCATAAGCTTTAGAATTGAATTGAATTTTTACTAACACTATGATAACAAAGAAAAACCAATAATTTCCTCTAAAACCAATAATAATCACAATGACACAAAAATAGAGAAACACACAGAGAGAGAGAGAGAGAGAGAGAGGGAAGTCAGAGTAAAATAAAAAAAACAACGAAAACAATATGGCATTTCCAATAAGATTATTTCTAGCAATTAATGTCATTTCGTCTCTCAATAATCTACACTCCCACACACATACTCATTTTCATAGTCATACAGACAGGATGTTAAGTCTTGGTATAAGAATTCAAACTGTGTGTGCACGAGTATAAGTATGTTTGCGGGTGGATGTAAAAGAGAATTCTTAATGGAGGAAATTTGCATAAAACGATTCTGATCAATTGACAAGAGAGCTATTTTTTTCTACAGTGAATAACAAAAGTAATATGCACATACATACAGACGTATGTAGATAAATAGCGTGCGATAAAATATAAATGAACATAATATTCGTACTTTATATTGAAGAGGGATATAAAATATGAATACAGTTTTGAAAGGAGATTAAAAAACTCCTTTCTTGTATCAATACACACTTTATGCCGTGATTTACTTTAATTTATACATGGAGTATGGGCTTCATTAAGTCTAGTAGGTAGTGTGTTGGCTTATTAGACGAGAACCTGTGGTTCAAACCCCAAATTCAAAATGAAATGTGAAGAAAAAATATTTCTTTTGGCGGGTTCCTTTCAGCTTTACTCTCAGATTTACTTGTTTTTACAATTTTATGCCGCATTTTACTTTACATAACACATGGTTTATGGGTTCCACGAAGTCGAGTAGGTCGTGTGTTGGCTTATTAGACGAGAAACCGTGGTTCAAACCCCAGCTTAAAACGAAATATGAAGAAAAAATATTACTTTTGGTAATTTCCTCTCAGAAAATAAAATAAAATTGCCATTAAAGGTTTCTAAAAAATCTGTCGCTGGGAACCGACAGCCAGTCGCTCATGGATAAAATTAACATACATAATGTACGTGGTGTGCTAAGCTAGGTTGTAATCCTGACTAACTAAGTACGTTTGCAATTTTCAGCTTTCCACAGCTTGATACCACACGTTCAGCTTTAACAGAAGTTGATCAAAAGCTTTCAAATTCTTTTCTCAGTTTTAATTGCTTCACTCATTTGGTTTTTAGGTGACCATATCTACAACACATACATATATAAATATACACACGCATTGTGTAGGTGTAAATTTATCAAACGGCCAGCAAGAAATAATTTTTTATGTTGCTATAGTCGAAAGGATTTCTAAAGTATTTCTATCATCCTCTCTCTCAATCATTCACTTCCTTCTCTTGATTTTACGGAAGAGCATTTAAATCATTGATGCCCATTTCATAGTGCTTTTGCGCAAACTGAAAACACACATATTCTTATTCTCTTTGGTTAGTCGTCACTCAGCCAGCGACGAATGCACATGCGTAGCGGTTGTACAATTTTTTTTGCTTAAAGCACTGAAAAAAATTTACTATGACTTACGAAACATATTGTATGATAAAAAATGCGTTTGGTGATTCTCAATGCATTTTATGATATAAAATATTGAAGGAATGTAGAGAATATGTTTTAGAAGGCACTATTGTTCCTATCATAGTGAAATGGATGATTTTAATGATGGGGAAATAAAAAGAGTTATTTTGTAAAAATAAAAAAATTTATTTGGAAAAATTGAAAGAGTGGTTACTTGAAGAATAAAACAATGAAAAACCCTCAGAAAATAAAATGATAAAAATGGAGTTATCAAGCTTAATAATCTTGGATATTGTTAAGCATGGTAGACCATTTTCTGTTGGGGAGTTCATTAAAAAAATTGAAAGAAATGTTTTCAGAAACTTAATTTTAAGCTTATCGAAAATATAGAAGATTTTATTAAAATATAAATGAAAGAAATAACCCTGTATCAATTTTTTTGTTTATTTTTCTAGTCTTTTTCCATAGTCACTGATTGAACAAAATTTTGTAAATGAAGTTCCACGAGAGAGAGATCTCACTTTTTTTCACTTATATTTTGAAAAATGTATCAACCATATAGCTTTAAAAGTGCTTTGGATTTTTTCCATACATTTTATTTTAGTTTACACAACTTTTCTTTCAGTGCAGTTCTCTCTCGCTCACCAATACTACTACAGTTTTAGCTTTGGGCATCCCTGATTTAAATCATAGTTTACCATTTCATAGCACAGTTGTGCTGAGCGAATTCACACACATTGCTTATGCTCTTTTATTTAGTCGTCGCTCAGACTGCGGCGAGTGCACATGTTAGCGGATGTTATGACATTTTTTTTGAGGATTACACTCAAAAAATATTTTATGTTAAAAAATGCTTTTATTAAAAAGCCAATGTCTTATATGTTCTTAAAACACATTTTGATTGTTTTAATAGTGAAGTAAATAATTTAGATGTTATGAAGAGAGAAATATTTTTTTATAGACATAATGCAATATTTAGGAAAAATTTAAAGGTTGGTTATTGGTAGGAGAGCAAATTTATGGGCCAAAATTAGATCCCAATAAATATCTAAAAAGATTGTAGATATTTTAAGTTTTAATTATTAAGTCAAAGATGTATAACTTTATGCATGTTGATGAAATGGAAATAAAAATAGCGTATATTACTAACACTTTTCTATGACTGTAAACTCTCAGCTTATTTTCGCTCTCTTATTCACTAATACATTACCAAAAAAATTTTGGTAATCCCTAATTTAAATGCACAGATTCCTGTATGTATTTATGCGTGTGTTTGTGTGTGTATATGCATGTAAATTAGTTGTTTTGTGGATAGGGCAAGCATTAAAGTAAGACGACACTTGAAATGAAAATAAATTTTAATTAAAATGAAATTCTTGGAAATTTTCTAAATTTTAAATAAATATGAGATGAAAATATAATACAAAAAATATTTTAACAATATTGTTGTTGTTGTTGTTGTTGCATTGTTAATGACAAATTCTTATTAATTAAAAAAGAAAAGCATGGCAATACATGATGATTTTATTACTGTTATTAAACCAAAGGTTATTTACTTTAATTTATGTATATGGCAACAACAATGAGAGACTGGCTTCATATAGAATGTCAGTTACTTTCAATTTTTCCACTGGTTATGAGCATATGAATGGTTTTCAGTTTGACTCAAAGAGTCATGCCATAAATGAGAAGCCTTGATATTGAGTGGCCATTGGATCTGGGGTACTTCATTTGGGTGCTTCATGTGGCATCACAGTGAATTGCTATGTGTGCTTAAGGAATCTGCTGCCTCCTATCCTTTTCATTCTTATTCTATGCCATTGCCTTTATTTCTTTTTAGCCTATGGCACTTCGTATTTATACTGGCTTTATTCGGGTCTCTTCCGCGTTTCAGTACTTCTGGGGGTTAGGTTAGGTCAGTGTGGTAGCTTTTATACCCAAAATCTCACTTGAGCACGCATAGCGGCCCGTTGTGATGCCACAGGACCAAGTACCCCCGAACATAGGAGGGAGAAGTCGGTCAGCGCAAGGTCTGCACATCTTAAAGCACGACTACCCCGCGCTGGAAAACCAGTCAGAAAGTTTGATAAACTAAGCTGTATTCTTGACATTAATAGACGATTGCTCTGTTAAGCTGACAAGGTTTTGAGAGCCAAATAACCTATATGTGCACCTCGCAAGAAATGGGCATTGACAAAGAAAGTGGATAACATTCTCATCCTCCTCAGCGGATCTGCACCCACGGCAAAGTCGTTAAATGGGAGCCTTATTCTCTCCGCATGTCTGCCCATAACACAGTGACCTGTAAGCATGACCACTGTGATTTAGATGATGCCACGACCAAGTCAAAGTAACTGGTTGGTACGCCGTCTATCCATCATGGGCCAGGTGAGTCTAGCGATAGAGCAGGACTCCTCGTTGATCCAGGATAGGTTGGCGTCCCGGAAGAATTTCCGTGCGATGGCCAGTTTGAGCGCGGTAAGTAGCATTCCTAAGCTGATTGAATAGGATTCCGGCAGTAGTGCACCAGCTCTGGCTAGCTTGTCGGCCCTGCTTTTCTTTACTTTAGTCTATGTATAGAGACTGTTAATCTGTTTATCTCCAGACCCGTGATTGGTCAGGGTTTTTGGCCAGAAAATGTGTAACATCTTGCATCTTCATCTTCGGCCAGCTTCATACCTATCAAATACTGTGGATTTTATATTTGCGTTGCAGAATTTAATTTTCATTTGTAGAGTCTGAAGTTGCCGTTGTCTAGTAGTTGTGTGGTGGCCTATTAGACGAGAGGCCACAGTTCAAATTGCTATTAAAAGTTTCTCAAAAATCTGTAGGTCGCGCCACTCACGTATAAAATTAACACACGCGACATGAGTGGTGTAAAGTCTTCGTAGTCTAGTAGGTAGTGTGTTGGCTTATTAGACTTAAAGCCCAGGTTCGTATCCCAGGCCAGACATCAAAACAAAGTATAAAAAAAAAATATTTCTTCGACGACTTCCTCTCAGCAGATTTCTCAAAATCTGTCGTTCGGAGTCGATGTTAAACTGTAGGTCACGCCACTCAAGTATAAAATTAAGGCACACAACATGAGTTCTGTGAGAAGCTAGGCCGTAATCCTGACTAAAGGGCTGCAATGGCCAATTATGTATGTATGTATGACATGAGTGGCGGGAGAAGCTAGGTCATAGTCCTGACTGAAGGAGTGTAGCCCAATTATGTATATAAGTATGTAGAGACAGAGAGAAAGAACACCATATGAGTTTACAACAGCTTAAGCTTTCTGTAAACAATTGACAAAGTCCCGATGCTTCCCGTATTGCTTCCATAATAGGCATACTTGATGCCTACATCACCGTTATGCCTTGCAAATTTCTTGTGAGCTCTAAGGAAGCGTAAATTAGAATACATACAGATGTCATCTGTATAGTTGAGATCCTTTAAACAATTCCTTCAACTGCCAATAATTCTAATTATTTTCTTTTGTACATCGTTTCCTTTTCAAAAATAAATTTTTTTTCTTTATTTTCTGGGGTCATTGGCTGACTCTGACAAATAAATCAGGCAAAGGGCAATGGAGGTCTCTTTACCCCAAAAAAGGAAAGGCTTAAGTTTATTTTAAATTTGTCTAAAAAATGATTCCTGTTTTTAAATTTTAATATTCTGTGAAATTTTAATCGCACATTAATGATGGTTTTACGTTTTCTGTCACACAAAAAAAAAAAAAGTTATTTAAAATGTTTCCCCATGAAATAAAATCCTGTTGCTCAGATTTCATGCTGCGCTGACATTAAACTTGACATAGACAAGACCCACAGGTGTATTATGACAATGGGAAAAAAGGTTGTCAAGAAAAAAATGAGAAGGAAAATCTGTAATCAATTCAAAATGTTCCAAAAAAAAAAAACAAGAAAAAAGAGCATAAATTTAATGCTATGCTTTATTGTTGCTGTTGTTAACGACATGGAGCATAAGAAATGAGAATTTTATTGCCTCGTTAACATAAAAAAACAGAAAAGAAAAAATATAAAATTAAATAAAAGCCTTTTTTATATGAAGCCAAGGGACACACACATCACTTTTATTTTTATTTCGGCTGTGGAAACAGTAAATAAAAAACCGTTAGGAAATATTTCAATATTAATGTGCAATTCACAAGAAAAGAGCAACAATACCTTTACTAAAGAGTTGAACAAATGTAAAGGAGGCAGAGACAGAGAGAGTGTGAGAATAAATGCTTAAAGAGAAAATAAATAAATTTGGAAAACATTATGTTTTTAAATCCCTAATACCAACCTACATACACATGCATACATACATATATGTATGTATGTATATGCAAGGCCTACAACAAAAAAAAAAGAGAAAAACGATCATAAAAAATATGCTTTCGTTATGCTTGACTGTAAACGAGCACGACAGTATTTTGAGGTTATTTCCCTAGAGACCTAATATAAAAACACATGAACACATACATGTACACATAGGCTTATGCAAACAAAAACACACATGCTTACACCTTACAAACGAAACAACCTTAGGCACGAATGTGTTAAAATCGAGATTGAAAGCGGAAAGCATTGAAATGAGACACACACACACTCTCATAGGAGTAATAATATTTTTATGCTCTTCTTATAACTGTTTTCGAAATACAAAACATAAATTATTTTAATACTCAATAGAGTAACAAGTAATTGAATATTAAAGAGAGGAAGAGATAATAAAAGAATAAATACACTGTGCAACAAAAAAAATCATTAATCTCTGGAGACTTTGTGTTGCTATATTTACATCATATTCAGTGTTATTTCTAACCATTAAAGAGTGATGTGTGTGTAGATAGATTTTAAAATCTATCTCCCCAGACGCAAACCAAGTCAGTTAACAGAGCTCTGCTATGTTACTAACAGAACTAATTAATTTAAGACTGGGAAAGAAAAACATAAAAAATTAATTAAATTCCTGGGTAAAATAAGAAAAAAAAAAAACAAAAGCTGATAAAATAAGTCCTATAGTTAATCACTGTTACAAAATATTGCGAAATAAGGACTACAATAAACAGATAATCCCACATTTCCCAAAAGCTATTGTAATCCGATAAAAAAATCAATATTGTGGGAAAACAGGACTGAGTGAGCGGACAAAGTAAATTATTTTTAAAGCATTGTACGTCCCTTTAACTAACCCAATCGCCAGAACTTTTAACAGAGCAAGTTTTCATATTAGATTTTGAAATTTTCCAAGATTTCAGATTATAAAATCCACTGTAAGTCCTTTTGTGGGAAAACAGGACTGAGTGGGCGGACAAAGTAAATTGTTTTTAAAGCATTGTATGTCCCTTTAACTAAATCAATCGCCAGAACCTTTAACAGAGCAAGTTTTCATATTAGATTTTGAAATTTTCCCAGATTTCAGATTTTAAAATCCACTGTAAGTCCTTTTATGGGAAAAGAGGACTGAGTGGGCGAACAAAGTAAATTGTTTTTAAAACATTGTACGTCCCTTTAACTAAATCAATTGCCAGAAGCCTTTAAAAACAAATTAATTATTTAACAGAGATCTGTTATGTTACTAACAGAACTCTGTTAACTGGCTTGGTTTGCGTCTGCGGAGATAGATTTTAAAATCTATCTTCACACACATTAAAGAGTTACAGAAGTCGATAATTTTTCCAAAAGGTTTTCTAAAATTACTCCACTACCTTACATTTTCGAAATATCATACCTTTGGTTCTTCAATATTTTATCAATTTTTTCCCATTTTATTTAACTCTTTGCCAGCTCTGCATTACCAATTTCCTTTAAACTCTTTACTTTACTTAATTTTTTTTCTTTTAATATTTCAAATTTTATTGAGTTAAACAAATAAAATGTAAGATACAAGTATATCCCCATTTGAATCATTTCGCAGAAGAAATTTTATTGCTGTCAACTCATAAGACAACCAACAACAACAACGGTAACCCCAAACCCTTGCTCCATCAATAACTGTATGCAAAAGAGAAAGAAACCAACAACACCTACAATAATACTAACGTAGTAAACCAATACAAAATAAATAAAGGTAAACATTCAACACTCAGGCACACACACTCTCATGCACGCACACAGACATCAACGTTATGTTAAGAAAATGGAAGAGAAAAAAAATGTAAACAAACTCTCTTCGTGGAATACAACAGCTTATACAAAAATACACCACCACCCACACAAAAGCATGTTTGTGCTTCAAATTGTTTTTAAACATGGTGTTACACACAGAGGTAGACTATAAAAAAATACCGTTAAGTGCAGAGAGAGAGAGATCGGGAGAAAATAAATAAGAAATTCACTTATTTTTACTTCGATTGAATACAAAGAGTCAGAAACAAAGCAACCGTAAAAATAATAAACTTTTCAACGGTAAACTTTTAAGTAAGACAGTGGGCTTAGCACAAGAAAAATTTAAAAGAAAAAATATTTTTGATATGTTATGCAGAATTTTATGATTTTAATTTGATTTTTAATGTAAACAAACTAAGTAGGTGTACAGACTTATTTCTGAAGTTTACGGAGAAAATAAAAAATATCGAAATCTGATAATTTTGTTGTTGGAGATGCTTTTCTTGTCCTTGTCGACCAATCACCTAAAATTCTATGAAATTATGAGACAAAATTAAAAATGTGCTGGTAGTCAGCCTGGCTTTGCAATTGAACGTTAATTACCAAACTGTCATTCTGTCATTTGCAGGAAGCTGGCCCCCCTAAAATACTCGTTAGTTTGGATACCATATAAATCAACAGCGTAAAATTTCATGTGTGAGGAGATAAATTCAAATTTAACTAGCAAAGACAAAAACCAAAAAGTTTAACATGGCTAATGTTAGAGTTAACATAGCAATGTTAAGTGGTTAACAGAAAATACGAAAAATACGAATAATGAATGATGTATGTTTTCGATTCTCTGCTAAAAGGAAACAATTTCTGAAGCAAATAATAACAAGCGATAGAAAATAGGTCACGTATGGCAGCGATATACGAAAAAGATGATGATGATGCTGTGTGTCAGGAATGAATGAGAGGGTATTAGTTGCTATAAATTGGCCAAAGGATTGCTTCTTATCCTTACTATCTAGAATTAATGAAACGACCTGAGACGATCGCTGAAAAAGTTGGTGTTGTTTCATTCTGACAATGGTAGATCACACGCAGCTTTGATGACCCTTAAGATTGTTTTACCCCCTTGATGGCGGGCTGTACCGTAAGCGTTGTGAAAAACACTCGCCATGACAGTGTTAGCTGTTAAACTCATGGATTTTTTCCAATACATACATACATACATAATTTGCCACTACAACCCTTCAGTCAAGATTACGGCCTAGCTTCTGACACCACTCATGTTGTGTGCCTTAATTTTATACTTGAGTGGCGGGACCTATAGTTTAACATCGACTCGTCGATTTTTTGAGAAACTTTTTCATGGCTGGTTTATTTACTCTCAGAGTTTTTGCCAGAAATCTGCTGAGAGGAAGTCGCCGAAGAAATATATTTTTTTTCAAAATTCGTTTCTGATGTCTGGCTTGGGGCTCGAACCCGGGCTTTACGTCTAATAAGCGAACACACCACGTACTAGACTGCGGAAATGCAACCCGTAAACGTGTGCAGTCTTGCATTAACAGAATTTGTAGAGTATTTACCATCTATGTAGCTTGGACTTTACACCTTCAGGTTATTATTTTCTCAATTAAAATTCCCTAGAGGCCTGTTAAGTTCTGCAATTTTTCGCTCTGATAGACTAAAAATCCTACACTGACTGTGTAATGGCTTCAAACCAAAAAATGTGTGTTTATTTTTCCACCATTTGCTCCACTATACATATAGCATAGGCTTATAGCATCAGGTATACACCATTTGATATTATCAATTCATTGGAGTAAATCATCGATTGTGCACGTTTTTATTTGATAATAAGACTGCATACAAAAAAAAAAAAACATCAACACATACACAAATGATTTCTTCTTTTCCATTGTCCTTTCCTGCTCTTTTTTTTTTTTGAAATTCTTTAGTAGCCTCTCACATATAATAATATTTTTGAAACAGCCTTTAGGCTGTTAAGAGACCATGAAACACAAAATATTTCGTAGTCTTCTTCCTCTTGATGTTTGTTTTTGTTATTGTTCCTTGAAACATAATGTACAACATAAGTGGCTGCCTCGGTTTTATTTGTTTGCAAATGCTATTGTTGTTGTTGTCTTTTTTTTTATTTCACTGCCATATTGTTTTAAGAGATGCCTCTCTCATCACAATACAATGGAAACAACAGAATACAGACATAAAATGGTTTAAAAAAAAAATTTTTTTTTGAACATTTTCTAACCAGTCACGTAGCCATAAAAAAAGGAGGAAAAAAAAAACAAACACGAGTGACAGAAAAAATTTTACAAAAAAAGTAACGATAACAATAACATGGAAGGAATAAAGTAACAGAAATATACACTCAGCAATACATACATACATATGTATGTAGCATTATTGTATTATAAATACATAAACAAAAGTAAACATGTCTCATGAACATTACGGAATATAACAGTGAGTGTTTATTTCGATAACTCCCTCTCGTCCTCACTCTCTCTCTCTCTGAAGCAAATGCTCTCGTTATAAGGGTTAAAACAGTTATTTTCCTTGTGCTAAAATAAAAAAACAAAAACAAACAGATGTGAATCAAATTATTTTCAATTCTACATCTACATGCTCATAAATTAAATTTTTTTTGGTGTTGTTGTTGTTGTTATTATTAATGATGAATTGCATAGTTAATGTTATTGCGGTTATTGCTGTTGTTGTAAACTTAAGTTTGTTGTCAAAGTGTCTTGTTATTACTAATGGGTAACTAATAAAAACAACAAAACACTTGGGAGAGAGTATAATGTTGTTATGCTTCTGCTTGTTTTCTCTGTACTTAACATGTAAAGTTAACATAGGAATTTAACATTCATTGTTTACCTTCTGTTGTTGTGATACATTTCAAGTGTTGAAAATACAAGTAAAGTAGATGAAATTGAAAAAAATCAGTTTTTAAAGCATTTTTAAATTGTTTAACTCTTGAAAATGTTGAAAAATTTGAAAATTAATTTCAATTCATAAGGAATTCAATTAAAATCAGGGACCGTAACTGTTATAACTTTTATCGTAAAAGTCAGAAAATAAAAGTTATTTTTTGACTTTTATTTTTTCGAGCAGAAATAAAAGTTATGTTTTGACTTTTATTTTGTCGAGCAAAAATAACAGTTATTTTTGACTTTTATATTTTCGAGCAGAAATAAAAGTTATTTCTTAACTTTTATTTTTTCGAGCAGAAATAAAAATTATTTTTGACTTTTATTTTGTCGAGCAAAAATAACAGTTATTTTTGACTTTTATTTTTTCGAGCAGAAATAAAAGTTATTTTTTAACTTTTATTTTTTCGAGCAGAAATAAAAGTTATTTTTTAACTTTTATTTTTTCGAGCAGAAATAAAAGTTATTTTGGTTTTTTCAAACCAAAGATTAGTGTTTAATATACCCAAAACTTACTTCCAATAATTTTCTGACATAAATTACTTTAATTTTTTTAAAGAATTTTTTAATAAATATTATGAATTCATCATGAATTGAAACAAAAATAACTTTTATTTCTGCTCGAAAAAATAAAAGTCAAAAAATAACTTTTATTTCTGCTCGAAAAAATAAAAGTTAAAAAATAACTTTTATTTCTGCTTGAAAAAATAAAAGTCAAAAATAACTTTTATTTCTGCTCGAAAAAATAAAAGTTAAAAATAACTGTTATTTTTGCTCGTAAAAATAAAAGTCAAAAAATAACTTTTATTTCTGCTCGAAAAAATAAAAGTCAAAAATAACTTTTATTTCTGCTCGAAAAAATAAAAATCAAAAAATAACTGTTATTTTTTTTCTAAAAAATAAAAATCATGTTTTTAAAAAGCATCGCATTTTATAAAAATTTCGTCCAAGACAATCAAAATGGTATACTTGGTTTTGTTCTCCGACATTTCCTTGCGGTTGCTTTTTTTAATCAAAAATTCAAAAATAACAGTTATTTTCGGTCCCTGATTAAAATTATGAAAAATTAATGA
Source organism: Sarcophaga rosellei (assembly GCA_930367235.1). Lineage (NCBI taxonomy): Eukaryota > Metazoa > Arthropoda > Insecta > Diptera > Sarcophagidae > Sarcophaga > Sarcophaga rosellei. The sequence continues at coordinate 67,559,569 of OV884018.1, forward strand.
ATTTCTCACAGGGTCTAAAAACTGCTGTTACAAGTTGTAGATCTAGCCAATTTGATGGCCTAGGCTCAATGGTATTTCATACCAAGTAAATGCTGGCAAAGCAGAACTTACCCGTCAGGACATTAGCAAGTTATAAAAAAAGCTTATGTTTGCCAAAGGAAGTCTTAAATTACATTGCAGAAGACACGTTTAAATACACGTTTCCGGCATTACATTGTACGTCAATAAATTATAAATGAATTTAAATTCATGCCACTTGTGTTACAAGTGCTAACAATTGTTTCTTTTCGTCGTTTTTTTTGAGGTGCCATTGGCAACATCATGTGAAAGTACGTGACTTACGGAAAATTGTCGAAAATGTCATATGAATACATAAGTTCCCTAATATTTTTCGTATTAAAGGTATAAATTGTATGATGGACCCACACATACATAGATTTATGGCTGTATTGCGCCCTAGTCGCACTAAGCACATTGTGTGAGAGGCTAAAAGTAGCTTAATGAAGAGTAATAACAGAAATTAGGATTTAAGACTTTTGAGCGCGAGAAACTTCTATCAACCATTAGTAGGCTAATGCAGACGACTTTTTTCTTAGGCATCCTGGTAAGGGTCTTGGCATCGTTTTGGTTAAGAGGATTTAGTTTTTTTCTCCAGGATTTAAAAGACTACCATGAGTGAACAACGATGCGACGAGGTCTCGAAGGGGTCTATGCAATCTCTGGATAGGAAACTGTACTGGAAAAAAAAATTGTCAACGTATACATGCAGATCGCGGTGAAGTGTGTGTATTCGTCCAAGGTGATGAATTGCTTCTATGACAGCAACTACTGGCTCTCACGCAATGTTGCATTATTTAATGCGTGTGAAGATAATTCAAATTTAACTAGCAAAGGCAAAAACCAAAAATTTTAACACAACTAATGTTAGAGTTAACACAGCAATGTTAAGTGGTTAACAGAAAATGCATAAAAAAAGAATGAAGAAATCACTCAAATATACGCTATCAGGGACTTGTTGCAGATACATATCTGACTATATACAAATTGTAGCCTAATCGTATATTTAAGTGATTTCTTCCTTGACTAGTTTTTGTATTTTCTGTTAACCACTTAACATTGCTCTGTTAACTGTAACATTAGCTCTGTTAAACACTTAACATTGCTCTGTTAACTCTAACAATAGCTCTGTTAAAAATGTTGGTTCTTGTCTTTGCTAGTTAAATTTGAATTTATTTTCCCAAACATCATTATTTAGCTCTGTTAAACACTTAACATTGCTCTGTTAAAAATGTTGGTTCTTGTCTTAAATTTGAATTTATCTTCACACACATCATTATTTAGTGGGCGGAGGATAAAACAAGGAGTTTTAGAAAGTTGCAGGCGTTTGCCTTTAGGAGTCATTTTCACACAAATTTTAAGTTCGTCTGAAATCTCTTGTTCTACAGAAACACGGAGTTGATTATGTTTTTTCTTCGAATGATGTATTCAGGATGCCTTCTAACCACTGGCTATACAGAGCGGATAACACCAACATTAAACACCACAGAAAGATCAACGTCAGTCACCTCCTGAGAAAGAATAGGAATAAAGTAACGAGGTTTCTCATGTCTACACCCAATCTAAAGGATTTTCGCAGAAGTTATTGTCCCTAGACAATGATAGATAGGAACCTTAGCAACTTTGGAACTCAAAATGGCTCTACTTGACGGAGGTTTCTAAGTTTTGTTCAAAGGAAGAAGTAAGAAATTTTTACATACAAAATTAAATTTTAAAGAGAAAAAATCGATTAATTTCAGCGAAACATTCTTAATCACGATATTTCAACATACAAAGCTTGTGTCGTTAATAACTTATTATATTTACCATATGCCCAGATGCCAGTTCATCAGAAATAAATTCCATTTCTTTGCAATTTGAATTGAATGAATAAATGGAAAAATTATTAAATGATGTCAGTTTGACATGTGATGAATGATGGTTGTGGTCATGAATTTTCTTTTTTTTTTTTGCTGTCCATTATATTCATGAACAAAACAAAATAAAAATAAAAAAATTAATGGACGGTATCAGCTGTCATAAAATTTGCATGAAAAGAAAAGAAAGAAATTTTATAATAAAAATAAAAAAAAAAGAAGATAGTATTGTTTAGGCAGAGTATTAATCATTATAATGATGGTTATGCTATAAAAATTAAATACAATAAATTAATGAAAATTATTAACGATTTAAATTCACATTTTTTTTCTAACAAATTGACAGCGTAGTTCTCATTCTAATTTAATTTTATGTTTCAATAGCTTTTTTTAAGCTCTTAAAAGTTGTTAAAAGTAATTTTCAATCAAAGTGTTTAAGGCTTATTGGCAATCCTCTTTAAGAATAACAATTAAGGCCATCATTTCTTTGAGTGTAACAGTTTTCATATACAATCATCACTGTTTTATGGTTAGGTATTCAGCTCCGGTATCTACATATGTCCCTCTTGTGTTCTGGGTTGTACTGTAAACAGTACATACTGTTACATACTGTTACATACTGTTTTCATTACGATCCCGAACACAAGAGGGATATACATATGTAGATACCGGTGCTGAAATAAATAACCCTAAAGACGACAGGAGTTATCTTTACGAACAATAACAACAACAACAACATGTACAACTATGTATATTTCCTTTTAGGAATACAAAAATTATAAGGAGTCGAGCTGTTATTCTTTATAGATGTACCACACTTGACCATGATCGTGCAGTAGAGTTGGACAACAACAACATCAAAAATTCTTTTATAAAAATATTCTTATGGAACTAATTCTTAAGAATACAATAAAAAAATCATAAGGACTCGCACTGTTATCCTTTACAGCAACAATGTGTTGTTATCTCACATTTAACAATCATAAACAGTTTATTATCCCAAGAAAACGATCACACACAACGGAAATATATTACACTAATACTAACAAAAAAAAAACGACCTCGTAGGTGTACATCCCTTTCTTATCAGTTTAAAATTAAACACCCCTATAGCACATGAACACAACAACAACAACAATACGTGCAACTAAGTATATTTCTATTTCTTCAACATTAAATCATACAAAAAAAAAACAAAACAAAAGCATAACATTGTACAAGTCGACAACATGAGTTTACCATACCCTACATCACGCACTCGCTGATCATCGGCACCATGAACTCAGATTCGAGGCGAATCTACTCACTTTCAATCAAAGGATGGCCAAGCACACACTTTAAAAATGTTACACACACTCATTCTGTCTGTCCAATTATTCGTTTGCAAAGTAATACAAACAAAAAGGAACAAGAAGAAGCAGGCATGAACCCAAATTTTGTATGGGAAAATTGACCCAGAAGGTACATAAAAAAGCAGGCATGATCCCAAATTTGTATGGGAAAATTTATCACATTACATGTTACAAACCTATCGACTAACCGACCACACTACCGACTGTAGCGTAGGTATGATCCCAAATTTGTATGGGAAAATTGATCCAGAAGGTATATAAACATACTACTGTATGCTAGAATGGTTGTTTATCATTAGTAAACAACTAGAAGAGATATTAAATATAAGGCCTGTTTCTGTAAGACGAATATTCTGTATATACTCGTATGGAATACACACATTAAATTGGGACGTATGTACGTCTAAAATGGTTTATTTTACAGAAACAACATATTAGTTACGACGGTTCCAATGTTCATATTAACCTCCTTCAGATTTTCTGTAATCACTCACACATTAAATTCTCTTTCCAAAAAAGATTAAAGAACTCCTCTGCTATGAATAGTTTTCTCAAAAGATTAGGTCAATTCACACAAGCCGTTGTATCGTTGTATTCATTGTATTGTTGGAAGAACATACAACAGTGTATGATTGTTGTTGATAATTTTCATATAAAAATCCGATACACTTATACACATTTTTTCCATATGTTTTTAAAAGTTGTATTGGTTTCGTGCTATCAAATTGTGGGAATGAAAAAAATGTGTATATATTTTCATATGTTGTGTTGGTTTCGGGCTATCAAATTGTTTGAATGCCACGAAATACACAATACAGCATAGCATTGAGCGTTCACAAACAAAGAAATGTAGTCAATACAACATACAGCATACAAAGTTGTGTGAATTGCCCACATATGTTTTTAAAAGTTGTATCGGTTTCGTGCTATCAAATTGTGTGAATGAAAAAAATGTGTATATGTTTTCATATGTTGTGTTGGTTTCGGCCTATCAAATTGTTTGAATGCCACGAAATACACAATACAGCATATCATTGAGTGTTCACAAACAAACAAATGTATTCAATACAACATACACGATACAAAGTTGTGTGAATTGCCCAATTATCTTCGGCTTTGTTAAGCGACTATTACCCTTATCCCATAATAAAAAACTCTTCAATGTTCATACACAACTCAACACTAATTTCCAATAGATTCCACAGCTAATGTTCTACTTCTTGTAAGTACATACATATTTGCCTTTGTTTTACATGCATGTGTATGTGTACATCTTCATACATCATTAGATACGATGTTTAAATGCTAGCGTATCAATGGCAAACGAAATCAACAATTGTAAACGAACAAAATAAATTACAAACAGTGAGAGGGGGGCTCTACTCACTCACACATTCACTCAGTTGTCTGCTACTGTTAACATAACTCTTGTGCTAATACTTTAATATATGGAACCTTGAAAATAACAGACAAGCATGAAGCATGCATGACACAAGGTCATTAAGTATTGAGGGTCGTTGTTTTGTTGATGTATTCAATCATTAGGTAAATTTATGTACATTAATCAATTGTAAATTGGCAAATGAAAAAAGAAAATAAAAAAACAAATTTAAAATCAAATAAGGATTGTAAATAATGAAGCGATCAGTTTTCATTTTTTTATTCTGGCATGCATGCTTGCATGATAATCATTGCCAATAAACACAATTATACTTAGCAAGTATAGATGTCCATACATATGTATGTGTGCTTTGTTTACATTGTAAGAAACCTGTTTTATGGTGTTTTTTAATGTTAAGTTGTGTATGTAAATGTAGGTAAACAAATCTACGAGAATATTAACACTTGCTTGGTAGGCTTTAAAAAAAGGAAGAAACGTTATCCTCATAAACATTTACGCTAGTATGTGTAAATACATTTTCTTTGCTTTTGTCAACATTATTATCATGTAATTTAATGCTGACTTAGTAGACAATAAACAACTACAGTGTAGAGTTTACAATGTTTGATAATTGTTTTGTAAATATTTGTTAACGGTTTTATTTCGTTTTCAAATTTAAGAGAGAGAGAGAGAGAGATAGAGAGAGCTTTACAGTCTCATGAAGTTGAATAATTAGTTTAAAGCGTATGTAAACATAACATTACTTTAAGGCACGATTTTAAATGAAAACAATTTAGGTTTTAATAAATAACAGGGGTCGGTGTTTACTATTTTGACAGTTGGCAGCAAATGCTATACATATTAAAGAATGAAAATATTCCATGAATTCTCAAAACTTTTTTTTTTATATTATTAATGCACACTACCTTGCTGGGTGTTTTTTAAAATCAACAAGTTTTTCTAAAACCCTTCAATTGCTTTATTTTAATCCGCTTTTTTCAAACAGATTTTCCCCATGACAGCAAATTAAAAGAGAGAGATAGAGTAACGAACATGAATAATTTAAACAATAAAAAACAAATTGAAATATTTTAATGTCAAGATTATGTCAAATTAAATCATAATACATTCATTTACACGTACACATGCTTGTTAACCATATTACAACTTAACTGACAGCTTTAATAAAATGACGCAGAAACAATAAAAACATAAGAATAAAAAAAAAAAATTATAAAAATATATGATTTTCTCTCTCTTTTGCCAAAATCATGTGTCAAAAATGTATCCTAGTATATGTCAAATTTTTTACAAAATGGGTTAAAAAACAACAACAACAACAACAGAAAAAGAGAAAAAGAAACCGAAAATGGAGGAAATAAAGTTATTCCTTCATTTCTTGCCTAAATAAATAACTCGTAAAAATAAAAAAATACAGAAAATTTATTGAATATTAAAAAGGGTTTCTTTCTTCTCACCCCCCTTCCAACCCAAATAAATTGAAATAATGTGACAAGCCAGCCAGCCTTTAATACACGCTAGTAAAGTCATGGCATGGCAGTGTTGTTAACTTCAGTGTTTTAAGTCGTATTTTTATTATGTTTTCAAGTAAAAGTTTTATAAAAATTGAAAGAAATACTCGTGAAATCATGTAAAAGTGAAGGAAATATTTATTTGAGGAAATAAACGAATGACTGTCATATACTTTTCCTAGTTTATTGCTTGTAATGTAATGTGATCTTCAATTTGGGCACAATTGATCCACTTTTGCGTTCGGTAGTTTGCCAATGGCAGCTACAACGTTGTGTGCCATGTTTGGAATTGGGGCTGGCTGGGCTTTGTAGTCGAGGTACTTAACGTATTCCCACAAAAAAAGCCTGGTGAGGTGAAATCACATTATTTGGCGGTCAATGGTCAGCGTGCAAGTGCATTCGCTTGCCGTGTGATATTTGACAGAGCTTTTTGAAACCATATGTCAAACAAGTCCAGTTCATACACTTGTGATAGAAAAACTCATTAATCTACGCATGATGCTTTGCTGCATTGCCTATAAGTTGGCGGTTTTTATCGTTCTTGCAGAAGTACGATCCAACGAAACCGACCACCTATAAATGACATTAAATTGGCAGATGTTGGCTTTTCTTGATATTCTGTGTCCTGATGTACACATTGAGCCACAAATAAGTTGCGTCTCTGAAGATAACTTTTCCCGAGACGCACAATTCTCAAACAGCACAAATATTGATAATTTTTTTTTTTTTTTTTTTTTTTTCACGCCGAGGAGGGGTGAATGTTCCTAACCGCACCATAGAGGAAGTCGTCACATCCTCCGTGTGTGGGGCCCTCACCCACTAAACTCCCTCCCTCGTCTCGTGGACTTGTGCCCACTCCGGAACTACGGTGGTATTACTTCGGAGTGGAGTCCTTTTGGCCATTTGGCCCCTGCGTGCTCATATCCGCGTCCGGATTGCGTGTCGTAAGTTGAGGAGACATTAACGTGTCTCCACTATTCCTTTAGATCAGGATCCCGTGTCGGTTTCCTTTGACACATGTGTCCGTATAAATTATGCCGGCGTGCCTGCCTGTTATGCAGCCTCAAGGTCTCTCTTCTTCAGCCTTAGAATGCGCTCCACGTAATTCGCCACTGAGGCCCAATTTTCTCTGCTCGAAGTCATAACACCGACAATGTTAGCGGCCGTGATCATTCCAATTTCCGACGTCAGTACAGAGCGATAGCTCTGGCAGCGTGCACATTCGAAAACCGTGTGCTCTGCATCATCAATAACTTCCCCTTCTTCGTAAAGACAGTAAGGGGAAGCGGTCTTGCCTATCCTGTGCAGATATTTCCTAAAATATCCGTGACCCGATAGCATCTGCGTAACGTAATAGTTTACCTCTCCAAATTTCCGACCAATCCATGGCCTTATGTCCGGGATAAGTCTCGCCGTCCACCTTCCTCTATCTTCATCGTTCCATCGTCGTTGTCATCTTGAGACGGTGTTTTCCCTGAAGTGACCGGTTATATGATCTCCAGCCGATTTCGCTCTATATATCTCCATCCGCTCTGCCGCCAGCAGATCCACAGGGATTGTACCTGCTATCACAAGTACGGCTGGGGCGGACACTGTGCGATATGCCGACGTGATACGCAATGCAGCCGTTCTCTGTACCGATGCAAGTGAGCTTGCCCGCTTTTTGACATCTAGCGTTTCGGCCCAAATCTCGCTCCCATAGAGCATAATACTGTTTCCGACCTCCATCAGGAGTCTCCTTCTCATCGGTAGCGGTCCTCCAATATTCGCCATTAATCTGCTGAGCTGTCCAACGATCTTCTGGGCTTTGTTAGCAGAGTACTGAATCTGGTACGAAAATGTCAGTCTGGGATCCAGCCTTATTCCCAGGTATTTTACCGAGCTCTTGGTCCTGATTACCTCGTTTCCAATACTCATGTCCACGTGCAAAGTGATACGACGACCAGTGATCAGAAGTAATTCCGTTTTATGCATGGCCAGGTCTAGGCCGTGGGAATCCAACCATGTTTTTGTTCTTAATATGACACGTCTAAGTTTTCGCTGTGCCTCTTCCGTATTCCTGGCCGTAATAACAGTTGCAATATCATCCGCGTATCCAACCAAAAAAGTTCCCTCTGGCATATCCTCTCTCAGAATTCCATCGTAGTTAACGTTCCATAGGTCGGGGCCTAGGATAGATCCTTGTGTCGCACCTGATGTTATGAGCTTCACCTTTGGTCCCGAGCTTGTGTTATACACCAGCTGTCTGTTACTCAGATAACTACTTATCATGGCCAAGATGTAGTGTGGCACCGAGAATTTGTACTCCAGAGTATTTAATACATCGCTCTATCTAAACAAATATTGATAATAAAACTGAATGATTTGCAAGCACTACTCATTTGTTAGTTCGTTATAATGCTTAAATTTTAATTTTAATCGTATGCTATTGCTCTACAGCTTATGCATATAATTACTTACTTAATTGGTCATTACACCGCTTCAGTCAGGACACTCAGTGGGGTTAGTTTTTCTCTGATTTAATTTATTGATTTATTTATTTATTGATTCCATTGCCATGTTTAACTCTCTTTTATGTGTATTTGTGTCATACGCTTCCTTTTTTACTATTTTATACTTCATTTATATTTGATTTGGCAACTTCGAGAACCTTACTGTTGTTTTGTTATTGTTTTACCTTTCCTTTGTATTTTTCGATGTTTTATTATGTAGCTTTGTTGTTGTAATTTTATTTTTGTTTATTTTTATTCGCGTGTCTTTTAATTTTCCTTCATGTTTGCAGAACAAACACTCAGTTTTTATTTTGTATTTACAAAAATCTGTTTTTTAAAAAAGTATGTATACCTATTATTTCTTGCAATACTGTAACATATGACATGCCTTAAATCCTACGCTTCTTGAAAAGTTACCAGAAGCCTGGTTTGTATAAAAAAAATATTTCTTGTTTTCTACTTCAGTGATTTTTTAACATTACGAAATTTACAACACTTATGATGTATATTTTACATATAAATGTGCTCATTTGCTCATGCAGAAAGAGAAGGGAGAGAAAGTACAATTTGTTATGAATTAAATTTGTACAAACACTGACATTTTTCTTATAACATTTTCGTTTTACAAAATATTATTATATTGTACTGTGAGTAATATATGTATACAACACAGTAAACAATAAATAAATAGAACAATACAACAACAACAGCAACAGCAGCAATTTTAAAAAGGGATTATAAAGGATTTACAGAGAAATTTATTAAAACTCTTTAAATATTTACACAACTCAAGTTTACTCACTTAACAGTTCCAATACAATCCGTTACATTTTAATTTATGGATTACGAAACCATTCCCATTAGGTTTGGATATCAATTTAATCAACACTCTTAACTCTCACTCTCACTCTCACTATTTGTTTGCCTGTTTGGTTATTTAATGTTATGTTAACAGAGCCTATGTTATTTTATTTTTGGTACGTTAAATAGAAAGAAATTAAAGAGACATTTTTTAATGTACAAAAGTCATCTATTAAAAGCGATGTACTATATATATACGATTTCTTTGTATTCTGCCTCTCCACTCACTTCTTATGTAGATGTCTTCTTTTGATCTGAGAAGAGTGAGATTATTTTCTGTTAACCTTTTTCTCCGTTTACATTTGTTTCGATCGTTCAACATCATTCGTATACTTGCATTACACACAAAAGCTTGTGTTAATCCTTAACCAACAGTGTCAATTGAAAGAGTACTCGCCGCAGTAATTAATTCCGTGTAACAAGTTTTTCCATAAAAATAATTTCATTTATTTTAGTGATAATAAGCAATAAATAATGACATGAAAATAAATTAAATAAATTTATTAGTGAATCAAAATTATAGTAAAAGTTTAATGAAATAAAATAAAATAAAATTATTATTGTTTTTGTCGATTTGCATAGTAAGTGAAACGAAACCAAACATATTTTTCCCATTTTTTTATTGTGTAAACAAATTCGCAGTTATACAAGTACAAATAGCAAATAAAGAAACAGTGCACAAAAAATTAAAAAATAGAAACAAAATAGAACGGCTATTAATATGATGCAATTTTTGTTATTGCAAACACACATAAAGGAATTATCCAGCGTGCATGCATGCATTTGCATGTTGTGTGTTTATTTATGTAAATAACAGTTTTATTTATTAACATTTTACGTGTTTTGTTTTCAATTGTATTTTATTTACAAGGCTTGCACAGTTGATTATAACGCTCTGTTAATGAAATCAGTGTGATAAAAAAATTGAATTGAAAAAAAAATAAAAATTATAATAAATTAATCTGTAAGTATTTTATGAAATCGTTATAACCATACATGCATATGTACATTGTTATTATTATTACTATTGTTATTGCCATTATTGCTGTTGTTTTCATGCTCTTTGATTAATTTATTATTGACTACCTATACATTTTTTTTATATCTCTTGCACATATGTACATACATATGTGTAATGTGGGCGTAAGGGTTTTGTAGTGAGGAAAATAAGGTGTTGAAATTTGCCTTTAATCGTTTGAATAGAGTATGACCGACCATGTAAAGCCTTCAATTGGAATACATGTTTTACAATAAAAACTAAATATTTCAAGAATAAAATTGTATTCTAATTATTGCTTTTTGTAGAATATTTCCTAAAATTAGTTATCTCTACGTTTTTTTTCGATAATAATATTTTTGCAGAAAATTTTCGATAACAAAATTTTTTATAGAAAATTTTCGATAACAAAATGTTTATAGAAAACTTTCGATGACAAATTTTTTTATAGAAGTTATATATAATAGTTTGTTATCGAAAATTTTGTATAGACAATACTATTTTTATAGAAAAATTTTTGATAACAAAATTTTATTCATACATATATAATTTTATAGATACAAAACAAATTTATTAAAGAAAATTGTCTATAATAATATTATTTATAGAAAATTGACGATAAAAATATTTTTTATAGAAAATTGTCGATAACACTATTATTTATAGAACATTTTCGATAACTTTCGATTTTTCTAAAAAAAATATTCGATAACTTTAGATTTTTCTATAAAAAATTTGTTTATCGAAAAATTTTCGATAACTCTATTTTTTATAGAACATTTTCGATAACTATATTTTTTACAGAAAATTGTCGACGACAATATTATTTATTGAAAATTGTCGATATCAATATTATTTATAGACAATTTTGATAAACAATTTTTGATAACAAATTTTTTGTAGAAAATTTTCGATAACAAATTTTTTATAGAAAACAATAATATTTTTAATAGAAAAATTTTCGATAACAAAATTTTACGCATATTTAATTTTATAGAAAATTTTCGATAATAATTTTGTTTTATTGAAAATTTTCTACAAAACAAATTTATTAAAGAAAATTGTCTATAACAATATTTTTTATAGAAAATTGTCGATAACACTATTATTTATAGAAAATTTTCGATAACTTTAGATTTTTCTATAAAAAATAGAAAAATATTCGATAACTTTAGATTTTCGATAACTATATTTTTCACAGAAAATTTTCGATAACAATATTTTTTTAGAAAATTGTCGATACCAATATTATTTATAGAAAATTTTCGATAACAATATTATTTGTAGAAAACTGTCGATAACAAAGTTTTATGACAAAAAATATCGATAGAGAAAGGAAGATACAAAATTTGCGAAACTAAGGCCGTGTTCGTAAATGCATTACTGCGCTGCATTTTATGCGCATCATGTTCATAAATGCAAATCTTGGCAGCACTGCAGCTGTCAAATGTTCGTAAATGCAACTTTAAATCATATAATGCGCAAATAAACCCAAAACACTAATCATAAAAATGGCTGATGCATTGAATGGGTGAGAGAGAGAGAATAAGTGTTTTAACAATAAGTTTCTTTTTTTCTTCCTTAAATGTCTTCTTATTTGTACAAACTACACTTTTTTGTGCATTTTACAACATTTTGTTATTCGTTTTATCGTCCAGTTGAAAAATCAAATTTATTAATAATTTTTCCATTTCTGCAGTGTTTGTTCGTTCGTAAATGCAAACAACTAATCAGCAAAAAGAAGCATCAGCAACATGTGATTAGCAGTGCGAGCGCAAAATAATCATATTATGCAGAGCAGTGATGCATTTACGAACAGGCCCTACCTCTTGTACAACATACATTTTGAACAGAATATTTTCGATAACAAAGTTTTATACTGAGAATTTTCGATAATAAAATTTATTATAGGAATTATATACAAATTTGTACAGAAAATGTTTAAAGAATATTTTCGATATAAAAATTATCCATGACAAAAAGAATAAAAAATTTTCGATAGCAAACTCTTTGCTCGTAATTTTTTTTTCAATTAAAAAAATGTTTTTTTTAATAGAAAAAAAATTTTCGATAACAAAGTTTTTTTTTTTATTGAGAATTTTTGATATTCTTTAATGTACATGTGTTGTAGTGCTGAACCTTATATAATCCGATTTTACTTTTCACTTTTCTCATTTAACGTGATTTTTAAATGCGTGTGTATGTGTATGGTGTACCGTGATGCCTAACTGTAACACTTGCCTGCCACATTAAATGTATTTCGTGTGAGTTAAATGACCAATTTATTGCAATAATGAAATTATACAATTTAAATGTTCACATAAAATAACGATAATAAATGAAAATAATCACCGATTAATAATTGCTGTTACATGTGACAAAAAAAAAAACATTACAAAATTACTTTCCGTATTTAATTTAAACGTCTAAAAGCGTGCTGCAATAAATTCAATATTTTGTAATTTAGTTGCAATGTTTTATATTTAAAGAGCATGAGTTATGTCAGAATTGAATTGCTTTAAGCATTGAATTTAAGAGAGAGTGAGAGAGAGAGAGAGAGCGAGAAAAAAATGAGATAATTAAAATCGTCGAGGGACGAAACAGTTACATATAACAGTGGTTTTAATATATCTACGTTTATCTCCCTTCAAGTATGCTTGTTATTTATTAAATGTTGTCATAAAAAAGAGAAAAATTCAATTTTTAAATAAAAAATAACACACACAAAATGGATATTTAGGCTCTTGTAATTAAATATTGAAACAATCGTTTACTGATGTACAAATCTATTTAAATTCATATCAATTCCAGTGCCTACTCTCTACTATTTCAACATTAAACCACAGCTAAAAACCGAATATAACCCCACTGTTTATATTTCAATAACCCTGATTTAATGGGCAACCAACTAGCCAATTTAAAATCATGAAATTCTTTCTTTTTTTTTGTTGCCTTTTTTTTACAATGATTTCATTACAACAAAAAAAAATTAACATTTACAAATAATTTTAATTAAAATACAAACTGCAAATTGTCGTCGTCGTCGTCGTCGTCATCATCATCGTTCATTACCATTATGGCTGTGTATCGTGATAAAGGGCAGATTTCATTTAATTTGTGGCAAGAAATTTTGAAAAATTAAAAAAAAACTGTAAATGAGATGCATTTTACGATTAGAAAATGTAAAAGCAAAAGTAATATTAAAAAGGTCAGAGTTTTAGGTCAATGGTAATTAAATGGGTTCATAACAAATGGTTTTTGGTTTCGAATTACAGTCACGTACATACTTATTTGATCCAATTTTCTGAAAGTCAAAATCATTGCGGTCTGTAGTTAAGGATAATATTTCAAAATAATTTGCATTGAATTTATGTAAATTTGTTTTTGTTATCTCTACTTTGATCTGTTAAATATGCAGCATGTGATATTGCACTAAAATTTTTTCTTTTTCAGAAATTAAATCCCAAATATCGATTTTTGAAATGATATTATTAAGGAATTTTATATTGTAAAAAGAGAATTTTCCATATTTTGATATTTTAGTTTTAAATAATTATCGATTTATATAATTTTTTTTATAAATTTTTTTTCGATAACTTTTCCATTGTTGGTTTTGTTTTTTTGTAAATGAGAATAAAAATTTTGCAAAATATTCGTCAAAGAATTATCGATAACCATGTTTGAAATTATCGCTAATAGAAGAGTTTTAACTAAAAATATAGTATCTTTACAATGAGAAATAAAAACTATTGTTAAAACCAACGATTGCAGGCTTGAATTGTCTCATTCATTAAATTTTTTATTTTTCGATAACTAAGAAATTTTTTATTGTAAACAAATATTTTCAATAAACGTCCACAGAAAAGGTTTTATTGCTGCTTTTTCTACATTTTTCACAAATTTCAAAAATATGTTTGAAATAATCGATAACAGAAACTATTTCACGGAAATTTTTTTTATTTATATTGAAAAAATATCGACGATCTATAGTTTCGATCACATAAAATTTTTGATATATCTTTGTATATTAACGATAACACAATAAACTGCTCATATTTGTTGAAAGTTACTTTAAGCAGCAAAAGAAAATGTTTTTTTGTTTACAAAAGACATACAAAATTATCGATAACATAAAATGTAACACAGAAAATTGTGTGTATCTAAGGAAAACTCTAGAGATAATGCTATCGATCGCAAAATTTGTCTATAACCAAGTGAAATTTTCGATAATTCTAAATTTTCGCAACAAATTCTTTTAAAATAATTTTCGATAACTTTTTGGATTTATTTGAAATTCCTCCTTGAAATAAATTATCTATAAATTTTCTAGAAAAAGTATACGATAACTATATATTTATAGTTATTATAGTTATATATATATATTTATATATAAATATATACGATAACTATATATTTTCTAAGAAAAAAATTTTCGATAACTCTTCGATTTATTGTAAAAAATTACTAAGGCTGCATATTTTTGCTATAAAATGTTTAAAAGTTACATATAATTTTTCTATTTATAATTTGGTATAAAGGCTTGTTTTCTAAAAATAAGAATTTAGTCAACTGTATATATTTTGTAAACAATTTTCGATAACTGTAAACTTTTTATATTAAATTTAAATCTACAAAATTTACTGTACTTGCTATGGAATGAAGTTTATTATTAAATTATTAACCCCTTAGCAAACTTATCGAGCCAATTATCTAAAATTTCAAATAATTTTCGATAATTTATATGCACTTTACACTAACTTCCCTTCCCCTTTCAACTGATGCCTATAGAAAGATTTTTATTAACCTGTCAGTTTTAATATTTTAAAAAATTAAAATGAATTCTCTCACTCTATCTCTCTCTCTCTCATATAAATTTTTTTATTGGATTTTTTTAATTAAATAATAATCGAATTTTAAATAACAAACTGTTTAAATTCATTTGAGCATTAAATTGCAATAACAAATTATTTCATAAATTACTACAGATTCCTTTTAATCTATATATGTATGTGTGCGTGTGTATATTATTAGTACATATTCAAATAATAATAATAATAATTTAATTATTAAAAAAAATTATTTAAAATTAATTTATTTTAATAAACAACTTTTTTAATTCTTGTTTAACTTAAACGGAAATTGTTGAGTTGAAATGTCAGAAAGAAAAACAAAAAACAGGAAGAACGTTAATAAACTTTTATTTTAAGTTTTATTGTCCTTCCTTATGTTATTTTTATTATTAATTTTTAATAAGTTTAACAGGAAATATGAAATTTCATGGCATTTAACATCAGGATTTCATTACATATCCAATTGGGAGTTGTTGTTTTATTTCTTTCTCTATAGCACTTTTTTAATGTACTTTTAAACATCGAAAAGCTATAATATCATTCTGAATTGACTTGATAAACTGTATGAATACGAATTTTGTTCACAAAATCATTAAAATATCTGACGTTAGAGAAAAAGGTACCAAAAAAGTACTTTTTTATTATAACTTTATACCTTTAAAAATTCAAAATGGGGTATCGAATTTCTAAACTAAGTTTAATACTACAATAACAATATGGGTATTTTTTGCAATATCTTTAGAATTTGCAGTATTTCAAGAAAGTACCAGAAAAGTACTTTTTAAAAAGTACTTCTGGGCATTTAATAATTTAAATTTGGGTCTGAATTACTTTTAAAACAATAATATCCAATACAAAAAAATGTATTAAGTCCAGGCCAGAGCAGATACACAGGACATGCTCGACAGTTTAAGACTCCACAAACCCTGTCAATAGAACGGGTGCCTATGTTTTACAAAATGTTCCTTGCTCACAAAGCAAAACATCCCGTAAACAAATTTTTAAAGATGGAATCCTAATAGATTAATCGATAGAGTGATCCTATAACAGCAGAAATATTTGTGAATACCTGCTAACAATACTCTAAAGACAGTTGAAAGGTCTCCAACTCCTCTATATACACCCGAGAGCCAAAGAACTAAAAAGAAGTTCACATATACCTCCTTCTGTAATTGCAGCCGAGACAGTTCACTTTCTCCATCCGATATACATACATATTTAAGAAGATAACCTTGATCTGAGAGTAACTAAGCTAGGAATTAGTTGTATGTGCCAGTAGAACGACAGGTATCTATTGGCTAATCACATGGACTGTGAGTCCACAGACAGTGCGGTAAGCGGAAGCCAGTCTGAGTAATGCTATTGGCTATACTGCTTCCAGTACTTCTCGCCTTATCTGAGCCCTTCAACGTTTCTTTCCAAATTTTGCTGCAATACAGCAGTAATGATTTGGTAGTTGCCATAATCAACCTTCTTTTGCTATGTAGTGGTCTACCTCTGTACGTCCTTTAACTTCTCCGTCTTGGTATCCACATGCAGTGTTTGGTTCCAGAAAATAAGCTTGCAAGAGAAGCTCACGCTTTTATATTTTAGAGACTATTTTGAGACTAGACACACATCACATATTTGCCTATTGTGCATTTCAAGTGGATAACCTCAGTCTTTTTTTGCAAGCTCCAGATTTTAGATGTAATTCAGTCCTTATGTGAGTTGATTTAGTCTTCTGTGTTGGCATATATAATTCCCAGCTCGCTTTAAAATGAATGTCACACGCAGTATGTGCTCTTAGCATTTCTATGCCTAAGATCAGGTTTTAAAAATCACAACCTAGAATAGGTCCTTGTGTTGGTATATACGTGAACTCTTTAGTTCTTTGGCTCTAGGGTGTTTGATAGAGGAGTTCGAGACCTTTCAAGTAGCCTCAGAGTATTCTTCGCAGGATTATTATAGGATTATTCTTTTTATCAGTCTATTAGGATTCCCTCTTTAAAGATTTGTTAACTGAGCGTTTAGCTTTGAGGGCAACGAACAGCTTGTAGGACTTAGGCATCCGTTCTATCCACATAGTTTGTGGGGTATTAAACATAGCCTATGTATTCCCTCTGGCATGGATTTAACACTTTTTTCTTGAATTGGATATTTTTCTGATTAAAAAATTAGTACGAAACTTAAATTTTGTATTGTTTTAAAAAGTACTTTTCTGGTACTTTCTTGTAGTACTGCAAATTTTAAAATGTGTGTGAAGATAGATTTTAAAATCTATCTCGCCATGTTAGCTAACAGAGCTCTGTTATGTTATTAACAGAACTAACAGAGCTCTGTTATGTTACTCACAGAACTCTGTTAAACAGTTAATTTAAGGTTGGGAACAACAAAAACAGGAAAAATTAATTAAATTCCTTTGTAAAATAAGAAAAAGAGGAAGAAATGATAAAAACAAGTCCTAGAGTTAATCACAGTTACAAAATATTGCGAAATAAGAACTACAATAAACAGAAAATTATACATTTCCGAAAGCTATTGTACTCCGATAAATAAATCAATATTGTGGGAAAACAGGACTGAGTGGGCGGACAAAGTAAATTGTTTTTAAAGCATTGTATGTCCCTTCAACTAATCCAATTGCCAGAACTTTTGACAGAGCGTGTTTTCATAGTAGATTTTGAAATTTTCCCAGATTTCAGATTTTAAAATCCACTGTAATATATTGCAAATTTTAACAGAACAGATTTTTGATTTAACAGAACAAATTTCTGATTTAACAGAACAGATTTCTGACGTAACAGAGAAACAGGGATGTTTTTTGGGATGTGAGCAAAAGAACATTAGGGTTTTGTCAAAGGGATTATTGTAGTCAGTTTACAACGTGATTATTTGTATCGCGGTGGTGTAGTAGGTAGTGCGTTGGCTTATTAGACGTAAGGTCACGGTTCAAACCCCAGGTTGGGAGTTAGAAAATTTTTTTTTTTTCAAAAATTTTCCTTTTTTTTAATATTTTTTCTAAATTTTCTTTTTTTTATTTTTTTTCTAAATTTTTTTTTAATACATATCAAATATGTATATAAAATTTATCAGTATATATTTATATTATATTTTAATAACATATATGTACATATGTATTAGAAAAGATTAAAAAAAGAAATCACACAAAAACCCCAACTAAAGATGAACTCATGATTGAAGATATGCAATTGAATTTCAAATTCGTCTTTAAAAAGTAATCTCAAAAGTCTAGTACAGTAAACCCTCATATAACGCGGTACCCTCAGAACGCGGTTTCCATATAAAGCGGGGCTGAAATTGCGAAAGCCCTCCTATAACGCGTTACTTTCAAAACGCGATTTCCATATAACGCGGAGCCCTCCTATTGTGGTGGAAAAAGTGTTTTTATAATAAAAATAAAGGTAAAAAGGGATTGTTGTAACCGGCAGTGTTTGCCGTTGGTTACGCTATAACAATTGCCGATCTTACCTTGGTAAGGGCAAAAGGAGATTTGATAATAAAAACTAAGGCAAAGTTGTTGCCGATTTGAGTCTTCATTAGAATCTGTTTTATTTGTGGCCAAAGGGCTCTTTTTATACAAAATTTTACATATATTCCATATTATTCTAACTTACTCTAATTAACATTCTACAATTCCACAATTCCACTATTCCACAATTCCACTATTCCACAATTCCACTATTCCACAATTCCACTATTCCACTATTCCACAATTTCACAATTCCACTATTCCACAATTCCACAATTCCACTATTCCACAATTCCACTATTCCACAATTCCACAATTCTACTATTCCACAATTCCACAATTCCACTATTCCACAATTCCACTATTCCACAATTTCACAATTCCACTATTCCACAATTCCACAATTCCACAATTCCACTATTCCACAATTCCACTATTCCACAATTCCACTATTCCACTATTCCACAATTCCACTATTCCACAATTCCACTATTCCACAATTCCACTATTCCACAATTCCACTATTCCACAATTCCACAATTCCACAATTCCACTATTCCACTATTCCACAATTCCACTATGCCACAATTCCACAATTCCACTATTCCACAATTCCACAATTCCACTATTCCACAATTCCACAATTCCACTATTCCACAATTCCACAATTCCACTATTCCACAATTCCACAATTCCACAATTCCACTATTCCACAATTCCACAATTCCACTATTCCACAATTCCACTATTCCACTATTTCACAATTCCACAATTCCACAATTCCACTATTCCACAATTCCACTATTCCACTATTCCACAATTCCACTATTCCACAATTCCACTATTCCACAATTCCACTATTCCACAATTTCACTATTCCACTATTCCACTATTCCACAATTCCACTATTCCACAATTCCACAATTCCACTATTCCACTATTCCACAATTCCACTATGCCACAATTCCACAATTCCACTATTCCACAATTCCACAATTCCACTATTCCACAATTCCACAATTCCACTATTCCACAATTCCACAATTCCACTATTCCACAATTCCACAATTCCACAATTCCACTATTCCACAATTCCACAATTCCACTATTCCACAATTCCACTATTCCACTATTTCACAATTCCACAATTCCACAATTCCACTATTCCACAATTCCACTATTCCACTATTCCACAATTCCACTATTCCACAATTCCACTATTCCACAATTCCACTATTCCACAATTTCACTATTCCACTATTCCACAATTCCACAATTCCACTATTCCACTATTTCACAATTCCACAATTCCACAATTCCACTATTCCACAATTCCACTATTCCACTATTCCACAATTCCACAATTCCACTATTCCACAATTCCACTATTCCACAATTCCACAATTCCACTATTCCACAATTCCACTATTCCACAATTCCACTATTCCACAATTCCACAATTCCACTATTCCACAATTCCACTATTCCACAATTCCACTATTCCACAATTCCACAATTCCACTATTCCACTATTCCACAATTCCACTATTTCACAATTCCACTATTCCACTATTCCACTTTTCCACTATTCCACAATTCCACTATTCCACAATTCCACTATTCCACAATTCCATTATTCCACAATTCCACTATTCCACAATTCCACAATTCCACAATTCCCCTATTCCACTATTCCACAATTCCACTATTCCACTATTCCACAATTCCACAATTCCACTATTCCACAATTCCACAATTCCACAATTCCACTATTCCACAATTCCACAATTCCACAATTCCACAATTCCACTATTCCACAATTCCACTATTCCACTATTCCACAATTCCACAATTCCACTATTCCACAATTCCACTATTCCACAATTCCACTATTCCACAATTCCACTATTCCACAATTCCACAATTCCACTATTCCACAATTCCACTATGCCACAATTCCACAATTCCACTATTCCACAATTCCACAATTCCACTATTCCACAATTCCACAATTCCACTATTCCACAATTCCACAATTCCACTATTCCACAATTCCACAATTCCACAATTCCACAATTCCACTATTCCACAATTCCACAATTCCACTATTCCACAATTCCACTATTCCACAATTCCACTATTCCACAATTCCACTATTCCACAATTCCACAATTCCACTATTCCACAATTCCACTATTCCACAATTCCACTATTCCACAATTTCACTATTCCACTATTCCACAATTCCACAATTCCACAATTCCACTATTCCACAATTCCACTATTCCACAATTCCACAATTCCACAATTCCACTATTCCACAATTCCACTATTCCACTATTCCACAATTCCACAATTCCACTATTCCACAATTCCACTATTCCACAATTCCACAATTCCACAATTCCACAATTCCACAATTCCACTATTCCACAATTCCACTATTCCACAATTCCACAATTCCACTATTCCACAATTCCACTATTCCACAATTCCACTATTCCACAATTCCACTATTCCACAATTCCACTATTTCACAATTCCACTATTCCACTATTCCACTTTTCCACAATTCCACTATTCCACAATTCCACTATTCCACAATTCCATTATTCCACAATTCCACTATTCCACAATTCCACAATTCCACAATTCCCCTATTCCACTATTCCACAATTCCACTATTCCACTATTCCACAATTCCACAATTCCACTATTCCACAATTCCACAATTCCACTATTCCACAATTCCACTATTCCACAATTCCACAATTCCACAATTCCACTATTCCACAATTCCACTATTCCACAATTCCACTATTCCACTATTCCACAATTCCACAATTCCACTATTCCACAATTCCACAATTCCACTATTCCACTATTCCACAATTCCACAATTCCACAATTCCACAATTCCACAATTCCACTATTCCACAATTCCTCAATTCCACTATTCCACAATTCCACAATTCCACAATTCCACTATTCCACAATTCCACTATTCCACAATTCCACAATTCCACAATTCCACAATTCCACTATTCCACAATTCCACAATTCCCCTATTCCACAATTCCACTATTCCACAATTCCACTATTCCACAATTCCACAATTCCACAATTCCACAATTCCACTATTCCACAATTCCACAATTCCACTATTCCACAATTCCACTATTCCACAATTCCACAATTCCCCTATTCCACAATTCCACTATTCCACAATTCCACTATTCCACAATTCCACAATTCCACTATTCCACAATTCCACAATTCCACTATTCCACAATTCCACTATTCCACAATTCCACAATTCCACTATTCCACAATTCCACTATTCCACTATTCCACAATTCCACAATTCCACAATTCCACTATTCCACAATTCCACAATTCCACAATTCCACTATTCCACAATTCCACAATTCCACAATTCCACTATTCCACTATTCCACAATTCCACAATTCCACTATTCCACAATTCCACAATTCCACAATTCCACTATTCCACAATTCCACAATTCCACTATTCCACAATTCCACAATTCCACTATTCCACAATTCCACAATTCCACAATTCCACAATTACACTATTCCACAATTCCACTATTCCACAATTCCACAATTCCACTATTCCACAATTCCACAATTCCACTATTCCACAATTCCACAATTCCACTATTCCACTATTCCACAATTCCACTATTCCACAATTCCCCTATTCCACAATTCCACAATTCCACTATTCCACAATTACACTATTCCACAATTCCACTATTCCACTATTCCACAATTCCACAATTCCACTATTCCACAATTCCACAATTCCACTATTCCACAATTCCACAATTCCACTATTCCACAATTCCACTATTCCACAATTCCACAATTCCACTATTCCACAATTCCACTATTCCACAATTCCACCTTTCCACTATTCCACAATTCCACAATTCCACTATTCCACAATTCCACTATTCCACAATTCCACAATTCCACTATTCCACAATTCCACAATTCCACTATTCCACAATTCCACAATTCCACTATTCCACAATTCCACTATTCCACTATTCAACAATTCCACTATTCCACAATTCCACAATTTCACTATTCCACTATTCCACAATTCCACAATTCCCCAATTCCACAAGTCCACTATTCCACAATTCCACAATTCCACTATTCCACAATTCCACTATTCCACAATTCCACTATTCCACAATTCCACTATTCCACAATTCCACTATTGCACAATTCCACAATTCCACTATTCCACAATTCCACTATTCCACTATTCCACAATTCCACAATTCCACTATTCCACAATTCCACAATTCCACTATTCCTTTATTCCACTATTCCACAATTCCACTATTCCACAATTCCACAATTCCACAATTTTACAATTCCACAATTCCACAATTCCACTATTCCACAATTCCACTATTTCACTATTCCACAATTCCACAATTCCACAATTCCACTATTCCACAATTCCACAATTCCACAATTCCACTATTCCACAATTCCACAATTCCACTATTCCACAATTCCACAATTCCACTATTCCACAATTCCACTATTCCACAATTCCACAATTCCACAATTCCACAATTCCACTATTCCACAATGCCACTATTCCACAATTCCACTATTCCACAATTCCACAATTCCACTATTCCACAATTCCACTATTCCACAATTCCACTATTCCACAATTCCACAATTCCACTATTCCACAATTCCACAATTCCACAATTCCACTATTCCACAATTCCACATTTCCACTATTCCATTATTCCACAATTCCACTATTCCACAATTCCACAATTCCACTATTCCACAATTCCACTATTCCACAATTCCACTATTCCACAATTCCACAATTCCACAATTTTACTATTCCACAATTCCACTATTCCACAAATCCACTATTCCACAATTCCACAATTCCACTATTCCACAATTCCACAATTCCACTATTCCACAATTCCACAATTCCACAATTCCACTATTCCACAATTCCACTATTCCACTATTCCACAATTCCACAATTCCACAATTCCACAATTCCACTATTCCACAATTCCACTATTCCACAATTCCACAATTCCACTATTCCACAATTCCACTATTCCACAATTCCACTATTCCACAACTCCACTATTCCACTATTCCACAATTCCACAATTCCACTATTCCACAATTCCACTATTCCACAATTTCACAATTCCACTATTCCACAATTCCACAATTCCACTATTCCACAATTCCACTATTCCACTATTCCACTATTCCACAATTCCACTATTCCACAATTCCACTATTCCACAATTCCACTATTCCACAATTCCGCTATTCCACAATTCCACAATTCCACTATTCCACAATTCCACAATTCCACTATTCCACAATTCCACAATTCCACAATTCCACTATTCCACAATTCCACAATTCCACTATTCCTTTATTCCACTATTCCACAATTCCACAATTCCACTATTCCACTATTCCACAATTCCACTATTCCACAATTCCACAATTCCACTATTCCACAATTCCACAATTCCACTATTCCACAATTCCACAATTCCACTATTCCTTTATTCCACAATTCCACAATTCCACTATTCCACAATTCCACAATTCCACTATTCCACAATTCCACTATTCCACAATTCCACAATTCCACTATTCCACAATTCCACAATTCCACTATTCCACAATTCCACTATTCCACAATTCCACAATTCCACTATTCCACAATTCCACAATTCCACTATTCCACAATTCCACTATTCCACTATTCCACAATTCCACTATTCCACAATTCCACTATTCCACAATTCCACAATTCCACAATTCCACA
Source organism: Sarcophaga rosellei (assembly GCA_930367235.1). Lineage (NCBI taxonomy): Eukaryota > Metazoa > Arthropoda > Insecta > Diptera > Sarcophagidae > Sarcophaga > Sarcophaga rosellei. The sequence continues at coordinate 67,584,294 of OV884018.1, forward strand.
ATTCCACTATTCCACAATTCCACAATTCCACAATTCCACAATTTCACTATTCCACTATTCCACAATTCCACAATTCCACTATTCCACAATTCCACTATTCCACAATTCCACTATTCCACAATTCCACAATTCCACTATTCCACAATTCCACTATTCCACAATTCCACTATTCCACAATTCCACTATTCCACAATTCCACTATTCCACTACTCCACAATTCCACAATTCCACAATTCCACTATTCCACAATTCCACAATTCCACAATTCCACTATTCCACAATTCCACAATTCCACAATTCCACTATTCCACTATTCCACAATTCCACTATTCCACTATTCCACAATTCCACTATTACACAATTCCACTATTCCACAATTCCACAATTCCACTATTCCACTATTCCACAATTCCTCTATTCCACAATTCCACAATTCCACTATTCCACAATTCCACTATTCCACAATTCCACTATTCCACTATTCCACAATTCCACAATTCCACAATTCCACTATTCCACAATTCCACTATTCCACAATTCCACAATTCCACTATTCCAGAATTCCACTATTCCACAATTCCACTATTCCACAATTCCACTATTCCACAATTCCACAATTCCACAATTCCACTATTCCAGAATTCCACTATTCCACAATTCCACTATTCCACAATTCCACTATTCCACAATTCCACTATTCCACAATTCCACAATTCCACAATTCCACTATTCCACAATTCCACAATTCCACTATTCCACTATTCCACAATTCCACAATTCCACTATTGCACAATTCCACTATTCCACAATTCCACTATTCCACTATTCCACAATTCCACAATTCCACAATTCCACTATTCCACAATTCCACAATTCCACTATTCCACAATTCCACAATTCCACAATTCCACTATTCCACAATTCCACAATTCCACAATTCCACAATTCCACTATTCCACAATTCCACTATTCCACTATTCCACAATTCCACAATTCCACTATTCCACTATTCCACAATTCCACAATTCCACTATTCCACAATTCCACAATTCCACAATTCCACTGTTCCACAATTCCACAATTCCACTATTCCACAATTCCACAATTCCACTATTCCACAATTCCACTATTCCACAATTCCACAATTCCACTATTCCACAATTCCACTATTCCACAATTCCACAATTCCACCATTCCACTATTCCACAATTCCACTATTCCACAATTCCACTATTCCACAATTCCACAATTCCACTATTCCACAATTCCACTATTCCACTATTCCACTTTTCCACTATTCCACTATTCCACAATTCCACTATTCCACAATTCCACAATTCCACAATTCCACTATTCCTTTATTCCACTATTCCACAATTGCACTATTCCACAATTCCACAATTCCACTATTCCACAATTCCACTATTCCACAATTCCACAATTCCACTATTCCACAATTCCACAATTCCACAATTCCACTATTCCACAATTCCACTATTCCACAATTCCATAATTCCACTATTCCACAATTCCACTATTCCACATTTCCACAATTCCACAATTCCACAATTCCACTATTCCACAATTCCACAATTCCACAATTCCACAATTCCACAATTCCACAATTCCACAATTCCACTATTCCACAATTCCACAATTCCACAATTCCACAATTCCACTATTCCACAATTCCACAATTCCACTATTCCACAATTCCACAATTCCACTATTCCACAATTGCACTATTCCACAATTCCACTATTCCACTATTCCACAATTCCACTATTCCACAATTGCACTATTCCACTATTCCACAATTCCACTATTCCACAATTCCACAATTCCACAATTCCACTATTCCACTATTCCACTACTCCACAATTCCACAATTCCACAATTCCACTATTCCACAATTCCACAATTCCACTATTCCACAATTCCACTATTCCACAATTCCACAATTCCACTATTACACAATTCCACTATTCCAGAATTCCACTATTCCACAATTCCACTATTCCACTATTCCACAATTCCACTATTCCACAATTCCACAATTCCACTATTCCACAATTCCACTATTCCACAATTCCACTATTCCACAATTCCACTATTTCACAATTCCACAATTCCACAATTCCACTATTCCACAATTCCACAATTCCACAATTCCACTATTCCAGAATTCCACTATTCCACAATTCCACTATTCCACAATTCCACTATTCCACAATTCCACAATTCCACAATTCCACAATTCCAGAATTCCACTATTCCACAATTCCACAATTCCACTATTCCACAATTCCACAATTCCACTATTCCACAATTCCACTATTCCACAATTCCACTATTGCACAATTCCACTATTCCACAATTCCACTATTCCACAATTCCACAATTCCACTATTCCACAATTCCACAATTCCACAATTCCACAATTCCACTATTCCACAATTCCACAATTCCACTATTCCACAATTCCACTATTCCACAATTCCACTATTCCACTATTCCACAATTCCACAATTCCACTATTCCACAATTCCACAATTCCACTATTCCACAATTCCACTGTTCCACAATTCCACAATTCCACAATTCCACTATTCCACAATTCCACAATTCCACTATTCCACAATTCCACTATTCCACAATTCCACTATTCCACAATTCCACAATTCCACTATTCCACTATTCCACTATTCCACAATTCCACTATTCCACAATTCCACAATTCCACCATTCCACTATTCCACAATTCCACTATTCCACAATTCCACAATTCCACTATTCCACAATTCCACAATTCCACAATTCCACTATTCCACTATTCCACTTTTCCACTATTCCACTATTCCACAATTCCACAATTCCACAATTCCACTATTCCACAATTCCACTATTCCATTATTCCACAATTCCACTATTCCACAATTCCACAATTCCACTATTCCACAATTCCACAATTCCACTATTCCACGATTCCACAATTCCACAATTCCACTATTCCACAATTCCACTATTCCACAATTCCACAATTCCACAATTCCACTATTCCACAATTCCACAATTACACAATTCCGCAATTCCACTATTCCTTTATTCCACTATTCCACAATTCCACAATTCCACAATTCCACAATTCAACAATTCCACAATTCCACAATTCCACAATTCCACAATTCCACTATTCCACAATTCCACTATTCCACAATTCCACAATTCCACAATTCCACAATTCCACTATTCCACAATTCCACAGTTCCACAATTCCACAATTCCACTATTCCACAATTCCACTATTCCACAATTCCACAATTCCACAATTCCACAATTCCACAATTCCACTATTCCACAATTCCACTATTCCACAATTCCACTATTCCACTATTCCACAATTCCACTATTCCACAATTCCACAATTCCACAATTCCACTATTCCACAATTCCACTATTCCACAATTCCACAATTCCACTATTCCACAATTCCACAATTCCACAATTCCACTATTCCACAATTCCACAATTCCACAATTCCACTATTCCACTATTCCACAATTCCACAATTCCACAATTCCACTATTCCACAATTCCACTATTCCACAATTCCACAATTCCACTATTCCACAATTCCACAATTCCACTATTCCACAATTCCACAATTCCACAATTCCACAATTCCACTATTCCACAATTCCACAATTCCACTATTCCACAATTCCACAATTCCACAATTCCACTATTCCACAATTCCACAATTCCACAATTCCACTATTCCACAATTCCACAATTCCACAATTCCACAATTCCACAATTCCACTATTCCACAATTCCACTATTCCACAATTCCACAATTCCACAATTCCACTATTCCACAATTCCACTATTCCACAATTTCACAATTCCACTATTCCACAATTCCACTATTCCACAATTCCACTATTCCACAATTCCACAATTCCACTATTCCACAATTCCACTATTCCACAATTCCACTATTCCACAATTCCACTATTCCACAATTCTACAATTCCACAATTCCACAATTCCACTATTCCACAATTCCACAATTCCACAATTCCACAATTCCACTATTCCACAATTCCACTATTCCACAATTCCACTATTCCACAATTCCACTATTCCACAATTCCACAATTCCACAATTCCACAATTCCACTATTCCACAATTCCACAATTCCACAATTCCACAATTCCACAATTCCACTATTCCACAATTCCACTATTCCACAATTCCACAATTCCACTATTCCACAATTCCACAATTCCACTATTCCACAATTCCACTATTCCACAATTCCACAATTCCACTATTCCACAATTCCACAATTCCACAATTCCACAATTCCACAATTCCACAATTCCACAATTCCACAATTCCACAATTCCACTATTCCACAATTCCACAATTCCACTATTCCACAATTCCACTATTCCACACTTCCACTATTCCACAATTCCACTATTCCACAATTCCACCTTTCCACTATTCCACAATTCCACAATTCCACTATTCCACAATTCCACTATTCCACAATTCCACAATTCCACTATTCCACAATTCCACTATTCCACAATTCCACTATTCCACAATTCCACTATTCCACAATTCCACAATTCCACTATTCCACTATTCCACAATTCCACAATTCCACAATTCCACTATTCTACAATTCCACAATTCCACTATTCCACAATTCCACAATTCCACAATTCCACAATTCCACTATTCCACAATTCCACAATTCCACAATTCCACTATTCCACAATTCCACAATTTCACTATTCCACAATTCCACTATTCCACAATTCCACAATTCCACTATTCCACAATTCCACAATTCCACAATTCCACAATTCCACTATTCCACAATTCCACAATTCCACTATTCCACAATTCCACAATTCCACTATTCCACTATTCCACAATTCCACTATTCCACAATTCCACTATTCCACAATTCCACTATTCCACAATTCCACTATTCCACAATTCCACAATTCCACTATTCCACAATTCCACTATTCCACTATTCCACAATTCCACAATTCCACTATTCCACAATTCCACTATTCCACAATTCCACTATTCCACAATTCCACAATTCCACAATTCCACTATTCCACAATTCCACTATTCCACAATTCCACAATTCCACAATTCCACTATTCCACAATTCCACTATTCCACAATTCCACTATTCCATAATTCCACAATTCCACAATTCCACTATTCCACAATTCCACTATTCCACAATTCCACAATTCCACTATTCCACTATTCCACAATTCCACAATTCCACAATTCCACTATTCCACAATTCCACAATTCCACTATTCCACTATTCCACAATTCCACTATTCCACAATTCCACAATTCCACAATTCCACTATTCCACAATTCCACTATTCCACTATTCCACAATTCCACAATTCCACAATTCCACAATTCCACTATTCCACTATTCCACAATTCCACAATTCCACAATTCCACTATTCCACAATTCCACAATTCCACTATTTCTTTATTCCACTATTCCACAATTCCAGTATTCCTTTATTCCACTATTCCACAATTCCACTATTTCGCAATTCCACAATTCCACTATTCCATAATTCCACTATTCCACAATTCCACTATTCCACAATTCCACAATTCCACTATTCCACAATTCCACTATTCCACAATTCCACAATTCCACTATTCCACAATTCCACAATTCCACTATTCCACAATTCCACAATTCCACTATTCCACAATTCCACAATTCCACTATTCCACAATTCCACAATTCCACTATTCCACTATTCCACAATTCCACTATTCCACAATTCCACTATTCCACAATTCCACTATTCCACAATTCCACTATTCCACTATTCCACAATTCCACTATTCCACAATTGCACAATTCCACAATTCCACTATTCCACAATTCCACAATTCCACTATTCCACTATTCCACTATTCCACAATTCCACTATTCCACAATTCCACAATTCCACAATTCCACAATTCCACTATTCCACAATTCCACAATTCCACAATTCCACAATTCCACTATTCCACTATTCCACTATTCCACAATTCCACAATTCCACAATTCCACAATTCCACTATTCCACAATTCCACTATTCCACAATTCCACAATTCCACAATTCCACTATTCCACTATTCCACAATTCCACTATTCCACAATTCCACTATTCCACTATTCCACAATTCCACTATTCCACAATTCCACAATTCCACAATTCCACTATTCCACAATTCCACAATTCCACAATTCCACTATTCCACAATTCCACTATTCCACAATTCCACAATTCCACTATTCCACAATTCCACTATTCTACAATTCCACAATTCCACTATTCCACAATTCCACAATTCCACTATTCCACAATTCCACTATTCCACAATTCCACTATTCCACAATTCCACTATTCCACAATTCCACTATTCCACAATTCCACAATTCCACTATTCCACAATTCCACAATTCCACAATTCCACTCTTCCACAATTCCACAATTTTAAGTATTTGCTTAAGCATTTGCTTAAGTTTGCTTAAGCATTTGCTTAAGTTTGCTTAAGTATTTGCTTAAGCATTTGCTTAAGTTTGCTTAAGCATTTACTTAAGTTTGCTTAAGCATTTACTTAAGTTTGCTTAAACATTTGCTTAAGTTTGCTTAAGTATTTGCTTAAGAATTTGCTTAAGTTTGCTTAAGCATTTGCTTAAGTATTTGCTTAAGCGTTTGCTTAAGTTTGCTTAAGCCTTTGCTTCAGCATTTGCTTAAGTATTTGCTTAAGCATTTGCTTAAGTTTGCTTAAGCATTTGCTTAAGTATTTGCTTAAGCATTTGCTTAAGCATTTTCTTAAGTTTGCTTAAGTATTTGCTTAAGTATTTGCTTAAGTATTTGCTTAAGTTTGCTTAAGTATTTGCTTAAGCATTTGCTTAAGTTTGCTTAAGTATTTGCTTAAGCATTTGCTTAAGTTTGCTTAAGTATTTGCTTAAGCATTTGCTTAAGTTTGCTTAAGTATTTGCTTAAGTTTGCTTAAGTATTTGCTTAAGTTTGCTTAAGCATTTGCTTAAGCATTTGCTTAAGTATTTGCTTAAGTATTTGCTTAAGCATTTGCTTAAGTTTGCTTAAGTATTTGCTTAAGCATTTGCTTAAGTTTGCTTAAGTATTTGCTTAAGTATTTGCTTAAGTATTTGCTTAAGTTTGCTTAAGTATTTGCTTAAGAATTTGCTTAAGTTTGCTTAAGCATTTGCTTAAGTATTTGCTTAAGCGTTTGCTTAAGTTTGCTTAAGCATTTGCTTCAGTATTTGCTTAAGCATTTGCTTAAGTTTGCTTAAGTATTTGCTGAAGCATTTGCTTAAGTTTGCTTAAGCATTTGCTTAAGTATTTGCTTAAGCATTTGCTTAAGTTTGCTTAAGCATTTGCTTAAGTATTTGCTTAAGCATTTGCTTAAGCATTTGCTTAAGTTTGCTTAAGTATTTGCTTAGGTATTTGCTTAAGTATTTGCTTAAGTTTGCTTAAGTATTTGCTTAAGCATTTGCTTAAGTTTGCTTAAGTATTTGCTTAAGCATTTGCTTAAGTTTGCTTAAGTATTTGCTTAAGCATTTGCTTAAGTTTGCTTAAGTATTTGCTTAAGTATTTGCTTAAGTTTGCTTAAGCATTTGCTTAAGTTTGCTTAAGCATTTGCTTAAGCATTTGCTTAAGTATTTGCTTAAGTATTTACATAAGTTTGCTTAAGCATTCCTTAAGTATTTGCATAAGCTTACTTAATCATTTGCATGAGATATTAATTGCCCTCTGATTATACGGCACTATAGCAAAGGAATGGGAGGCGTTGATCTAATGGATCAAAAGAAAGTTTATTATGAGTACGATCGCAGGAGTAACTGGCGTTTTTATTTACGATTGTACTATGTATTCATAATAGTTATATAATATATAAGAAACTCATATTGGCTAACAGTTCCTCAATCAATGAGACTTCTACTAAATTTCGAGCAGCTTTAACCAAAGAACTGATAAGTTGCTTCAGTTCACGAACACGTACCTTTTCAGCGTCAATCGAATTTGGAACAAATTATATCTTTTTTTTTTATTTTTATCTGTTAATTGTAGTTCTTATTATGCAATATTATGTAACAGTGATTAACTATAGGTCTTATTTTTATCAACTTTTGTTTTTTTTTCTTATTTTACCCGGGAATTTAATTAATTTGTCCTGTTTTTCTTTCCCAGTCTTAAATTAATTATTTAACAGAGTTCCGTTAATAGCATAACAGAGCTCTGTTAGTTCGGTTAATAACATAACAGAGCTCTGTTAGCTAATATGGAGAGATAGATTTTAAAATCTATCTTCACACACATAATTTTAAAGATATTTTAAATAATACATGTATTGTTATTGTAGTATTAAACTTGGGTTAAAAATTCCTTACTCCTTTTTGAATTTTTGATGATATAAAGTTATAATAAAAAAGTGCTTTTTTGGTACCTTTTTTCTAACATCAGATATTTTAATGATTTTGTGAAGGAAATTCATATTCAAACAGTTTATCAAGTCAATTCAGAATGAAATAATAGCTTTTCGATGTTTAAAAGTATACTATAAAAGTAAAATTTTTGGTACTTTTTTAGTAATATTTCACATTGTAATGATATTTCAAACAAAATCTATTTGCCATTGCATTACTTTTTTAATTTAAAATGTCCCACTATAAAAAAATTATTTTTAGAGCAAAAAAATTCCTTTCTTTTTGTCACAACTTTTGGTACTTTTTTTTGGTACTTTTTTTTCTACCAATTATAAAATGCTAATGGTCTTTAAAAACAAAAAAAGTGTTTTTTAATCTTTTTTTAATTAAATTTTTATTTTGTTATTCTTGTTGCTGCTTGCTGCTCTTTATTGTTTTGTTACCCATATAACTAGACGTATGAGTGATATATTTTTCGTATGTTTTTTGAATAATAATGGTTGTGCGTTAGGGTAAATCCCTTTCTAATGAGTTTATTTCCAAAGAAAAACTTTGTAAAAAAGTTGAGTTACTTTTTTTCTTTTTTCTCATTAAAACAGAAATTAATTCATTAAAATATCATTAAATTTTAACACACACTTAAGCTGTCTGAAGAAAGGAAAATAAAAAAATAAAAAATTCTTTCTTTTTTAAAATTTTATTTACACTTATGCTTTATAAACATTTTGACATGCGTTGGTCCTAGGGTTGCCAGCCTGGCTGGACTTGGCTGGATTGTCCAGCTTTTTTGATGCTTTCAAGCTAAAATTTAATTTGTCCAGCTAAATAGAAATTTTTTTAGTACACTGCAATAACATGGGCAATAATTTTGATGTTATCTTTGTCAAATCATGTTAGCCAACACTGATTGAATATTTGTTATACAACCAAGTTATGATTTCCTTCTATCATCACTGACAAAATGTCTCAACACTTGAACAGCTGATGTGTTTAATAATACATACATACAACGGATATTTTAATAAAAATTATTAACACAAAACCAAAATTAACATTTTCTCAGTATTTTTTATGTCCAGCTTTTTTTGTTTTGTCCAGCTTTTTAAAACCCAATGTCCAGCATTATGCGAATCGGAATCTGGCAACCCTAGTTGGTCCCCATTTAACCATAAAAAAGTGCCATAATTTTTCCCCCCAATGATTTTAATTTACATCTGACAGATGTCACTGGAATGAAAGTGAACATTAATGCTTTACAATTTAATTTTTTCTTTTACTCATTTATTTCTATTTTTTTATTTAATTTTTATTTATTAACAAATAAAATTTCTTTTTAATAACACTGCTACTGTTAATGGCATTACATACTTAGGAAATTATTTTTTAAAGCAACAAAACAAAAAAAAACCATCTTGAACGTGCCTTCAAAATCACCCACCAGTCGTTGCAAAAGTGACAAACAAGAGACCAATTGGTCATTTTTTCTTTTAAAAGAAATCAATTTTAAATTTTATTTTTATTTTCATTTCGTCTCCCCCAGGGTTTATTTTTCTATTCGTTTTTTTCTTTTCTTTTCTTTCCTTTCTTTTTCTTTTTAATTGCACCTTCAAGTTCAGAAGTGAACGTGAATTGATTGCTTTTCAACGTGTTTATTCCGTTTTCTTTTGCTTTTTTTTTGCTCTCTCTCTCTTGTATTATGTTTCATCATTTCATTCTTATGGAGTTGAAATATTTACTTTTCAATTAAATTGTTTAAATGTGATTCGATTTTTTATTTGCTTTCCATTGTATCTGCAATAACAACAACAACAACAACAAGTACTTGAAAGTATTACAGCAATAAAGAAAGAGTGCAGTGAGGTAAATAATTACACCGGAAAGGGGAGGTTGAAGAGAAAATAATTTTTGTATTCCATTATTTAAAAAGAATTTTATAATTGGAAAGCAAGAAATCACCGTAGTCTAGTAGACAATGTGTCGGTTTAGACCTTAGCTCAGACAACTCCCACAGTAAAAAAAAAATTGCTTTGTAATGAAAATGAGTTTTTTTTTTTTGGAGCCAATTGGGTCTAAATGATGATTTCACTGAGATCTATCTGCATACAAGACGAGAGATTCAGAGAGCATGGTACCTAACCACAATACCTTAATACAACAACCCAATTCATATTCCCAACTAGTATTGGTTTTCGGTTAATACTTATGGTAACCCTATCATTCTAGAAACAGCGTAGCTTCTGAAACTTGATTGATGCAACTGAAACAATGCAGCATAGGAATAAGAAAAGAAAGGGGTATATAATGGTTCCCAAAATAAACACACTCGACATATGTAGGTGGTGTGATAGGCTAAGGTTGTAATCCTAGCTAAAGTGTTGTAATGACCCATTAGGTAGGTAATATGGAAAGCAAGTGATTCTTAAACACATACTGATGACATGCTTTATGGGGGCTTGTCTTGTATTAGAAATTTTCAAAAATATTTCAAATTTTTTTTTTTAGAAATTCTTTTAGAATTTTCTATTCCTAGGGCATATAGAGACTTGCTTTACTTCATCTAAAAATGTTTGCATTCCTTTAAAGTTTTTGGCATTTCCTCACTTATTGCTGTAACTTTAGCTATGAGTACAAAAAACAAATTTTTTTTCGAAAATTCACTTGGCAAGCAGTTTTTCCTACATGAGTCCTGTGAACAGTGTAAATACGACCAGCTTGAGTGGCAACACCAACAACAACAAAAGCAATAACATACATTAGCAAATTATTGTAATAAGAAGAATATTTAAGGTTTTATAGTCTATTTACGACCAAGTATTTGTATCATAAACACAGATGGACCAGACAGTCTGACTGACTGACAGACTGACTGGCGAATAATGAAAAACACAAAGACGTGTATTGAATTTCTTGATTTAAAAAAAAAAACAACAAAAAGAAAAAACAAAAACAAAACAAATTCTCTTAATTTTATTTCATTTCTTTTACTAAAGTCTTCGTCCATTTATCTTTCGTCATTCATCCTACCACCCAACATTCTTTCTTTCACTCACTCATTTTCATTTTCTGGTTTTATTTAATTCATCTTTATCTTCATCTTCATTATTTATTCAATTGCTCTAAGATGAAGAGCATTTAACAGGCGTTGCTAGTTGAAGAAGCTTTGTAAGGAGTGTCACCGATAACTGAAAATGAGTTTATTTCTTGGAGCCAATTGGGTCTAAATGATGATTTCAATGAGATCTGCAGACAGGACAAGAGAAATCACTCGTAATTTCATTATTGCGACGTTCCTAAGGTCTATTCTTATTCAGAAAGTATGGAACCTAACCAAAATATCTAATACAACAACCCAATTCCCTATCCCCAGCTAGTGTTGGTTTTCGTGTAATACTTATGGCAACCCTATCATTCTAGAAACAGCTTAGCTTCTGAAACTTGATTAATGCAAATAAAACAATGCAACATAGGAATAAGAAAAGCAAAAGATCATAAAGTCGCTATTAATGTTCTGTAACGTTGCGACTCCTTCCTAAGCTAGGTGAGTGTCCTTAAGACGCCTCTCGCTTTTCATTAATTTTTATGAAAATTTTTTCTCTTTGTTTCTTTGTTTTTATCAGTTTTTGCGTTATTTTTCCAATTGCCAATTGGATTGCTATACACAGACAGACAGACAGACAAACAGACAAACAGACAAACAGACAAACAGACAAACAGACAAACAGACAAACAGACAGACACACAGACAGGATCATTTATTAAACATGCTGTGTTTTGCTGAAGGAATCACAGTAAAATAAACAAATTCAAGTGTTTTGCTATTTAAATCTCCTCCTTTGGAATCTAAAATCTCTCTCTCTGGCTTTTTGTTTTTCAAATGATGACTTGAAATTGAAAGCAAAAGAAGCGAAAATAAACAGAAAAAGAAGGACAAAAATACCAGAGTGAAGTGAATTTATTGCCTTTTAATTTGAATGTAAAATGTTTGCATAAATAATTTTAATGCAGCAGCATACTTTTTGAGGCGGCATTAAATTAGCCTCGTAAGCAAAGCAAGCGTCCATACAACAGCCATCATCAAATAAATCACCGCCATTAACTAAAAGAGAAATAGAGAGCTAGAGGGAGAGAGAGAGAGAGAGAGAGAGGGAGACAGAGAAATTGCGAGAGACTGCATAAATTCAAAGCAAATGTTTGTTTAATGAGCCTATCGTCGTCTATCCTATCCCATTCTATCCTTTTACGCATTCTCTCCATTAATGTTTTGCTTTATTTTCCGTCGGTTTGTTTTTTATTGTTTCATAATCATTTTTAATCTTGAAATTTTAGAATTTTTTTTTTTTTTGCCAAATTTTCGATTAATGCCTTGTAATGAGCCAATTCACACGAGAACAATTTTTAGTAGCACAATTTTTGTTCTTTTCAAATCACACAGGATGAATATTAGTTTGGCATGAAATGTATACGTATACTTTGTATGTGCATGTATTAGTTTTGTGCTGGTAATGCGGGGTTGTAGCTGGTTGAAACTTTACTTCACCGAAAAACCATTTTCTTCACCCCTCTTGCCTATAAACTATTATTTTACACCAGCACCATTGTTCTCGTGTGAATTGGCTCAATCGAAATCAAGGAAACAGCAGACACGAGGCTACTTTAATAGAAATCGTTTTAAATTTTAAATTATTTCGTGATATCTTGTTTAATTTTTCAATGAAAATTTTTTTCTTTTTTTGAAAATCACTTGCAGAGTTTTCAAGGGCCAGGCCAGGATGATCCTTTAAAAACCTTGGCATCTGTCACAAAATACTTGTCTTCAATTGCATTAATCAAGTTTGTTCCAGTTAAGCATCTGATTTTTCTATTGTATCAGGTTCTAGGATTATAGGGTTGCCATGTTTTGTTTTATAGAAACACTACTGTCTGATTATTTTACAACAACCAACATTTATTGGGTTGTTGTATTCGATATATTGGTGTGGAACTTGTATATTATGCCCTATGAGAGTTTTGAAGACACCGTAACAAATAGGAATTACATGATACAAGGTCCAGGCCATGATGATTCATTCCTTTAGAGAACATGGGGCTATTACAGACCATCTCTCTCAAAATTCTTTGCTTCAATTGCATTAATAAAGTTTGTTCCAGTTAAGCATCTGATTATTCTATTGTATCAGGTTCTAGGATTATAGGGTTGCCATGTTTTATTTTATAGAAACACTAGTCTCTGATTATTTGACATTTATTGGGTTGTTGTATTCGATATATTGGTGTGGAATGTGTATGTTATGCCCTATGAATATGCAATGAAATATAACAAATAGGAATTAGATGATACAAGGTCCATGCCATGATAATTCATTCCTTTAAAGAACATGGGTCTATTACAGACCATCTCTCTCAAAATTCTTTGCTTCAATTGCATTAATAAAGTTTGTTCCAGTTAAACATCTGATTATTCTATTGTATCGGGTTCTATGATTATAGGGTTGCCATGTTTTGTTTCATAGAAACACTACTCTCTGATTATTTGACATGTATTGGGTTGTTGTATTCGATATATTGGTGTGGAACTTTGTATATTGTGTTCTATGCTGTCTAAAGAGGAGATATGCTTGGAACTCCTAAGATTTCGGTGTTGACGACATTGTTCTTATAATTTTGGGTAGATTTTAAGGTCCTGTAAGAGAAAGCATGAGTAATGTTAGAGGGGGAGTATGTAGTCGTGATTTAAGATTAAATTCTGGAAAGACAATGGCGGTACTTTTTACAAGAAGTTGCTGACATTCAGCTTTTTGAGGCATCGCAGCTCAAATGGTAAAATAAATGATGAAAAATAATTTCTTGAATTTGTATTGCATTAAAAGCTGTCGTGAAAACCTAATATACTAGCAATAGAGTGTTGATAAGGAAATAGGAACCCAAAGCCTTGGCTTTACATAGCATTGGTAGGTAGATAGGTAGAGGTGGCTGCCTATCCAAGAAAAATTTTGGAAGGACTCACTTAGGCCGCATTGGGCCCATTGTGCAATCCGCTATCCCTAGTCTCAAAAAAACTCCGAGCTCCTGATGAAGCGATTTAGGCTGTCAATGTCAATTCTTGACAGTTCCTCCAGATCATCCATGTAGTAAGTACCCAAGTACTTCCTTCTTCTTTGTCACAGAGCTGGCAGGTGTGGGATAGTCTCCTCTTCTTCCTCATCAGCTTCTGCAGAAGTCGATAGCAAGGTGTCCAAGACCAATGCGCCACGCATGCGTACCCATAATGCAATGCCCCGTAATGACGCCAACAACTACACTGAGCCCACTTCTTTGGAGTTTAAGTAGACTCCTTGTGTGCCCCTCATCCAGCCTTGGCCAGATTTTACGAGCCGTTCTATCCGTGTCCGAGGCTGCCCGCCCGTCGTTTACGGAGTCGACGATCGCATTATCAATTATGAGTCTGCAGTTCCTCATAGGGATGCCCAGATTCGAGAATTCATCGCAGAGTTCGATGGTCGTGCCCCGCCTGGCAAGTTCATCAGCTCTTCAGTTACCCGGAATACCACCGTGCCCCGGTACCCATACGATGTGGATATCATATCGTTCCGCTATCTCGTCGAGATATCTGCGACAGCAGTTCACCGTCTTAGAGTTCATCACGTTAGAACTTAGAGCCTTGATAGCCGCCTGGCTATCAGAAAGTATGGTGACGTTTCGCTTGGAGACTCTTCCGTCCCCAATAATTCTCGACGCAGCCTGTATTGCCACCACCTCCGACTGAAAGACACTGCAGTGGTCTGGTAGTCTTATAGACTGGGCTATTCCAACCGATTCCGAAAAAATTCCACTGCCAACAGTTCCGTTCAGCTTCGAATCGTCAGTGTAGATTTGTACGGAGTCCTTTACCGGGTTAGGTTACATAGCATTGGTCAGTCCTTTTTTGACCTACGGATGCTTGATATGGCAGGATTTCGAATTGATTTCATATTGAAACACTGGATTCCATAAGAATAGTACTGTCTTTCCAAATGATGTTTCCCAGTTGAAACTGTAGGTCCTGCAACTCATGGATAAATTGAACAGAGACGCAACAAGGGTAGTGCGACAAGCTAGGTTGTAGTCCTAGCTAAAAGGTTATAGTGACCAATTAAATAAGTTTCCCAGTTTACAAATCAAATACGTTGGGGCCTATTGTGATACAGTGTGGTATACTTGCTGTCCATTGTCTTTGCTTTCAACACACAGACTTCTAGACTATTCACTAGAGCACTTACACAGTCCATGGTCTGTAAGATGAGAGTCATTAGAAGAAAGTTTCAAGAAGTTTTGATTTACACGACAAATATGATACCTTTCTAAGAACGCCTTTCTGCTTAGAGCGCATCAGATGAACCATTGTAAGGTAACTTTGTTGCGTCTTAAATTTCAAGAATATTCTACGCTCTCTACTGTGTTTCCATAAGACAAATATGCTGCTTACAAGGACGTATGTATTTCTCTTGTGGCGTAATTTATTCTCTTAATTTTCAAGTTCATTTGCCTTGTCATCATTGCTAACTAACTAACTAACAGCACTAACCAAAAACTGTAATAAAAACTAGTTTTTTTCAAGGTATTGCGGTCTGTGTGTGTGTGTGTGTTGTCTTAACAGGTTTCCGTTTCATTCTTTACGGGACTTTTGCAAACTCATTAGTGTTGGCTGTGGTGTGGTGATTTTTAACTTTTCATTGTTAATAAATGGTGGAGAAATAATGTTGACGGCTTTACGCCTTCTGTTAATGGCCCAAAACAGAAGAGAGCGTCATCCAGCAGGAGATTATAATTTAAGAAAGTAAACTAGAATGGCAACGACAACGACAACTTCTTCTGCTTGAGCTACAGCTAGTCGGATTTCCTTAAAAAAGAATGAAACACACACAGTCAATTAAAATGATATCCATTAGAGGGGGAGGGGGCGAAGGGGAAGGCCAAAAATGATTGGAATGGCTTCCACAATGTCGCTTGTAAAAGGATGCTAAGCAGCATACTTTCTCAACCAAGATTTCTATGATTTCTGCTCTGCTGCTTTGGTCGACAGGAATTTTCAAAAAAAAAAAATTTTTTTTCTCTTTAATTAAATAAGGAATCCTCCTCATTGCCTGCTTCCTCTGCCTCTCCTTAATGTTGTAAAACAGTGCCGGAGAAGAAAATAAAGCCTTATTTAGGAGCAATTAAAAATTTTTGTTTGCAACATCACAACTATGCTGCTGTCTGCTGGTGGCAGCACAGAAGCTGTAGTAATAGTAGCCATCACCATCACCAGCACCACCACCACCGCTAGCAGCAGTAGAAGCAGCAGCAACATGATAAATTAGTTGAAAAGTTTTCCTTTTCTTTTGCCTTTCAAAGCTCAAAAACAATTCATCATGTTTTCATAACAACAAAACACCCGTAGACTGGACGGACATACACTCAGACACAGCCATACCACCAGAATTTTGACAGCGATGTCGAAAATTTGAGAACTTCAGTGTAAATAATGTAACGCCAGGCCATATAATGATGACGACACAACACAGCACAACAGCGTTAGAGCATCACTTTAGTGTTCAGTGTTCAGTTTCAGTTTCTTAAGACATCATCAGTTATTATCACCATCAACACCAGCCAGCACCAAAGCTACCATTAACATCACCAAAGGGATTTCTCAAGCAGCAAGAGATTGCGAGAGAGAGTGAGAAGGAGGACAGTTACAAGGACTAAAAATAGCACAAAAATAAAAGAAGAAAACTTTTCTTATGCTGCCTGGCTGGCCATCATTTGCTTTAAAAATTTAATTTGAAAGTGTAGCAGCCAACGAAAAACCAAAAGTTTCAAGTGAAAGTAAAAAAAAAGAGAAAAATTCCCCGTCTATGCATTTGCCAAAGCTGGCTTATAATAGATCAAAACGTTGTTGTTGTGGTTGTTCTTGTTTTTGTTTTTCTCTTAGAAAATGAAAGAAAACTGAAGGCAGTCATCCTTTGGGGGCCACAGCACTAACAGACATTATTTTCCTTTGTTTTTTTTTTTTTGGAGAAGTTTTATTAACTTTATTAGCCAAACAAAGTAATTTTACATCAATAGACGTCGTTTTGAGAGTTCATTTTTGACATCAATTCAGGAAATATTCAATCATTACACTGTGCTACAGAAGTTGTTATCAAGGAAATATTCATGATTCCTTCAAAGTAATTGTAATCTTGAGGCAATTTGTGGAAATGATATTTACTCACGTCTAAGCTACTAGGTTGCCACCTATTAGGGGCAGTCTTTACAACAATTCTTTGCTCTTTTTGTCTTTTTTTGTCAGTCTTGACAACAATTCTTTGCTCTTTTTGGTCTTTTTTTTGTCAATGCAGAGGACATAAACTGTATTCATCTGCAGAAGAAAATCGATTGGCTTTCTAATATTATGTTCAGACATGCACTTTTATTGAGCCAATATTCGATTATTTGAGTACAATATTTTATGTGTTCAGATATAATATAAGCAATATTAATTTGACAGCTGGTAAACAAAGCAGCTGGTTGTTTCAACAACATTGTTTTTGTTTTTGTTTGTTTGTTTTTTTTTTTGTTTGTCGTTGTTGGCATTGGAGTTGCCAAACATCAACAGAAAGTGTTCGGAAAACTATAATATGCTCACTGAACGTACTTATGGCAGTACTGTATTTTAAGTTTTACTCAATATTATAACAATTTGCGTATTTATTACGCAATAATTAATTGAAATTTTATATGAAATATTGATCTCAATAATTGCGTTTATTGCGATTTACGCAATAAGAGTGCATGTGTGAACATAGTATAAGGAATTCCTAAGGTATGTTATATGTACTGTAGGTATGTGTTGTTAGGATAAAGATGAGAAGGATGCACTGCTCTTCGGAAACCTAAACTGAAGCATCCTGCTCCCATTTTCTTCCATTATTTGAACACATCCACGTAAATATCTGGTGAATTTTGTGGTACCGGTTTTTTGCTAAAATACTCAAGACTCTCTCTTCTACTCTAACGAGGTAAAGAACCAGGCTTGTCTTGGTTCTTGGCTGAAATTCAATCAGACTTTCTTATGGCTGTAATTATGAAACACTTTGGGATTAGAACACAGTCTGAGCGGCTATTGCAGAAATAGATTCGAGGCAGAAAAAGAAGAGTATTGGCACAATACTTTCTGCATAACCATCCCAGTCTATGGGAAACTAGAATGCGACTGCATCGTAATGTGTGCCTATTGAATTTGATAAGCTTTTTAGTCCCAACTGCTGGTTGGATTAGTTGGTTCTCAATAGAACCATATAGAACTAGATTACTGGATTACTGAATTGGTTGTTACAACCCTTTTGCAACCTAGTTTCCCATTGGCCATTACAACCCTTCAGTTAGGATTACGGCCGAGCTTCATACACCACTCATGTTGTGTGCCTTAATTTTATACTTGAGTGGCGGGACCTACAATTTAACGTCGACTACGAACGACAGATTTTTCAGAAACTTTTTCATGACATCTTTATTTACTCTCAGAGTTTTTGGCAGAAATCTGCTGAGAGGAAGTCGTCCAAGAAATATTTTTTTTCATATATCGTTCTGATGTCTGGCCTGGGGCTCGAACCCGGGCTTTTACGTCTAGTAAGCGAACACACTACCTACTAGACCATGGCGACTACCTATGTATGTTGTGTGTGTTAATTCTTATACATGAGCGGCGAGAATTACAGTTTAATGTCGACTGCGAACGAGAAAATTTGAGAAACTTTTGATGGCAGAGTTTTTGCCAGTCCGGGATATTTTTTCTTATCTCGGGGCTGGCTTTACTGTCCTTTTAAAATCAAAATTAAAAACAGAAGAGGGAACCCAATTTCTGCTCTGTTGGAAGAAGTGGAACGATAGGTAGGTTGAAGAAAGGAGACGATTATCCAAATGTATTACCTCATGCCCTATCGGCATATACATACTCCGACATATATCAGAATTGATATCGAAATCGCTGGAACTGTAGAAACAATTTAAAGTATCAGGACAATAAAATCGATTCATATTTGCAACCTTTGGAAGGCTTTTGTGCCTTTAAAATATCAGACCAAGCAGTTTAAAAACTTCTTCTCTTTATATAACTTCAGATCCAGGCAACTTTCTACTACACCTTGTATTTTAGCTGGGTTTGATAGCACGTTTAAATCCTATTATAAACTAAACTAACCTCCACAAAGTATGTTGATCATATGGGCAATATATAGAACACATGTGCGAGTATGTGTGTTTATTTGTGTGTCAGTTAATCTAACACAAGTCACATGACGACAAGTATTTTCTAAAATTCAACTATGAAAACTTTTTCGATTTAAAAACTTTTCAAAAAAAAAATCTTGCCAAAGGCGCCCAAAGTGCTTAAAAAGAATCTCAAACAAACTGCAATAAATATGAGAGAGAGAGAGAGAATCCCTAAAAGTATACACTCACATACTCTTTGTGTATACGTATATTAATGTATTTGGAAGTATATGTGTTGTGTGTGTGTGTGTGTGTATGTGTGTGTGGGAGTGTATAAATTTATGGTTTTTCTTTTAATTTTATTTTTCTTTTTATATAAGATGGGCTCCTCCTCACACATAAATTAAGCACTTGTCGTCTTTAAAATGCTTTTAATATCGAAATCATCAACATCGCATAGTACAATGACAACAAGACACAAAAACGACCACAAATTGGAGAAGAAAAGAGAGGTGGCACACACAGAGACAGATTAGATATTTCGCTCTTAAGAAAATATGAGACTTAGTGAGAGTGTGTGCATGTCAAGCTAATAAACCGGTTGTTAAATGCAATAAAAATTTAATGCGTGAATATTGAATTGGAATTGTTTGTGCAAAACCGAAATTAAAATCATCCATTAGTGATGGCCTATGCATGAACAGAGAGAGAGAGAATTGGATGAGCCATTTAATTTGATAATAAAATCGCGTTTGCTTTTTCTTTTTTCTTTATTGTTTTTGTTGTTTGTTTTAATGAAAACACGAATAACAATAAAACAGCAATGAAAAGTTTATTTTAATTCACTTTATTTAACTCTTTAAGACTGTTTTTTTTATTGTAGCGAAAGAGAGAAGAGAAGCATATTGTGCAGAACTAATTTAATATAATTACCGTTAATTACTCTTATAATTTAATGTAATTAAAAACAATAAAAATAAAAGAAAAAGCATGAAAGAAATATTGTATTGGAACGAACACAATAACCAGAATACACAGGGCAAAACATTGCATATGAAAAATGCAACTTACTTGTGAGAGACAGAGAATGGGAGAGAGAATCAGAGAATCATTTAACTTTCCTCAAGTGTAAATGTTTTAAAGAGACCACAACCACAAGTAGGAATTTCTGAACTATAAATAACGGCATAAAGGTCAAATTAATGGCAGAAATACATAAATGGTTGTTGCCAGTGTTGTTAAATGTGAGAAATTAAATCGTAATTAAATCAGAGAAGAATTTTGAGGTACAATTGATTTAAATAGTTTGTAAAGTGATTTCTGAAAGGTTTTTGTACTAAAATTTATAAAATTTTTGTATGATTTGTGTTCGATGAGTATACTTTACGGCTATTTACATATGTTTTCTATAATTTTTAATGTAGAAAATCTTAAAATTTTCTTCAATTTTGTGATTAAAATTTAATACAATAAAATTACCGTAGTCTAGTAGGTAGTTTACTGAATTTTTACACACGAGTCCGTAGTTCAAACACCAGCTAAGGCATCTCAAACAAAACGAAATATGAGAGAAATATATTTCCTTCAGCAATTTACTATCAGCTGTCTGCTCTGCGCATAAATAAAAATACCATGAAAAATTTCTCAAAAATCTGTCGTTCGAAGTTAACATTAAACTGTATGTACCTTGACTCATTGATAAAATTAACACACGCAACATGGGTGGTGACAGAAGTCAGGTTGTAGTCTTGACTAAAGGGTTGTAATGACCAATTAAGTGAATAATTAAGCAACATCGCTTTAAATACAGAAAATGTGTATAATTTTTAGTGTAACTTGTAATCGAATTTCTTCAAGAATTAAAAAGATTCATTCTCCTATTGTACATACATAATTGGCCATTACAACCCTTCAGTCAGAATTACGTCCTAGCTTCTCAACACCACTAAGGTTATGTGTGTTAATTTTATACATGAGTGGCGGGACCTACAGTTTAATAATATGTTCAGACATGCACATTTATTGCGTAAATCGCAATAAACCAAATTATTGAGTTCAATATTTCATATAAAATTTCAATTAATTATTGCGTAATAAATACACAAATTGTTATAATATTGAGTAAAACTTAAAATACAACACTGTCATAAGTACGTTCAATGAGCATATTACAATTTTCCGTAGACTTTCTAATGATATTTGACAACTGAAATGTCAACAACGACAAAAAAAAAATGAATATTGAATAAGCAACTGAACTGCGTATATTATTATGTCTGAACACTTAAAATATTGTTCTCAAATAACCGAATATTGACTCAATAAAAGTGCATGTCTGAACATAGTATAAAATCGACTCCGAACGACATTTGTTTTTTGTGTGAAACTTTTCATGGCAATTTTATTTACTCTCAAAGTGTTTGCCAGAAATCTGCTGAGAGGAAGTCGCCGAAGAAATATTTTTTCATATTTCCTTTTGACCTTCTGACCGGGGATTTTAACCATGGCTTCGCGTCTAATAAGCCAACGGACTACCTACTAGACTACGGCGACTTCATTCTCCTAGTGAACGCTTCCGATAGAACAATAAATATGGTTGCCATCTAGTTTTGTAGCGTTAGTAACGTCCACTCGAGACTGTAACTTTGCCTTGATGTGCCCCTCTGCTTAACTCTGTAAATAACATTCCATTTTTGGTATCACATATTCACGGCAACTAGACCTACTACAAGGTTAGATTCGTTTCCCTTTATGCATCATATTTCCTTCCGTTATGCGCCTCTGTTGAGGGAAAGACATTAACCAGTAATAATAAAGAATAAATTCTTATTGATTTCAATTCCACTCGTACTTAATAATTCTCTTTAATTAATTATTTTAATTTGTAAAATTTTTTTTCCAGTTTTTTTGTGAAACTTTCCTTTTGATTTTTTTAGGCAATCCATTTATAATTGATTTCCGCTCCTTCAACTGAACATTTGCTGTTCTTCTCTGCTCTGCTCTACTTTGTAAGAATTCTTAGATGGTTTTTGTTTTGTTTTTTTAATTGTTTTTCATAATAAATTACTCATTTAAAATTAGAATTTTTTTTATTGTTGTTGTTGCTGTTGTATTCTTTAAGGCTTGTTATTAATTAACACGAATTTTGGCCGCACAAATAAAGAGAAAATTTAATTTCAACTCTTTCATTTCGTTCTCATTCCACTACAAGAGATCTGTAGATGGAGAGAGTCTGAGAGAGCTAGTGAGAGAGTGGCGGAAATTTTAAATTATAAATAAACAGAACATATTTTAATTGCCTCCTTCTTGAAGTAAATGGTACAACCGAACAGAATATGACGGCAACTGCAAGAGAAAGCGTTGTCTGTAAGCTGTTGTTTTTTTATGTATTGGGATGCCTGCCGCCTTAGTCTATTAGGTAGTATGTTGGCTTATTAGACGCAAGTATATGTATCAAATCCCAGCTCCTACGGGGTGGTTAGCGAATTTGCAATTCAAATTCTAATTATGATTATCGAATTTGAAATATTTCTTCTGAAAGTCTAAAATACCTTCTTAAAATTCATTTTGCAAACACCTGGACTTCACAGTTTTCAGAAAGGATATCAATTAATATCTTAGATAGTGGCATCCGATACAATAAGAGGCATCGGATGCTGCGTTGCAATCTATCAAAAATAAAATACATGCGTGTATATGTAAATCATTAATTTAAAAGCAAAGCATCATCAAGCGCCAATGTTGCTATTGTTCGATTAGGCCATTTCTATTTTTGTTCGCGGCATGAAATGATTAAAGCTGTCTATTCAATAAGATGTACGAAATAGGAGTTTTAAAACAGGTTAGTGGCTTTACTTTTATTTGTTTTACTTACACTTTAGCACTGCAGCCATTAAAATAATTAAAAAAACGTGCTGCATGGCTAAGGCATCAATTGCAAAATTGTTGCGCAGCATTTGTTGCCTCTTATGTGTTTACAGCATAAGAAGAAAATGAATCGCTGAGGTGATGTAATTTGATATTGTTAAAGAAAGAGAGAGAACGTTTTATCTTACCAACTTTCATTCTTTCGTACTCTCCTATATATTACATTAACTAAAACCCGGTGTGCTTCGCTATACCTATGGATATGAAATATAAATATTCAAAATATATTGATATACATTTTTTCTTATGTATGTTTTTATTATTTTTAGTCAATAACCTCAACGTAATAAAATAAGAAGAAGTCTTGAAGACAATGTTTTTATAATAATTATTTCTTATTCTAGTATTTACTATATGAGAGGGTCTCGCTCTTATTGCTAGTCCGGCAATTTTTCACACAAATTATTCATATGTATTTCAGTGTTGGCTGTGTACAATTTGATGATTTTATCTATAATGATTTCCCAGATATAAGAAGTTTTAAGTTTAATTCATATGGGAAGTACCACGCCTCCTTTTCCTAGCCAGCTCATTTTTGTCTAAAATATTCATATTGATACTAAAGTTGATTCGACAAAACTTTATATTTTGTTTAGATATATTAATTTAATACTTTTATAGGAGGTGACACGCCCATTACAGCAAGTCTGCCCATTTTGTTCATATACTTAGATGTCAAAGTTGTCCATACACAATTTGAGGAATCTAACTGTTGCAGTTTATGATATATGCGACATTAAATACTTATTGGGCGTGGCACCTCGCCTACTTGAAATTTTAAAATAAAAGTAGCCTATAGTTCCTTTGAGACATACAGGAAGGTACTGTTAAAATTTCAAGAAAATCGGTCCAGCCGTTTAGCCGTCTATAGACTTCAAACAAACAAACCCACAAACAAATAAACACACATTCATTTCTATATATAAGAAGATGAAGAAAAAAATTAATATCTCCATTGGCATCAGAACAAAGAGAAGTTAATGTTGTTTTACTCTTTCATACTCCCTAAAAATTGTTCTTATTTTTAAAATTGGGAAACTCTTCTTGAAAAAAAAGAAAACTGTTCAGTAATCTACCGTTTTAAACTTGTTTTTCTTTCTCCTTCTTTCTCTCTATTCTCTTTGAACTTCTAAAAAAAGAAATTTGTATGTTTGTGAAATTGTACTAGTAGTGGTAATACAGAACAGGGGCAACAATTAATTCCTTTTTATGTTTTGTCTTCTTTTTTTTTTAATTGTTACGTTGTTGTTGTTTTGCTTTGTTATTCTTTCTGTTTAATTTAATTTCAAGTCATTGTAGAATTGCTCAAGAGCAAATTATTCTTTTATTTTCCTTTAATTAGGTATTGGCTGTACTGTTCCTTAATGCCATTACTAACACAGTAAAACATTGTAACAGAGTGAGTGAGAGAGAGAGAGAGAGAGAAAGTAAGTGGAGGTAGAACAAATTATAAGAATGTTAAGAAAAATAAAAGAAAACTTGAAACATGTTTATCAACTCATTTATTTGTACACAACACACATACACACACGCACACATGTATGCAGTATACATACTACACACACACGAGTTTCGTATTGTGCATGAGAGTGCGAGTGTATACTTTCGTGTTAGCATTCATTTACAATTGTTAAGTAAGTGGGTGTGTGTGTGAAAATGTATACTCAGGCCTTAAATTGTAAACGTTAATATCATGAGTTGTGCATTCCATGGCCCTTGAGAGCTGGGTTCTAGGGAATATTTATTATGGTTTGTAATTGCATTTTGTGAGATATTATTATTTTAAATTGAAAATGCTTTAATTTTAGGAATTATTTAATAAAATTAATTTTCTTAATTCTTATTGAATTAAATATAGAAATTTAATTATTAAAATATTATTTTATTAAATTCTTTGTTCGTATTTTAATAGAATTTTTTATATTTGTTTTCATTACAGATATACATACATACCACTAATATGATCTTATAATGTAAGTACATACATATTTCCTTATATTTTATAGCACCATAAGCAAGTTATTCACTACTTACCGATCTAAAATATTTCAAATGCCTATTGTTATTGTTATTACTTATAATTGTGGTTGAATAAAAGTTATTAAATAGGCTGAGTGGATACACACTTAGGTGAAGATCAGTTTCCTAATCTCTGCAAACTCTGTAGATATCATTGGCAAGTAAATCTCGCATAACTAGTGTGCATGGTCTAGTAATGACTCGCTGGGCGTGCTTCTTTGAAGTTTGAACAGACTTTCCGGACTTCGTCTATCCAACTTTGGCCAGATTTCCGATCGTTTCCATTGTTTTATCCGTATCCGAAGATATCCATATGGTGTTGATGGCACCTATGTTCAGAAATGACTAGGAAAACTCCTTTGTCTATTGATTTTCGATCAGATTTCCTATCTTTATCTTTTCCAGTATCCATAGCTACCCATACGTTGTTGATATGGCATCTATTACTGCAATGTGTATCCTTAGCTTGTAGGTTCCCAGTGAGATTTTCAATAATTATGCCATATCCGGCTAAGTCGTTCGTGTGCCATATCCGTTAGACGTTGATTTTGTAAGTTTTCCTTGGCAAACTTGAAAGTTCGAAATTAACTTCGAATTTTAGAGAATGTGTAAAAATTGCCGGTTTAAATACTTTAATGTCTTCTCTGGTCAGATAATTACTACTTAATTTTTTGCACGATTTCGTTTATTCGAAGATAATTTCGACATTGCGAACATGGCTTGGAAGCCTTATTTTAAGCATAATTTCTTGTACAATGGGTCAATTCTACCTCCGGGTACTGTACTCGTCTTAATTGACATGTACACGTCCTCTAACCATCTAACCTTCTTGGTAAAATTTATTTTTCTTTAGAGGCAATACTAAAATATAAATTTTTAAGATGTCCGTGGCAAACTTGAAGTCCGAAATTTATTTCGAAAATCGTTAAAAACTTGTTGGTGTAGTATTTTTAAGGTTTTCATACGCAATAAATATAAAAGAAATTCTCAGTGTGTTTCACTAATTAATTCGCGAATTAATTCGAAGACAAGGTTGCATTTTCGAACACGCCTAGAGAAGTTGTTTTAACATTTAAATGGATTTCTTAGTAGTAAATGCTAAAATATATGTTTTTATCAGATTTACTTTCTTAATTCAAATGTTTAAAATTAATTTCGAAATTTCAACAATAATTTCGAATTTTCGAAAATGTATATAAACCCCTAATCTAATAATTTTACTATCTATTCTTGTTAGATAAGTCTTAAATATGTTACTTCTGCAAACATGATGGCGTTTTCATATTAAATTTTAGAATTCAAAATTAATTTCGAAAATTCCCAAAACTTTGGACTTTAAAATTTTTACTGTGTTTTTGTAACAAATTACTGTATAATCAATTTTGTAGACAATTGAAATTAAAGTTAACTTCGAATTTTCGAACATGCCTCAAAGTCAGCGTTTTCTTGCACTTTTCATGTGTTTCCTAAAATAAATACATTAGAGACTAAATAGAGCGGCGTTGTACCATTTTACATGCTGATATATTGACGTATTGAATGTATTGCCTTGCCGGAGGAACTAGCCACACTCGAATACAGAATGTATTCGATCACTTTTTTAATTTTTTTGGTCAGGCAATATCATTTAGAATGAAACTTGACAGAAAATGGGTTACAATGGGCAACATTTAGCCACAGTATTTATGGAAAAGAAATCGTAATTAAATCTATTTTTTAAGTTACGTGTTAATTATTGTCTTCAATTTGCCAAAGGTATCCACCATAATAAATAACAATACCTTCTCTGGCGCTTAAATCATTTGAAAAAAAAAGAAAAACACGTTAAAAAAATGTCCTTGAATGACAAAACTGACCTCAAACATCAATAAAAAGTATAACCTACAGACAGTTAAACAGGACGTACCCATGTAAATAAATGAGATTAAAACGATAAAATACTGGCAGTCTTGAACTGTCAAATACACTCTCCTTCGATGTTTATTGTTGACAGAGGACGAAAACTTTTATGCTACACTGAGCTACTACTACTGAAAGTAAACTACAGACACAGACATAGTCATAGCCATTGCCACCGGTCACTCATACTTCCTTCCGTATGGTTGATGTGTGATGACGTTATATTTACATTGTGTTTGTAAACACACCAAGAATAAGAGAATATAGAATGCAAGTAAGAGAGTAGGTAAAGAAAGTGAAATGAGTTTGAGTATGAGTGTGAGTGTAAGTAAGGCAAGATTGTGTGTATGTTTGTTTTTGTAGTTCAAACTTTATAACATACTAGCTGTACCCTGCGCGCGTTGCTGCGCCACCAACTAAAATAAATTTGCAGGAAAGACGTTACACAAATATTCAATTAATATTGAATCATTTTATTGATTTTGTTTCCCGTTGTCCAGATGATTCAGACGAACAGGCCTGAGTAGTACGCATTCGATCAGTTTCTAATCTCACTTCACGTTGTTCAAGTGATTCATGCGAACGGGTCTCAGCAGCATGGACACGAAGATTTTCCAGTCTTAATGCTCGTTGACCGTCTGATTCTGAGGTTCGTAAAGCTCTTTTCTTTCGTGCTTGAGGTGTAGGTCGACCAATTGTTTGCCGCTTTGGAGGGATAATTGCATGGGAACGACGTGAAAATTGCGTTTAAATTTATTATAATCTCACAATGTACAAAAACTAATTTAACCCAACAGCATTTTTAAAAATTTTCCAAAATTAAAATACTAAATGTTATTAAATACATAAATAATGAATCCTAAAATGTCTGGAATTTGTCCGATCAACACATGATCAAATGCATAGTTTACGATTCAATTCATTTTGAATAATTCCAAGTGCCGCCATCTATCGGAAATTAAACGCACCAACTTAGAAACCTCCGTCGACTTATGCGAAACAACTTTGCTAAAGATCATATCATGATTAAATGCACAGTTTACGATTTAATTCTTTTTGAGTAATTTTCAGTGGCGCCACCTGTCGGAAATTGTTCATGCTAACTTAGGAACCTTCCCCGGCTCATGCGCAACAACTTTGCTGAAGATCATAACATGATCAAATGCATAGTTTACGATTCTCTTAATTACATACAAGCAAACATTCATTTTTATATACATACATATGTAAATGTAGATTACATAGAGCTGACGGGTGACGTATACGTAATATTTTGTTATACAATAATACTCATACTTTTTTTATTTATTTTATTTTCTTTTATTTGCCTATTTCAACATAAAAAGTAGCCTATAACTCCTTCCAGACATACAGGAAGATACTGTGAAAATTTCAAGAAAATCGGTTCAGCCGTTTAGCCGTCTATAGACTTCAAAAAAACTAACAAACAAATAAACACACATTCATTTGTATATATAAGAAGAAGATGTGAGAGTGTGTGTATGTGGCTGTATTTCATTGATCTTACTTCGTTGTTGTCGTTGTTAATTGTAAATATAAAGAGATAAATTGTAGTTGTGTGTAGATGTCTGCATGTGTGTATGAGTGGATGAGCTTACAAACATGATAAACAAACATGGTAAACAAACAAACAAACTAAAAGTCATAATACAAGTAAAATACCAGCATACATGAGTAGATATAGAAGAAGACAATATTTTTTTTTAACTGTGGTGTGTTGTAGTAGTGGTAGTAGTAGTGGCACTTGTTCTTATACAAGTTAAGTTAACAACAAACAATAAACCGTAGAAGCTATACTCCTACGTACATACGTACATATACAGAAAAAAGGAGTGTTCAAGAGCATTAAGAGTAGTATTCTTAATCTTAAATTGTGTTTCACAAATTTAAATAACAAAAGAGGACAACAAAAAAAAACTTAAAAACTCATACAAAAGTAGTAACTGAGTTAAAAGTGTGAGTATTTTGAAAAAAAAAAATTATTTAAATTATACGCCATCAACAACTGACCATTGACATGGCTGAACCCAATATTACAATGTATTGTGAATGAAAAAGAGAACAGCAGAAAAAAGGGCAGAGAACGAAACAATAAAATACTTTGTGTAACAAATTGTTTGAAAATGTGTGTTTCTTTTCAAGGCTTTGTCATCTATTGTTGCCATGTAATCAGCTTAACAATGGCATTTAATTACAATAAACGGGATTTAATTTAAAACCGCAATTTCTCACATTTTCACTCTGTCGCACGTCACTTCTCTTTTCAAACATATATATGTACATACATATGTATGTATGTGCTTTAACACCTACACAAATTGTTAAAACTTTTACTCTCACATACATATACACATACAGTGTTGGCAGTTATAATGGGGATAATAAAATACAATTTTTTTTTCTTTTTTGTATTTTTTTGCTCATTTTTTCATTTAAATTTTTTTTTGTCGTTTCTTTTTAATTAAAATTTATTTGCAGAAAATTAAGCAAATAAGTCCATTTAGCTGCAAGAAATAATAGGGGCACGAGACTTAGTCATTAATAGTGAATGAAAAAAGTTTTTATAAAAAAAAAAATTAAAAAGGACAGAAGGTTGATTTTAAAGTGTATTCCCGCACTAAATTTCTCGGCTTCTGGACCGCATTGCAGCGATCAATTCCAACGTAGTAAATTACAAAACCGCAATTTTAAAGTACGGCTTTCAAGTTATTCCAGCATCCGACTAAGTAATATTGCTGGCGAGTACCTTGCTAAGGGGCATGTCTCTGTTGAGGCTAACATGCAGAGATGTATTCATCCCTCTTTGACTGTGCTCTAGAACTTATTAGATGGATGGCCGTAGAGGGAAAAAGAACTCATGTTGACTAAAAGCATCAATTGCAGAACATCTCAACTCTTCTGGCTTTTTCTGCCAATGGTAAACATTAAAACTCCCTTGAGAGCGGCTCGTTTAGGCTGTATTTTTGAGGATATTTCGATATGTACTGGTATATGGGTAAGCATGGCTATTGTAGTGGTTGTCAGAATGAGTAAGAAAAGGAATCCGTATAACATTCTTTGTATAACAACTTTGTTTGTGACTGTCCCGACAGCTTAGACAACCTAGTGCATGTCTTTCCCATCTAGGGTGCCTTAGGGACTCCACCTAGTGCTTGTCTACAGTTGCAAAACGGCACAACAACTTAATTATGCTTCGGCTAGTCTACGCCAAACACAAACGACGTCTGCAAACGTCTGTTACACGAATGCGTTGTGAACAAAGATGGCGGCACACATATTGAGAATACTTTGTTATATATTTTCTTGTAGCCAAGTGATCGATGAAAATTGAAGTGAATGAGCGACGACATATGGTTTGGCTATGGCTTCCATAATTTTTAGCGCTTTTCGTTTAGCCTAGACCATACTCGGAATTTCTTTCAGTCACTTCTGTCAGTCGCCAGCTAGATATTTAGAATGTACTTAACCGCCGTAGAGGTCATACAACTCTTTTTTACTATTGAAATCGATGGTTTATAGTTCCCATAGTGTTTGCCAAGCTTAGACTGGGTTTTCCCCGAATGTTTAATGACCTCAAAAAAATTCTCTAATTTTCTACACAAATCACATTGTAGTCTGCTATGAATGTTAGTCAACACAAGCTAATAACACTGCTTGACATAAATTTTTGCGGGAGCTAACTGATAGATGCATATTAAAAGCAGAAGCCCTCCTGTTAAGGGGTAAAATGTTAGAAAAATAATGGCTTTATAGACCAATTTAATGGAAATGTGTGAAGTTAAATTCAAATTTAACTAGCAAAGACAAAAACCAAAAATTATAACAGAGCTAATGTTAAAGTTAACAGAGCAATGTAAAGTGGTTAACAGAAAATACGAAAACTAGCCAAGGAAGAAATCACCCAAATATACGATATCAGGGAACATTTTTCCACAATATCCATCATCCGTCATCCTACCCAGACACTCTTAACGTAGAGTATATTTGAAGCCCAATATCTCCAGTTCCAAAATTATTTGGGATATATCACTTATTGGGTTTGATTAGGGGCACCTTAGGCTATAATTTGTATATAGTGGGATATGTGCAGCAAGTCCCTGATATCGTATATTTGGGTGATTTCTTCCTTGACTAGTTTTCGTATTTTCTGTTAACCACTTAACATTGCTCTGTTAACTCTAACATTAGCTCTGTTAAAATTTGTGGTTTTTGTCTTTGCTAGTTAAATTTGAATTTATCTTCATACACATTTAATGGAAATATTTCAAATTATAAAATATTCTGTACATATTATTTTTCGCAGGCATTGTTTATACAGATCGTCTTCATTTCCACGAAGAAGGCAGAATAGGGTTGTTAGTTTTTTATAATTTCTTATGCAGACTTCATTTTATTTGCGTGGTGTGAGTGGCAAATAAAAATCTAGGAAAATGTTAAAATCTTAATGTGTCCCTATTATTTGCTTCAGTACTGTATGCACATGTATTTGAAAACAGTCATTTGTCTCACCGAACTTTTTGTTTACAACACTTTGGTTGTGGTGACATTTTTTTCTTGGGATTTCTTTATGGTTTTTAAAAACCTTGACATTGTATAGCTTTCGCAAACTTTCTACCAATTTTTTCTTATCCCGTCATTATAAAATTATATTCGGTGAGTATATTGATGCCAATGGGTTCAGAGATTATCGTCCCTAATTACTGTGTAAATTTATTCCTCGTATTTTTTTGCAATGTCTACCACAATTTTGCGTTTTTAAAACAGTACGTTGCTCTCTTCGAAAATGCACACCATAAAGGGTGTAATTGCACATGTATGAGTAACACAATTAACGCTTTAAATCCGAATATTATTCGTAAAATATATTGAATATGATGTCAACACCAGAAACTATACTACTTTCTTGCTTTCTTTCATACATAATTAAACAATAACAACAACAACAACAACAACAGAAGCAATAGGGAGTAAAAACAATAACAACAACTAATAATAACAAGTAACAATGAACACCAAAAAAAAAAATCAAAAAACGAAGAAAGTCAGTGAAAAAACGAAAAAAAAGTACTCATTTCTATAGTTTTTAAAATTCTCCAGAGAGTGCCATAAGAATACTTGAATAGGTTGTTTCAATACAACAGAGAGTGAGAGAGAGAGCGAGATACAGAGAGGTAGAAAGTCGTAGAAGAGCAAATAGAGCAGAAAAAAAAGGAAATAATGGTAGTGTTACAATGCGAGTCTTGAGACTTGTATTGTTTAAATAAATTCTAAAACAACAACAACAAAAAAAAAAAAACAAAAAAACATGGAAATTAATGGCCCCCAGTATGGCGCTTGATATCCTCTCTCACACATACTTACACACACACATACCCAATGAAAACGATGACGTTATTTAAAACGCTTAAAGTACTCAACATTACCGATTTTTCTGTTGCGTATATTTCAAATGAAATGAAATGAATTGTGTGAGTATGGGTGTGTATGGAATTTATTAGCTCTCCCAGTGGTAGTCTTATTAAAAGGCTTTTTGGTAAAGGCCTTCTAAACGGCAAATTAAAGCAGGGGTGATAAAAGGAAGCCTAAAGTAGGAATGATAAAAGACATTCCGAAGTAGGGATGTTTGAAGGTAGCCTATAGAAGATCTATTGGAAGCCCTTCTGTAGAACATCTGTAAATATGCCTTCTAAAAATAAATAAAAATATAAATAAATTTTACATTTTTGTATGTCATTTATTAAATAATAAAAATTATATAATATTTAAATAAAATAAAATAAAAAATAAGGAAAAATAACTATTCATTAAAAAATTATTCATATTAAAAAATAACATTACTTCTATATAAAGGAACTTAAGCTATAATTATTAAAATAATTTACATATCGGGGTGAGTGTTTTATCTTGTAAATTTCTTTTTATAATTTGATCCAAAAAATTTTGATTTCCGCCAACTCATTAATAATTAAATCATATTGTTTGTCCAAGTCCTTTCGAACCTCAGATATTTGCTTTTGTAATTCTGTAAATTAAAAGAGAATATCAAATTATTTTTATTTTCTTTATTCATATTTATATGTACATTTAAACTTACCATTTATTTTCGTATCCAAATTTTTTTAAGCCTTTTCTGCCATTATACTTATTTTAAAAAATTGAATTAATGTAAAGTTTATTTACGGTGAAATTTTTTTGGGGAAGAAAATTGTTAATGGCAACTATGTAAAAGTGGAACCAAGAGGAAGGAATTGTTAATAGGGCGAAAATCGTGATACCATTTTAATAATTTTTGAACCAATGTTTAATTTTTTTCATTAAAAATTAACTCGATATCACTTTCTGTATCCCGATTTTCGTTATCTACAATATTAAATATCTCATTAGAACATTGTTTTTCTTGTTCTTCACTTTTATTTTTATATTTTAATAACATTTTTTCTTTTTCTAATCTCGTCCAATATTTTTATTAAACGTTTAATATTTCTTTTATCCATGTTTTTTATTCACTTTTTATTATTTCTTACCACTGAAAAAAACAACCGACACTTTCGAAGCTTAAAAACAACTGATGAACACTTTTTTTCTTTTTTTTGGCATTTTTTCCAAAGTAGACCTTGTTTTTGTAACGGTTTTGTTACTCAGAATTTAAAAAATACATGTTGTTGCTTCCCTTCTCAAAGAAGGGAATTTGGAATGAGTATTGAATCTTTTAGAAAGCAGCGCATAGATCTGCTAGAAGGTCTTTAAGTATGGCTGCCTAGCATGAGTAACTCAAAATGTAAAAAAGTACATGTTGTTGCTTCCCTTCTCAGAGAAGGGAATTTGTAATGTATATCGGATCATTTAGAAGGGAGCACAGAGGTCTACTGGAAGGTCATTTTAGTAAGGCTGCCTAGCATGAGAAACAAAATCCAAAAGAAGGTCTAAAGAGACCTTATAAAAGGCCTGCGAAGCGAAGGCCTCAAGAATTTTACCACTGGGCTATTGGGCAATTCACACAACTTTGTATCGTGTATGTTGTATTGAATACATTTGTTTGTTTGTGAACGCTTAATGCTATGCTGTAGTGTGTATTTCGAGGCATTCAAACAATTTGATAGCACGAAACCAATACAACCTTTTAAAAACATATGAAAACATATCGATGGCTTAATGAATTTTTCAGAGAATGTGTATGGAGGTTTTGTCTACCAGAATATGTAAAAACCCCGATTTTGTAAAAAAAACGAGATACGACCTTTCTATATTAAGCCATCGACATACAAATTTTTTTTTAATTCACACAATTTGACGAAACCAATAAAACTTTTAAAAACATATGGAAAAAATGTGTATAAGTGTATTGGATTTTTATATGAAAATTATCAACAACAATCATACACTGTTGTATGTTCTTCCAACAATACAATGAATACAACGATACAACGGCTTGTGTGAATTGACCATACATATGTATTTGAGTTTTATGTTTTGTTTTATTTGTTTTCGTAATCTGTTCTGTTGATAAGCATTAAATTTTATGCTAAATTGAGTAAACAAATGACGGAAATAGACTCTTTATCACATCATAACACTGCCATTTATGAGTGTTGTGTGTACCAAGGCATAAAAGAGTTTATTTATTGTGAAGATACATTACAGTTTTTAATAGTTTTCTGTTAAAAATAATAAAGAATTTCCATTCCACAATTTCGAGTACTTAATTGCTCTCTACAATCCTTTAGTTAGGTTTACAACCTAATTGCCCACAACACTCATGTTCTGTGTGTTAATTTTATCCATGAGTGGCGGTACCTATCTAAACTCTCATGGAAAGCGATAATGCTGATTATAGGATTACTGTCTGAATGGAACATTAAATTTTAGAATTCCAACTACAGACTTCTGGTCTGAAAAACCGGAGGCTCCCCCTTCGCAGTCTACACTGATTGCTCATAGATGAGTGGCATAGTGCGCTGCGATATATTTATTAGGAGTTCTGATATTAACCTTTCTTATAGGCAGCCTGACCTGACTGCAGTGTTTTCCAAGCAAACGTTGTGGCAATTTTGAAAGCCACACATTGCTTGTAGAGTGGCGTGATTTTTCCTTGATTTACAAGGATAGCCAGAGAGGAATTAAGCCCCTAGGTTAGGTTAGGTTAGAGGACGAGTACTTGTCAACTGTGACAAGTACAGTACCCGGAGGTCAAATAGACCCATTGTACAACGTCCTAGCTTCTCACACCACTCGTGCTGTGTGCGTTACATGAGTAGCAGGACCTACAGTTTAAAGTCGTCTCCGAACGACAGATTTTTGAGAAGCTTTTCATGGCAATTTTTTTACTTGAGCTATCTCTGACATGTTACAAGGCATAGGTATTCCTATTGCCTCAGTTTAGTTGGATATTGTCCAATCGTTTTACAGGGCAACTCAATTTCATTTCCAGCAGGAGAGCAGTTGATATATAGCTCGACGTTGCTGAGACACATAGAATAGAACCAACCGACTCAGTTCTGTCTTTAAACCACATGGTCATCTAACGCACAATAGCAATTCTTACAGACCACCGAGCTTTTTTGTAGGCATGAAGAAACATTTGGCATCCTGGCTAATGACTTCTGCAGGAGCTGTGGATTTGGAGAGGAGAAAACAGCAACCGGTTTTTCACTTCATGTGATAGTGCTTTGGTCTTGTCGTGAAGAGACATAGGTTTTGTTCGCTCAATTTGTGACATCCCTGAAAGTGCTCTCTAATATAAAGACGGCTGCATACATACATACATACATACATATGTACGTATATACATACATAATTCGTCATTACAACCCTTTAGTCCGGATTACAGCCTAGTTTCTCACACCACTCATGTTGTGTGCCTTAATTTTATACTTGAGTGACGGAACCTGCAGTTTAATGTCGACTCCGAACGACAGATTTTGAGAAACTTTTTCATGACAGGTTTATTTACTCTCAGAGTTTTTGCTAGAAATCCGCTGAGAGGAAGTCGCCGAAGAAATATTTTTTTCATATTTCGTTTTGCTGGAGATGTCTGACCTGCAGTAGTATAATTAATTTTGGACTCGGGTTTGTTGTCTTCTAGGGAATGTTTGGTCCTCCGGTTAAATAGTGATTGTGGTATCACAATGCTTTTAAATGCTGACCTAAGTGGGACCTCTTCCTTTAAGTTGGGTTCACCACCTTACCTAACCTAACTTACATGAAAGATGTTCAACAGCTGACAGTGATGCCAGACTAATGATTTAAATTCTACAAGCAAGTGCTTGACATACAAATCGGTTAGAAGCGATTAATTTTGAAATTAAAAATTCATTATAATGGAGGCTTATGGCAAACGATTGTTTCGATGTACTTTTCTGGTGAAAGCTTCAGTGAAGTGGAGTGGAGACTTATAGCAAACGATTGCTTTGATGATCTTTCCTGGAGAAGATTTCAATGGGGAAGTGTAGTGTAAACACTGTTAAACATTACATATTTGCCTTGACCGCTCGTGAACTAGTCTAAATGAAGCCTTCAATTTCAGTTTTAAATAATACATTGCTATTTACTACACCCTTTGTATAGATTTGTCGAAATCGCCGTAGTCTTGTAGGTAGTGTGTTGGCTTATTAGACGTAAAGCCCGGATTCGTATCCCAGGTCAGACATCAAAACGAAATCTAGAAAAAAAATATTTCTTAGGCGACTTCCTCTCAGCAGATTTCTGGCAAAAACTCTGAAAAAAAAAATCTGTCATTCGGAGTCGACGTTAAACTGTAGGTCCCGCCACTCACGTATAAAATTAACGCACACAACATAAGTGGTGTCAGAAGCTAGGCCGTAATCCTGACTGAAGGGTTGTAATAGCCAATTATGTACATACATATGTATGTATGTATATAGATTTGATTATTGATTTTATATTTTTCCCCCTTATCTTTGTTCATTTCTTTATCATTTTGTGTGTGTATGTCTTTTTTTTACTACATATTTTATAATATTTTTCTATTTATTAATTTCATTTTTATTTCATTTTATTTGTTGTGCTTAATTTAATAAAAAAAAAAACAATCTCCTCCTCTCTTTTATTTTTTAATAAATATTTACACACACACATACACACACTTTGTATGTGTCTATTCATTGTTTTTTTGTATGAATATTTTCTTATTTAAATTTGAAATTGAATGCTAGTGTATGGGTGTGTGGGCTTGCCACTCTATATATGTATGTGTTTGCATCTGTGTTAGTGCTGGAATAGAATTTAATTTTTTCTTTTTTCTTAATATTTTTTAAATTAAACAATCAAATAGTTTCTCTATTTAGATACGTTTGTGTGAGTATCATATTCTAGTATACGAGTGTGTGTGTGTATAGTTCTCATAGAAACAAAATATTTTTTTTTGTTGTTCTTTTGTGGAAATTTTTTAAAAAATAAAACGAAAGAAATTGTTTTTAATTTAAATAAATATTTATATACACTCGCATACAATATTTTTGAAATAAATTCAACAAGAAATTCTTGTACTTTTTCTGTTACTTTTACATTTTTCTTTCATTTTTTTTTTTATAAAAAGAAGGAATTGTATTTTTTTTAAAATAAACTTGTCTTTTACAAATGACATCCCGTAAAGAAAGTAAAAGAATGAAAGTTTTTATTCTCTTAATCAAGTCCAAAAGCAAGAATGCCATAAACAAACAGATTTTTTATTCGTAAAAAAAAGAAAGAAGTTTTAAAAAAAATTCAATTTTTTAAGTGTTTTGTCTTGTGTAAAAGGAAATTCTTTCTGTGAACAGAAACAAAAACTTGAAAATTAAATATTTGCAGAAAAAAAACTTGTCTCCACACAAACTTGAAGTCGCTTAGTTTGGTTTAAGGCTGGTTTGAGGCTGTGGTGTAAACCACAGTTCAGCCATCTGGAGCAACGCGAAAAAAAAATATTTCTTCGGCGACTTGCTCTCAGCAGTCTGCTGGCAAAAACCCTGAGAGTAAAATAAAAATGAGATGAAAAGTTCCTCAGGCATCAGTTGTGCTCGGAGTCGACTTTGAACTGTAGCTTCCG
The DNA here is from genome assembly GCA_930367235.1 of Sarcophaga rosellei. Lineage (NCBI taxonomy): Eukaryota > Metazoa > Arthropoda > Insecta > Diptera > Sarcophagidae > Sarcophaga > Sarcophaga rosellei. The sequence continues at coordinate 67,622,933 of OV884018.1, forward strand.
CCATCCATGGATAAAATCAACGCACATAACACGGGTAGTGTGAGGAGCTAGGTTGTCATCCTGACTGAAGGATTGTAATGATCACTTAAGTAACTAACTCCAAAATGTTCGTATGGGAAGCCTAAATACCGCAGCATTTTAGAGTTCACAACTTTAATGAAAGCAACGCAATGCTTGTCGACTGATGGAATTTTCTCGGAAAATTTTTTAATTTACTTGCACAGCCAGATGGGTTTAAATCTCTCATGCACATCATCTCGATATTAGTCATCCTCGTTCATGAATATCGAGAGATTTTCATGGCACCGGCTAGGGCTGGCATAGAATGCACAATCTTTGACGTTTTCCAGGGAGTTAAGTTAGGTTAGGCTAGGTTAGTATGGTAGCTTTTATACCAAAAGCTCACTTGAGCATGCATAGCGGCCCGTTGTGATGTCACAGGTGAACGCAGTCCCTGTACTGACCATGTACCCCCGAACATAGGAGGGAGAAGTTGGTCAGCGCAAGGTCTGCACATCTTAAAGCACGACTACCCCGCGCTGGAAAACCAGCCCGAAAATTTGATAAACAAAGCAATATTCTTGACATTAATAGACGATAGCTCTGTCAAGCTGACAAGGTTTTGAGAGCCAAATAACCTATATGTGCACCTCGCAAGAGATGGGCATTGACAAAGAAAGTGGATAACAGTCTCATCCTCCTCAGCTGATCTGCACCCACGGCAGAAGTCATTAAATGGGAGCCGCGTTCTCTCCGCGTGTCTACCCATAACACAGTGACCTGTAAGCATGGCCACTGTGATTGTGATGATGCCACGACCAAGTCCAAGTAACTGATTGGTGCGCCTTCTCTCCATCAGGGGCCAGGTGAGTCTAGCGGTAGAGCAGGACTCTTCGTTGATCCATGATATGTCGCCTTCTCGGAAGAATTTCTGCACGATGGGCAGTTTTAACGAGGTAAGTGGCATTTCCAAGCTGATTGAATAGGATTCCGTAAGTAGTGCGCCAGCTCTGGCTAGCTCGTCGGCTCTGCAGTTTCCTGGAATGTCACAGTGTCCGGGGACCCAGACAAGTGTGACACTGAAGCGCCCAGAAAGAAGGTTGAGGCAGCGGCGACATGCCCTGACGATCCTGGAATTATTCGCAACGTTCGACAGAGATTTTATCGCAGCCTGGCTATCAGAAAGGATCGAGATGGGGGTGAAAGGAACACCATATGCGAGGATCCATTGTGCGGCCCGGTAGATGACCATTACTTCTGCCTGGAACACGCTGCAGTAGTCCGGCAGCCGGTGTGAAATGTTCAATGTTCAATGGAGTAGACTCCTCTACCCATCCCGCCATCGAATTTAGAGCCGCCGTTATATAAGTATAAACATCCAGGAGTTCCGGGCCGACGGTAGCGTCTGGGTTCCAATCGTTTCTGCTCGGGATCAAAAAGTTGAAACCCCTGTCAAAACACTATTTCACAGGAAGATAATCGATATCCATTGGGGCCACAGACCTAATCTCCAAAATGGAGGAGTGACCAGAGGGAACGACGCGCCAACGAGTCTTGTCTTAGTGAACTTAGCCACCTGCTTATCGAGGAGCTCAGTAGGAAGCCAGTTAATCATTGCGAAAAAGGCCTTTGTGGGGTTGGTGCGTAGAGCACCAGTGATATGAATAGCTGCGGACTTTTTGACTCCGTCCAAGAGTCTGACATTGTGCAGCTTGTCCAGAGCAGTCCACCAGAAGGCAACACCGCGTAGGAGATTGGGTTCGATGACTGCAGAATACATCCAGCGCATGACTCTTGGGCCTAGACCGCATCTGGATCCAACTGCCTTGCCGCAGCAGTAAGCAGCACATGCCGCCTTTCGAGGTCTAGCAGGTGCCAGCAGGAGGTACGTGTATTACTACTAGGCTCTGTTGGGCAGTTGAGGATAATTGTATCCTTTTTCTTAAACTACATGGCTGTATGTGTACGTCGTAAGCCTGTGAATTTACAGGGGCATTGTAAAGAGAGCGACCAACCCGAAGGGGGGCTACCCTAAGCTTCATTTTAGAGTTTACTTTTTATTTAACGTCCTTATCCGAATAGTATTCCTTAAGAGTTTCATAACAGAAGTTCCTTTTGATGGATCTACAGTTCAAAGTTCATTATTTTTTCGTTAGTTTAGTTGCATGATAGCCTTCCTAGGTATGTAGGATTTGGACTGACTTTGATCGTTTTGTATACCAATTTATGCATTTTATTCCCCTCTTCTTCCCAGTGAATGCATTTTCCTTTTCTTAACAAATTCCCAAACAGCATGTACGCTCTCTCAACAATTATGTTGCCATTCCCCCTCTCTAGCAACCACGCAGTTATTTTGAACTTGAATTCCTTAAGTCATGATGACTACTGTTGGTTGGTTGACTACATTGTTGCCTCTCTGAATGCCGATTGTGTGCAACAAAAATATTATTTTGTCAGCCATTTGTCATCCACTCAACGAACGAACGAAGTCAAAAGTCGACCATTGAAACAATATTTCAAAATGGAAACAAAGAACAAGAAGAAGAAGAGCATGAAAATGTTATTCTCTTTCGCTTGAAAAGGTGTAACCTTTTGCATGTGCATGTTAACAGAACGTCATCAGTCTGTTGTGTCTGTCAGTGTAACTGTCTAGTTCACTGGCATGCCATCATGGCAAGTAAATGTCACATGAAACAATGAAATGAAGATATGAAAGCGTATGAAATGGCCTTCATTTTGAAAATGACGGCAATGATGATGATGATGATGATTATGATCATGATGATAATGATGTAAAAGTAACATTGAAATACACTTTGTATTGGTTTATTATTTTCTCGGTATTCTTTGTGAATCAACAGACTGCTATAATAAGAAGAAAATTGCATTCTGTTCAGTTCAGCTGGGTTCTTTAGAACATCATTGTTTGGTTCATATGATTGGAATCAATTTGATGACCTTAAAAATACATTGGCTTGTTTGTATTTTAAATTGTAACCAGAATTATTGCCCAAAGTCAAAAAAGTTCTTATTTGAGGAGGTGAAAAAGGGATAAAAAGAATATCAGTTGAGTTGGTATTTCATTGGCTTGGATTGTGAGAGTAGAGCGGACGACTTGTATATCCTGTTATAAAAGTTTTTCGTTTATCGTTTACAGAGAGAGAGAGAGAGAGTTTTTCATTTCGCAAGATTGCAGCTGCTCATAATGGATTATTCCATTTCAAATCCACTAAATATGCAAAAGAAATTTTTTTAACATCAATCCTGGCTTTGAATTCGTTTGTGGATAATCGCCACAAGCTTTTGAAAGTAATTTTCTTATATTGATCCAGGCTTATGGCATCAAGCTCTGTTCTAGAGTGTTTAAAGGCTATGAATAATTAGTCTAAGTGTGGAACGGTATTTATTATACGGGTACCTAGTGTTCAAGAACTGATTGGACATGGGGAAATATTTAGGCCAATTGAGCCAGATTATTATATACCATTAGCTTGGATAACCCAATGCCTGCCATTGAATTGAAGAGCAAACTAAGAGAGTGGCACAGTAGGAAGAACTACAAAGATATTCTGATGCAATCTCAATGAGCGGAAAAGCAATGAGTATTTTAAGACTGATTAAGGGCGAGTTGCTCTGGTCTAGTACATAGTATGTTGGCTTATTAGACGAGAGGCCGCAGTTCAAACCCTAGCTCAGACATCTCAAACAAATCAAAAGACCAAAAAAAATATTTCTTTCGGCTACTTGCTCTCAGCAGAACCTGTAGGTCCTATCATTTATGAATAAAATTAACAGACACAACATTGGTGTTATGAGAAGCTAGGTCGAAAGCCTGTCTGGAGGGTTGTAAAGACCAATTAGGTAAGTAATTAAGGACTCATGGGCTACTCCGCCTAACATGTACAACTGAACCGTATTGTCGTGGTGAAAAATTATGAACACGGGGCATGTGGTGTAGACATCGAAACGATGAAACACTTTTTATGTCATTCTCCAGGTTTCTTAAGCTCAAAACCCCAATATTTAAGGCATGGTACTATACCAGAAATAGCTCATCTCATAGGTGGCGACTGGACTCTTGTACAAACTTCCAACAAGCCTACTTGGCTGCGATGTATGACGATAGCCATGAGACCCTTGGTTGGTATCCTTTCCTGCAATCTATCTATCTGTCTATCTAATTTTTCCTTCTAAGGTTTATCCGTTTTTTAGGATTTTCCTTTATGGACTGTGCTAACTTTTCCATTGTAATTCTAATATTTTTTTAGACAGGCTTTGGTCATTTCCTATGTTTTATAAATTCTGTTGGAATACTCTTATGGCTGTGAGTAACGTCACAAAATCTAAATTGATTATTGTTTAGTAAGTCCTTCCGTAAACGTTGACGAGTTGAGAAAATGTTCTCAACTTTGATTCAAAATATTGAATTGGAGTATATTGTCCCTATAATATGGAACAAGGGTATAACAAGTGGTTACACCACTCGATACAAGTCTTGTAACTTAAAATTCCTTTTGGCAGCTAATGACAGAACTCATATTTTGTTTAGTTTGTTTAGTTCCTTTTTCCTCTCGTTAAATGCCAGTCAGTCAATCTATTAACTTTCAACCTGTAAGCATTCATTAATTTCTTTTTTTTGCTCTTAGAAAAATATTTTTTCCAACCCCTCCCTCCCCCAACCTCCTTGCATTTCTGAAACAATTTATGTCGTTGTAATGAAATTTCCAATTCCTTGTAAAGTTGACTTTAGTTTTTCTACAGAAATGTGCTCAACAACAAGCCTCACTCATGGAAAATTATTGAAGAATTACTCGGAGTAACTTAAAACCCAAGGAACTCTTTAACAATTACACTCGAAGGTCATAAGCAATGATTCATTTTAAATTCTCTCTCTCGTTCTGTTTCTCTTTCTTTTACTCTCATTCTGATAAAAAAGACAGAAGCAATTGTCAAGTGGAAAAAGAGAATTATTTTCTAAAATTGTTTAAGGAATACATACGTATGTACATCCTTTACTTGGTATCCTTTCGTTTCGTTTCCAATTGTCAATTTATCTTTCAATATGTCATTTGAGGCAACAAAATTATCAAACATGCACATGCAACATGAATACGTGTATGTACGTAGAAGAAGACGAAGAAGAAAAAAAAAGAAAAGAAAATTATGCAATTTGCTGTTGCTGTTGCTGTTACTGGAATGAATGATTACAAGTGCATGGGCTTGTGTATGTGTGGCTGGAAATTTATCAAAGTTATACGACCACCACCACCGCCACACTACCACCACCACAGTACCACTAAAATGACAAACAGATCAGATAAATGCCATCACTAACGATAACAGAAACCGAAATAAAAACAAAAGCAACAATTGCAACAACAATGTTGACATTTAGTGGCTTCACCAACAACTGCCTCTTACATGTTTCGCCGTTTACATACGAATACAAACGATTGTCATTGCTGCTGCTGTTGTTGTTGTTGTTGTTGAAAATGCATTCTCTCTCTGTTGTTGTTGTTTTATTACAAGCACTTATAAAAACATATTCCTGTACATAAATGCATACATATATATGTATGTATGTATATGCACCTATATTTATGTGTGCATATGTATTGTTTTAAAAGAGAAAATTTCCTTTTTTTTCTTATTGTGTGTCACATTTAAACAGACATCTGGGAAGATTGGTTAGCAGTCAGGCATTCAATGAATGCTGCCTTGCTTGCTTCAGCTGCTGCTGTTTGGTTAGTTGGTTGGTTGATTGTTTGCTACCTTGTGGTGTTCAGATGAAATTTATTGCAAAAAGTTTTTCATTTTCATTTTCTTTTTCAATTTAAATTTTTTGTTTTTTAATAATTTATTGTGTGTCATATTCGTAAAGAGAGCTGTTAAAAATTGTTTAAAAGCTTTACTTTTCTCAACGTATGCATTTATGTATTCTTTTTAATTTTTATTCTTCTTCTTTTTTTGTTGTTTTTCCTGAGAACTTTAATAAAAACTGCCAGAGTCGACCGGCATTGTGATTCAGTGAGTGAGAGTGAGAGTGTAAGTGAGAGTGTAAATTTGATTTTTTAAAACTTTGTCGTTCTGGCTTTATGTTGTCATTTCAATGTTACACTGTTTCCCTTACATTACAAAAGTATTGCAATGAAATGAAATTGTTCAGCCATAAATTATGCTCTTAAAACTGTAAATCAGGTCATAAGTTTTAAGAACTGGTTTCCAAAAAACCTGGTAAATCAAGTTTGAAATGAATTTTGCAAGCTTCTATACTATATGGACAGCAATAATGTCTTTAATGTCACCTTAGTCTAGTATGTAGTGTGTTATCTTATTAGACAAGAGTCAATGGCTTAAATCCCAGGTCTGATGTCTCGAACCAAAATGAAATATGAAAAAATATTTTCTCGGCGTCGACTCCCTTTCAGCAGATTTCTGGCAAAAATTCTGAGTGACAAAATAATAAAATTGCCATGAAAAGTTTCTCAAAAAATCTGCTGCACGGAGTGGACTTTAAATTGTAGGTCCTGCAACTCATGGATAAAATTTTCAAACACAACATGGTTGATGTGAGAAACTACGTCGTAATTCTGACTTAAGGGTTGTAACAAACAATTAAGTAAGTAAGTAGAAAGAGCGGAAGCTTTTCCTTTTATAAGCTCATCTCTTTCTAAATAATTATTCCCACTCCACAGAAAATTTCTGGTTCAGTATATGACGTGAACTGCCTACTCATTGCCGCGAATTCCTGCATGAACTGGACCTCAGCAGAGGGTAATAGCACTTTTCCTACTTACCTTATTCAGTTTCGCCAGACTGTCTCATACTATCATAAGAGCTAAGGGCTGGGATGGCAGATGGTATTGTATCATTCCGCCCTCTTGTTCTAGTTGAGTTGCGCATATCTTTCGATGGACATTGAAAAATACCGAATACCCCTTCTCTGAGTTCTTTCTCATTTACTTTAATGTCAGGAAAACTAAGAACTAAGAAAAGTTTACAGAGAAGAGAAAAGGTGTGTACACAGTATTATATTCGTGGATTGTTATGTCGCTAGCTTCGATCTCGTTAGATTTGCGGCGGCATGGTGTATCCCTTACCAATCCGTAATCGCTGGCAACGAATTTTCTGGTCGGTAAGATGAAGTAAAGGATCATTTTGCAATTAACTAAGCTTCTGTCCAGCTTCTGGTTGATGGTATAACCATTGGAAACATTCAGTCATGGTTACTTCAGAAACATTACCACAGATACCATTTCAGCTACCATCTAATGAGACGTGGCTTCTTTATCTGGATTTCAATTTAGTTTACGTTGACTAGGATCAGACGTGCTTTCAGCGAACATGTTTAGAATATTACAAAGTAAACCGGAAATTCGTTCAATAAGCCGCTTGCTGCTATTGCGATGAAAAGTTTTTCAAAACTCTCTTTTCTTTCATGGCAATTTTTACTCTCAGAGTTTTTGCCCGAAATCTGCTGAGAGTAAGTTGCCGAAGAAATATTTTCATATTTTCGTTTTGCCGTCTGACCTGGGATTAAAACATGAGACCAAACATGTATGTACATATGTACTTTCGCTGCAGGCAGTATTTTAATCTTGGTGATATCATAAACTGTGTGTTTTGTTGTTTATTTTCTTGGAAAATTTCTTTGCAGAAGGAAACTCTTAGGTATCAATTTCTCTGTGAATTGAAAATCTTTTTAGACGTTTAGAAATTGTTTATTTTTTTGCTCTTTTCAAAACGTTCGCGGAATTCCTTATAAAATGGTGTGGTGGGGTGGGGGTAGGGTAGCCAGATTTGGAATTCGGAAAAACAGTACACTGAGTACAAAAAACCAGTACAATTAATGAAAAAACAGTACGCTTTTTAGATAGATAGACATATGTATATAAAAAGTTACAATGTTATATTTTTTCTTTTCAAAGTACAAAATAGTTTTGTATACTACTTTTTAAAGTTATTTATTACTTTTTTATATATTTTAAAATGCCATTCTTCCCATCTTCTGTTTTTAAAAAATTGTAAAATTTATTACAATTGTATTCATAGTTTATTTTTAAAATTAATTCACATCGTGTCGGCACATGACGTAGCATTTCAGTCCATTCGAGTTCACAGAACTCGAACATTTCTTTCAGACTTGAAGTCTTCTTTGTTGATGAGCTAAATTTATTAAAAACTTTTATTACAATATTCTCTATATCGAGTTATAAAAGTTTCAATCCATTCCTGAATGCATTATTAATGATATGACACAGACATCCGATACCGATGATATCTGGATTATTTTCCTTAAGCTCAACAAAAAACACTTTGTTTCCATCCGAAATTAACATTTTCATTATCTGCACAAAAGCTGGTGACGTTGGCCAAGTTTAGATTTCTGCCTTCCAATTTAGACTTCAACGAATCAGCAATATCTTTTGACATTTCGGAATTTGACTCATAAAAGTTCAAAAGTTTTGTATTTACTCCCGTATGCTTACAAAAGTATCGGAGGACAATTGGAAAGCCTTAAATATTTCCTTTGTTTGACGCATCGGTTGAAATAGAAAAAGGGGGATCATCATTCAAGTCCTTTAGCATAGTTTCAATAGAATACTTCGCCAAAATATTAGAAGCGATCTTCGATAACTTTGTATTACCACATGTAAAATTAGAAGCTACATTTGAGTCTGGAAACATTTGTTTAAAAAGCTTACTACTGCAGTCTGCTCAGAACAAAATTTTTTGTTCTAAAATATTAAAATAGAGACATGTTTTGTATGGCTACATAAAAAGCATTTAAGAAAAAATAATAGTACTAAAACAGTACAAATGGTAAAAAACAGCACATTTGCGTACTGATTTGGGTGTTGTGAATAAAGCAGTACAATTGAAAAAAATCAGTACATGTACTGTTAAAAACAGTACGTCTGGCACCCCTAGGTGGGTGGGCTACATTAATTGAAAAAATACTGGACATGTCTTGCACAACTTTGCACTTCATGTTCGCTTTTTTTTTTTTTGCTTACAACAACACCTGGGTAACATTTGAAGGTGAAAAGTGGCAAAGAATTGTTATTAATTTTACTGCCGAGGTGGCTTTTTTGCACTTTTATACTTTCACTCCTCGTGCTTTAACAGAACTACTGGCATTTTACTATTGGTTAACAACGTTTTCCTTTTTAAATGAATTCACTCGCAGCAAAAAAAAAAAAAAGGAGAAGATGTTGTTGCACAAACTTTTTAAAACAATTTCGATGTCATAGCGCTGTATTTCGTGTTCCCAATGATACATCATTTAACTGCGCGTTGCGTTAACATTTTTTTTTACATTTATTGCTGCAGTCGTTGATTTGGTGCATTTGGTTAACAGTGCATGCAGGCCTCAATGTATTTAACCAAGAAACACAAGCTTTAAGCCAGTAAATGGGCAGAGAAATAAAAAAAGCGTAACAAACATTGGGGAATGTGTGCACCCGTGTGTGGATCCAAGATAAAATTATTCAGAAATGTAATGAAATGTTACATACAAATATTTTTTTCCTTGTTTTCATTTCGGCAATAATTCTGTAAAAATAAAATTTTTCTCGTCGAAAATTTGTTGGTCTCCTCTTGCATTTTTTTTTGTGAAAAATCGAATGAATATTCCTCATATGAATATTTTTCTCTTGAAATTTAATTTTATTTTATTCGGTTGTTGGGATTTATTTATCATGCTGTTACACTCGCCTAGCACTCGTATGAGTCGTATGAGTGATATTTAATTACGAAATGCAGGCACAAAAATATTTCTCATACGCATCGTTGGCCGGCAGAGAACAATTGAATATTTTGGGCAAAAATATTGCATCGAATATAGTAAAAGGTGTTCTTATGCACTCTTGGCATATAAAACATGTATTTTATGAAAGATTTTCATTCTTCTTTTTTTCTTGTACAGAATATGTTGAATAAAATATTTCTTGAAAAGCATATTTTCTTGAAAGCAGAATAATAGAAAGAAAATTTGAAAATTAATTAATATTGGGTCATAGAAAAAGCAAAAGTTATTGGCTAGGAGATGTTGTTGGCTACCCATAAATCAGTAATGTAACACCAATTCCATGGTAATGCAATGCTGAGTCGACTGCCAATCGCCACAGCTGGATCTACGGGTACTAGTTTTGCATAGGTTGGACTGGTAGCTTAGCAGCGCCACTGGTAAACGCAGTCCCTGTACTGATCAAGTTCCACTAAACTACGGAAGAAGTTGGTCAAAACAAAGGCTGCGTTGGAAAACCAACCCGAAAATTTCATAAACGAAGCTGTATCCTTGACATCAATAGATGACAGCTCCGTAAAGCTGGCAGCTGGAGAGCCAAATATCCTATATGTGCACCTCGCAAGAAATGGACATTGACAAAGAAAGTGGATAACAGTCTCTTCTTTTTCAGCGGATCTGCATCCTCGGCAGGAGTCATTAAATGGGGGCTGCATTTTTTCCGCGTGTCTTCTCATAACACAATTTCCTGTAAGCATGGCCACTGCGATCGAGATGATGTTGCGAACAAGTCCCAGTAACTGATTTTTAGTACAACAACGAACACAATAACGAATATACTCTCAAGCTTTCTCTGTTTATTTTGCACAGCAAAATTCTGATGTCCGAATTTAATTTTCTTTGGAATGTTGTTGATTGTTGTTGGAACAGGGTCCACTGCTGCAATTCAGTTTTCCTTTCTTTCTAGTGTGGAAAAATTTTTATAATCCTTTAGTCAGGATTACAAGGTAGCTGCTCACACCACCCATACTGTATAGGTTAATTTGATCCATGAGTGGCTGAACCTTCTGTTTAATATCGACTATGATTGACAGATTTTTTGAGAAACTTTTCATTGTAATTTTTTTTATTCTAACAAAAAGTCTAATAGGAAGTCACCAAAGAAGTGTTTTTTCAAATTTCGTTTTTGTCCAGTTGTATGAGCTATAGTTTGAACCACGGATTCTCATCTAATAAGCCAACAAATTTCGTTTTGTTGTAGATGTCTGAGCGGGGGTTTAAACCACGGGTTCGCGTCTAATAAGCCAACACATTGTCTACAAGTCTACAACGAAGTCAGTGGTAGCTGGTGTCTGTTGAACGTGCAATTTCTTCAGATTTTAGTTACAGATCTATGTGACGCAAGTCCATAGCTCTATTAGGTGAAGGGAAAAAAAATTCGTATCCTGAGAGCATTGTTGTCTAGTGGGTATTGCAATACTGAGGTTTGGGTATTATTCTCTCATGATAAGGCAGGAAAATAGAGCAACAATCGGTTCTGTGTTGAGCCATGCAGTGTCATGTATGTAGTTATTTAGGACCCTATGAATGTGAATTCGTTCCTTACATCTTTACTGCCTGCTGATGTAGTCTTTTCTGGATACCTGAGAGGCATGTCTATGTAGTGAAAGGAATTATGTTTCTGATACGGCAGGTTACACGGCACCAGCGATTGCTTAATCAGCCGTATGTTACGTTGTGTGATGATCAATTCTGGTCATCCGGACACAGCCTGTTAAGCAGCATTACTCTGTAGGGTACGAAGTAGTAACTTCCGTTTGATGTCACTTAGAAATGGAGTCCATAACAAGGCTACGAAAACTAAAACCTTAAAGGCAAGCGTTTGATAATATTGTTTCTGTTAAGACGACCCCCATCCATCTATTTCATTTACAATTCAAGGAATTTAGTTGCCAAATCCAAGCACTCTTGGTATTCGTTTAAATCTGTTGTGTTTTTTTGCTTTGTATTGTAAGTAATTGTGATTTCTTTAATTTTGTTTTTATTATTTCCTGCTTTAATAAATATGAACACTTTATTACAAAAAAAAAATGTCCTTTTAAATAATATCCTGTGCCGTAAATGTAACATTTATATTCATTTCCTGTCCTCCTTACTCCCACCAAAAAAAGAAAAAATTCCAGAAAAGAAGAATTAAATTTTCTTTCCTGTTTTGGTGGCCATTTTATTATTCTCTTAATTTGCTCGCCGTTATTTCCGTTACTTTTGAAAATTTATTTCCATTTTTATTACATGAAAAATTGTGTCTCATTTTAATTTAAAATATTGTATTAAAAAAAACGAGGGGGAGGGGGGAAAACACATTTTTTTTATTACTCAACACCCACTGTGATTGTCAACAGGGTATTTTAAGAGTGGATGCCCTGTTTTTACAAATGGTAATTACGTACGGATTTTAATGGATGGGGATTAAGAGCAAAATCTGATGTAAAGTCTACTCTTTTGAGAAGCTTTTCTTATCTTCAAGATTTACAGGAGGCCATAGTTTTGTTTGAATAACTGGGCTGTATATATACATAGGTACCCAAGCAAGACTTTTGCAGGGAAACAGAAGAAGAAAGAGTAGAAAGTAGTTTAAATTTATATGATTAATGTGAAGTTGGTTAAGTCGGCCAACAATACAATTAAAAATGCTCGTACTAGACTACGGCGGCTTTAATAAGTACAATTCCCTAGCCAGCACCTGACATACATATACCCAAATGCTTCTCCCATCTCAGGCCAAAGCAGGTACGTAACTAGCAATCGCTGATTGAAAATTATCCACTCGTTTTACAGGGATGCTCAATATTGTTAGCAGCCAGAGGATACGTGTGTTTTTGCTAGACTCTGTTGGATATGTATAGATAAGAAGAAGAACCCGACTCGTTGCTGACTTTAAGTTGTCCGCTGTCTTTTCTCGCGTAACTCTTCTGCAGAGCTACTAATCTGAGATTGACGAAGATATTGTCTTTCAAAACTTAGGTTTTTGATCTCTCATCTTCCCTAATCCTTGTCCGAATTCTTTTCTTGCAAGAGCAAGATTTCCTTTATTTAGGAATGCAATGGTAAAAGGGGGACCTTCTGATTATTATAGAACCTACACATTGGATTTCAGAGGATTCCCTTAATTCTCTAAGTCTACAATGGCCTGCCCTCGGCTTATTTTTGGAAAGTTTGAAAATATACGTTTAAAAATGCCCAAGTTGAACACGTTGCAAGCCACCGCTAGGATCGACTTGTTATAGTAGAAAGGACCTGCACCTACAGGTGGTTTGGAGGTTTCACTTCCGTATGACAGCGACTAATCTAAGTCTGATTTGTCTGAATATTTGTGTTTCAAACTGGTTGCAGTTGTCATTCTGTTCAGCTAACTGTTAACCTACATTCCTATGCTAACATTCGTTGCTATTCTACAGCTAGAATAACACAAACAGCCTATGTGTTCGATCCTGTAGAGTGTGGATTCTGTAAAGTGGATTTTATTCGCTTATCGTTTAAGACGTTCTATTATTCGATTTAGCACTCGGCATATAAAAAAGTGTCATAAAACTCTACGGAAAAATAAACTCCATCTGTTGCAGGACCCTGTATTGCAACATAAACAGAATAAAGACGCCTTTTCTTTGAAAGTGTAGAAATCTTCTTTTCTACTTTATGCTGCTATTTTCTATTTCTACTCTCTCTCCCTCCCTCTCTTTCTCTCTCTCTCTCTCTCTGCATATTTTATTATTTATTTCATTGTCAGTTTATTTTTCTTTTTGTGAACGAAACAAAGAAAAGAAAAAAGAAATTCTTTTGAATTCTTTTTTTTATGGAAATTGTTTTCATCTGTGTTTATTTGAGCATTTCTTTGTTGTCTATTTGTGTGTCTGTGTTTTGTTTTTTCAATATTATTGTGTCTTGTGGTGTTTCAGACGAAATATTATTTTTCATCATAAAATCTCAAACAATGAAATCCAAGTGAAATGGAAAAATGCAAGGAGATGTTATTATTTTTGGGGAAATGGAAGCCAGACAAGTGGCAGTTGATGATTTTATGTGAGGAACTATTGACGTGAAATTACATTGCAAAACATTCATACATATGTGATGAGAGATTCGAGGTCCCTTCACTCATGGATTAAAAATGAACACATTCAACATGGGTGGTGTGAGAAACTAGGTTGTAATCCGGGCTATAAGTTTGTAATGACCAATCAACAAGTAAGTAAGTCCTTTAACCATATTGGTCTGACAACTGAACTGTATTTATCAGTTGTGAACCGAGAGTCGTCCTTAAACTGTAGGGCCCTCCTCTTATGGATACAATTAACACATCTAATATTTCTGGTGTGTGAAGCTAGGTTGTAATCCCGACTATAAGGTTGTAATAGCTCGTAAACTTGCGATGACGACTACTGAACTGAATTTATCAATTATGAATTAAGATCAAGCAGGCAGCCAACCTTGTCTCCATGGTGTAACTCTGTTGCAACACTCATAACGATGCTTAGAACACTTACAGCGAAAGTAAAACCGTAGAAATTCGTAGATTCATTGCCGTCTTCCTCGTAAACGCTGCTCCTTTCAACTGCGTCTCGATCTTTTCTGATAGTCAGGCCGTCATAAGATCTCTGTCGAGCGTTGTGAATAACTCCTGGATCGTTATGGAATGTCGCCGCTGTTTCGACTTTCTTTCTGAGCCCTTCAGAGTCTCACTTGTCTGGGTCCCTGGGCATAATAACATTCCTGGAAACTGCTGGGCCGACGGGCTCGCCAGGGCTGGTGCACTCCTTCCGGAATCCTCTTCAATCGACTTGAGTATGCCACTTACCTCGGTCAAGTTGACCATTGCTTGGAAATTCTTTCGGAACGCCAACCTATTCGGGGTCAATAAGGAGTTCCGCTTCGCCGCTAGACTTACTGGCGCACCAGCCAATCAATTTCAATCACTGTAGCCATGCTTACAGGTTATTGTGTTATGCGAAGACACGCGGAAAGAATGCAGCTCCCATTTAATGACTTCTGCTGTTGGTGCAGATACGCTGAGGAAGAGGAGACTGTTATTCTCTTTCTTTGTCAACGTCCATCTCTTGCGAGGTGCACATACAGGATATTTGGCTCTCCAATTCTTGTCCGCTTGATGGAACTATCGTCTATTGATGTCAAGGATATAGCTTTGTTTATCAAACTTTCGGTCTGATTTTCCAGCGTAGGGTAGTCGTGCTTTCAATGTGCAGCCCTTGAGCTGACCAACTTCTTTCTCTTCCCTGAGTTTGGTGGAACTTGGACAGTACAGAGACTGCGTTCACCCGTTACATCACAACGGGCCGCTATGCGTGCTCAAGTGAGCTGTGTGATATCAGAGCTACCACTCCGACCTAACCTAACCTAGTCAACTAGAAGCGGCTTAAGCTTACAGTTTAAACCCATACGTTGCCCTATCTTACTGACTTAACTGATAATTGCTCAACCCTTTAGTCAGGATTACAACCTAGCTTTTGACCACCACCCACGTTGTGTGAGAACAGACTGAGAGGCACTTAATTTTTTGTTGGCCTTTTCCTGCTGGCCTGTTTTATTATTATTGGTTCGAGACTGTAGTGTCGTGTGCCTTGATTTACTTCTTTTAGGGGAAACATCTTTTCGTAGCTTTATTCTGCTTAGTAGCTGGCAGTGATTAAATATACTTTGGCCGCACCCTGTAAACATAAATTGAGAATTTCTTTAAATATTGTTTTTTATTGTTGTTGTTTTAGTTGTTGTTTACTTCTCTTTTAAGATCTTTTTTCCATTTTTTCTTTTTAATTTTTATTGACTTTTGTTTTCATATGCAAGAGCAGCGGTTAGAGTTGCTGTTTATTTGATGGGAAAATGAACACAATGATGCTGATAATGATGGGAGCAACAACCACGTGCCACAAATTCAGTTAATATTTATATGACACACACACATACACAACAGTATACAGCACACTGTTTCAAAAATTGAAGAGAGAGAGAGAGAGAAAATTTTCTAATTTAAAATAGAAAACGAAACTCATACACATACAAATAAAAAAACGTATGATAATAAAATATTTGAGCGAATAAACTGTCTGAATAAATAAATAACGTCACGATCATCATCATCATCGTCATATTGATGTCACGAATCACAAGTAAAAAGAAAACTTGAATCGTATTATTTAAGCGAAAATTTTATTCAAAATAAACATGAAGTGAGTGGTGAGTGATAAGTTCTACAGAAAAAAAAATATGTGAAAATCTTTTTAATTTTCTGAAAAAGTATGTAGTATTGCACGTCCATCCAGCCACAAAAAAGAAAACTCAGCATAACAACAAAGAAAAAAGGAACGAATTTTTAAATCCATTCATGAAATGTGTTTGTGTGTGCAATTCTGGGATGGGATAGCAGCAACGCGCAAAATATTTTTCGCCATAAAACTGTTGCATGTGCAACACATTATTTTATTTGTAATTGTTTACGAAACAGGAATTTGTCGCAATAGCTGCTGCAGCAACAATGTTGCAACACTAAATACTTAAAAGCATTTCAAAAATGCTTTAAAAACTACTGCTGAGGCCCATTAAATAAGAGAGAGGCATTCTTTACAACTTTTTGTTGTTATTTTTTTTGCCCAAAAATACCAGCATTATTGCTGTAGTTTTATGGTTGCCTTGCTGTGTATTGCAGTGGGATTTTAGGTGAGTTGAAGCGAGTAAATAGTGGTTTTGGCAACAACACAACCATAATGGCCAACAAATTTATGGCTGGTTTTATGCATGAGTGTTATATTCCCCCCAAATGTTGTTTAAACATTTAAAGGCAAATTAGGCTTGTATAAAAAATAAAAACTAAAGCATATTTTTAGGTGTCTTTAAACAACAATTTCGATGTTTATAGGCTTTTAAAAAGGCATTAAAATAAAAAACTTCATAAGTGTTTAATGGAAGTGGAGGAGAAATTATTGATTATTATGCAATGCAACTTGGTGAAGAGATTAATTTTGATCTCTACTGCTCTATAAATTAATATGAAACTTTGGATACAATGGGTCAATTCGACCTCCGGGTACTGTACTTGTCTTAATTGACAAGTACGCGCCCTCTAACCTTGGATACCATTTGGCAAGTAGTTTCTACCGATTCAAATTAATTTCTGAACGGCCCACTTAAGGTTATTCTCAGTGTTGCGTTTGCCTTCAGTCGTTTCACTGATGTTACTTACTTTCCAAGGCTTATTATAATTCTTTAGACAGGACTACAACCTTGCTTCTCATGTTGTGTGTGTGTGTGTGTTAATTTTATACATGAGTGGCGCAACACACGCTTTAGTGTCGACTTCCAACAACAGATTTTTGAGAAACTTTTCATGGAAGACTGCTGCTGAGAGGAAGTCGCCGAAAGAATTAATTTTTCTTCTAATTTCATTTCGTTGGAGACGTTTGAGCCAGGGGCTATACCAGGGGCTGTCGTCAATAAGCTAATACACTAATTACTAGACTACGGCGATTCCAACCAATTTTCATTGATTCATTTTCATGGCGTTTTTTATTTTTGTTCGAGATGTCTCAGCCGGGTTTTAAACCAATGGGCTCCCGTCTAATAAGCCAACACATTACCTACTAGACGCCCTGTCTTCTTTGCAGGTTATGATTGGAAAGTTCAATGGGATTAGCAGAAAACTAACTATTGGATAAGGTATAAACTTGTGGAACGATCCATTCTTACCTCTACTACTTACTACCCGACCAATTGAACAAAGAAATAAAAAAATCAAATACGGCCCCTTTCGTTTAGCCTAGGCTATGTTTTGTTTGACTATAATTTCTATCAGGGCCTATAAAACTCTCTTAAAAATTAGCCAATTAAAGAGCTGTTGCTTGCGAAACACATGATTCGGTGTTCTGAAATATGGTACGCCATTGCAAACAAGCCGAAATAAGAGTTTAAATGGATATAGTCGGTCTAAAAAAATAAGTGAAGAGCTGCGAAGACTCTTTTCAAGTCAAACGGGTTGGAGACTAAACTACATACATAGCATGCATAAATTGTGTATTAGAAGCCTTTAGTGAGGATTACGACCTAGCTTTTCACACCAGCTATATTGTGTGTGTGTGTTAATTTTATACATGAGTGGTGGAATGCCTAAAGTTTAAAGCCGACTCCGAATGCCTGATTTTTGAGAAACTTTTTCATGGCAATTTATTATTATACTCTCAGAGTTTTTGCCAGAAGATTGCTGAGAGAAAGTTGCCGAATGAAATACTTTTTCTTCACATTTCATTTTGTATGAGATGTCTGAGCTAGGGGTTGACAACTCACTATCTATGAGACCATCGTGACACATATTTAAGGCTCTTAAAGTATGGTTGATGCCTGTAAAGTATTTTTTTCATCACGTCTTTGTGGCAAACTTTTTCTCTTTTCTAAATTAAAGTGTTTAACTAGCAAATCTTAATGTTGTTGTCGTTTTGAAATGTTTTCGTTCAAAAAGTTTTTTTTAATTTTTTTCTTTTGCTCATTATTAGCAGAAAAACAAACTTTTTAATTCAAAGTTTTTTTTGTTTTTCATTTATTTATGAAACCTTAAAACTAAAATATTCATCCATTAAAATATGAATTATTTATTTAAATAATTTCTCATTTTCTATTTTTGTTTTTATTGTTGTTGTTGCATATTTTAAATAAAGTTTTTTTTTTCCAATTTCTGCCAATTCATTATAAATTAAAAAACAAATTAGTTTTTTTTATTAATTAAACAATCCAGCAAAAAATACAAAAATTAAATAAAAAAAAGTGGACAACAAATGCTGGAATAGTTTACATAGAAGAAAAGCATAAATAAATAGGAGACTGAATGAATGAATGAATGAAAGAATGAATGATGAGCATAAAATGATTAAAAATTCTTTCTTTATGAAAAGAACTCTAGGGAAAGGGGGCGACGGATGTATCTTTCATCATTAGCGAGCTCTGAACAGCAACAGAAAGTTTCTTTAACAAAGAGTGCAGCTCCCATTTAATTATCAATTAATCTAATGGATACCAAGTAACTGTTTAAAGAATAATTTTTTGAAGTATAAATGGATCAACTGCAGCTCATAAGGAAGAGCATAACTTGGAGTAAAAGTTCATAGAAAATAGAAATGAGCTTAATACAGTGCAGGTATAAGAAGAATTGAAATTTTATGCAGAAATTTTAAAACAAAAACACTGGCTGGAGTTACTGCAGTTGTTGCATTGAAATAAACGTTTCTTCTTAGGGGGTTCATGTCTGTACTTTGGAAAAATTACAATCTTTGGAAAAATTGAGAAAGACCAGCAAAAACCATAAACATAGTAAAACTAGGCAGTTATCTCCAAAATATTGTTGATCATTTAGTCAAGATTACAACCTATCTTTTCACACCGCCCATCTGTTAATTGTATAGTATATGAGTTTAAAGTCGATTCTGAATGACAGATTTTTTTTTGAAAAACTTTTCATGACAATTTTATTTTACTACTGCTAGAAGAGTGCTGACGTCGTGAAGTCGCAGCACTCTCTCGTTTTCTTCAAAATGTCTGAGTGCTAGTGTTTTAATCACGAACTCACTAACACACTATCTACTTGACTACAGCAACTGCATACATTTGAAGAAAGCGGGACACACAGAGAAGCACTTAAACCAAACAGTTTGCAACCATAGTCCTCATATTATTATTTATTTCTACTCCTGTAACAATATTTAGTGCATTTACGAGTTGCTCTCTTATCGGCTGTATTCACTGTGTTACTACTTCGTTAACCAGACATTTTAATTGACAACATCGGGCTATCTATTCGAATACGCGTTCTGTTATTTAGAAAACCCAAAAGTTAGAATGAAATTCGGAATGTTAGCTTTTGGCGACTTCTCGAAGTTATTGTTGATTTGATCTTTTCATCTTCCTCGCTTTGAAGTTTTGTTTTGTAATATGATTTTGCTTTATTCCCTCCCATTCTCCAAAGTTTTTTGTTGCTAGAGGTGTACTGCCAACGAAGCAAGGTATTGGATGCGACATAGCGCACAATGATCATACTAGCCGTTCTACTATACTTCTTCTACTTCTCTTATGGTCGTATTCCTTTTTCTAGGAATTCTCTTATGACAGATTTATTCATATCTGGGGTTATTTCATACATACATACATACGTAATTGGTCATTACAATCCTTTAGTGAGGATTAAAACCTAGCTTATCACACCACTTATGTTGTGTGTGCGTTAATTTTATACATGAGTGGCGGCGAGACCTACAGTTTAAAGTCGATTCCGAAAGACTTATTTTTTTTTGAGAAACTTTTCATGGCAACTTTATTTTACTCTCAATGTTTTTGCCAGAAATCTGTTGAGAGAAAGTCGCTGAAGAAATATTTTTTCTCCATATTTCGTTTTGTTGGAGATGTCTGATCTTAAGTTTGAATCGAGGCCTTTACCTGCTAGACTATGACGACTTCTTACCGAAAAGAATTAGAATAACAGATGAACAATAAGTTCGAGAAATCACCGAAATGGTGAAGTGATTTGGTATTGTGAAAATTGGCATGGAAAATATAAATTTTTTGATTGAAAATTCTCTAGAAGATCAGTGGCCATTTGGGAACATATAAGAAACGGTACATCATACAGACTATATGCAAATGGTACTCCAGAGGCTCCTCTTTCGAGAGTCGAGATTTTCAAATTCACGACTAAAACTAGCTCCTAAGCAAGCGACCTTGTTCAGATGGATACTGTTAAACAGTGCTCTGTTAAAAGAAAATTTTGCACTGTTAACAATAAATGTGGCGCTGCTAAACTTTATGGATTGCGTCTTGGATTTTCAAATTCATATTTATTTTCACACACACATAAACAATTCTTATCTTGCATGGAAATCTTTGAGTCGTTGTGAATTGGAATTATATTCGGCCGCTATTAGATCATAACTACTGCAGTATTTAATCTTATTAAACCACTGTGCATTGTGCTTTATCACATGCTTAAGACTTCTATTTTATTACAGCGATTGTGCCACCCTTAATTTAGTTTAGTTTCGCTAACAATTTCTTCTTTTTCATCTCTTTCTGATTTTATTTTTATGGATTTTCTTTTTCTTTCTATTTTTTTTTTTTGGCAAAAGTTTTCCTCACATATTATTCACCAAAAAGTCTTTAAGTCGTTTAGATTATCTTTTAAGTTTATTAAGAGATTTTCTTTCTTTGGATTTTTCTTTTTCATATATACACACACACACACGCGTTGAAGCATTAAGAAGACATTCAATTCTCGTGCTTTCGTTCATTCGTTCATATTTTTCTGTAGACGTTGTCTCAAATTCCATTATAATTTCGGTGAATAATTCAATTAAAAAAAACCGAAGAAGAAGTAGAAGAAATTTGAGATGAAAAAACTTTTCCGAAGATGAGCAAGAAAACCCCAAAAGATGCTAACGGCATGGCGGTTGGCTGCTCTTGTACTACGTACACAACTAGCATCACGAGTTGTGCAAAAATTGCAGACACAATGTCAGTGTCATGGCAAAGAAAGTAAAAAAAAGGAATAAAAAAAAACATATTGAATATGATATATTACGTCTTACAGTGAAGCACATAATCGATTACATTGTGCAACAAAAAAAAATATGCTTGTTGTGCTACTTTCTTACACACTTTTTTCCTTAAAAATTTTCCCAACAAACTTTTGCAACAACTCCTGGCGAGTTTTTTTTTTTGCAGAAAAAAAGGACATTAAAGCGTTTGTGTACGTGTCTGCCACAGGAAAAATTTTGCGAATTTCCTTTTCAGCTTTAAAATGGTGCACTTTAAATCACGACGTGCATGGATTTGTCTGCTTTGTTGGTCTGTCTCATGTTCATGTTCATTTTTTATTTTCTTTTTTCTCTCTCTGATATTCTCTAATAAAATGGGGAGAATAAATGTCTTAAGCTCTACCCAACTGCTGTTTTAAACTGACAATGATTGACTGCGTGATTGTCTGACTTTTACTTGTCAGTTTTCAAAGCTTTATTTGCTAACAACAGAGAGATGCTCTTTAGAAGTCACAAAGAAAAAAAATTCATGTTCTTTTTTGCAGCTTCAAAATGGCATTTACAACTAACTAAAGAAAATTTAAACATTTGTAGTTATTTTAAGCAAACAAAATCCGCTTACATGCTGGCGTTTTAGCTTCAGCTGACTTTAAACAACGAAGGGTTCTCCATTTTGCGGTTTCAATAGATACACTTAGCTGTGAATAAACTTTGCCATTACGTATGGAAAATGTCTTACTTACTTAATTGGTCATTACAACCCTTTAGTCAGGATTTCTATCCGTGAGTGGCGACTTTCTTTCATATTCGCTTCCACTTTTAGAGGAAGTTTCTTCTAAGCTTCTAAGCCGTATGAGATTAACTTACAAATATTATTATATATCAGATATATGTATATACGTAGTATGTATCAAAAGTTATTCACTTTATGGTACACAGCAGTCTACACATATATAGTACATATCGACGCCTCCATTCTATAACGTTCTAAGTGTACTTAGAACGTTTTTAATGTTCTAAATTCTGTTAAAATTCTTTATATTCTACGTTCTCTAACTTAAATACTGTCAAAATTTGGTTAAGATGCGCCGATCCGTTTTGAAGTTATAGGGAAAAATATACTTAGAATACACATATAGTCGTATGTCGCGTGAAAACTTTGAGAGCTCATAATTCAAAACACACTTTTTCGACTTAGAATGTTATAGAACGGAGGCGTCGATATATGCAAAGGTATTGTATATGTTTGTAGCCAATTAGGCATGATTACAGTTGTGAGCAATTAAATAGTCATAAGAAACATAAGCTCTTTCATAAGGATACCGAAACTTACAACAAAAATGCTCAATTTAATTAAGCCTGTCTATGACAAGCCGTTTTAAACGCTTAAAGCCGTGTCGGATTAGATACAGCGAGGCAACGTAAGTGTAATATAGCTTATGCGTATCGACAAATTTCAGGATGCTGCTCGAAGTCAACAATAATAATTCCCTTTGTCTAGCACTTGAGATATGCTTATTCACTTACCTAATTGATCATTACAATCCAGGATTACCACGTCACTTCTCACACCGTCCATTGAATGCGGGTGTAAATTTTATCCACGAGTGCCAGAACCTACAGTTTAAAGTCCATTCCGAATGACAAATTTTTGAGAAATTTTTCATTGCAATTTGATTTATCCTCAGAGATTTTTTTGTCAGAAGATTGCTGAGAGGAAGTTGTTGATACACGGTATCTCGTCCAATAAGCCAACACATTACCTATTAGACTATGGCGACTTTGTCATTGGCAAACAAGAAGCATTGTGTACATACCTGTACGCTTTTAATCTTTTCCCAATTCTTTAAAAGTTTGAAAACTCCTATCCAAGTTGAGTTGAGTACAACGACCACGTAAGGCTTGCAAAGTGGACACGTTTGCATCACCAATTTTGTACAAGATTTTCATTTGTTAAGCGATTCATATTCGTGGCTGGCAAATCTCCCCCACAATAAATTATACTTTAAATGAAAGATGGCAGTCTCACAGCCTAGTTAGACCAACGGTTTTGAAACCTTTAAATGGATAACCCTATAATTCAATGTCTGTGGAAGATTTTTGATTATTTACCACAATTTATCACGCGTCTTTTTTCTAGTGCCACAGTATAAAAACAACAAAAGAAAATCATGCATCAAACAGAAGAATAACTTACAAGCCAGTTTAGCATACCGAAAATAGATTCTGACAGACATCAACAAATTGTTGGAAAAAAAAACAGCAAAAACCTACGAAAATAAAAAAAAAAAAGAAAAAGAAGGCAAAATATAACTGAAAAAGAACACGAAATTTTTTTACAATAAAAATTAATGCAAAATATGAAGAACAACCACCGCCACAGCAGCAGCAACAGACATTTTGGCAACAGACAATAGGCAACCTACAAGCGAGCGAACGGCAACAACATTCGATAGCAACAGTTGCAGAGCAAGAATAGCAACAAATGCAACAACAATTTCTTTTATACTTTTTTATGGCAAATCTCTAGCCAATTTGCCAGAAGAGTTATCAAGCGAAACAGACAGGCGAATTGACAAGCAGACAAACAGACTGACTGACAGAAAATCTATTGATTTCATAAGAGAATAAAACAATTTCATTTGGATCACCAGAATCATCACC
Organism: Sarcophaga rosellei; assembly: GCA_930367235.1. Classification (NCBI taxonomy): domain Eukaryota; kingdom Metazoa; phylum Arthropoda; class Insecta; order Diptera; family Sarcophagidae; genus Sarcophaga; species Sarcophaga rosellei. The sequence goes on from OV884018.1 coordinate 67,646,924, forward strand.
ATAAGTATGTAATAAAGAAGAGAAAGTAATTTCGTAAAGTATAGGAGGGGAGGGAGGTTTCATATGAAATGAAATAAAATAAAACAGTTGTGGTTAGTTAATTAGTAACAGGGTAACACTCCATAGGCCAATATCAGACTCTGGCAGATAGATACCAGAAAAAACTCGTGATAAATTGTGGTAAATAATCGAAAATCTTCCACAGGCATTGAACTATCGGATTATCCATTTAGTGATTTCAAAGCCGCTGGTCTAACAGGGCAGGGTTATATATCTTGCATGAAGTGTCATTTATTGAGTGAGAGAATGCCAGCCGCGAAAATGAATGGCTTAACAAACGATTAACGTATTCACATTGCAAGCTTTACGTGGTCGTCGTAATCTTCTTCTCATCTCATCTTTTGCCGAAAGTTTAAAGATGCTAACGCATAGGCTAAAGTAAGCTTTGATTTCAACAAAACTGCCGCTGCTTTCTATATTTTCCAACTACATAGTTGAAAAGGTCTCGAGCCTAAATGGATGAATATTCGATTCGTTTATGAGATAATATCGCATAATATGGAGGTAAAAAATCAAAGAATAACACTGACTTGTAAACTAACATGATGGGCCCATTAAGAGAGCATCTCAGGAAAGGTTAAACATGCCATAATGATATGCAGAAAGCTTTGCAGGGAAATCCTGGGAATTATGCACTGAATATGTACCATGATCGCCAGACCAATAGTAACCTTTTTGGTAAATTTTCTGGGTTGAGTTGGACCTGCTAGCATGTATTGATGGTATAACAGGGGATTTAGATTTAAGTGTGCTGTTTATGACTTGAGATGTAGAGACCAGGAATCTTAACTGCCAGAGCCAGTAGAGTCTCTGATTTTTGAAAGTACGTCGCAAGGAAACTTAATAATAAAAATTAATGGAGTAATCTGGAAGAGGCATACATACTGGAACTGTCTGGGGTATCAGGTCAAGTGGGAAACGAGTAAGTAGACGAACTTGTAAGAAGAGAAGATTGGAAGAAGGAGAATATTGTTTAAAAGAGATGCTGAATGAATGGAAAGATAAAGAGAGGCAAACACTCTTTTAAAACCGGGTGAGTTTCAGGCAATCAAAACTTTAGTTGGTAAATAATGACGACTTCCTGTTAGCAGCCTTTTGGCGAAAACTCTCAAAGTAAATAAAAAAGTTTCTCAAAAGTCTGTCGTTCGGAGTCGACTTTAAACTGTAAGTTCCGGCACTCGTGGATAAAATTTACACCCTCACAAAATGGGTGGTGTGAGAAATTTGTCGGCACATATAAGGTATTGTTACGTTTTTACCTTTTTAAAAATGTTTAAAATATGACCTACGAAATAATAATAAATTTGTGCTAAGTTTTAATTAAAATTCTCTATTATTCGCGCAATTCAGTGTGCCACTGTTCACTACTTTATGTAAACAACAACAATTGCTCTGTTTGTTATTCCCCTATTGCCTTTGCATAAACAATAACAATTACTTGCCAATTATTCGACAGATCTTTGTAACGGAGATCTTCAAACCACGGTTATTCTCTTCAAACACACCGTGTCTTCACACAAGACTAACTGAAGTTTTACTAGCTGGTTGCCTGCTTTGTCTTGTCTTTTATATGGCAACGTAAACAGTCTGATGAATGTTCTTGAAGGCGAATATTTGTGACTTCGCCTTCTCGAAATCTGTATAAACGTAAACATCATTCTTTCATTATTGTTGTTTGTGTATTTATGTTTACGTTTATTCTTGTAGTGTTTGTTGTTGTATTTTTGTTTACATATTCTCATTCTTTTATGCTGGTGTTTGTTGATATATTTTTGTTTACTTGTTTATCATGTAAACAAGTTCATTGTTTTTGTTTTTGTAGCTTTTGTTTATAATTTTAATGTTAAACGATGTAAAAGCAAAACACCAGTATCTAGATTTTTCCACTTTCTTAACAGTATATTACATTTGACACGGCTTTAAGCGTTCAAAACTGCTTGCCATAGACGGGCTTAAATAAATTGAGCATTTTTGTTGTAAGTTTCGGTATTAAAAAGCATGTTTTCCTTACGACTATTTAATTGCTCACAACTGTAATCATGCCATTATGTTGTAGACAATTGGCTACAAACATATACAATACCTTTGCATATATGTATGCGTGTGTAGACTGCTGTGTACCATGAAGTCAATAACTTTTGATACACACTACGTATAAATATCTGGTATATAATAATATTTGTGAGTTAATCTCCTACGGCTTAGAGGATTAGAAGAAGCTTCCTCTAAAAGTGGAAGCGAATATGAAAGAAAGTCGAAAAGCTTTTTGCCTCTTGTCAGTGCTGTTGGCTTTGCTTTTACTTAAGGCTTCCTGTCTATCCAAGGAATAACGATTAATATTTATGAGAGAGAGGGAGAGAGAGGGAGAGAGAGAGAGAGAGAGAGAGAGAGAGAGAGAGAGAGAGAAAGAGAGAGAGAGAAGCTTCTTTACTCATTATTAATTACATTTCCACCACCCTCTTGTCCAGTCCCCGAAATCAATGATTTTTCTTTGATTTCATTAACAATTCATTGATTCTTCTTGTTCTTACTCTTAACTTTTGTTATGGATTTCTTGGAATAGGTGGCCAAAGCCTATTCTCTCATTTCTGGGGCCTCTATTTGTGCTTTTTTTGTATTCCTATGGCTACTGTTTTTGCTTTATCGTGTTGCTTGAAAGCCAAGCAGGTTAATAAAGTAGTTTTAGTAGTTTTACTGAAATCATTGGATTTTTATTAAAAACCGTTTGAATACTCAAGCATGTGTTGAATTCCTTTGCTGTGCACTCACTTTTTCGGCAACACATTTCAAATGCAAATGTCGAATGACGAATGCCCTGGCACACATACGTACATACATACGCTGGATAACAAAACTCTCAAAGATAAGAGCAAAAAACAAAAAAAGCAGAAAACAATCCAAAAGAATCTTATCTGAGTGCCATTACTCCTGTGTGTGAAATTGAGAACAACAAGAAGAGCAGCACAGTGCCAGAATGTTTTTGACTTTAATTGGAGAAGAATTCTTTTTTTTTTTGTTTTCTGCACACAGAATTTCGTTGTTAAGAAAGAAATATTGGAAATTGAAAAAATTTTGGTTTTTTCTTCCTTCTTTGATTGCAGTCAGCAGGCAGCCTTTAGATTATTGTTGTTGCTGATGTGATATGAAATATCAAAGGAATTTGATTGTAGGAATCCGAAGAGAATATTTTACAGGCATTAGTACAGATATTAAGGTATTTACCAAAGAAATTTTACTTTTCATTTGAAAAATATTACAAAAGCTTGTGGGACTGACGTTTTTTTTGTGTTTGTTAAGCTCATGTTGCTTTATAGGTAAAGCACAAATATGTGGAAATATTTGGTGTAATATGTAGACATTATATTGAATAGGGTTATCCACTTGTTGGTTGCAAAAGTCAAGTTGAAATAAGACACACACATACATACATAATTGGCCATCAGTCAGGATTACGGCCTAGCTTCTCACACATAGAATCATGATTTCTATGATCTTGGCATTGTATTAGAAATTCCATGTCAAATTTCATGTAAATGACAGTCTTTGGATTGATTGCGATCTTGTTTTTCGTAGATTTTTGCCGATAATATTTATCTCGTGGATAACTTGACGAATGTTGCTCTAACGTTAGTCAATTATGGACATACATAGGCAAGTCCCTTCAAGTATTCTAATGACGGCCTCAAAATGCTTGATTTTTGTTGTCAATTGACTCTGTCAACACGTAAAATTACTTCTTTTTGGAAACTTCTCATGCATTAAAGTTCAAATCCATCGCGTTGTCTGGCTCATGGCAATGTCTCTTGAAGCCGCACACCATTCAGTTCATAAACTTGAATTGCAGGCCAAATATAGTCTATTATCATTTGGTCGTAGTGCTCTGAATTCTAAGCAATGGCACTACCATCGATAAATCGAATAATTCAAATCATTTAATCGAATAATTTAATCGAATAATTCTTCAAACGCATCAAGTATCAATTGCCTTTTGATATTTGCCATCGTAATTATATTAGAAGACTTTAATAGTGTATTCAAAATATCGATTAATCAAATAATTCAAATCATTTAATCGAATAATTCTGCAAAAAACATTAAATATCAATTGCCTTTTAATAGTTGCCATCGTAATTATATTAGAAGACTTTAATAGTGTATTCAAAACATCGATTAATCGAATAATTCAAATCATTTAATCGAATAATTTTACAAACGCATCAAGTATCAATTCCCTTTTAATAGTTGCCATCGTCATTATATTAGAAGACTTTAATATTGTATTTAAAATATCGATTAATCGAATAATTCAAATCATATAATCGAATAGTTTAATCGAATAATTCTTCAAAGACATTCAATATCAATTGCCTTTTGATAGTTGCCATCATAATTATATTATAAGACTTTAATAGTGTATTCAAAATATCGATTAATCGAATAATTCAAATAATTTAATCGAATAATTCTACAAGCACATCAAATATCAATCTCCTTTTGATAGTTGCCATCGTAATTATATTAGAAGACTTTGCCTTCAAATGACCACTAGAGACCAATTTCTGTATCGATTCGTGGTTCTGGCTATCTGCGGTAAATACTTGCCTCTGAAACAATGTTTCATATACAATGACAACTTTATGATGCCACAGCAAACAAATTAAACGAAAAGACGGCAGTAACAGCAGCAAATGAAATAAAATCAAGAATCAAGTAGGCTGCCATAAGTTTGTTTCAATAATTCGAATTATATGTGTGTGGTGTGCGGGTAGATTATTAAAGGTGGGACAACAAAACTCCCTTTCGAATCTATTAGTGGCTCAGCAAACTAGCTTGTCCGTTGGAATTGAGATTTGTTTTCTACTTTAGAGTAGTACTTAGAAGACTGTACACATTTACTTCTGGGTTTTCCGAGCTTTACATGCAACAGTTTTCCTTGTTAGCATAACCATTGAGGAATAATGAGTTTCAATGATTAAGAAAATTTTGTTTGAAAAACAATAATTGAAAGCATATTGTTCTGGTTCCATGTCAGCATATCTTCCGCGTTATGAGATTTAGTCGGCTTTAATTTTTTTAGTTTGACTTTATGTCGATGGACAAGCGAATTCAAATTTAATAGATGCTATAATGAGCCACGAAAAAGGCAAAACTGCTGAAAATGTTGTGAAAACCAATTATTTTGGGTTATCCATCATGCTTTTACTAGTGAAAGTGACATTTTCGGCAGTGCGTACTTTGCTGCAATGCACAGAGGTTTGCAGTCTCTTCAAATTTCGGGCCGACGATTATGATCTGGCTTCTCACAACATCCATATTGTGTGGGTTATCTATGAGTGGCGGAAAACCTACAATTTAAAGTCGCTTTCGAACGGGAAGTTTTTGAAAAACATTTCTTTGCAATTTTTTTATTTACCCTCAGAGTGTTTACCATTCGACTGTTGAGAGCGCAAGTAGCTGAAAGTAATATTTTTTCTGCATGACTGAGTCAGGGGTTGAATCATATGCTCGAGCCTAATAAGCGAACATACTTCCTACTACACTACGGCGAAAACATGACATACATACATACATAATTGGTCATTATAACCCTTCAGTCAGGATTACGGCCTAGCTTCTCACACCACTCATGTTGTGTGCCTTAATTTTATACTTGAGCAGCGGGACCTACAGATTATAGTCGATTCTGAATGATAAATTTTTCGAGAAACTTTTCATGGCAATTTTATTTATGCTTTCAGAGTTTTTGCCAGAAATCTGCTGATAGGAAGCCGCCGAAGAAATATTTTTTCAACTTTCGTTTTGACGTCTGACCTGGGGTTTAAACCGTAGCCTTTATATCAAATAAGCCAACACACTACCTACTAGACTCCGGGGATAGTAATCATGAAAACTTGGCGTACCTTTTACTTTAGCTGACCACGCCTTGCCTGAACAGCGGCTTTGAAACCATTAAATGAATAACTCTTTGGTATTACGGAACAAATTAAGTTCATAAAGTGGAAATTGTAAAGTAACTTAAACGATTGTTTGTTTTATTGTTTATCACCCTTAAAAGTGGATTTTCCAATGAAAACAATGGATTTTTTTTATCAAAAGAAAGAAGAAGAACTGGATTTAAAATAAATTGCATTCCCGTACACAGCAGCTGTGGTTTTTTTAAAAGGAAATGCATTGTTAAGCTGGTTAAAATTAAGATTTTTATCTTCCCTCGTTTAAAATTGTTGTGCCTGCATGTATGCAATAAAAAAAAAAAAAACAAAATTCCACTTCCTTTTAAAAACACAGACACTCAGAAACAATGAATCGTATTTATACACACATACACACACTTCGGCTGTGTAGCAAAAAAACCACAATTTCGCTTTATTAAACACGAAACACCTTTAATTTATTGCCTCTCATTCGCATTTAAAAGTACTTTTATAATGTACAGAGAGAGAGCGAGCGAGATAGGGAGTATATATGTATGTGTGTATGGGTGCGTGTGTTTTATTTGACCACAAAAAAAGAAACAAAAACAAAACTTTTGTATTTTTGTTTATATTTTAAGATGCTTTTCGAAAAGATAAGAAGCCAAGTGCCAAGCCATATAGCAAGCATAGCACAACCTTTTAATAGAAACAAAGACCAGAACTTATTACATGACACATCACGTAAATAGTGTGGTTGTTTAACAATAACAACAACTACATAGGACAACGACAACAATAAGAAACAGGAAAAGAAAAAGAAAATCTCTTTTTATTTATTTTTTAATACAATTGCACAATAAATACTCAAGTGACACTTGCTATGCTGCTGCTATATTTTCTGTTTCCCTCTCTCTCTCTCTCTCTTGACGCTTTAAATCTTTAAGAATCACTCTCTTTAATAATATTTTTAGTTACACACTGTACGAGTGTGTACGAATGTGTATTTCTTTTTAATAAATATAAATACAAAAGAGCTGAGAGAAAAAAGACCTGAAATGAGAGCAGATATTACAAGATTAATTTTTTACTTACTGCTGCTGTATGTTTATGAATGTATGTGTAAATAAGTAACTGCATGTGTTTTACAGGGTCATAGTAGATAGCGTGTGTATGTATGTATATGTAATTGAGATTTCATTTTGTCGTATGTGTGTGTGTGGTTTACAAACAAATAAAAACCACGAAATCTCTCGCCATCACATATGAATGCTTTCTGAATTCTCTTGGTTTTCACCCTCTCTCACTCTCTCTCCCACTCTTCCCAATACAATTTCCATAGCATGTTTGGTGTTGTATTTTCCTATAGAAGACCATGAAATGGTCAAATAATTGTATTTTCCAAATGTATGCATGTGTTAATGTGTATGTGTATATGTGTGTGTAGGTGTCTTTATTAAATGAAAAGAAAAAAAGAAAATAAAAATGCGAAATAAAAAATGAACATAGAAAATGATGGTGTTGCTGTGTGCTGTTGTGTTGCTGTGTGTTGAGTTCCCTATTTTATATGTAACTTGTATGTGTTACAAAAGCATCAATTGGAGTATGAGTGTGAATGTGTGTATTTATGGCTGTGAAAAACTCGTTTAAAATTGTCACAAATTGATGCCAATTTATGTGGCAAAAAGCTTTAGTTTTTAAGCCAATTTATAGCCATTAATTGATGAGAATTTCCCTGTTGCAATGAAGATAGTTGTCCAGTTCCTTTCCCCATTGCGGTTAACGTAATGCAATATTTGTTGAGGTTAAAAAGAACTGAAAATTAAAAACCAATGATTTTTTAAGACGTTAAATTGAATTTTTTATTAAAAAAGAAATATTAAATGGTTAGTCTTTTATTTTTATCCGGTTAACCGAATGAAATATGAAAAAACAAATATTATTAAATCGGTTATGCGAGTATAATTAATCGGATTAATACAATACAAATTGATATTAAAAAAAAACTGGCAAGTCGAATAAAAAAAACCGGCTCAAAGACTTTAAGGCCAATGAACGTACCTTGCGTTTAAAAGAAATAATATGAATACGGTTAATAAGCAAAACTGGAATAATTTATGTACGAATGCAATACCGAAAATCATAAACTAAAGACTTTAATCGGTTTTTAGAACCTTTGTCAATGGTATACTCATATTACCTTAAAAAATTGTACAGTTCTAAAAGTGACACCAAAGTTCTTTTGTTGCATTGCATTATAAATTAAATAAATATTAATCAGTTAATCGAGTAAAATTATTCGATTAATCGAATAAAAATCAGTTTGGCGAATAATACGCCCAATTACTTATCTATCATAATGCAATATTTGTAGAACTGTAAAAAGAAATTAATAGTCATGATTAGTAAGAAAGTAAGAACCCGGTTTTAAATACGATTTTATGTAATAAAAACTCGGTAAGAAAAATAAAATAAACCGAATATGCAAAAACTTTTGATGACCTCCTTGTATTTGATGTGCTTTGCATTAAAAAATTATTTAAAATATTTCGGTAAACCGATTAAAATTATTCGTTTAATCGATTAAAATAAACCGGTTGCTAGAGTAAGAAAAATAAAATAAACCGAATATGCAAAAACTTTTGATGACCTCCTTGTATTTGATGTGCTTTGCATTAAAAAATTATTTTAAACATTTCGGTAAACCGATTAAAATTATTCGTTTAATCGATTAAAATAAACCGGTTGCTAGAGTAATACGAAAAATTAATTTCTTTCTCAATTATTGAAAGATATAAACCAAGCTTAGCAAAAGAAAAAAAGTAAAATCCTAATTGTGAATACGACTAAGAAAAACCGGTTCATTCGGTTAATAGAACACCTAATTTTTTCTTATTCTTTTTTAGATTAATTTTTAATTTTATTATATGCAAAAAATTAAGGTTAAAAATAGTGTATTAAAAACATCGATTAATCGAATAATTCAAACCGGTTTGTCGATTAATTTAAGTCTAATATTTATCCAAAATCTTGTTGATTTTAGAAGTATAAGAAGGGACATTTAATGAACAAATATCCTATTAAATGCGCTAGTTTAACGAATAAAATAAATAAAAAAATCGATTAATCGAATAATTCAAGACATTTCAGACAATTCAAGACATCTAAAGTATTCGATGTCTCATGTTTTTAAAATATGAAAAAATTTAATTATATAGCGTTTTATTAAATGTACCATTTAAACGAATACAAATAATCGATTAAACGAATACTTTTAATCGATTTATAAATAATTGCGCAAATATTTAATATCCCCTGTAGACAACAAGTTGTTAAAATAGTAAGAAAGCTAAGTATATGCTGGTTTATTAATTCTACTGATTAATCGGTTAATCGAATAATTCAAATCTTTTATTCGAATAATTCTCCACACATCAGTATCAATATCAATCTCCTTTTGATAGTTGCCATCGTAATTATATTAGAAGACTTTGATTGCCTTCAAATGACCACTAGAGACTAATTCCTGTATCGATTCGTGGTTCTTGGTATCTGCTGTAAATACTTGCCTCGTACAACAAATGTTTCATGGACAACAACAACTTTGTGATGCCACAGCAAACAAATTAAACGAAAAGACGACAGTAAAAGCAGCAACAACAGCAGCAAATGAAATAAAATCAAGAATAAGGTCATAGTGACTATATTGTACTCTACGCTGTCATAAGTTTGTTTAAATAATTCAAATTATATGTATGAGTGGGGCGTTCGGGTAGATTATTAAAGGCGGGACAACAAAATTCTCTTTCGAATTTTTTAATTGCTCGGCAAACTAGCTTGTTCGTTCGAATTGAGATTTGTTTTCTACTTAAGAGCAGTACTTGGAGGGTTTGCCACTATTTTAAGGCGTTCTAAACATACACTAATTCCACTGCCTCCCTTTAGAAGAGTGTAGGGGTCATATAATGACTAATGCTCTAAGGACAGCAGATATGAGAACAAATAAAAGAAGAAAAATAGAATCTTATTACACATACGCACCGTAGCACACGTACACGCATCTATTTTCGTAGACCCTTTTCCTATCTGCCCTTTAAATAGTCTTAGAAAGCGTGGATCGTAGAAACGAACGAACGACAACAAATATCTCCCATAGTACTTGTACGCACACACACATACATATGTGTGGCAGCCATAAAATTAATGAAAAGACGAGTTTCAAGAAGAAAGAAACAGCAAAACATTGGGGTTTTGTATACGACAAAGAGAGACGGACAGAGAGAGCACAAAAATCAATCGTTGAAGAGTAAATATACAATGCGGGAGTGTATGTGTGTGAAAACCATTTGCCATGGTTCAGTGCACTCACAGGAGTAGTTGAATTTTATTATTATTTTTACCGTTAGTTGTGTTGCTATTCCGCTGTTGTTGTTATTGTTATTTTAACTTACAAATATTACTTTATTCCATAAGGAACAGAAAGAAAACAGAAAATAAATGACAACAACGCTAATGCTACTGTGTGTGTCCTCCTGTCAACACAGTTGGGCTGTAATGCGGAGATGCGGGCAAAATGGGACGAATCAGCGATTTTGTAAGAAGAATTGAAAGAATTTAAGAAAGACAAGCAAAAGAAAAAGGCTTAGATTGTGGTTTTATTTCTTACAATTTATCAGGTGTTTAGCAAGAGCCAGTAAAAATGAAAGAAATTCTAACTGTTAAAGGATTTTAATGCGCTGTGGATTTAACACGTTGATAGGAAAATTTAAAGAGGAATAGTTGAACGATTTAAAATGAAAGGTTTAGAATTACCAACAAAGAAGAACTTATGCAGGAAGGCAGGAAAATTGAGTCAATTTTCCAAGTAGAAGTTTACACCATAGAAAGAAATCCTCAATTCTGCTTGTACAGAGGCTACAGAGGACGGGAGACAGGAATACAATCAGGCAGTTAGGCTGCCGTTCGAGTACTTCGATCCTGGGAAGGTGTCATAAGATTAGTTTAGGATGATCTGAGCAGGTTAAATAAGCTAGACTGGGGAAATAGGATCACAATTTGCTGCATTCAAGGTCATGCCAAAAAGAAACTGCAACAACACTGAAACTGAACACAGAAATTATTTATTTAGGGAATGGAAGGAGAACTTATGAAGTCGCCGTAGTTTAGTAGGTAGTATGATACCTCATTAGACGCGAGCCCATGGTTTAAACTCCAGCTCAGAGCGAAATATGAAGAAAAAATATTTCTTTCAGCGACTTACTCTCGGCAGCCTCTGGGTAAAAATTCTGAACGTAAATAAAAATTGCCATGAAAATCTGGCACTAGGAGTCGACTTTAACGCTTTACTTCATGCTTGTCGCCTACGGGCGGCTGCGCTTAATACTTGTCGATCTACCGCGACGTGGCTCTCAGTTTTTTTTTCCGCAGTCAAAGTGTTAATGATCTAAATATTTGGTATTACGTATCGTCTAATAACATGATCAATTGCGTAATGTCGGTGGTACACGCCGCCCGATGAGACGGTCTAGTGCGGGCCACCGATGGTACGCGCCGCCCTATAAGGCAGTCTAGTGCAGGCCACCGGTGGTACGCGCTGGCGTGAACGTGTTCAACTGTATGTTCCGGCACTCATGGGTAAAATTAACATACACAATATAAGTGATGTGAGAAACTAGGTTGTAATCCTTACTAAAAAGGCTTGTAATGACCAATTAAGTAAGTTTTGAGTAAAAATATAATACAGCGTTATTTGTTTGCACTTTTGCATTCCATTGGTACTTTTTCAAAAAAAAAAAAAAAAATTTAGTACTTTTTAGGTACTTTTTTTGGCGCCTTTGTGGTACTTTTTTGTAAGAAAAAAAGTAAGTTTTGAGTAAAAATATAATACAGCGTTATTTGTTTGCACTTCTTTTTATTATATTGCTACTTTTTATAAAATTTTTTTAGTACTTTTCAGGTACTTTTTTTTGCACCATTGTGGTACTTTCTTGTAAGAAAATATATTCAATGAAAAAGAAAAATTTTAACTTTAATTACAAATGCATTTCACTTTAAATGCTAAGAAACCCTATATATTTACTAAAATCTAATACGTATATCACGTGACTTGTGTCTGTGCCCCGGTATTTTTTTTCTATTTTCGTATTGCATTTCGGTTTATTTCGTTTTTTTTTTTATAAAAAATATATAAAACGACGCAATTATTTAATGCTTTTTCTTTCTCTCTCTCTCTCCCTTTCTCTTTATGTTTTTCATTTAAAGTTATTTTTATAAACTTGGCTTGTATTAATTGTATCTCTGTCGCTCTATCTCTCTCTCTCTCTGTATCTGTTTATCTATCCGAGTGAGTGTGTATGTGTACCTGTGTGTGTATAAGGTTACAATCCATTCAATTTGTTGTTGTGGTACAAATTAAAAATAAAAAAAAAACGAGACCACAAAAAACGAAACAAAACAAAAGATATCGATAACAAATCTTTTACTCTTGTAATTGCGGTCGCAAAATACTTTTTCTTCTTTTTTTGCTGTTTTGCAGCAGCCAACCAGTTGGGGTAATGTTGCCAATACTTTGAACTTTTGAAATTTAATATTCTTTTTTCTTTCACACACCCCCCCCCCCCAGTATCTTGTGTTAATTTGAGTGCTTTTTTCGCCTACTTCTACGAATTAAAAATTAAGAAAAAAATTCTAGAAAACTTTTAAGAGAACCTATAGAAAAAATTGATTAAAAACAATAAGAAATAAGAAAAAAAACAAAGAAGAGGAAAAATAATAATTAAATGGAAAGAAAATGAAGCAAGGTTTCTCGATTTTTGGAATTACTTGAACATTTAAAATTGTAAAGGGGGTTTTTAATTCTACTGGATTAGCAAATAAGCATGCCTTTCTAGAAGGAATGCAGCTGTAAAGCTGCAACAATTTTATTTTAGTCTCCTTACGTGTTCGGAATTATATTCTCTGCTCGAGGTTAATGGATTTTCGATGAGTCTTTTACTGATGCCATTGGCCTTAATGATAAAAGTGTAAGAGTGGAAGCTTTGGGCCTAATGCAAGGATTCTGTGTGTCTTTGGTCAAGTGTCCTTCAGATGGAGATTTTTGCTGCGCCTACAAAGCTTGTGAAGTAGGTAGTGTGTTCGCTTATTAGACATAAAAGCCCGGGTTCAAGCCCCAGGCCAGACATCGAAACGAAATATGAAAAAAAAAAATATTTCATCGGCGACTTCTCAGCAGATTTTTGGCAAAAACTCTGAGAGTAAATAAACCTACCATGAAAAAGTTTCTCCAAAAATCTGTCGTTCGGAGTCGACTTTAAACTGTAGGTCCCGCCACTCAAGTATAAAATTAACACACACAGCATCAGTAGTGGGAGAAGCTAGGTCGTAATCCTGACTGAACTGTTGTAATGGTCAATTATGTATGTATGTATGTAGAAGTGCAAGGAAGTGGCCACATCATTACATAAGTTTTCAGAAATTCAAACTGCACTGAAAGCACTGACTTTGTGTTCGATGAAGTTACGGTTTATTGGGTAAAGCTGTCACCATCTTACCCCCTTAGCTTCTACTTTAATCCGCGATCATTTATTTTATTAATTGCCGCGACATTCAACTCTTTGAAGACACCTTAGTCTAGTACGCAGTGCGTGGACTTATTAGACGATAATCCGTGGTTCAAACTTCAGCTCAGACACCTTGCCTAAAACGAAATATTAGGAAAAAATATTTCCTTCCGCAACTTCTCTGCGTCTGTCAAAAGCTTTGCGATGCCATGGAAAAACTTCGCGTGGGTAAAAATCTGTCGTTTGAAGTCATCATTAAACACTAGGTCCTGCCACTCATGGATAAAATTAGCACATGCAATATGGGTGGCTAGGTTCTAAACCTGACTAAATGGTTGTAATGACTAATTAAATAAGTATGATTGGTGGGAAGCTACGCCGTAATCCTGACTGAAGTTGTAATGGCCAATTATGTACATATGTATGTCTGATTGGTGGATCATGTGGTTGCAGTAATGTGGTAACTCTTTTTACCTAAAAAATCTTCCATTTTAATGGGTATTCAGTCCGTATTTATTTTTTTCTCTCACTTCTCTAAAAAACATTATTCCGCCGTATTTCCGTTTCGTTAATCTTTTGTTGTTCCAGCTAAGCAGGTGATTAGTATGCTGTAGCAGGTTCTAGGATAATAGGGTTGCCATATATCGTTGTCTAGAAACAACACCCTCCGAATATTTTAATACGAATATTTGGTGCAGTGGTGGGGAACCTTGGTAATTGTTGATTCCTACTTTTTTCTCACTAGCTAGTGGCAATGCCTAACCGTTCTGTGATGTTATCCTTTTTTCATTGCCACAGGGTGAGGGGACTTCTTAGATGGATTGTATTGTACGTGAAGTGAAGCCACTTAATTTGAAATCGAATTCGTATCTTAATTATCAGTTTCCAAAAACAAATTTCTTAAAATTTCCATTAATTTTCTGAACGATCCTCGTATAATAAAAACTAATTTTCCAATCTAATAATAAATGCTTGTAAAATGTAGAAAATTTTCTTTTCAAGTATATATTTAGCTCATCAAAGATTTGTTGAGTGGATTTGTAAGGATATTCTAAAGAGATTTACACTTCGGATAGAGAAGCGAATGGAGCTCTGTGTGTGTTAACAACAGATAACAGCAGCAACATCAATAGTGTATGGTATTAGCAGCTGCAATATAATAACAAAAACAATGTCCAGTTATAAATACATACGAGTATGTACACATAAGTGACTAGTTAGTCAGTGAGTATGTAAGTGAGTGAGTGAGTGAGTGAGCGAGTGAGACAGTGTGCTGACTGAATGAGAGTGTCTTCAGCTATAAAATGAAATATTTGTATTGCCTTTTAACGTTATTGCCTCGCATGCACACACACAGACACTCGGACATACTTAAGCAGCCATAGTTTTGCTTGCTTACAATACATATCACAATTACATGCATGTACACATATAAACTCCACATTTATGGTCACATGGACAGTATTAGCAGAGTGTGTTGAGTTGATATATGAAGGATGAGTAGTAGTAGCAGAGTAGTTTAGTATTGTTGTTGTTCAAATAAATAAACCACATAAAAGTGAGATGAGATGAGATGAAAGTAGAGTTAAAGCGAACTAAGGAGAGGGAAAAACATGTGTTGGTTTCCTTATTATACTTTCAATATGAGGTTCGTTTAGGTAACGGACTACGAACGCATGTCTCTGCTAGTATGGTCTTACGGCTTGGCTTGTGCTGTAGTGTAGGTGTTGGTGCTTTTACTGTGTTGTGTGGGCATAAATGTTTTCTCTCTGGTTTTAGTGGTTTATGGTTAAAAGAGCTCAATAAAGAAGCAACCGTAATAAAAACCATATTTATGAATGGATATTCCATTTGAAGTTGGTTTTTTCGGTCTTGTCCTGCCGTAACTATAAATTTTCTTTTTTTTATGAATGTAGAGCTCATGACAAATTGTGTATTTTTTTTTTTAATAATCCATCAATTGAAAATAAATATAAAAATCGTTTTTAAATTCGATTTATTTCATTATAAAACGATTTTAATACACATTTATTAGGTTTATTATGAGAAGCTCATTTAATATAGGCAGTATAACGGGTATAAAAACCTGTTATTTACGATAGCATTAGTCATACGCCATTTTAAAGAGAAATTTGAATGTGTTGTTGAGTCATTTAATTTCAAAGAAAGCTGCCCAAGCGAGTGAGTCATTTTGTGGAATTGTGCGATGATGAGCACTGTCCATCGAAGTCGCCTTAGTTTAATAGGTAGTGTTATTACACACAATTTAATTATTCTTAAATTTTAATCACTTTTATTTATTATTGGGAACAGCCACTTATGCAACTGTTCAT
This sequence comes from Sarcophaga rosellei, assembly GCA_930367235.1. Taxonomy (NCBI): domain Eukaryota; kingdom Metazoa; phylum Arthropoda; class Insecta; order Diptera; family Sarcophagidae; genus Sarcophaga; species Sarcophaga rosellei. The sequence goes on from OV884018.1 coordinate 67,662,785, forward strand.
TTCTTATGTTATTTTTAAATTGTCTTGCTTAAAAACTAAATGTATGCTAAATTCTTAATTTATAGTGTGGGAATATGCTGAGACAGCATAATACACAATGTCCCAACATTTATGCAGTGTGGACAATATCAACAAGAATGTGTTGATATTGAGTTGCATATAAAGGGGGTGTGGCAACTTCGACTAGTCAAACACACTACAGTAGTGTGTTGGCTTATTAGCCGACCAACCTTCAACCCCAGGCTTAGGCTTCTCAAAACAAAATGAAATATGAAGAAAAAATATTTTGATTTCCTCTTTGCGGGCTTCTGGTAAAAACTCTTAAACTTACTTACTTACTTAACTGGCCTTTAACAACCCGAGTAACGGATTTCGGCCTGCCTTAACACATCCTTAAAGGCACCTCTGTTTCTTGAGTGCCTATGCCTGTTGGTCTGCTAACAAAGCCCAGAAGATCGTTGGACAGCTCAGCAGATTAATGGCGAATATTGGAGGACCGCTACCGACGAGAAGGAGACTCCTGATGGAGGTCGGAAACAGCACTATGCTCTATGGAAGCGAAATTTGGGCCGAAACGCTAGATGTCAAAAAGCGGGCAAGCTCACTTGTATCGGTACAGAGAACGGCTGCATTGCGTATCACGTCGGCATATCGCACAGTGTCCGCCCCAGCCGTACTTGTGATAGCAGGTACAATCCCTGTGGATCTGCTGGCGGCAGAGAGGACGAAGATTTATAGAGCGAAATCGGCTGGAAATCACATAACCGGGCACTTCAGGGAAAACACCATCTCAAGATGGCAACGACGATGGAACGATGAAGATAGAGGAAGGTGGACGGCGAGACTTATCCCGGACATAAGGCCATGGATTGGTCGGAAATTTGGAGAGGTAAATTATTACGTTACGCAGATGCTATCGTGTCACGGATACTTTAGGAAATATCTGCACAGAATGGGCAAGACCGCTTCCCCTTACTGCCTTTACGAAGAAGGGGAAGTTATTGATGATGCAGAGCACACGGTTTTCGAATGTGCACGCTGGCAGAGTTATCGCTCTGTACTGACGTCGGAAATTGGAACTATCACGGCCGCTAATATTGTCGGTGTTATGACTTCGAGCAGAGAAAATTGGGCCTCAGTGACGAATTACGTGGAGCGCATTCTAAGGCTGAAGAAGAGAGACTTTGAGGCTGCAGAACAGGCAGGCACGCCGGCATAATTGATACGGACACATGTGTCATAGGAAACCGACACGGCATCCTGGTCTAAAGGAATAGTGAAGACACGTAAATGTCTCCTCAACTTACGACACGCAATCCGGACGCGGATATGAACACGCAGGGGCCAAATGGCCAAAAGGACTCCATTCCGAAGTAATACCACCGTAGTTCCGGAGTGGGCACGAGTCCACGAGACGAGGGGGGAGTTTAGTGGGTAAGGGCCCCACACACGGAGGATGTGACGACTTCCTCTATGGTGCGGTTAGGAACATTCACCCCTCCTCGGCGTAAAAAAAAAACGCCTGTTGGTCACACCAATCGATGACAGGGCTTCCTCGATCTAGTTCTTTCAACGCAAGCAAGGTCGTCCTCTTCGCCGACTTCCGCAAATCCCCGCATCAAATAGCCATCTCGCGGGAGCATCCTCCTCCAACCGAACGACAGGGCCGAGCCAGCACAGCCGCTTGATGTTAATATGCTGCACAACGTCGGTTTCGTTGAGGAGCTTATACAGCTCACTGTTGGATCGGATGTGGAGATTATAACCAACTCACACTGGACGGAAGATCTTACGTAGGACTTTTCTCTCGAATACTCTCAAGGCTTCTGCATCAGCGTCCATGTCTCTGCAAATAATGAAATTGCCTTGAAAACTTTCTCAAAAATCGTGGCGTTCAAGGTCGACTTTAAGCTGTAAGTTCATACATTTAACACACACAGCATGGGTAGTATGAGAAACTTATTGTAATCCTAGCTAAACGATTGTAATGATCACTTCAGTAAGTAAATAAGAGAACGATCTTGATTTCCATTGGAAAGTTACAACAGAAAACTGGTAGTGAACTCATGATATTGAAATCCTCGACCATCCTAACCACATCTTGTGTTTCTGTCATCCCATTCATGTTGAGACTCTCAATTCTAATCATAAAAATTTTTAAACGTACTGGAGTAAATTGTTTTAAAAATTTTTTGTTTAAAATACGAGAAAAAAATTAAAAAAAAAATTTTTTTTCCTAAAACGCATGAGTGATGATGACTGAGTGACTTCAGCACCAACATGAGCAATTTTATCAGCCATTAATTTTTAACCACATGACAACCGACAACTTAATGATTTAAATATGTAAGCGTGTGTGTGTGATAGAGTTGTAACATGAGCTTCATTTCATAGAAAAAAAGAAAAAAAACCAAAAGTCAGACGCTCCCTTTCCTTTTAATCAACTTTAAAGAGCAAAAATTCACGCACCTTAGCCACACAACCAAACGTAAGTAAAGTGAAGTGTGTCTGTGTGTGTGTCACTTTAATTTTGTGTTTATTTGGTAAATGTTGCTGCTGTTGGTGTTGTTGCTCTTTAAAAAGTTGTAAAAAAAAGTACCAACATTTTCTATTTTTTTCTTTTTCTCTTTCTCACACTCTCTCCCGCTCTTGTTAAATTATTCTGACAATAATTTATTCAGTTGGTACATGTACGGGGGTCCATGTACTCGCAAATAGCAATCGCACTCTCTCTCTCTCATAATGACAAACACTTACTGTGTGTGTGCTGTGTTGTGTTGTAACATGTCTGTCTGTCGGTTTGCCATACTTTTGACTTATTACAGGAGTTCATTTTTTTCTCTTACGTTGACACACAGTGTTACGCAGTTTATAATTTTATTACCGACGTTGTCGTCGTTGTCGTCGTGAGTTATTTTTTTCTTTTTCGTTTATTTTCTATGATGAAATGGAAAAATATGTTAATGATGTGGACTTTGAATGGAATGGAAGAGAAAGGCTGTAAGTAGTGACACACACACTGATAACAGTAATGCCATGACATAAAGGCTTTAGAATAGTGTTCTAGGAATAAAATCCTTTTCAAATGGATTTTACTGTACGGACGTCATACGTTATTTATGAACCTGTGACTGAACCTGAATTTATGCTGATGATGTCATAAGATAGTCAAACTGTCATTAGGTTAGGACGAAGACATTATCTTTCATCTCTTCTTTACTGTACTTTTTTTTCTATAATTTTAATTACATAAGCAGCCATTGGGGAAAATTAGAAGAACCGCCGGCTACTCCTTTTTTTTTGGTTTTATGAACATCTAAAGAACGAAAAAAAATGCTGAAATTCGTACAAAAGTGTTTAAAATTTAAGGACATTCAAGGATTAAATTTTTTTAATTCAGTTTGTTAAGTTTAAACTTTGTTCTTAGTCTTGCGTACTCACTTAATTGATTAGTACAATCCTTTAGTCTGGATTACAACCTAGTTTATCACACCACCAATGTTCAGTTTATGAATTTTATCCATGAGTGGCCAAACGAAGTGATTTTGAGAAACTTTTCATGGCAGTTTTTACTCTCAGAGTATTTGCCAGCAGACAGCTGAGAGGAAGGCGCCTAAGAAGTATTTTTTGTTTTATACTTCGTTTTGCAGAAGCCAGCCAGGATTTGAACCACGAGCTTTCGTCTAATACGACAACACATTATCTACTGCACTACCGTGACTTCAAATGCTGCGTTGTTGGCTCCAAATTCGACATTTTCAAAGCAAAAGAACAAAAAAAAGAATTCTTCATTATTTTCATTGTCTTTTTTTCCTCAAGGCACTCAGTAAGAATAAATAACAGCTGTTTAGCTTCTCACATGTCATAGAAATTCCTAAGGACATAACCAGTAACCAGAAAATCATACGTTCTTGCTTGTAAAGCCCATCTTGTTAAGTCAATTATTAATTCGTCTCCTTCAAAAGCAATATCTGTACGTACTTATGTACGCCCTTTTAGGCAATCAATTCTTATCGTTTTCAATTCAATTACAATACTAAAACGCCATCGGTGTTTACCTTTTCAAAAGCATACAACAAATTCCTTTACATTCCTTCAAACAGAAATTCCTTTACATTTTGACCAAAAAGTGTCATCCAATCAAAATACAAATACGCCTAAGGGGCCCTCTACGCATAATAGTTTATCAAACTTTTGAAATTTGCCCTCCATACGTATTTAAATTTGGTTGGTGGGGGCCAGGGGGGAGGTGTGTTGGCATTATTTAAAACTTTTTAATTAAAGGACACACTAATTAAGCGCTTTTTAATCCTTTTCATTATAAAATACAAGGATAACAATAAAAAAAATAACAAAAACAAAAACAACAACTATAAAGTGTTTCCAATTAAAGGCAATGGATATGCTGCTCTTGTTTCAATGCCACTTTCATTTCCATCTTTTTCTGTTCGTATTTCCCTTTATTCCCCTTTTTCCCCCCAAAAAAGGGCCACTTTATTTTTAAACTGTTTTTTTTTAGTTGCGTTCTTCCTTTTGTTGATTTAGTCCTTTAAATAGTTTCCCTTTTTACCTTCCTTCCTTCCTTTTGAATGCCTTTCATAGGGGCGATTTCCCCCTCTTTTCCATATGATGACAGTGACACGAGTAATCGTAGAAATATTGTTTGTTGATATGAAACGCATTCAATTTACTTTCTGTGGGTATGTGGGTATATATGTATGAAATGGGGGAGCATTTTTTGTGTTTGTGTAGGTGAGAGAAAAATTCCATCTTCATTATGCTCTACTCTGCTATGCTCTTTTATGATTTCAAAATTTCTTAAAATGATACAAATTTTTCTTTAATTTTACACTCAAAAGAAGGTGCGTGTTAGTCTGTATGTTTGCTTTAAATTTTTTAAGGTTATACTGCGTTGAGTTTGAGGTTATGTTTAAACAGATTCAATTTTAATTCCTGTTTATAGGCAGGCTGAGAAATCAATTCTTTGCAAATGGATCAAGGGTGCAGGATACTCTTAAACTATAAACTGCCAGAATAAGGATAATTTAAAACCTCCAGAAGTCTTTCTCTTCTTTTCATTTGGTTATGATGAGCTACATAGTTTCATAACGGTTAGTGGTTTCATAATTTCACTCCTCTAACTAGGGTTTCATCTGCAAGCAACTCATTATTGCCTGATACTGATTCTGTAGTAGTATGGTTTGAGGAGATTATAAAAGAGCCTTCTCGGTTACCTAGTGGGCGTTATTTCTAGTTGTATTCATTTTGACGAAATTAAATGTTTGCATTTTACGCTTACGCGCTCGTTGAGCAAAGAATATTTGAGTGTTGTCGATTAGTCGCCCGAACTGGGGAAAAAGACGCTAACAGACAGGAGCGGTAGTTATTAGTTTTGTGCTCAGTTTAGACCTCTCCGACCTGGGTGCTGGTAGTGACTGTATCTCTGTCATTAACTTGATACAAAGGATGGAATATAGCGACAGTCACGACGTCATCTGAGCACTCTACTTGTTTGATCTTGACTTGAGATTAGCATGAGTCTGCTTAAGTAAGCTGATTCAGCTGGGAAGGGAGATGAGATTGCGAGAAGAGAAGAAATAGAGAGCCCTTCTGTTGGACTCCAGATCAAGTAGGAATTCGCGGCAATGAATAGGCAGATGAACTTGCCAGGAGTGGAATTTCCAAGTCCAGAACCTTTCTGTGGAGAGGGAAGATAGACCTGAAAGAGTATACGTGAATGTGAAGATGAAGAGAGGCGAAGATTCTTTTTCCATGTAAGTCATCGGAGTCGAGTTTAAACTGAAGGTCCCGCCACTAATGAATAAAATTAACTCACACATTATAGGTGATGTGAGAAGCTAGGTTGTGATCCTGTCTAGAGGCTTGTAATGAAGAGTTAAGCAATTATGGACAGCCTTTGTAGCCACTTTATGACTGCAACATTGTTAATTTACTGTGCTATATTAAACTGGCCAAAATCAGACGCAGCTCTGTACAAATCTTTAACCAAAAATCGGTGAAACTTAACCAATTGCCTGTTGCCTGGAGTTGAGTAAAAACATGTTCCAACACAGGCTTTTCGATCTGTACGCCAGAGCGCTTCAAATTTTGCACATTTTTTTTCTGTGAGTTTAAATTTCTTCTTTCCCCACTTTGGAGTGTGCTGCTGCTGCAGCTGTATTAAACGTTTACTAAGAATTCATTCACATGCACACCCATACGCAATTTTTACTAAATGCATCAATGTTAGAGAGTGTGGGAGAGAGGGGGGAGCTGTGTTGTATAATTAATTCCTCTGTGCTTAATTTTTTCTCTTTTACAACAGCATGTAACATGTTACCGTAAATATGTTACATTTTCACTCTCACTCTGGCTTTCTCCCTCTCTTTCTCTTTCTCCTTCTCCGTCTTTATCACTTCAGTTCATTTAAATTTCCTTTTGGCATCAGTTAAAAAAAAGGGGGAGAAAAATATTTTTCTTTCTTTCTTTGAAAATTTTCTCTTTAAATTGTTGTTGTTGTTATTGTTGTAGTTTTTTTTATCTCTTTTGTTGCTCATGTTGCTGTCTTGACATTTATAAGAGAAAGACGTTTCGAAGGAAGTTTTAATTCTTTTTTATTTTTATTTTTATTTCAATTCTTCTTCTTCTTCTTCTCGTTCTCTGTTTTTTGTTATTGTTGTTCCTGTTATTTAAAGAACGCATTAAATTGTAAGAAAAGAGATTCTTTTTCATAACCAATACCATTACCATCAACACATAAGCAAGAGTTTTAAAGGGGATTTTTATATCAGTTTTGTCTCTCTCCCGTTCTCTTTCGCTCGTTTTTGTTGTTTTTATTTAATTTATGCTGTGTTTGGAAATTTTTAATTTCAGATTAAATTTGTTGCTGTACGGAGAGGAATGGGGCGAATACCTCTTGCATGTGTTTTTTTGAATGCGAAATTTGTTGCAAATAAAGGGTGTTTTTTATAGAGGTATAGAACTTTAAGTTGCAACAAAACAACGATGGATTATTCGATTGACATGAATTTTATTTATCCGAAAGATGATCTTGTGGCATTACATTTTAAATATGATTTCTGGCATATGACCGCCACGGCTGGCGCGGATGTAGTCCAATCTGGACGTCCAATTTTCGATGACTTTTTCCAACATTTGTGGCCGTATATCGGCAATAACACGGCGAATGTTGTCTTCCAAATGGTCAAGCGTTTGTGGCTTTGCCGCATAGACCAATGACTTTACATAGCCCCACAGAAAGTAGTCTAGCGGAGTAAACGTGGTGCGAAAACGTTCCATGCTTAATCGAATTAACTGCTCTGATGGACGATTTTGTCGACGATAAAAAGGACGTAGTGCGCGATACGTTTTCCGCACAGAACAATTATTTTCGAAATAAAATTGCACTATTTGCAAGCGTTGTTCAGGCGTGAGTCTATTCATGATGAATTGCCAAACCAAACTGAGAATAAATCATTTGACAGCTGTTAAATCGGTCGCCATCTTGAAAAGTAATGCCAACTTAAAGTTCTATACCCCTATAAAAAACACCCTTTACAAGTAAATACGGTGTCAGTAGGATGACTGGCTGATAATGGTTGTAGTTGATGATGGAACTCTCTACACAGCACAGTGTAGACAGTGCAGCACTGTTAATGTGTTTGTTTTTGTGTTTTAACTGTTCTGTAGTCTCGTTCTTGAAGTCGCCGTTGTCTGGGAGGTAGTGTGCTGGCTTATTAGACGTAAGCCCCTGAAACAAACCCCTGTTCATACACCTCAACTAAAACGAAAAATTTCTTCGATGTCTTCCTCTCAGCAGTTTTAATGCAAGACTCTTAAGAGTACTGTTAACGTAATACTGAGCCAGTAAAAGCCTTTTATTCTGATCACGTCCTTATTTTCTATATTTCGGGTTATGCCTAACCCTTGAGAATACTGTTATACTACTGAGCCAGTAAAAGCTTTTAATTCTGCTTAAGTTCTTCTTCATCTTCCATATTTCGGGACTATGCCTTAGAAACTCTTGTTGTTTCATATAAGCATACCCCAAGCGGTTTTTGATTCGAATCCACCAACACGAGTTTTTAGCATTCCACCACCTTCTGTTTATGAAAAAAGTTTTTGGTCATAAGCACACGATTCGATGGCTCTAGTTTAACTTATTTAAGGCTCTTGTTTGCATATATAATTGTAATGCATGCAGGGGTGTGATTGTAGGGGTGGAATAAGTTGGATGGATGTACTAAGGCTACATGAGTCCTATTGTGATACCACAGTTTTCTATTTTCCCTTAATCCCAGAACTATTTGGAGTTTCCGATGAAGCGGCTTAGATGCCAATATTCGTGCCTGACATTTCGTTTAGATGATCTATGTGATCAGAACCCAGATGCCTTTTTCTTCTTCGGCATAATGCTGGGCTTGTACCCAATAGATGAAGAACAGCCTCTACAGTTCTTGTAGAAATAATTTCTTAAGTGTTTCAAATCAAGGCACCTTACATGAGTGGCCCTAATGCCATGTCCAATAATAACTCCAACATTTGAAGGTTAAGCAGAGTTTATGTGCACCTTGTATTCAGCTTTGGCCAGATTTTCTGCGCCGTTCTGCCTGTATTCGAAGCCGTCCATCTGGCGGTGATGGGATCCATGACTGCATTGTCAGTTATAACCTTAAAGGTATTGAAAGTGGTGTCCAAAGTAGAGAATCACATTGAAGAGTTCGAAGGTTGTTTCCCAACTGACCAGTTTATTCGCTCAACAGTTGTCTGGAATGTCACTGTATTGTGGTGCCCATATGATATGCCTTGCTGAGATGACTGCGGTGGGTATACGCTGTCTTGGAGTTCATAACATAGGAATTGCTATCCGCTTGGCTATCAGAAAGTAGGGATATGCTCCGTCTGGAAATATTTGTGCTCATCTTAGTCTGTATTATTGAAACTTCCGCCTGAACAACTTCAAAGTGATTTAGTAGCGTTCTTAGAATAGCCTGTTCTGTATGATCGAAACATGATGATATTTTTACATTTTCAACTTTTAAAAAACATTTAAAATATGAGCTCATAGATTGTAAATAAAATAAAAATAAATTTCTGTTTAGTTTTAATTAAAATTCTTTATCATTCGCACAATTCTGTGTGCCACTGTTCACAACTTGATGTAAACAATAACAATTGCTCCGTTTGTTATTTTTCTGTTTACACCTTTTGCATAAACAATAACAATTTGTAACGGAGATCTTCAAACCACGATTACTCTCTTCAAACGCTTCGCGTCTTCACACAAGACTGACTGAACTATACTAACTCCCTCGCTTGCTTTGCCTTGCCTTTTATATGGCAGGGTAAACATTCCAATGAAAGTTCTTGAAGGCGTGATCTCTATAAATGTAAACATTGTTGTTGAAACGATCCGAAAGTGATCGAACACTATAAGTAATCAAGTGAGTAATGCAGCCTAATTTATTAAAACTTGATGATGAAAAGTATGCGGATTTCTAATACTTTATGATGAAATGATTTCTTATAGAACTTCACCCTTTTAAGGGAATTAAAATATCGATCTTGATGTTCTCCTTTTGAAAACATATGAAGCGTACATTTTTTTTTTATTTTCTAAAAAAAAATTAGAAATTTATTTTCTAAAAAATTAAACAAAAAATTCTGCCATACATCTAAACATCTGTCATTTCGTAAGCTATGTATTTCTCTTTTTTTTTTTTTAATTTGAAAAATACTTTTCAAATGAATTTCTTTAACTACCAGTTGACGTTTTGCCTTAAGCAAGACTGTCAATATGTGTGCTGCTATGATGACTGGTGCACGAATCTCTTTTTAAAAATTCTGTTCCTTCTTTTTAAAAAATTTTGCTTAATGGATTGAGAGGGAGAGCGGGAGTGAGGGGAGGATAATGTAATAAAATCCAACATTATAACTAATTTCATAAAATTAATTAAATTTTCTTCTCTTTTTTTTTAATAAAAAACACAAATCCTTCTCACATTATTATGGCATTCAACGTAATTTCGTCTTTAAAAACGTACATATTCAAACGAGTAGGCATGCTTGCCAAATATGTTTCAGTTTTTTGTATGGCATTTTTAGAATTTCTTTCAATGTCATTCCATTAATTTATTAAAAAAACAGACATACATACATATACATACTTACATACACAATGAATCCTTTCCTTTTTTCTATTCTTCACATGTGAGTATTTTATGCGTAGAAAAATTATTTTTTTTAGAAGGAAAAACTTTCCTTTTAAACAATTTTTCAAATTAAAAACCCAAATTTTTAATTTGCTTCTTTCCTCAAAAATATTACATAGGCCCGCCTTAAAGGGTTAAACTTGGCAATCGAATGACTTAACGAAAGCATTGTAAACTATGATTGATGTCTTTAAGGAAAGTCTCATTACTCTCTACCTCTATCTCCCTCTCTATTTTTCTTTTTCTAGTGCTCACACGTATACACCTAAACAGTGTTATTTGTTTTAATTGAGTTGTAAAAATATCCCTCCTCTCTACTGTTTCTGTTCCCTATCCCTGTCTTTCTTCCCTCCACTCCATTTTATACTCTACTCTTCTCTGTGTCTAGTGGCATTAGAATTTAATGCCTGTGCTGCTGCCACAGTTGGGCGTAATTAATTGTTTGGCATTTAGTTTTAGTCATGACTTGTTATTATTAGACACAATGTAAGCGTGTGTGTGTGCGTCTATGTGTGTGTAGGTGGCTTTAATTTTGTTTTTTAAGTTAGTTGGCTGCCGTAGCTAATCCAGGAAGTTAAAGTTTTTCTTCTTCTAAGTCTTCTAACAGTGTTGCCCTTTTCATGTGAAACTACGTGTGTGTGAGTGAGCATAATAAGAATTTCTAGATTGGATTTGGTTTGTAAAATACCAGGTATTTGAAAGCTTTCGGTGTCAAAACAAAAAACTTCATTTGCTGACGAGTCAGGCATTTCTACGTTGCTATACTGGAATACAAACTAATGATGCGTTGCACACTAACTATACGTAGCTGTTGTTGTTTTTTGCCTCCCATTTAAATTACTTGCCAGACAACCAACTGTAGCTGTCAAACAGTCCCTTGACGTCTTATAATCTTGGCAAATTATTGCCTCTAAGCAATCCTCTGTTCTGTTGAAGTCGTAGTAGTCTAGTAGGTAATGTGTTGGCTTATTAGACGTGAGGCCACGATTCAAACCTCAGGTCAGATATCAAAATGAAATACGAAAAAATATTGCTTCGGCGACTTCCTCTCTCAGCAGATTTCTGGTAAAAAACCTCTGAGAGCAAAAAAAAATTGCCATGAAAAGTTTCTCAAACAAATCTGTCGTTCAAAGTCGACTTTAAATTGTAGGCACCGCAACACAATATAAGTGGTGTGAGAAACTAGGTCGTAATCCTGACAGAAGGATTGTAGTGATCGATAATGTTATTTAATCCTCTATTCTATCTGAGGATCTCCAGTCCTTAAATTAAATTGATACAGGACTTTATACTAGAATTCAAAGTTGATTTAAGATTCAAATCTAGTCCAGTATTCATGAGGTCTTTTCTAACACACTTAACCCATTTTCCTAATTCCAAAATAATACACTGCATGAGTAGCCATCATCAGGGGGATGATGGCCCCTCAGTATTCGTCGTATAAAAAAGTTGGAATAATGGATCCTGCAGAAGAACGTTGTGTGGAATTTTAAGACATGGCTCCGGCTCTCAGATGACTGTAATGTTTTTAAGTTGAAGCAATTTATCATACATAAACCCTTCAGATAGGATTACGACCGAGCTTCTTACATCACTTGTGTTGTGTGTATTAATTTTATACATGGGTGGGGGGACCTACAGTTTAAAGTCGACTCCGATTTTTTTGAGAGACTATTCATGGCAGGTTTATTTACTCTCAGAGTTTTAGCCAGAAACCTGCTGAGAGGAAGTCGTCGAAGAAATATTTTTTCTTCATATTTCGTTTTGATGTCTGACCTGGGATTTGAACCGTGGGTTTACGTCTACTTAGTCAACATACTACTAGACTGTGGCGACTTCTATTTATCACTCCGAAAAATTGATCCTGAGTAAAGCATCGCCTATTAACAGTGTCTCTATGTCCTCTGAATGCCAAATAGCAATCAAATCTGCTTCTGAAGCACCTTTCAACTCTAAATTGGTTGGCATCTGTCGCAATTTCCTTAGACTACTCTCTCGGCAGTGTAGTGGCAATATCATGTAGATCCCTAGTCACACAGGCTTCCAGGATAATCGTCTAACTGCCGATGAACTCGATAGGGCAGTTAGCTCTCCTATCAAATGTCAATCCACTTGCGAAAATAAGTGTCAACAGGCAAAGGCACTTAGACACTAACAAGTTCTGAACTCAGAAGGATATAAAATTACTCCTTAGAACTTTTATTTGGGTAGCTAGCTTTGCTGACCTTGCCTTTTCGTTCAGTTGCATTATGAAACCTTTTATACTACCCCAGTCTTCTCCAGATACCATGCCATGGTATCTACAAAAATGTTCGACTGATAAGCATCATCATATCGCAGTCTCAAGCTTTCTTCTCTTCCTCCTCAAATTTGTGTGATCCAAATATTACTTTTTTCTTTCGTCCTGTGCTCGGCAAACTGGACATTTTGGTGAGTTGTCGTGTCCTAATCTATAAAGGTTGCTCCGGCAGCTCCTGTGCCTTTATATGTACGGTTAGATACCGTGCTTACGGTTTAACCATTCTTCTGTATTTGCAATTTTTTTTGTGTGCCCATTGTCGAATAGTAAAATCATCTCACCTTTTGTGCTGCATACATACATATGTGTATAATGCATAGTCGTGTTTCTTTGGTTCGACTGTATTTCTATTGCAATACTTCGTTAGGTTAGGTTAGGTTAGAGGACGTGTACTTGTCAATTAAGACAAGTACAGTACCCGGAGGTCGAATTGACCCATTAAAGTGGGAGGATAGTAGAGGGAATAGGATAAAAAAGGAGAGGATGTAGGAACCAACTCTCAACCAGCCTAAGCCACTAATGAATCTGTGGAGAGCCTTGATGTCGGCTCTCGACACAGAGTTCAAACTCTCAAAGGAGGCCCTGCCAAGGGTCCTCAACCTCAACCTACCAAGGGCTAGGCAGTTACAGAGGAGGTTTGCGATAGTCTCCAACTCATCCTCATCGCAACATGCCCTGCAATAGTCCGGCTGGGATCTGTTCCAGATCCCCGTCAGCGACCTAATCTCGCAGTGCCCCGTGATAAAACCGACAACCAACCTTAAGCTGGCCTTTTCCAAGCCCAGCAGCCAACCGGTTCTCTTACTGTCCACAGCAGGCCATAGACATCTAGAAACAAAACAACCCGATCCGGTCCCCCAACGTCTTTGCTCTTCCTCCCCGACCCCTCCATTGATGAGACCGCAGAGGTGGCAGACCGGGGGGTCAGAACCAACTATTAAATCGCCCCCAGAAAGCGAACCTAACCAAGCGAGGGCATTCGCCGTCTCATTGCCCAGTCCTCCGCTATGACCCGGAACCCAGCAAAGACGGATACGGTCTAGTCCAAAAGTCCTCAACGACTCATTGCACCTGCGAACGAGCCGTGATTTGCACCAGACCGTCTCAATGGCCCTAAGGGCAGCCTGACTGTCAACGAAGATCACGTATGATTCCGAATCCAAAGCTGGGCCACCATCTATGGCCTCAATAGCCTTCAGGCACAATATAATCGGTGGCTTTTTCCGAAAGTCTATATCTCCCGTCAAGAAAGACGACATTCAGAACTCTGGAGTGACCTATCAAGCGCTGTTTCCAGCAGCCCGATTCCCTCATATACATACATACAAATCAAGCGGAGTCAGGCAGAGCACAGTGTCAAGAGCAACCTGAGGACAACTCTTCCTCATTCCAGTGATACTCAAGGAAACAATCCGCTGAACCTTATCTAGCATTTTCCGCTGAAAACTCTTATCTAAGGCACATCACCAAATACTGCAATACTTCGTTTTTCGTTTTTATTCTCGTGATATTTGAATATTCGGAATATTTGAATTGAAGTCGCCGTGGTCTAGTAGGTAGTGTGTTGGCTTATTAGACGAAAGGCCCGAGTTCGAATCCTAGGCCGGACATCAAAAACAAAATACAAAAAGTATTTCTTCGGCGACTTCCTCTCAGCAGATTTCTGGCAAAAACTCTGAGAGTAAAAATTGCCATGAAAAGCTTCTCAAAAAATCTGTCGTTCGGAGTCGACTTTAAACTGTAGGTCCCGCCACTCATGTATAAAATTAACGCACACAACATGAGTGGTGTTGAGAAGCTAGGCCGTAATCCTGACGAAGGGTTGTAATGGCCAATTATGTATGATATTTGAATATTCGGAAGTTATCGGGTTGTGATATCAATGCTTCAAGAAAAGTACTCGACGATAGTTTCTTTAGAAAACTGATTTCGATTTGACAACACTGCCATGACACTTCCCCTTTAAGAAAAAAGGGGGAAAACCACAATAAATTTTTAAAAACCATTTTAAAAGCAAATTTATAAAGCAATCGGGTTTTATAAAGAAATTCAATCAATTTCTCACATCTGTTTAGTTTAATAATGAAAATTTTTCTGAATTTTTTTTAAGACTTTTTCCATTTAATTCTGCAATAAAATTTATTTTTTTCTCTTCTCTTTTCAGAGTTCTTGTTTTGAGTTGAAATCAAGTGCGTGTGATGGATCGAATCTTTGTGCTGTGAATTAAATTAAATTTTAATAGATTTTCTTCCAATTACCACTCTCTCTCTTTCTCTGTCTCTGTGTAAGTGTATGCGTGTAAATCTGTGTTTTAGTTTTAATAATAAAAACGTGACCGTAAACTATTGCGTTCGCATTGTATATGACTTTGAAAAGGCTGCCGCTAGCCTTTAATTAAGAACTGCAGTTGAGAAGAATAACAAATTAGCTCCGGAAAATAGGTAAGTTTTTTTATGTTCATTTCGTTTAATAATAAATAAGTTAAAACATTAAAAAATTAATTAATTTTTTAATAAAATTCTATAAAAAAATGTGACGATAATTTGCATAATTTTTTACAAAAATTTTTAAATTCAACTAAATATTGGGTATAAGCATTAGTAATGATTGTGGATTAAACCAACTTTCTATGCTTTTTAGATCAGAAATAAATTAAGCTAGGAAATGGACTCTTTAGTCAGTTGTTATACCCACTTGAAGTTAAATAATACGTTAAAATCCCTTTTTTGGTACTTTATTGTGTACCTTATTCTATAAAATACTAAAATTCTTCATAATTTTTATTCAGGACTTCAAAATTCATTGAAATTTCATTATAAGGATGATAATGATGTCTTTAACTTTAACTTTTCTTACCAAAGTGCTTCTGTTGGTACTTTTTTGATACTTTATTGGGTACTTTTTTGTAAAAGATTATTACATTCTGTATAATTTCTCATCAGGGCTGTAAAAATCTTACACAATTCGTTGAAATTTCATTTGAAGGGTGATAGTGATGTCTTTAGCTGCAAGTTTTGTTTCTAAGGTACCTCAGTTGGTACATTTTTGATACTTCTTTGGGTACTTTTTTGTAAAAGATTATTACATTCTGCATAATTTGTCATTAGGGCTTTAGAAATCTAACCCAATTCGGTGAAATTTAATTTGAAGGGTGATAGTGATGTCTTTAGCTGCAAGTTTTGTTACTAAAGTGCCTCTGTTGGTACTTTTTTGATACTTTGTTGGGTACTTTTTGTAAAAGATTATTATATTCTGCATAATTTATCATTTAATCTCACACAATTCGTTGAAATTTCATTTGAAGGGTGATAGTGATGTATTTAAATGCAAGTTTTGCTACTAAGGTACCTCTGTTGGTATGTCGTGGGTATTTTTTTTGCAGAAAATTACCATATTCTCTATAATTTCTCGTAAGAGCTTTAAGAATCTGACACAATTCGTTGAAATTTTATATGAAGTGCGGTAATGATGTCTTTAATTAACTTTTGTTACTAAGGTACCTCTCTTGATACTCATTTGGTACTTTAGTGGGTACTTTTTTTTTTGCAAAAAATTATTATATTTTTTATAGTTCTCCATCAGGGCTTACACTATTCGTTGAAATTTCATTTGAATAATTTTCTTAACTTTAAAGATGCCTCTGTCAGTCTTTTTTGGGTACTTGGAAATTCTACATAATTTTTATTCAGGACTTCAAAAACTTTATAAAATTCATTCAAATTTCATTATAAGGGTGATAATGATGTCTTTAAGTTTAACTTTTGTTACTAAAGTGCCTCTGTTGGTACTTTTTTGATACTTTTTGGGTACATGTTTTTTTTTTGTAAAAAATGTCTACATTCTTCATAATTTCTCATCAGGGCTTTAAAAATCGGTGAAATTTCATTCTAATGTTGGTAATGATGTCTTTAACATTAAACTAAGGTACCACATTATGACTAAGGTACCACTGTTGGTACTTTAATAGGTACTTTTTTGTGAAAAATTATTATATTTTTCATAATTTCATATCAGGATTTTAAAAATCTTACACAATTACTTTAATAGGTACTTTTTTGTGAAAAATTATTATATTTTTCATAATTTCATATCAGGATTTTAAAAATCTTACACAATTTGTTGAAAATTAATTTGAATTGTGGTTATGGTTTCCTTTACTTTAATTGTTGTTACTAAGGTATCCCTCTTGGTACTATTTTGGTACTTTAGTGGGCACTTTTTTTTGTAAAAAATTATTATATTTTTAATAATTCTCCATCAGGGCTGATAGTGTGATAATACTTTGTTTAGTTTTAACATTTGTTTCTGGGGTACCTCTGTTTGTGCTTTAGTACTTCAAGGTACTTTTTTGTAAAAAAATATTATACTCTTCATAATTTCTCATCAGGACTTTAAAAATCTTACACAATTCGATGAAATTTCATTTGAAGCGTGGGTTTGTTTTCCTTTTATTTAAACTTCATTGCTTAAGTACTTTTTTTGGTACTTTTTGGTTGCAGAAAACTAATGCATTAATTATTACGCCACTAAAAACACTTTTCGTGTATTAAAGGCACAAATTTAATTTGCAAATTAAAGTTTAACAATGTGTCATCGAAAAAAAGAACAAAAAAAAGTGCAAAAAAAATTTCTTCCTACCACTCTATGGTAAACAACAGGTAACATGTAGTCACCATAGTCAACAATAACACAATAGTGAAACAAACGTTACAAATTTATCATCCTTCCTAGAACAACACAATGTCACTGCATTGTGCCTGCACCCACAAAAAGGGAAAATAACGAATTTTTTTCCTTTTTATCTACACAAACATCTTCCCCCGACCCTCTTCTTTTAAGAGCAGTTAATACCCTTTCGATGATAATAGAACAACTACCGTTAGAATGTAGAAAATAAATTATTTTCTGTTACACAGTAAACAGCTGCTGCTTTCGCGTATGCCACACAGATTGCCAATGTCAGTCAGTCAGCCAGTCAGTACAATGCACTCGAACTGCCTGCTAAACAATGTTGGTCTGTTGGATGTTATTGAAAGAGAGATAGAGAGGGAGAGAGAAAAACTGAAAGCTATGTGGAGGCGTGTTGCATCAATTTTCGAATATTTTAATTAGATTTGAATCGACTTGACTTGACTCGACTCTGTGATTCTCTCGCTCTCTAGTGTGCACATGCAGTCAACCGGAGAAAAAAAATTTTCTATTTTTCGTCGTATCAACTTAATAAATTAAACGAAATGCACACGCCCTCGATAATAATTAAAATGCTTACAACGTATATGGCATAGTGGTGTAAAAGGATACAATTTCATTGAAAATTATTTATTCCTTTTGGATTCCTGTGTACTCCTTCATATTGCAAACTAAATAGAGTTCATGACGGGGTAATTAGCTGAAAGACTATTGATATTGAGGCGTAGTCCTAAAGGGATTTGATTTGGTTCTTTTGGGAATTTCTATTTTGTCTTCAAACTTACTTATCCTGACAGGTGTCACAGCCATTATTTGAATTCGATTCAAGGGAAGAATTCATATTCTCCCTTACTGCTACTGGACATATCCAAATCAGCTATTATGGTCGTATCCTTGTATGAAATTTATAATCCTTATGGTGTCATCAAATCAGTTAATACACGTGCCATTGCATCAGAATACCAATTGTCATCGACAGATAAAATAAAGTGTTCAGCAAACCTCAGTTGTTCTTCACACCTCTAATGAGTTTCCATGAAATCTCCCATTGTATTCCTTTAATAGCTGTGGACAATTAGAAAACATTTCCACACAATTTGAATAGTTTACAGAGAGGAATTTTAATTTTTTTTTCAAAAATTTCTTCGAATTCAAGTTTCATTTTTTCGACTTAAAAGCGTTAAAAACCGCCGCCAGCTCTTAATCAAATCCTCAAACCACTGTACGTGCTGTGCCTGCTCTGCAGTATAAAAACCCACAGAAACACATATACAGCTGCATACATTTGTATTTTTTTGTTGGTTTTTTGCTTAGCAAGGCTGTTGGTTACGTGAGAGAGAGAGAGAGAGAGCGAGAGAGTGGCTATAGTTTCCTGAGTGCATGTGTTTCCGCCTGTTAAAACTGAGTAGCTGAGTAGTATGTGTGTGTGTCTGTGTGTGCGTGCATTAATAAAAACAACTGTAAATTAAGTCATTGATAGACTCTTCCTGTTGTTGATTACGTTGTGTTATATTAAATTTGGCTGACGGTTGCCGTCGTTTTGTTGCCACGATAATATTAACGTGGTTTTATTATGCCTCATCGAATAAGTTGGCAAATATAATGCATATAAAATATAAACGTTTTACAACAACAATAACAACAAGAACAACAACAAAACCAATTAAATAAACAACCACTCATACTCACATCACATCGTCAATATGAACATCGTGATAATGATTTAGCATGATGATCATTAGCGTTTGCAACAAAGTTAACATCATGTTTTGCAAATGCACTCAAACGTACTGCGATTATTGTTAAACGATGAAGGAATTTAACGCTGAAGTAGCAGAGCTGGGAGGTAGTATTAGACATGGGGTACTAGAGTCATAGATTATGGATTTTCATTTGTTTACAATATGTAGTCGTGCTGCCAACCGATATTTACAGGCGTAAATACATTATCCGGATGACGTGTGTTCCTGTTGTTTTCTGTTGTAAATTTCTTTATTCCTTTGAAAAATTTCTATACCCCGGATCGCAGATCTCAATTGCTAAAATTCGTCCATAAGTTCTGCAGCAGCTAGCACTTGTTTCCATCTTCTCCTAGTGTTAGTACGATTGCTCGCCATTGCCTCGTAGGATTTCACTTTCTTTTTAAGACTTTTACGGCCAATGCCCCATTTTTGCCTTAGTGGGCCCGTTCCAGAGCAACTAAACATGCTACCGCTTCTACTCAAGTGTTCTCAAGGAGTAGTTCAATTGAAAATTACTTTCTTATGTGCTGTTTCGCAATTTTGTTTTTGTTTTCCCTACAAACAGACGTTCATCTGAAACTACTTGTCTTATAGAAACCGCATATTAAGCAATTGATCGCTGATATTTCGAACACTTCCTTTCGAGGCGCCTCTATGCCGCACGAGTTGGTGTAGTAACAGATTTTCTCTTTTCTTCATTTAATCCTTCCAATGCAAACAAGGCGGTCTACTACAGTGTGTGTTGGCTTATTATAAGCAAGAGCGTGGTTCAAATCCCAGCTTAGACATTAACAAAACGGAATATGAAAACATATTTCTTTGCTGATATCCTCATAGCAGTATTCTGGCAAAAACTTCGAAAGAAAAAATAAAAATTTCCAATGAAAGTTTCTCAAAAATCTGAGAACACTTTGAGGCGCATGATATTGCATCTCAATTGTACCGCACAAGGAGCCTTGTATAGTCACAAGACTTACATCAGAAGTGATGGCAGAGCCTTAACTAAACGTGAACTCTGAATGAATATGAATAAGAAGGATGGTTCATAAGCATTAACAGAGAAATTGCTAACGCCTGACTACTTATAAAACTTATCACAATCAAGTTACTTTGAACCTTGTATCACCTATGCTTAATGTAGGGTATCTAGAGTAGGAACTGAAATTATGAAACCCATATTTTGTTGAAAACCAATTGATTATTTTACGGGGTTGTTTTAATTAAAAATTAAAACAAACAAACAATTTTAATTGAATTTCATACGAAAGTGTTGCTGCCAATGCTCATCAAATTACCCTAACGGGCCAGCATGCAATCTCCCTCCTGCTCCTGCTCCTCCTACTACTATTTATAAACAATATTTTTGTAACCACAAACCAAATTATTATAATCACATCATACAATTTAGAGAAAATAGAAGAGGAGGATGGATGGGGGGAGTAGGGCCTATATTACAATACCACAATACATGCCAGTAATACATACATACATATGTATGTGTTACATTGGTAAGCTAAATTACGACTATCTCGTAATTTGCCTTTGGGATTCTCTTTTAAATTCTCATTATAATACCCACACACACAGACAGATAGGTTTTCATCATTATTTTTAAATTATAAACTTATACAATGGAAGAGGGGAAGAGGGGGGTTTTCAAGGGTGGTAGGAGAGAATAAATTTTCCATTTAATAACAAAAAAAAGGCAAAAACAAACAAACATTGTGGAAAATACAATGAAAAGGAAACCAACCATCAATTTTAATAAATGAATGAACGGATGAATGAATGAACATATCCGTATGGCATAATTATTATTGCCTTCATAATCATCTCCATAAGCACTGGAGATGAAGTTGATGTCGACTTCGATGATGATGATCATGACGATTTGAGTGTTAAATTAAATAAAATTTTCATTTGAATTTTCCATTTAATTTGGCAGGTTGAGTTGAAATGTTACTTGAATGTGTGTTAGTGGCTGAAGCTAAAAATGAAGAGACCAACTCTATATGTGATGATGATGGTGGTGGTACTGTTTCTAGAATCTCTAGGTTTTGGTTTCTAAAATATATTGTTGTTGTACACTTCTAAGGCAATATAGTCTGCCCTCCGCAAATAATTGTTGTTCAAAGGCAAACCGGGTTTCGGCAGTAGGCCTGGTCCAATGAAAACACAGTGAAAACGGGGTTCATAAAGGAAACGCGGATGGATATTTAAAGAATTTGGTCTCTACAAAAGTCATATTATATGTTCGTTTGGACTGACCATGTGGTTAGACAGAGTTCTCGATCATAAAAGGAGTAGAAAATGACACTCGATGAGATGGAGTGTACCAAGTTCAAATGAGCCTTACACGGTCAAATAGTTGCCATGCTGTCTGTTATAGTAGAAGCGTGGCTTTCAATACCCACACAGAGTTTAGTGCCCTTAACCTACATATGTATGTGTGTGACGATAAAATTCAAATTTAACTAGCAAAGGCACGAACCAAAAATTTTAACAGGGCTAATGTTAGAGTTAACAGAGCAATGTTAAGTGGTTAAGAGAAAATACGAAAAATAGTCAAGAAAGAAATCACCCAAATATACGATATCAGGGACTTGCTGCGGATATCTGACTATATACAAATTGTAGCTTAAGGTGTCCCCAATTAAATCCAGTAAGTGCTATATTCCAAATAATTTTGGAACTTGAGATATCGAGCATCAAATATTCACTCTGTTAACAGTGTCTGGGTAGGATGATGAATGATGGATATTGTGGAAAAATGGGACTTGCTGCACATATGCCACTATATACAAATTGTAAATAAATTGGTGGCGAATTATGATTCATCTGCGTTTTCGTGAACGAAGACACAGTTGATCAGTCAGTTTGCAGTCGTAAAAAGTTGCAAAGTGTAGTACATGTGCGTCACACCGTTGCCAGGATATTAAGGTGGACTTGAAGAGAAGTAGACTATTTCATCTGCATAGGTAGGTTAGTGCGGTAGCTTTGATACCCAAGGTCATTTGAGCATGCACAGCGGTCCTTTGTAATGCCACACGTAAGCGCAGTCTCTGTATTCACTGAATTCCACCGAACTCATTTAAAAAGTTGGTCAGCACAGTGGCTGCACACTTTTCGTCTAGATATTGCTGAACTTTCCTACAAAAATTCTTGTTAAATTCTATTTTTTAAAATTTCTTCCTTAATTTTATAAACGACTCTCGTATTTCATAAAATTTTAATTTGTTGTTGTTGTTGTATTAGCATATTTTGTGTATAAAATTTTAGTTGTTGATGGAGAGATGGTATGAAATATTACTTCAGTTTCAATTCATAGTCGCTAATTAAACGTTTCTCAAAGCAATACCATCCATACCAATGTAATGAACAGTCAAGGACAAAATTATTCATACGCTTATTAAAGATTTTTGCAAATGAGAGAAATTCTAAGAAATTTAAAGTAGACTGGGATGACTAATTAAATGCATGACCTTGTGTTATATATGATTTAAGAATACATATGGGAAAATACCACAGTATACGCAGTATTTGCTTGGATAGGGTGTAGGTTTTTCGAAGAAATTTTTAAATTTCCTAAAAGTGGTTTATTGTTTGCTGTTTAAACAGGTTTTTAGTAATGAGTAGGAATTCTTTTTGTTGCCATTTCCAATTCCTATAATTAAGAATAAGAAGGTGGAGGAGGGAAAGTCGGAGGGATTTTAACTGGGCATTCATGTGACATCTTGTACACGTGGGAAATGATTTCTGCGAGAGCTGTAAAGACAAGGAGGGGCAGGAATGTCTACATAATAAGCAGTGGATTGTTCTAAGACGACTGAATGTTTTATATGTGATTTATGTGTTCCTACCTACCCTATCCTTATGAGTTAATATCCACTTCTATCTCTCTACCTGCCTGTTACTGTGGCACAATGAGTTCTTTCGGGCTTGCTGAGCCAATCAATTCAGTTGTTCCAAGAAAACAAATGATATTCTCTACGAATTTCTTGAAATTGTGACTTAAGACTAGTAGTAGCAAATCTGATTTAAAATCCTCTTCCTTATTCCAGCATTCTAATGAATGAAGAGATACTGAGTGAATGGCTGTAATTAAGCTGTGTGGGTCAGCTTTTCAGCATTCGCTCTCTGTGGGCGAATAAATTAATTTTAATTTAAATAACACTTGTGAAGCTCTTTTTTAAAATAAATTTGCAACAGAAAAAACTATTCGAACAAAAAAAATTTTTTTTTTCAATAAAAAAATCTTTGTCCCGTAAAACTACTTGTCCGGTGACAAATTAAAAAACTTTTTAGCAAAACCAACAACAATTTTTATAATTTATGAAATTCCATTGTGTTGTATATAACCATTCGAAATGAAATATTCAAATTAGTTTAAATGGCTGAAAGGATTTCTGGGACTTCTTTTTTAGTTATCCTTCCTTATCCTTCCAAACTCGCAGAAATGTTGCAGAGAGCGATGAAGATTACAATGCTAATGCTTCATTTGAATTAATTTAAAAGAGTCCCTAAAAATTTCAAAACGAACGCATATTTAATTTCAAAATAAATGCCTGGAAATAACTCTTTTCTCACTAACAGTTCACCGTGAATGATTTAATTTGAAATAAAATGATAGAATCCTTAAAACAGCTTTGGATACTTAAGATGGCTTTGTTTTGAAAACAAAAACCTGCAAACTTTTGTATTCCATTCGGAATGAGGGTTTCACAACAGATGGTCATCTGTCATTAATTCTTGAGAAAGTTTTTTAATTAAAATTTTATACCCACAAACCAGTATTTGAGTGGAGCCAAGCAAGGACTGTTTAATTTGAAAAAAAAAGGTTCATCAATAGCTCCCGGCAGCATTAGCAATTGCATCGATGTATCAATGTTAACAGTGATTAAGTCTTAGAAGAAAAAGCCCATCTAGATTATGCAATATGATTGAAGATGATGATTGAATGATTGAAGATGATGCTCCATGAAGATTGATGTCAAGCTTAAGAGGAGATTTTATCAAAATTATAGAAGTTGCTTAGGCTGATAATTCAAAACGGATTGTAGTACTAGGGAGGCATCCAAGCGTAGCAAACTTTTAAAGCCGAAAGGTTTTGAAATACGGTTTTTGAAATGCTGCTTGAGTAGCAGAAAAATGCTGCTTGAGTCGGCCTTGAAAAAAAAACAGAAACGCTTTTGAAGCCTGATCAATTAAGCGAATCAAGGGCAAAACCGTATCGAATAATTGCGTCAAGCTAATAGTCAGTATTTGATAGCATCAACAGGGCGATGAAAGAGGTTTTTGGGCGTTATTTTGGACACCAAATTCTTCTGAAGAGGAATCATTACATTATTCCTCTTCAGAGGGTAAAGAGAGCCGCTATAATGCTTTACAACTTCAAGAAGGTACGTGGGCGTTAGACCTACCATAACACACTGGCTCTATTGGGGCCTGGTGGAGCCATCTATGCCCGTAAAGGAGTTCACATTTTCTGGATGGAGTGCAAATACTAAAGTCACTGCACACTGTTAGATAGAGTGCAAATACTAAAGTCACTGCACACTGTTAGATAGAGTGTGCAAATTGTCAGCGCTCCTAACCACACGTGCAGTCTGTTGCACTCCCAATAAGCCTATATTTAGGGGAATCAGAGTTTTTTTTTTTGAAGATGAGGGCTGAAATTGTGCATTACTCAATGCAGTGCACTACTGGGCCAAATTGGGTTATGAAAACGTAGCTATACGGGTCACTTCTCGAAAGAAGATTTGATTTTAAGGCTTTAGCAAGAGACTTCTGGTCTAATGATACGCAAATGACTGCAAAATATTAGACAGACGCGACTGTCATCCAAACATGCAGTCAATCAAACAGTCGTCAGTCACCACTCGCTCAGTCAATCATATCGCAGCATATGTACGAAGTATGTCTTCTTGCACATCTCAGCCTAGGCCGTCCTCTTAGCTGAAGTGACGACTGACCAACGACATGTAAATTCTTGTTCTCGATGTCAGTTCGGTTTTCCTTTTTAAGAAACACAAAGGAGCTGAAGACGAAATTTGTGGTTTTAGGAATGCACTTATGTATTAAGGATTCTGACTGTAGATTTTTGTATGGACTGCCTGGCCACTGCAGGAGTAGGATGATATCATGACCGTATTGAAAGCGATATAGTAGTCGTTGTGTGATAGGATTTCCACTAAAAGTCTTTTAATTTACTTGGATAGGCATTCTCTACATAGTTTCTCTACATCTATTCTCATCAATATAATGTCGAAGATTTCCAATGAAATTCCAAATTGATTGACTTAATTATGTTTGTTTTGTGTATTTCACAATACTTGAGAGAATAATTTTTAATTAAATTTTCCTTTTTCAACACAATTTTGTTAATATCCTCTAAGACTGTGTGTGTTTGTGTGTTTATTTTGCTAAGCACATGCATCATATCATTCATTGTAGTCACTTGCTTGATGATGAATTACGTTGTTTAACTATGAAGGATTTTCTATTAAAATAAATACATACATACATATGTATGTACGTTAAATCACAACAACAACAACAACAACAACAATAGCAACAATAAACAATAGGCAATAAAAATCTTATAATTCCATTTAAATATCCACATAGAATCAATCCTCAGTACTACTGTTGTTGTTGTTGTTGTCGATTGTTATTTAAAAACAATTTCAACTTTAATTAACACAAACACTTACGCACAGAATATAAGATAGCCATCCATGTTAGGTTGTATATGTATGCGAATTCTTAAAAGGGGAATGTTGTTCGGTTGTATTTCAATACACACACATATATACACATGAAATATTAACAAAAATTATACATCAGATAACAATGGAAGAAATTACATTCAGAGAGAGAGAGAGAGAGAGAGAGAGTGAGATCATTAAATACATTCATTAATAACAACACACAAAAGAAAACAAGAATATCCACACATACATAGCTACAATGTTTACTTAAGAGAATCCTGTGTTGACTGTGTTTGGATTTCTAATATTTCTCCTCTCTTTCTCGCTTTCTCTTACAGTTGCTTATTAATAAATAAATAACGAACACACACTCATTCATACATAACACATATGCTACTGCTAAGCATTGTCATAGAAAGCGTGCATGCATGTGTGTTTGTGAGCCACCCAACAATAAAGAAGCTGACGAAATGATTTATCTATTCTCAGTCATCTATGTCTCTCTCTCACACTTTCTTTCTCTTTGTAGAGTGTTACCAACTGTACAAGAGAAACTCGTGTGTGCATGTGGTTGTTAAAGAAGCAGTCTTACTGTGTGGTCGGTTTCTAAGGCGAATATACTCTCTCTCTCTCTCTATCTCTCTACCTCTCTTTAAGCAATTGCTTTATTTCCCACTTCTCAATGGTCGTTTTAGAAGATGTTTAACTCTTGTCAGTCATCTAAACATGCAGTCAATCGAACAGTCGTCAGTCACTACTCAGTCAATCACATTACATCATATGTACGAAGTATGTCTTCTTGCACATCTCAGCATAGGCCATCCTCTTAGCTGAAGTGACGACTGGCAAACGACATGTAAATGCTTGTTTACGATGTCAATTTGGGTTTCCTTTTTAAGGAACACAAAGGAGCTGAAGACGAAATTTGTAGTTCTGGGAATACACTCATGCATGCACATGCCACCTAACCAAGCAAATTTGGGAAAAAATTCTCTTTATTTTTCAACATAATCTGCTTTAAGGCTTGCTACACATTTCCCAACGATATTTAATAGCTTCACTAACTTGTTTATAGTATGGCCCACAGCCGGTACACCAGCATTGTTGATGAGCATTTAATCATGGAACCGTTTGGCTACAAAAATGAACATCGATAACAGCAACTAAACTCCAACAGCAACAAATTTCTACAGAATACAGTAAGAAAGCTGTGACTGAATAGTGGCGTAGTTTGCGGCAAATTTATTTCGCTGGGGCTGACTAGTTTCTAGAGACCTGAATAAGATCCTGACTACTATAAGCTCTTATACAGCTGTTTACAAGGATGCCATGTAAATTAATCGCCGTAGTCTAGTAGGTAGTGTGATGGTTGCTTAGACGTGAGGTCTTGGTTCAAAGCCCAGGTCAAACATCTCCAGTAAAAACCAAATAAGAAGAAAAATAGTTCTTCGTGGACTGCTTCTCCGCAGAAAAAACTGCCTTGAAAAGTTCCTCAAAAATCTCTCATTCGCAGTCGACTGTAAATTGTACGTCCCGCCACCCATGCATAAAATTAACACACACTACGAGAGCGCTGTGAGAAGCTAGGCTGTAATCCTTTAAAGTAGTGATCAGTTCTCTAGCCGTAAGACCTGCTATACGATAACATGATAGATGTGCTTGAATTATAGTTGCCAACAACTTATTATTACAGTTAGAAGTGTAACCACAATAGCTATGATCATGATATTTAAATATTTAGTCAGGATTACAACCCAGTTTCTTCTCACACCATTCACGTTGTGTATGTAAATTTCAATGGTGAGTGGTGGGACCCTACAGTTTAAGGTCAACTCCGAAAGGCAGATTTTTGGCATTTATATTTTTATACACAGAATTTTTGTCAGAAGATTGCTGATAGGCAAGCGCCGAAAGAAAATTTTTTCGTTTTGTTCGAGATGTCTGAGCTAGGGATTGAACCACAGGTCTCTGGTTTAATAAGATTTCATATGTTTTCTATTTTGTTTCTTAGGAAATGCGACAGTGGGTAGTAAAAAAACGTTAAGCTGTAGGTCCCGCCACTCAAGTATAAAAAAATTAAGGCACACAACATGAGTGATGTGAGAAGCTAGGCCGTAATCCTGACTGAAGAGTTGTAATGGCCAATTATGTATGTATGTATGGGTAGTAAAAATAAATTGAAATGCAACCGAAAAAGTTTCTTTAAATTTTTTTTGATGAAAACAACATATTTTGAGTGGCAATTATTATGGCGAAAATCGAAATGATTCTCTTCTGGGGTCATAAGTGGACAGGATAGCAAATAATATTTGTGTGTTGTAGTTTTGTGTCTCAAATATTTAATATTATAACACGCGCCTTATCTTATATCTCATCTTAAGAACTTAAACGTAATGTGTTTGGTAAATATAGCAACAACAAATATAAGATTATTAACAAACATTTTTAATTAAATAATCCGACACTCAATTACAAAAGCAACATCCAACCAACCATCTAGCTAAACACTATTGCTACTTAACCATCATGCCATCACTACATATTACAACGCTATCCGAACGACAAATCCTGTTATCCTTTTGCTCTCATTTTATTGACACTTTCATTGTACTCTTGAAGCCAATTTCTGTCATTTTGTTATCCTCCCGTTATTTCTTCATATTACTAGTATTGCCTTGCAGATAAAAATACAAAAAGAAATGAGAGAAAAAAGCGAGAAAAATGGAAAGAAAACAAAGGCCAAACTGCTGCAAAAATAAATGATTTCGTATACATACACTCTGTGACAATAACAGACTGACCATATGCTGGCATGGTGTTTTTATGTATGCATGTGTGCCTCTGTGAGTACATTTAAATGGGAAATGGTATTGCGTGTATAGGTGTGTGTGTGTGTGTGTGAGTGCGTATATGTATATAAAAAACATTGTAAGCGTGTATGTGTTTGGTAATTAAATTTATCTGTGATAATTTGAGAACATGTAACTGTAAACAATATTTACTCCTTTTCACTCACTCTCTCTCTCTCTCTCTCTCTCTCTCTTTCGTACTATTTTTGGCTTTTTGTTGTTCATAAACATCTATTCTCTAAGGATCAATGAACGGTTATTTCGGACTAATTAGTATTGTGTGGGCTGTACGAGGAATAAATTGACAATTATTCTCTACTATACGGGCTTATGATGACATATAATGACATCACACACATACAAGCCCAGTTTATTAGTAACATGGGAGGTAAACATCAAACGGTGAAAGGATTGCCAAAAATAACTGTAATTTAAGGCATTAAAAGAAGAAATATATAAATAACTGTGATCACACTACCTATGTATTGTGTGTGTGTTAATTTAATCCATGAAAGTCGGTTTCAACGGTTTAACATCGACTCTGAATAACAGATTTTTGAGAAACTTATTTTGGCAATTTTTATTTACTCCCGGATTTTTTTTTTCTCAAAAAGAATGTTGAGAGAAGAAATGATTCATTTTTTGTCAGTCATCTACCTCTCTCTCACACTTTCTTTCTCTTGGTAGATTGTTACCAACTGTACGAGAAAAACTCGTGTGTGCATTTGGTTGTTAAATAGGCATGGAAGGAGAGAGAAAGTCGCTTCTTTTTTCATTCTATTTAAGATTTCTGAGTTGGGATGTAAACCCCTGGCTCTTGATCTAATAAACCAACACACTATCGGATAGGCTATGATGACTTTACATTACACAGAGTTATTCCTCCTAAAACCAAAGACGTTACTTTTAATACAAAACAATATGGACACGTTATGTCAAAATAATCTGTTATTGACATTGATACGTTTACTCCTTCCCTTGTTCTCTTATTGTTTTCTCAGAGTTGTCATACCTCACTCATATAGTTGCTATTAGGTGGCATCATAATGCTCTCCCACTAGTTACATCATCTCTCAGTTGCTCAATGAATGACACAAACTTCGACCAGCTTTGGTAAGCTTGAGATCACAATATTTCGGGGATGGTGGCATAATACCTCCTCTCAGAGTTGGGGGGCCTGAAAGAAGCTAAGGCAGTTTGTACAGGATGCTGATTTCCTATGGAAGGTATAGGTGACCTAAGCCGACATAACGGATTAGGTGTGCATCAATAAGCATGAGACCCTTGTTTGGTCTCCTCTTCTTCAACCTACATACCTGCGTACCTAATATTAACTTCTCAATGTAATTTATTGTCTTCTTAGTGGATACTATCTTTTTGTTGTTGTTTCTATATGTCTGGACACATATCCAATGGGACATATACCCTATATCCATGTCCTTATTTGTATCCACCCTTGCCACAAATGGCTCTGATTACGTTTTCAATATTGACCCCCCGCCCAAATGTTTTAGTTATATCTTCATATTTTCTCTGCCATTTGAGTTCTTTGGCCATTTGAGTCTTTTGAGAGCATTACTCGTGTCTAACGTAATAAGAAATACTAAATAAACTAGAAAACTGGAAAATAGCCGTTGTCTTGTAGGTAGTGTATTGCATTATTAGACGAGATCTTGTGGTTCAAACAATGGCTCAGACACCTCGAACTTACTTGCTTACTTAACTGGCTTACTTTCGGCCTGCCCAACACATCCTTCCAGGCGCCTCTGCTTCTTGCGCGCCTACGCCAGTAGGCCTACCGATCGATGACAAGGCTTCCTCGATTTGGTCCTTCCAACGGATGCAAGGTCGTCCTCTTCGCCGACTTACGCAGATACCCGCATCAAATACCCGTCTCGCTGGAGCATCCTCCTCCATTCGAACGACATAGCTGCACAATATCTATGTTGTTGAGGAGCTCATACAGCTCACTGTTGAATCGGATGCGGAAATCATTGCCAACTCGTACTGGATCGAAGATCGTATGTAGTACTTTTCTCGCGAATACTCTCAAGGCTGCTGCATCAGTGCTTAATAGGGTCCATGCCTCTGCGCCATAAAGAAGCACGGGGAGGATGAGCGTCTTGTAGAGCATTAGTTTTGTCTCTGCTACTTAATTGCCTATTGATACCATAGTAGCACCTGTTGGCAAGAGTGATCCTATCATGACCTCGTACTAAACGAAACAAATATTTCTACGGCGACTTACTCTCAGCAGCCTTCTGGCAAAAACTCTGAGAGGAAAATAAAATTGCCTTACTACGCAATGAATTAGAAACATTATAAAGAACCTCACGCCTGTGCGTTATTTCAAACAAAACTATGTGTTGTAAATTGTTTTAGTCTCGAACTTGACAGATTTTTTTTGCTTTCCGCTGTTGTCTATTATAATAGTTTTAAAGGGTTTTAAATTTTTCTTATCAAAGGGCCGTGATTCATCCCCCGTATCGGACATTTCGAACGAAATATGAAAAAAATATCTGTCTCTCAGCAGATTTCTGGCAAAACCTCTATGAGTGAATAAAAATTGCCATGAAATTCTCCTCCCAAAAATCTATCGTTCGCAGTCGAATTTAAACTCTACGTCCCGCCATTCATGTATGACATTTATGCAAGCAACATGGGTGGTGTGAGAAGCTTGATTGGAAGTCAGTAAGCTAGAAAATTTCTTACGCTTATTTTAAAAATAAAATTATTTTCTATTGCATTCGAACCCAATTACATTCATCTTCAATTTACAAATTAAAATTTTTGCCTTTCAAGTGAATTATATTCCCCCATTTTCCCCAATTCTTTTTATTTGGTTCATTTTAATTAAAATTAATTGATTTCGATTCGATTCAATTGAATAGAGAGCGCTGTAGATAATGAATTCGACAAATTAAACTCCAATTAATTATTGTGTGCGGTTATGTTTCATAATTTCTTAATTGTTTATAAATAAATTAGAAAATTGCAATTATTATTATAATTATTAAAATTGTTTTTGTTTTTGTTTTTTTTCTTCTTTTATTATTTATTTAATATGAGTTTTGATTGGTTGTTTTTTTTTTAAATTTTTTTTGTGGTTTTTTGAAAAGGTTTTAAATAAATTGTTGTATGTTTTTAATTAATTTAAATCCAATGTAACTGGCATAAAAAGGGAAATATTATTGTTTTTAAATTTAGAATAAAGATAATTTAATAGAAATAAAATGAACATTCAATTGTAGGCGGCACTGTCCACACACAAAATCCAAACGCATAATGGCTTTAATGTTGCACATCCAATGAAAATGCAAAAACGTTACTCAAGAACGTTACTTATTTAAGACAAAATTAGCCAAACGTAATGTAAAGTTTCGTAATTTTGACTTATCAGCTGATTAGTTTCTGTTTAACCAAAAAACAATGAGAACGAACCCTAATGTAATTGTATTAAAGGTTGAATTAGCCAAACGTTCACGTAAGTAACGGAGCTAACGCAAATGCTTATTGCATTAACATTACAGTAATCGATAATCGTTCTAATACCTTTTCATATACTAAAAACGAATATATAACGAATATATATAGTTCCGTAACATTTCCTGAATCAAATGCTTACCGAAATTACATTACAGTAATCCATAATCGTTCTTATAACCTTTCATATCTTAAAAACGAACATACGTTCTATTTTATTCCGTGGCCGTTTGGCTAATTATACCATAAGCATAAGAGATCAACAATGAGTATTCAAAAAGATGAGTACATTCGAATCATACTCATAATTTCTGTTTCTTATACGCATTCGTACTTATTTTAATATCATACTCATACTACTCATATTCAAAGTTTGTAGTACTCATCGTACTCATACATAATAATACACATGATGTTGTTGATTTCAACTCTCCATTACTCAACATTTACAAGAATCTTAAAAAGTAAGCATGATTCGCGTATGAACACTACAATACTCACTAGATGGTTGTCTGTTTGCTTTGCTTGCTGTCTTTGTCTTTTTCTTTCTTCTTTTTTTTGTAAATGCAACAACAACTAAGACTGTAAATTTTGATGAATGATTGGAATCACTCGAATCATTTATGAGTATTATGAGTATTTTTCTAAATTTATGAATCTGAATGAGTAGGCATATAAATCAGACATATTTCGAATGTTATGAGTTTGATGTCAACGTTGTATGCATACTCCTTGCACCCTGTACTTATAAATCAACTAGCTGTACCCTGTGCGCGTTATTGCGGCACCAACTAAAATAAATTTGAAGGAAAAGATATTACACAAATATCCAATTAATATTGAATAATTTTATTGATTTTGTTTCGCGTTGTCCAGATGATTCAGACGAACGGGCCTGAGTAGTACGCATAATCTCACTTCTCGTTGTTCAAGTGATTCATGCGAACGGATCTCAGCGGCATATACTCGAAGATTTTGAAGTCTCAATACTCGTTGCTCGTCTGATTCTGAGGCTCGTAATGCTCTTTTCTTTCGTGCTTGAGATGTAGGTCGACCAATGTCTTGTCATTCCTTTTGAATAATTTTCAGTGGCGCCATCTACCCTAAATTAATCGCATCAACTTAGAAACCTCCGTCGACTCATGCGCAACAACTTTGCTAAAGAACATAACATGATCAAATGCGCAGTTTACGATTTAATTCATTTTTAGTAGTTTTCAGTGGCGCCACCTGTCTTAAATTGATCATACCAACTTAGAAACCTTCCCCGGCTCATGCGCAATAACTTTGCTAAAGATCATAACATGATCAAATGCATAGTTTACGATTCTATTAATTACATACAAACAAACATTCATTTTTATACACATAGATTTCAATTACTGTCGTGTATGAAATATTGCATAGGGTGAGGTATACGTAATATTTTGTTAGACAATAACACTCATACTTTTTTTTATTTATTTTAATTTATGTTATTTGCCTATTTCAACGTAAAAAGTAGCCTATAACTCCTTCCAGACATACAGGAGGATACTGTGAAAATTTCAAGAAAATCGGTTCAGCCGTTTAGCCGCCTGTAGACATCAAAAAAACTCACAAACAAATAAACACACATTCATTTTTATATATAAGATGCGGTTGTAAGTACGAATGAATCGGAGTAGTTGAATTGCAATACTGTTGACTCACTTATACTCAAAATTTCATGAGTACTTATGAGTAGCGAAAACCCGATTAATTGCTGATCTCTGCTAAGCATTGCATTGCTTTCGTATGCTAGAAGTGCATTATGTGCATTCTGTTACGTTACGTTTAGCTAATTGGTGCTTTATTATTATTATTATTTATTTATTTATTTATTTATTATTACTTGAGGTTAAGAAGAATGGGTAACTAATTTAACTTCATTCCCTCTTCTCCTACAACGATTCGTTTGTTTTTTCCCCAATAGATACTCCTGTAATATGTATCGTTCCAAGCTTAAAGTAATAGTTACACGCTTACAATTCAGCATGGTCCTTGATACCCCTTATGCCCTCAATATCAGTGAAAATTTTTAAGTCCCTTTATGTCTGGTTTATCAAACTGTCATTGGAAAAGTTCATTCATTTCCTTATAGCTTCCTTCACTTGAAGAATCGTATTATGATACGGTAGCTGGCGGCATACTTTGATTTCTAGTTCTTCTATATAAAAGCCCAGTCCCGATTTATTTCCATGCTTAGCAGTTAGTTCCTACGAGTGTCTGTCTAATGGATACGTTTGACTAAAGAAGCCTGTCCGGTATTAGAATGATGAGCTTGATTGCTATTGATATGTTATGTATCAATTCGAATATCTATGCGGCAAGCGCCATGCCCTCCAGTACTTATTTGCTTAACACGTTGACTGCCACGGCAATTTTCAAAAAACTGGCCATGCTAGCCAACATAGACTTTTTGTTCTTCTCCCAGAAGCCATTTATCGATACTAGCACTGATATACATAATACGGTTTTATTCGTTGCTACACACAAAAATGGCAGGTTTAGTAAGTACGAGATAGCTCGTAGTTGGCACCCTAGAAGAGAACGCAATCTACGAGTGATCTCGTAGTTGGCAGCCAACTAGTTAAGTTAGTCATTACAACCCTTTAGTCAGGATCACAGCCAGGCATGGACGATGTGTTTTAATTTTTAGCCATAAGTGGTGGGACCTACAGTTTAAAGTCGATTCTGAGTGACAGTTTTGAGAAACTTTTTCTGGCAATTTTTAATTTGCTCTCAGAGTTTTTACCAGAGGACTACTGATAAGCTAGGTAGTAAGCCTGTCAAAAAGGTCATTACAAACCAATTACATACGTAAGTTATTGAACCTAAAAAATCTAGCCGTTTGTGTAGTTTTGACTACTGCTCTCCCTATTAATATATACGCGACTGTAACACGCACCATTAAATTATTTTAATTTTCCAATTACAATTACAAATACAAAAGTAACAGTAAAGTGTTAATAATTTCGTAGTACAAAATTTTTCAATTTTCCAATAAATTTTCTCTTTCGCCAAATGAAAATTAATTGTAAATAACCTGTAAGAGAATCATTTAATAACGTGAACACAGAAAATACAATTCAAATTTGAAAAATTTATGGACTGTACATGAGGCAAATTCAATGAACGAGTGAGGGGAGGAGTGATTATAAATTAAATGAAGTGTAAATGGAAAATAAAAATTAATTGCCAAAAACATAAATAATAATTGGAAAATATAGAGAGATTGGCAGTGGCAACAACATTTTGTTTAAAGAGAGAACGAGTTTAAAATCAGCCAACAGAAAAGGCTTCAACATGGTATTGGAATTTAATATAAGGAATATGGATTAAATTTTGTAAAGCTTGGGTTTACCCGGAACCACTAAGTCAACAAAAGCGCTTTAGTACTGCCAGAAAACAATTTTTTTTTGGTTGTACGACTTTGTAATCAAACCTACGCTATTTTAGGTTCGCCTTTTACGAACATGAATTACTGAACAACCGGAGAACGCATAAAAATAGTAAAGTCTAGTTTCAAGGCCAGTAATTCTAACGCAAGCAGTTTTGGCCCAAAACGAGGCAATTACAATCATTATGAACGATTCACTTACTGCTTATGGAATTGGCAACAGTATAAAGAACGTCATGCCTTGCGTCATTTCAAACAAAACTTAGTGTTGTAAAGTATACATTGTCTCGAACTTGACTGACTTTGTGTGTTTGATTCAAACGCAAGCAGTTTTCGCGTATTACGGAGTAATTACGATTATTATAAACGACTTATTTACTGCTTAATGAATTGGCAACATTTAAAGAACGTCACGCTTGTGCGTCATTTCAAACAAAACTTTGTGTTGTAAAGTGTTTTAGTCTCGAACTTGACAGATTTCGTTTGCTTTTCGCTGTTGTATATTTTAATAGTTTTAAAGGGTTTTAAATTTTTCTTATCAAAGGGCAGTGATTCAACCGCCATTTAGGACATTTCGAAGGAAATATAAGACAATATCCTCACCTGGCAAACACACTGAGAGTAAAATAAAATTACCTTGAAATTGTCCTCCAAAAAATGTATCGTTCGGAGTCGACTTTAAATTGTAGGTCCCAACACTCATAAGTGCCTCTCAGTCTGTTCTCACACAACATGGGTGGTGGTCAGAAGCCAGATTGTATTCCCGACTAAAGGGTTGAGCAATTATCAGTTAAGTCAGTAAGATAGAGCAACGTCTGTGCTTAATCTGTAAGCTTAAGCCGCTTCTAGTTGACCAGCCCCCTCAAAAATATGTTCCTGAGTATTACCACCACTTTCGCAATAAGTTGTATGGACAGTGAATGGATTTTCAGTTGTTTGGGTATCTCTGGCCATGTAAACCATTTTGAAATTAATTTCTTCTCCTGCAATTTAATTGATTTTCTACCAAAGTTCTTTTGTTTATCTCCATCATTTATCCGGGTTTAATGTTTAACTTGGGAAATTAAATTTTTAAAATTTTTTTCTCAGCAATTCTTGTTAAATTCATTTATTTTCACTGACCATAAAACAAATGTTTCATTATTTAAGCCTTTTTAAATAAAAAAAAAACAACAACAACAAAAAACTGAAAAAATTCTCTTTGTTTTACGAAATTTTTTTGTCCCACTTTAACCGCCGCCCCCCCCCCAGAATAAATGATTTTTTAAATAATTTAACAACGTTTTTTATGAGCTGTGAACACAAACCACAGCGTTTTTCTTTTTTTTCAATTTGAAAGTGTTTGCTTAAACGCCTTCCTTTAAAAAAAAAAATAAAAAGGAAAATAAAGGACGTGCTTGTTTACACCTGCTTTTATTAATAATGATGGGCAAGAAAAAAAACGTTTCAAAAACTGAGTTAAGCAAACAAAATGAATTTAACACCGGCCATTAGGACGGTACTGAACAGAGGCACTTGAAAAACATGGTAACTCAAACAGTGGATGGCCATTGATTTTAACGTCGCGCTTTAAAAGGCCCCATAAGTATTGCGTTTTAAAGTTTCCCGTTTTTTTTAAAGGATTTTCAAAACTGTATTGAATTTCATTATATGTCCTTGGTAATCTTAGCTCTTTGAAGTAGATTTTTAGTTCGAAAAGTTTAAGAAAAATATTTTCTGTGTTGTTATTGGTAACAGTAAAAAAGTAATGGGAATTATGAAAATCAAAGAGTGCCCCTCAGTCTGATTTCTAGTTAGTTTGATGGCTAAATAAAATCTCTTCCTATAGTACTGATATATATACATATGTATATATGCCCCTTTTACTCCTCTAGGGAGCATAGGAAAATATTACAATATTTGGAAAATATATTAAAAATATTACAAAAAATAGAAAATATAAAAATGATCACACACCCTCAGCTTCTTTTTATTTTCTCTTTGGCCGAGCTTACTTACTTACTTTATTGAGCATTACAAGCCTTTAGTCAGGACTACAACCTCAGTTTCTCCCATCGCCCATATTGTGTGTGTATTAATTTTATCCATGAATGCTAGCAACTTCAAAGACAAATTTAAGAAACTATACATAGCCGTATGCCTAATAAGAATTATTTAACAGGCATAGTTATGGCCTCGGAAGCCATATATACAAAGGTTTGTGGCAAAAACTTTCCCTCTCCTTCCTAACAAAGGAGAACATTTATTTAGAATGCCGGAGTATTTGAAGTTTTATGTTGATTGTATCAAGTTTTTCTTCTGTCTAGAATGATAGGGTTGCCACTTGCCATAAAGTAGTCACCGTAGTCTAGTAGGTAGTGTGTTGGCTTATTAGACGTGAGGACACGGTTCAAACCCCATGTTAGACATCTCCAACAAAATGAAATTTGACAAAGTATTTCTTTAGGCGACTTCCTCTCAGCGGATTTTTGTCAAAACCTCTGAGAGTAAATAAAATTGCCATGAAAAGTTTCTCAAAAAATCTGTCGTTCGGAATTGACTTTAAACTGTAGTTCGCGCCACTCATTTATAAAATTAACACACACAACATAAGTGGTGTGAGAAACTAAGTCGTAATCCTGACTGAAGGTAATGACCAATTATGTATGTATGTAATGTTTGGGCGGATGCTGCTTTTAAGCAATGCTTGAGCCACTGAGGGAAGCAAGGCGTTTCACATATAAGTCGTATGGAATAAAGTAGGGCAGACAGCAAGCTTCCTCAAACTCCTTCTCAATGCCTTCCTTATGTAAGACTGCTAGATGAATGGTAGATACAGGCACGAATGCTATTCTATGGACTGCTCATTATAATACGTACAGAATTAGCATGATCTATGTAGCCTCTATTCGGCCAGAAGCCTGTCTGTCTATAATGAAGATCCTGTATTATTGTCTGTAATAAATACTCTGGAAAAGAGTTTTCTCGCCCCTGATGTTACTTGCAAAAAACTCCTCTTCATTTTTTTGAATTTCTCTGAGTGTATGTCAATTTCAATTCCAGAATAAAAATTTTAAATTTTAAAGGCAATCGCTGTATTGCCATAGTTACTCAGCATCTAATTCACTTTCATTCACTTACTACACTACAGTCATTTAGACTGTGATTCACTCATTCATTGACTAATTCAGACATTCATTCGTTCATTCAATTTATTTGCAAGTCAGTTCACATGACTGTATCTCGGGTTAATTGATTTTCAACACAGCAGGCAGGGCAAGGGGAACAAAATGGTTTTCTTTCTTGCTCGGTTTTTATTTGCTTGTGTAGATTCATTACCCTGTGAATGAGTGTGTATGAGTGTTTAATTTCTTTCCACAATTGATTACAAATGATTGAGTTAAGTTGAGTTGACTTGACTTGAGTAGAGTTAAGGTTCACTGTGTGATACTGTTTTAATGTCTTATTCATCATCGTTTATCGTTTTGTTGCGCGATTCATTATTTAATGAAATTGTTTTTTGTGGCGTCACCGCACCGCATCGTATCGTACGCCATGGCAGCAACTTCTTCTTACGCCTACACCGCTAATGAGACAGAAATTTCCATGATTTTCAGTTTTTTGATGCCTTTTTTCAAAGGTTTTTTTGGTTTTTCTTTTTTCTCCTTTCTCACGTACGCTTTTGCTTGAAGCCTGTGGTTTAGACTGAGTAAGTCAGGCATCCCATCTTTAGCAGTTAGGGTTTCATTAACGTTGTTTTCTTTTTTTCAATTAAAACATCATCTAAAAAATATCGATTAAATGCAAAAAGAAGCCGACGGGAGTAAAATTAATGACATTGAAAACAGAAAAAAAGGTTCGACAAGTGTATGGGGGGGGTTCATGGCAAAAAAAATTGGTAGAAAAAGTTAATGATACTTTAAGTATCATTACAGCAAATGATGATATTGCACCATAAAATAAAAGAAAAAAGGGGAAAATTGAAAAATAGAAAATAAATAATGAATAATGGATACAAGGTTTGACCTGAAAGTTTCTTTCCCTTTTCAATTTTTCTTTTTTATCTTTGGCCTTTCATAAGATAAAAACGAACTCTTTAATAAGAAAAATAAAAATCCTTTTAAACTTGTATCATAGACAATAGCGGAAAGCAAAGAAAGTCTATCAAGTTCGAGACTAAAACACTTTACAACACAAAGTTTTGTTTGAAATGATCCACAGGCATGTACTTTAGAGTGGGTCGAAAAAAAAGTTGAGCCAGTCACCCCCTAGAATTAAAGATATGTTAATAACGTTCCCAAAACCATAAAAAACATTTTTTTTGCCACGCCTAGAAATACCGCCCTTTTTGTTTTTTATATACTACGTCGCCATATAAGGTCCGATCGTAACATATCATATATCAGTGTTTGTGGCTTGACGGCAGCTACATTCCACTCTAAGATGATTTTTTAATTCGACGTCATATTCTATGCGGGACTTCTGATATCTCGGATCCTTCCCCAAAATCAGTAATTGTGGCTATGAAGGAATAAAGAGCATTTAATTATATAAAATATTCTCTTTTAAAATTCTCACTTTTATGCATTAACAGCTATTTTACAGATATTTGAAAATGTTCAAATATTCATTCAAAGTCTGTCAAGTTCGAGACTAAAGCAATTTACAACACAAAGTTTTGTTTGAAATGATGCACAGGCCTGTACTATAATTTTGCCAATTTCTTGGGTAATAAGTAAGTCGTTTATAATGACCGCAGTTACCTCGTAATGCGCGAAAAGTGTTTGCGCGTGTATAACTGCCTCTGTAACCAAACTTCAGTATATCTACGCGTTCCTTGGTTGTTAAATAATGCATATTCGTAAATGGCAAATACACCGGCATTGCTAGATTGTCCATTTTGAAACCTCTAAATTAATAACCTGATGTAACTAAGAGGTTGGATTAGGTTGAGTAACGTGGCAGATCTTCCTTAAAGGCCCATTGTGATACCACAATCAATATTGAAGCCGCGAATCAAACATTTCCTAGAAGAAGTCAATCAGAGTCCGAAAGAAATCTTGTTGTTGCAAGAATCTTAATATTTCAGAGCTCGCAGAAGAATGTTAGAAATTGAGAGCTAAAAAAGCTCTATCTTTTCATGCCAAGAGCAGAAAGACAGTCTCATATTCATAGCTTCAGACTCACAGCTCCTGTAGAAGTCATTTGCCGGAATGCCAAGTCTTGCGGCATACTTTCCAAAAGGACAGAGGCCCTTAAGGCACTATTACGCGATGGTTGACTATGAAGCTTCAGCATAGAAGTAAGCCAACCTTCTCCTTTTATACATACATACGTGTCGAGGAGAGTCTAGTAATGTTGCGCGTACACTTTTGCTGCTAGCGAGATTGAACTTCGCTGTAGAACGAGTGGAGAATTGCTAACTTAACTGAGGATATCGGAGTACCTATGCCCTGCAACATATCGGAGATTGTAAGCTCACCCTATACTTCTGCTTTCTAAGTTCTTTCCGAACATTAATAATTTTATGTAGACACCCATTGCCAGGAGAGTTCTTGTTTTAATTTGTAATCAGTCACTCATACCACAGACTCATTCTCATCTCATATTTGCAGCCAAATTCAATTGAAAACTTCAAAACGAAAACTACATACTCTCTGTCATCATAACAATGATTATAATGATCATAGCAATTGTTGTTGTTGTTAAAAATTGTTTTTAATTTGAATACAAAAAATTCTGTTGAAAAAAGGGAGCCAGAAAAAATGGACAACAAAACAAATGAACAATTTGCTGTCGGAGAAAAGAGGACAGGCAAACAATACTTTCCGCAAAACCCTCCTCCTCTCTAATTTTAATAAAAAAAAATTATTTTTTCTCTTGTAGTTGTCGTGTGTTGTCTTGTTTTGTTGCACACGATGATGATGATGTTGATGATGGTATTTGCTGCATCGCTAAAATATTCTCAATGGCAAGTAAAAATAACTTCTAGATTTAGTTTGTGTGTCTGTGTCTGTGTATGATAGAATATTTCATTTCCTAAACACAAATATATTCTTGTATTCCCTCTGTGCAAGCATGTACATATTAGTGGTGGGCGTAAGTGTGTATGCATGTCTATGTTTTAGTATCTGCATTTGAGTGTGGCTCTCTATTTCCTGGAATTTGTTATTGTGACAGTTATTTTTGAAATGGACTCCACCATACATAACATATGCAATAATACACTCTTACGTTCTCTCTCTCGCTCTCTTTTGCTCTTTTTTTTTGTTATGAAATATTTCATTTCTTTTTTTCTGTTTCTGTTGTGGAAATATAGAGAAGCTTCAATGTTTTGTTTTTTTCGGTAAATATTTGTGTTCTTAATTTATGATAGGGACGGACGGCTTTATGAAAAGCTGCTGTTGTTGTCCCAATTTTTTACTATTTTATTATTCATTGCTCTGTTCTGTTCATATTGTTTTGTGTGTCCATTGGAATACAGGCCAAATTCTATGAGAGAGAGATTTGTTGTGGGCAATAAATTTTTGGGTTTTTATTTTCCTGTATTAGCCCCCCGCCCCCTCAAATTCATAGAATTTTTATTTTTATGGACTTAATAGTTTATTTTCTTGTGAAATTTAAGAGAAAGAAACCGAAATTTATATTCAATTTATACAAGGGCAGCCAGAAGCCCATAAGAGCTGTAGTGATACCCTTATGGGGCGAATACTTCCATCTAGAAGGGGTTGCAAAGGTCCAGTAGCCTTATTGAGTGATATAATGTCACCAACTTCTCTTATAGCTGTATTCAGCTTCAAATCATCTGCAAAGATCAGTTGCAAATTGTTAACGAGATGCGTTCAACTCTTTCATATTCCAAGCACTCGTAAGCAGTTTATACTTGGGGTGCTCACTTGAAACACCATTACATACATAATTGGTCATTACGACCCTTCAGTCAGGATTACGGCCTATCTTCTCAACACCACTCATGTTGTGGGCGTTAATTTTATACATGAGTGGCGGCACCTACAATTTAAAGTCGACTCCGAACGACAGATTTTTTTTGAGAAGCTTTTCATGACAATTTTTACTCTCAGAGTTTTTGCCACAAATCTGCTGAGAGGAAGTCTCCGAAGAAATATTTTCATATTTGCGTTTTGATGTCTGACCTGGGATTCGAACTCGGGCCCTTCGTCTAATAAGCCAACAGACTACCTACTAGACCACGGCGACTTCAAATAATTATACCATTAATAACTGGAACTTTGGTTCTCTTAAGACTGTTTTTAGCCTATTTTTTCTTCATAGCGAGACTTGCATAATCAAAGTGTACTTTGTCTTCGTGTGACATGCCACATTAAGTCAATCCGTTGTTTTATAATCATCCTCATCTCGTACCTCAAAGTTATAAGTTTCGAGAGTTTCTGGTTTCGTCAGCTTTCTCACTTTCGTACTAAGAAAGAAATTGACAGACCCCATAGTGAATGAACAGCAACGAAACTATGAATCCTAATTGGTCATTACAATCCTTTAGTCAGGATTACAACCTAGCTTCTCACGCCACTTTTGTAGTGAGTTTCTTTATTTTATCCATGACTGGCGGAGGGGACTACAGTTTAAAGTCGATTCCCACCCGACAGATTCTTAAGAAACATTTCATGACCATATT
The DNA here is from genome assembly GCA_930367235.1 of Sarcophaga rosellei. Classification (NCBI taxonomy): domain Eukaryota; kingdom Metazoa; phylum Arthropoda; class Insecta; order Diptera; family Sarcophagidae; genus Sarcophaga; species Sarcophaga rosellei. The sequence goes on from OV884018.1 coordinate 67,705,822, forward strand.
TCTTACTCTGGGAATTTTTGCCAGAAGACTGTTGAGAGGAAATCGCTGAAAGAAATATTTCTTTTAATATTTCTTTCTGCTTAAAAGATTTTTGAAACGGCTTGTTATCCAAAACTAATCCCAGACAGTTTGATGACTGATCAGCAAGTTAAATATTCTTGATGTACAGCTTTAATAGAAGAAAAGAGACGGATGGTAGTTCCTTGTGAAAAGGTATCATTTCCGTTTTACTGAGATTTATTACTACAACACGACTAGGTAGATATAAGATGCCTTTCTGTATCTGCCCACAATTATAAAAACAACGTCAAGATATTCTATAAGAAATTGCCCCATCGGTGATGTGTTTTAACGTCTCTAGGACGGGGAGATTATTCTGCCATTCCCTGAAGAGATTTCGATATTTTGTTTACGTTTAAGGCAATAAATTGCATTAAATTCTGTTGAATAAATGATACAATGGTCTGATATTCGAGAAGAATCTTGTGAAACGACCAGCGACATCCAAAAACTATTTATTTTTTAAAAAGATTAAAACAATCTGATTTCTAGAACTAAATATGAATTAAGTCTTCTTTTAATGTCTTTATTAAAGCATTTCATTTAAAAGATTATTTGCTTTCTTCACTTAATAAATACAATAAAAGAAACTGAAAACAAGAACGTGCATTCAGTGTCTAATAACCCTTGTATATCATTCTCAGTCAGTCATGGCGTATGCGGAATATTGAATTGAATTTCAAAAGCACAAAAACACTCATACGCCCACGTGTATACGTAGGCAGTTGTCTGTAGTAATTTGATATTTTGTGATAACAATTTATTTTACTTTTATTGTTTTTGTTATATTGTTGTTATTAATTAATTAATTAAAAATATTTATAAATGAACAGACAAGTAAATAATACAAAAGGCAAGTAAATAAAAACAAATACAAAAATGTGTAAAATAATATCGTAAAACTAATTGTTAAAAATACTCGGGGAAATTATGAAATTGAAAATAAAGATGAAAAACTTATTATTTTTTGCAATTATTTATTAAAGAATTTTATTTATTTATTGTTGTTTAGAAATGTGTTATTATTTATGTTATTCAATTGAAATTGAATACGTACAATAAATAAAAATAGAAAAAATTGGTTCAGAAGATATGTTGAGACAATAGTCTCAATAGTATTTCTGCAATTGTTTTTCTTTGTGTCAATTTAATTTCTAATAGATCCAAAGGGGATGGATGATGCCAGTTTTGCTTTATTAACACCCTATTCGCCCCGTTTCAAGAGATATTTCACTATTCTAGCTTTAAAATCAAGACAAAGACTTGAATCGTAAACTCTTCTGTTGCCCATTCCGTTGTAGAAAATGTCTGAGGTACTAGGAAATTAAATCAAATCAATATGAAATTGCCTTGTCCCTTTTCAGTTGTTTACAATTTTTGTTGATGAGATATCTAAAGATATCTCCTTATTTCGTCAAGCTCTTCTGGTATGTGGTGTTAGAACTTTTTTTTTGGAATTTTGTCGCTTAGCAGCTACCATTTATACTCAGACTGTAGTAATTTTCTACAATTGATTTGGAAGCAAAGTTCAAGTTATCTACTGTGGTTAGTTGAGCTCCATAGTTTTCCGTAGGTATCGCGGCACCTCTCATGTAATTTTCACATTTGTTTTAAAGAGTGAATAATCATCTCATAACAGGAACCGTGCCAATGCAATGACACTTGAATTATAATGTTCTTAGCTTAGTTGTAATAAGTTCTCAACCTAATGTTAATTCGATGATGTGAAGCCTAAACTAACTTGAAATATTCTCATATTCTTGTTTTACATTTTCACCCCGTATTTTGCATGACCAGTTAAGTGAAGTACCGAAATGTAATAGGTAGCGTGTTGGCTTACTAGACGGGAACTCGTAACTTTTCACTTCTAACATCATGAACAAAAACCACTTCAAAAGCGACTTCATTTCAGCAGTAAAAACTCTGAAAAGTAAATTTGCCATGAAAAGTTTCTTAAATCTGCTGTTCGAAGTCGACATTAAATAGTAGGCTCTGCCACTAAAGGATAAAATTAACACACACAACATGGGTGGTGGTGTGATGGTAGGTTGTAATCCTATCAAAGGAGTTGTAATGATCAATTAAGGAAAAAGTGACCACCAACGAAATACAACAAAGTCGAGTCATTTTTGTAGTCGATCATTGTATTGTATTGTATTGGCAATTGAGGACAATACCTCAACCTATATAGTATTTAACTGCAGCCGTCTAACGTCTTCCTGTCTAACACTTGATAAGCTTCTAGGTGTTTCTTTCTGCAATAAACTAATACATCCAGAAGTATTATTGATATCAAGTATATTTTCTGATTAGTCGCTTTCCTCCTCACACATTCTGCATAGTGGCTTTAAAGCGGTTCCTATCGTATACAAAAGTTCTTCGAAGTGTACAATGCCTCAAGTCTCTTTCCATTAAAAAGTCCAGCTTAAAACGAATCTCAGCTTTCTACATCTAATCTTTGGGCAATTTTATACTTTCAAGCTTATTTATCCATTTCACACAAAAGCCTTGTTGGCCCCGTAGTGGTAAGGAATTTGCTTTTCTGAAAAGTTAACATCACTGTTCATTGCCATGAATTTCTATCCGATCGTTGCGGTTGATAAATACATATGTGTATAGCTCTCTGCAAACAAGAACTAAGCCTAGATTAGCAGCAAATCGGGTTGAATGTTTAATGAAAGCAAAACAGGAATGATCCATTATGGACTGCTATTCCCTAAAGGAACCTACATCTATCTGTTTACTACAGCTCCAAACTTGTCCATGTCGCTTATATCTTTAATAAGACGCCAAAAATTTGTTGTATTTGGTTGGGAAGGTGTGATTGAAGCATTATACAGTGCTGTCTTTGGCTCGGTATCTTCAATATTTTTTAATGACAAACATTGTTCAAATGAAAGTCATCTTCTGATATGTCATGTTATCGTGTAGAAAGTTTTGTGCAAGAATTCATATTCGTATACAGCTGCGAAAGGCCTATAAACTCTTGATGAATTTTTTTAGAAATTTTTTTAACAGTAATGTATTAACAGTAGACTGGCTTTCTGTTTATGTAACCCAACATTGTATTCTGGTTTTTTTTGGTTTAAGATTTAAAAGTCATTCCATTTCCACAAAAAAAAAAAAACAAAATTCATTTTTTTATTCCGGTTTTTTTAAAAAAATGTTTTGTCATCGAAATTTATGCTTGGATTACTTTACTTTACCACTACCACTGTAAAAATTCCACTGAAAGTTTTAAATTCGATTAAATTTTCTCCCGTTTTTTTTGCTCTCTTTTTTATGGCACAGAAAAAACCCAAAAGAAAAATTCTGCATAAAAATCATAAATTTTTGAGTCAAAATTTTTATCACACACACACACACTTGGCAGTCAGTATGGCATTCCATTCGATTCCATTCCAATAGGCTTTTAAAACAGAAAGTAAGGGATTTACGTTCGTTCTCGGGATGTCGTAACAAAAGAAACAAGAAATAAAACAGAAACATGAAAAAATTTTCTTTATTATACAAATAAAGACAGGAAGACAGAAAGAAAGAGGCTTTCGTTACACATGATGTTCAAATTTAAATATTTCCGTGGTTCTTTTACTTTCTTTCTTTTACAAATATTCTAACAATGCGCTCCATTTTCTCTCTCTCTCTCTCTGCCGTACTCTCTCTCACTCTCTTTGGCGTAAATGTAACAATACAAAAAAGGAACATAAGGAAAGAAAAAAGAGCATAAGAAATCCTCTTGTCTTTACACGTTGTAAACAAATTTCATTTCATTTTATTTATGCATTTAAAACTTAACACACACACACATACACACATAGACGGACTTATAGTCCTGTATATCGTATAACAACAGCAAACAAAGGAATAATAACCTCAATGCTCTTTCTTACTCTCTTCCTATTGTGTACGTACGTATGTATGTATGTATGCAAACATATTTACAATGAAGTAAAATGATTTTTATTTATTTTAATCAAAACAAGTGTGCCAATATAAAAACTCTATACACAGCAACAAAGCCAAATTGATAGGGAAAACAATTGAGACGTAGAGAGCGAGAGAGAGAGGAGTGTATGGTATGTGTAAGAAAATTTTATGACCAGCAAAGCATACGAAAATGTTTTTTTTTCCCCAAACAAACAAACTTTTTTAAGCACAGCTGGTGGTGATCTCGTTTTACATACAAATTACAATAAAACAAGCATTCACACTTTTACTTTTACTTTTACTTTCTCTCTCGCTCTCTGTGTTTCTTCTTCTTCTTACGACAAACAGTCTCAGTTTACAAAATGTGTAAACAACATTGTTGCAAACAAAGTGTTAAAGAGTAACCATATGATGCCATTAAATAAAATATTTTTCGTTTTTATTCATTTGGCCATTCGTTAATTTACGACCGCCACTGCCACCTTCACATCGTAATGGTGAATTTTACTGCTGGTCGTGTCCATACATTTTTATATTTTATTTCTCTACTGTTTGTGGTGATGCTTAAATGGCCGCCTTGGTTGCGTTAAATAAAAAATATGGGAATTTATTATTTGCGTGGAGAGGGAGAGAGAGAGTATCGTTACCAAAAAAATAAAGGCTTGTTGTTTTTATGAAATATGAGCTTGTGCTGCGTTAAACAAATATTTACTCACACACACATACACACACACGCATTTGCATGTACCGTTTATTCCATACAACAAGCAAATATTAAATACATACAGTTAAATGTAAACAAAATAAGTAACAGCACACACACATACACAGGCAGACAGATACAAAAATTATTCATTTACATATATGGTACAGTCAGTGACAAGTGAAATTTTAATCTTTTTATACAAGAAACATGAGTCATAAAATTGGTTATGCTAGCAAGAGAAAGAGAGAGAGTAAGAGAGAGAGAGAAAGTGAGATTTAACTATAATGCTGGTGTAACAATAATAATAAAAAGAATTTAAATTGTATCGGAAAAGCACAATAAAATCAAGTGATAAACTTTCTTTAACAAAAATAACTACAGTGGGCTACAGAGCAGACCAATTTTGTATTCAGAGAGCTAAGCGGGGCTGGATTGCTTTACAACACTGGCCACAGAGCAATTTTATATTCAGAAAGCTTAGCGACAAAAATGCTTTACAACAATGTCCTCAATGCCTTGAGATTACAAGTGAATAGAAGTGAGAAATACTTCTTGCGGTTTCATGTCAGGTAGGCACTTAAGTTGACTTTGTAAGTATTATCCGTCACTGTAATTTTATTACTCACTATCAATGGAAAACCAAAAGCCACACACACACACACACCCGCCCTCAAAAAAAATTATTTTCTATATGGTTTTATGGTTGATTTTCATTAAATAATTGCTTTCTCATCTCAATTTAATCGGCTGTCAGTCAATGTCCGTGTGTGTGTGTGTGTGTTTAAACATGTCAAACATAAAATGCACAACACAATTCAAATGCCGCATCAAATAAGGCATAAGCCTCCACACAAACAACACAAAAATGAATGAAAATTTAAATTTTTTTTGGATTGAATTTATTGAATCCTTATGTGTTTGGGATTTAATTTTGCTGGAAAATCTAAAATTGTACACAAAATTGTTCACTTAATTGAAATGTTAATTCGCCGTTGTAGGAGATAGCTGTGTGCGAATCGATATACATTCTGATTCTTGTTATGAAAACTTTCTCAAATCTATCATTCGCAGTCAATGTTAAACTGTAGCTCCCTACACTCATGAATAAAATTAACAAACACAACATGGGTGATGTGAGAAACTATGTAGGTTGTAAACCTGACTAAAGGGTTGTCATGATCAATTAAGTAAGCTAAGGAAGTAAACTTCCATTGGGAAATTCTACCTTCAAGTAAATTTCCAAGGTCCACTTCTCTCATTCAAATAACATCTCATTTTTAATGAGGTTATGTACTATAAATGGCAGCGTAGGTTGTGTGACAAACTAGGTTGTAATCCTGACTAAAGGGTTGTCATGATCAATTAAGTAAGCAAATAAGATCGAATTTAAAACAAAATTATATCTAAGTGGAGTTGTAAAGGATTTATGAATGCTGTATACATAGCCTGTACAATTTTACCAATGAAAACCTTAAAATCATATTCTGACCAGCACACGATTTATGTGGCTTTAGATGGCTGGCAACCAAAAATTATCTTTTTCTTTAATCGAACAGTCAGGTCCTTGTACGCAGACACACATTATTTATGTATCCTTGAAAGTAATTTATTCTTAAAAGAAAATAAAAATTCAATAGAAAAAAAAACAAAAATCTTCATAAAAAATCTGTTTTTCTTGTATTTCTTTATCAGTTTTATCGTGAGTACAAGTGTGTGTGTGTGTGAGTGTAGTTGAATTTATTAACATTTAAAATTAATTTCTTTTCTTACCAGTGGCTGTTTTTATTATAAGAATTTTGTGAAAATGTTTCGTGTTTTCAAATAAAAAATAAAAATTCATACTAAAATGAAAACATGGAATGGAACGCATACACACACATTAAAAATTCCAACAGAAATCCCCAAAAGTTTTTTCTTTTTGAATAAATTTCTCAAAAAAAAAAAAGTTATTGAAAGCAACAGAATTTAATTTCCACTGTAATGCCCTATGGCCTGACTTAATTAATGAAATTCCTTTTAATATATAAACACGTGTATGCATGCATGTGTGTGCGAATGTGTATGTGTATGGTTTAACACATTCTCGATCAAGTGTGAGAAAAAGTTCTCAATGGTTTACAGCAGAGCCCGGCAGCTCTTGCTATTGGTCAGTTGTGCGAGAGCGAAAAATAAGAAAAGAGAAAAATTTATACTCTTAAATTCAGTACAATGCAGGCATGGAAACTTTAAATTTTTAAATGGTGGTATTTTAATTAAAAATATTAGTTTATTAAATTAAAATTTGTAAAATTCGTTTAGACTTCTTTGATTATATTGATTTAAGAAAGCATTTTAGATTAAAATTTGTTTTTTTTTTTGGAAATATACATATTTAATAGAAAACTTTCTGGGATATTCATACTGTACATCCCTGCATTAGCAGAAACATGCGACAACACAACCTCTTTCAATGGATGCTCAAATGAGACTGAGTGTATTTTTGATCGTGAGAGAACATTGTTGTAAATTTAATAATGGCTGACATGCACGCGTGCATAGGATTTGCCGGGCTCTGGTTTACAGGCAAAGAGAGAGAGAGAGAAAGAAAGAGAAAAATAAACGCTATCGTTGTTACTATCTTTAATTAGCCGTTAACCTCTGAGCAGACAGAATTTGCACTTATTATTACACTCTTTTCTTTAGTAGTTATTCTTGGGACATGTGGGGCTTTAATGTATCCCAGGAAGAAACTGCTTGTTCCATATAAAATGCTAGGCAGGATGGGCATCTTGAAATTTGTTAGGATAATAGGCTAAGAGGAGACGTTATAGCGATATCCTATAAAGTTTGAGGGGAGTATAATAGATCATATCGACGCCTCCGTTCTATAACATTCTTAGTCGAAAAAGTGTGTTTTGAGTTATGAGTTCTCAAAGTTTTCACTCGGCATACGACTATATGTGTATTCTAAGTAGATTTTTCCCTATAACTTCGGGACGGATCGGCGCATCTTGACCAAATTTTGACAGTATATAAGTTAGAGAACGTAGAATCTAAAAATTCAAGAACATTAAAAACGTTCTAAGTACACTTAGAACGTTATAGAATGGAGGCGTCGATATGGTCGCAGTATTAAGCAGCATTTACGCAGATTATTGACATTCGTAGTCTTCAGAAAAAAATCTAGTTTGAGGTGTTTTTCCTTTCAGTTCTGTCGTTTTTGAAAGGTTACTGGTTTTTTAAATTTTAAAATTGATTTATTTTTCAATACAAATGTTAGTTGCAAGGGAATGCATCAAAATTTAGCTTCATCGCATGCTACAGAAGCGAAGAATTAAAAAAAGTTCTAAAGATCGGCCAAACACAGTCATCATTGGACTAGAGAAGCCTTTGTTTGACAGCGTATGATTCAGCTTGCCATAATATCTTAATCTGATTTTCAACATCTATTCGTATTCATTATTAAACAAAGAATTTTCATTTTTAAAAATAACTTTTATCTCCTCACTGTTGGCAATTCAATCTTTAACAGTTATGGCAGAAGAATAAAGAAGAAATCAAAAATTAAATCAAATTAACCCAAAAAAAAACAGAAAACGGTTCGTTAATATTATATACATATGTATGTACATCTCAATCCTGTTAAAAGACAGAGCGAGCGAGAGAGAGAAGGAGAGAGAATATTTTCTTTTTTCCAAAAACAAAAACAGTAAAACGAATGCAGACAAACAAATACATAAAAAAAAATTATGATAATAACAATACATTAACATAATAAGGCAAGTGTTGCCAATATGCGATATTTTTTATGCAATATTTGTGCAGATCGACTGTTCTTAACACTGCTTTTATAGGCGATAACAAGGAATGATCCGATCCGATTTATGACAGGAAAGAGTAACTTCTGACACGACTATACCACTGGGCACAAATTCCTCAATATATTCGCCATTTGATTACCACAACTGACATATGATTAATGCCGTGCTAGCGATTTGAACCAAACACGTTTGTTTCTAGAACAAATAGAAATAAACACTACTCACACAGACTATTTCAAAAATTGCCTAAAAGTCAGCCACAAGAGAGTCTTTCATATGAAGCCCTTTTTGATCCAATTTTCGACTAGCTGGGTCTGCGCTTGTAGTCGCCGTAGTCTAGTAGGTGGTGTGTTTGCTTATTACACGTAAATCCCGGGTTCGAACCCCAGGCCAGACATAAAAACGAAACAAAAAAATATTTTTTTGGCGACTTCCTCTCAGCAGATTTCTGGCAAAAACTCTGAGAGTAATTAAACCTGCCATGAAAAAGTTTCTCAAAATCTGTCGTTCGGAGTCAATGTTAAACTGTAGGTCCCGCCATTCAAGTATAAAATTAACGCACACAATATGAGTGGTGTGAGAAGGTAGGAAGTAATCCTGACTGAAGGGTTGTAATGGCCAATTATGTATGTATGTATATATGTATACAGTGAAAGCTCCACTGGCGGACAGCTCTAATAGGCGGACATCTCCGCTAGACGGACGATTTTCTAAGTCCCGTGAATTAGGTCGTATTTTTAGAGCAAATTCATCTCCCCTGGACGGACGCTCTCTTGGACGGACGCGGACACCTGTTTTGCCAAAAACATCTCCCATAGGCGGACAAATAAATATTACAAAAGGCAAAGCTGAGCAATTTTATTGTATTTCGGTTTATCCCCCTTTTATACTATGCGCAATGTGTAGAGATTACATAAATTTTTCTTTGTTGAGTGTGTATTTTTCAACTTAATCAGATTATGTAGCATTACGTAGTGCGGTGATTCCCCGGTTTATTATTTTATGTAATGTGATGTTCATAGACAAAATCTAAATTGTGATTCCCCTTTTTATTTTGGTTTATGTGATAACTGATGGATGGCCAGTGTTCACGCTGGCCACCCTACTTCTAAGTTTAGATTTAAGTTTTGTTTAAGCGTATAAACCACCCCTGTGTTAGTATAAATTAATTGTGAATTATAAAGAATTAAATAGAAAAGAATCAATACCCGATCAACCCCCAACCCGAAAGGTACGTTTATGTACATAGAATAAATCGTTTGAATATTAATACTAATACCTTTTGTATTTTATTTCCCCGCAATCTCGCCAAATATTTTATTTTGGAGCTTTACCCCAATTCCCCCCGAAACATTTGGTCCAATCGAGCCGGATCATCGCCTTAATAAAATAAAATATTTGCGAGACTCTATTTGCAGATTGTCTCCAGGATCGCCATACTTGGTGTTGTTGTTGGATAAATCACACCCCCTTCTTTTTTTTAATATAATTGGTAGTATTTAATTATTTTACAAGGTATGTAAAATATATTTTATTTGTGGTGCGAAAGAATTTATTTATTTAAAACGAATAAAATAGTGAAGTGTAAGAATATAAAGTGAAAATTTAATGTGCGTTGTTGTTGTCGGAAAGCAATAAATAGAAACAAGAACAAATGCATTGGTGTTCCTTTATTTTCTATAAGTAAGAAGTGCACAAGTGTTGTTTTTTTATTTTTTATTTACTGTTTTTTGTAAATAAACAATTTATTGCTTTCTACGTAAAGTTGCCAATTTTTGCTAAGCCGCTGTTAATAATTTTCGATTGTTGACATTATTTTTTGCGTTTTTTTTTTCGGCAATTATTTTATATTCTTACGCTTAAATTAAAATTGTTTGAACCTTTTCGAAAAAGTTGCGATAATTTTTAAGTATATTTTAAATATATTTACACTAATATAAATCGTTATACATATACATTTTTTTAATATTTTTAATTAATTGTGATATTTTAACACAATAATACATACAAATACTTTTTCCCGATTTTTTTGAAATAATATTTTAATTTTAATTACTATATAGAATAATTGTATTTATTCGAAATCAAAATATACCTTTTTGAATTTGTTGATTTTTCGTAACCCTCTTTTACGACTTTTGTGCCCTTTTTTAAATATCTCGACTATTTCTTTAAATTTTGTATTTGAAGGTGATATTTTCACACACTTCCGTTTGATTTTTCGGTTTTTTTTCGATACCCCTATTTTTTTTTGGAGATTTCCTTCATTAAAATTCCTTTAAATCGAAATTTTCGAACAATTTTTCGATTTTTTTTTTTTTCCTCTATAAGTCAATTATAAAACCCGAATTTTGATAAAAAAAAAATGGCCGCTTTAAGAAATTTAATTAGAAATTATAACCGGTTAAGCGATTTGGAAAGCTTTATTCAGGCTATTCCGCGAGAGGAACATTCGGTTCACTCTCTAGGTGTTCATCGGCAGGAGTTGACCCGTTTGTGGGAAGTCTTTCGTGACAGTTACGAAGACTTATTGGAAAATGCCGAAGACACCAAAGTCTCAACAAAGGACACGAAGTCCAAGTATATGTCGGGATATACCTTGTATTTTCAATCTGCCTCATTAATTGACGGATTAATTGATAGCCTTAAAAGTAAGGCCGCGAACCCAATTGTTAACACCGTCCCCATTCACCTTCCCCCATGCGACACCCCAACCTTTTCTGGCGATTATGCTTCTTGGCCAACATTTAGAGATATGTTTTCGGCCATTTACGGAACTAACCCCCATATTGGAAATATTCAAAAGATGTATTATCTTTTACAAAAGACAGAAGGTGAGGCTAGGGACATTATTCGAACGTGCCCCATGACGAATGATGGTTTCGACATGGCTTGGCAGAATCTCGTCGATCGTTACGAGAATAAAAGAGTATTGGTCAATTCTCAATTGAAAACTCTTTTCAACCTCCCTTCCATTTCCAAAGAATCTGGCCCTTCCATTAAAAGTTTGCAACGGACAATTAATGATTGCATAACAAATTTGTCGTTCTTGGGCATAGAAACGAAAAATTGGGACATAATTTTTGTGTACATTTGCTCCACGAAACTCCCCGAACACACCCTAGGTCTTTGGGAACAATCTCAAGGTCCTTGCTCAGACCTGCCTAAGTGGAGCAACATGGATGCATTCCTGACTGCCAGATACCGAACTCTGGAATCTGTTTCTGATATTATTGGCAACCACAATTTTACCCAAGCTCATAACCAAAGCAGCTCTGGTATCCCCCGAAAATTCAGAACTTATGAGACTGTCGCCCCAAATACATCCCAAAGAATGTGTCCAATTTGTAGTCAGAACCACCCGCTTCGTTTATGTTCTGATTTTCTGAGAATGTCGGTTAGTGAACGCATATTATCTGTTCGAGATCATAAGTGTTGCACGAATTGTTTGGCCGTTTCTCATGAGTCAAAAAGATGCCAAAGCTCTAACGTTTGCTATATTTGCAAACAAAAACATCATTCGCTACTTCATCGTACCGAATCTTCCCCCCGGGAGGAACCGAGGCCTGGAACTTACCCCGCTAACCCTTCTACCCCTGATAGTTCTTCAGAAATCCCTCGGCCTTCTCCTGCACAAAAGCGAAATGAAGTGGATAATGGCCCATCTACATCCGCTGCTGCTCGATCTTTCCAAAACTTTTCTACCCGTTTACAGTCCACACCGTCTTCAACAGTTCTGTTAGGAACTGCCCAAGTTAATATAAAGTTGAATAATGCGATGTTTTCTGCGAGAGCTCTGATAGACCCAGCGTCTCAAGCTACGTTCATCTCTCGAAAGTTGCAACGGAAGCTAGATCTTCCAACCTATTCGGCACCTGCTGCCACTGTTGTGGGCCTTAATGGCGCAGTAGTAGCAAAGTCAACGAAAGTTTGTAATATTTCGCTAGGATCTCCTATTGATCCCTCGTTTAAATTGACCACGGAAGCATATGTTGTTGAAAAGCTCACTGGTCAGTTACCCACATGCTCATTAGCGGAGCATGCTGATACACCCGAACTTCCGTTGACAGATTTTAAATACGCCCATATGGATTTGCTATTAGGTGGAGATGTATACTCCCAGATAATGCTGTCTGGAGTTCGAAAAGACCCCAGAAACCCTTTGATTGCCCAACAAACCGTTTTCGGTTGGGTTGTGACTGGCAAAATACGTCAGTCAAATTCTTTTCCCTCTAAGTCCAAATCCCCTACGGACTTGAGTCTTGGTCCATCTCGTAAGGGTAAATTTGTTCAAAATTTGAGATCCGATTGCTACCGAGCCCCGAAATTGAAACCTAAATCGAGGAAGTTATTGGGGAATACCCTTCCCTAGACCACAGTCTATTTTATTATACTCCTGACCAAGTTCACTATTTACCCCATCATATCGTTTTAAGTCCCAAAACTCATTTTTCCTCTTACGCATCCATATAGTTCCGAATTTTTGAAATTGTCAGACGCCAGCACCGCTAAAACTCTGGGTTTCCGTTGGAATGCGAGCATTGAAACATTTTTCTTCAAGCCAGCTCCAACGCCCTATTTCTCTATAGTCACAAACCGTTCTGTCTTCTCTCAAATAGCCGAAGCTATTTGACCCCGTTGGGTGAGTGGCACCTAAAATCGTAGTTGCTAGGATTATTTTATGCGACATATTTGTTAAGGCAGAACAGATTGGGACGAATGTTTGGAACCCATGACGTTTAACAGATGGCTTGAGTTTGTCGATGATTACTCGTACATCGACAGGATTAACATCCCCCGTTGGGTTAATTTGAACCCTCAGCGTGAACTACTTCATGCAAGTTGTGATGCTTCTGAGAAAGCATATGAGACCATTCTGTATAGTAGAGTCCTAACCCCGTCTGGTGAATTTGTCACCCACTTGCTCGTTGCCAAAACAAAGGTTGTGCCTGTAAAGTGTAAACTTTACCCCGTTTAGAGCTCTGCTGTGCAACTCTGTTGGCAAAAAATGGTACTTTCACTTCGTAAGAAGCTGAATTTTACCAGATCGGAAGTCTTTGTGGGACAGTTTCGACTGTCGTTCTGTCCTGGCTTCAAAAAACCCCCGTGCCATTGGCTAACTTTTGTGGCATATCGAGTATCGTTTATCGTGGACCAGGTAGGCACTGACATTTGGAATCACGTGGATTGTTGTTGTCGATTTGTTGTCATTCCTCATAACAAATTACCCCTAGCGATTGGCGATTTGGTCGAATCCAATGGATTTATTTCGTCCCTGATTCGAAGTGCGAGTGGCTGCAAGTGGCGTTCTAATGCGGCCAATTGTGAAGCTCGTGTCGCTTTCTAATCTAAAGCAGTACTAATTCGTTTTCTCGCCTTCTCTTGTGTGTTTGTCGTTTTATTTACAGAGAATCTAATACCCCGCAGGCTAATTTTCGAACGCCTAAGAGACAAACTCATCGGAAAAAGCTGGCAACAAGAAGGAACCCACTCACATCAAATGGAAAAGCAGAGCACAACCCACAACCAGGCTCTCATGTCCAGTACCAGCTAGAAACTATATTTCTTATATTATACCAGAACTACTTTATTTTTATGAGCAAATAATATTGTAATATTAATCTAAATATACCCTGAATTGTTAAATTTGATCTCTGGCCAGGTGACTTCTCGGTCCTCTTGTTGCAATGTTGCAAGGGGGGCGGGATGTTCACGCTGGCCACCCTACTTCTAAGTTTAGATTTAAGTTTTGTTTAAGCGTATAAACCACCCCTGTGTTAGTATAAATTAATTGTGAATTATAAAGAATTAAATAGAAAAGAATCAATACCCGATCAACCCCCAACCCGAAAGGTACGTTTATGTACATAGAATAAATCGTTTGAATATTAATACTAATACCTTTTGTATTTTATTTCCCCGCAATCTCGCCAAATATTTTATTTTGGAGCTTTACCCCAATTCCCCCCGAAACAGCCAGTTAATTAGATACTCTGACTATAAATACATATCTACGTATGCACAATGTATATGAATATGAGGAAAATAAAAGTGAATGAAAATATTTTTAAAGATTATTTTTTATCGCAGTTATCGTTGGCAACAAATAATATACAGGTAGATATGTATTTGTTAAATTTTTCCTGAAATATTTTAACATAATATCCCTTGGACGGACATCTCCCCTAGGCGGACAAAAATGCCTCGACGGTCGGTGTCCGCCTATGGGAGCTTTCACTGTATATGGGTCTGTGCTAAAAGAGAACATGAACGATTTATATTGCCGAAAGAAGTGAAAGCGAGAAGATTATGATAAAAGTAACACATAAAGTTTATGGAGAAACTCAAAATTAAGTTGTACCCCTCCAATGAAGCTGTTCATTAACAATTTACTGTACGATCTCTAAAAGTATATCAATTTAGTTGGCTATTCAGTAGATCGTTGGCTTAAAGTCAGGGTATGAGGATAGTTCACGAGCTAACGGACGAGCGCTAAAAATGCCCCACGGCTTGTGTTGGTGTATCTTCTCACCCAAAAGATTTTTTTATGTCGTGGTTATAGGAAGAAGTCGCCATATTCTAGGCGGCAGTGTGTGGATTTATTTTACCTAAAAACTGTGGTTCGAACCCTAGCTCAGATATATCAAACAAAAACAACATATTTCTTCCGGCGACTATCCCCCAGTAGTCTTCTAGCAAAAATTTCTGAAAATAAAATGAAATTCCCATGAAAATCTTCTCCAAAATCTGACTTTGGGAATCGACTTTAAACTGCAGGTCCCGACACTCTTGGACAAAATTAATGCACACGACATGGTGTGAGAAGCTTGGTTGTAATCCAGACTAAATTATTGTAATGACAAATTTTGTTCTTCATATTTTGTTTTGTTCTAAATGTCTGAGCTGAGTATTGAACCTCGGGTTCACACGTCTAATAAGCCAATAAATACACTACCTGCTAGACAGACTACGGCGACTTCAGGAGAAGCCTGATATTAACAGATCTTTTAACCAGTTACTGCAAGCTAAAAAGCGGTTATACGAAGTGGAAATCGCCTTGGGCTCAATATGTAGATTCTGTGATGAAGAGAATCAATTATGAGAACATTAATGGCTTTCAAAAACAAACATCAGGGCCTGTATAGAATACTAGGCAGAGCGTTGTCCTATTCGTTGCAATACCAATTAAGTCGTTTGTCTTACAGAAACAGATGCTTAGTAGTTGAAAAAATTGAAAAAAAAATTAAATCTCACCCTTAAACGATCCAAAATATCTTTCTAGTTGTGTGTTAAAAAAAAACGCCAAAAACAGTGTAAAATTCATTGTGTATACAACATTCTTAATAACCTTCTCAGGCAAAAGCATATGTATGTGTGTACACAAACTTGTGTAAACATTCACCATATACACACTCGCTCTCTCTCTCTCTCTGGCAGTACAACGGTAATGGATTATTTAAAGCAGAACAAATAATGAAAACAAAACAAATACAAAAGCAACTGAGGGAACGACGTAACGACAAGGAAAACAAATACAATAACGGTATTTTATTACATTTTTTTATATCTTCTTCTTTTTCATCTTCTGTGTATAAAATGAGCAACAATTACATACAATTACACAGAATGATAAATTACATTTAAATTGTTTACTTTATTGAGTTTCTTTTTTATTTTTCTTTTGTTGTTTTCTTATTTTTTTTTTTACCCGGCCCAGCAAGGGAATGTTATTTCATATGAGAGGAGCGAAGAGAGAAAGGATGTGAATATGAATGTGAGCATAACTGTGTCTACAATTATTTGTTTTGCATATGATTGAGTAATAATGCTCAGCAAATGATACATACACATACACACAGGGACATACAGGGAATCTTAATGTGAAATTAAAGTCTCTCCCTTTTTTTTTTTGTTTTTGTTTCATATTGTTTGAGAAACTTTAAACACAAGCCATTAATATTCCTTAAGAAACATTGAAATGACATGCAGAAATATGCTGTCGCCATGGAATGTCATGAATAATTTCAGCGTTTTAAATTTATTTTTAAATTTTTTGTCGTTATTACGTTTATTACGGTAATAATTGTTATTAATTAATAAAAAAAATCCTTTGGTTTAAAGAGAAAATTTCTTAGACCAAGAGAGAGAGAGTTGTAATAACAACTCATAAAAATTTATGTTTCAACTCTAAAAGCTTGCTGTATGCTTAGCATTAGCAACGAGAAACTGAGAGTGACTGAAAGCACGGGAGAGAGAAGGGAGTATACGATACTAATTACTTTCTTTATGCCTTCTGTTGAGTCGTTTATTAGTCTGCTAATTAGAAATACCGAACATTAAAGAAAACAAAAGAGAATATTTAAGACAACATTAAGGTTTTAATGTTGTTGCTGCTGTCGTTGACTTCATCATGAGCTATGTTTAGTTTAAATAGCATTAAAGACGCTTAACATAGCTTAAATTGTTTCAGTTTTAATGGCGTAATACACACACACACACACACACACACTGGAAATTGATTCCCTAAAGGATAATGATTTAATGGCTTAAAAATATGCGAAAATAAACAATAACAACAACAACAACTACTGCAACAAGTTAATTTAATAGTAAACTAGTAAACAGTGAATGTTTTCGAGCAGCAAAATGTTTTGAAGGGAGGAAATCATTCGCAGCTTACACTGTAAAGCATTATTTTTAAATACATATTTATTTTATTTACTTTACTTAATTGGATGTTAACAATCCGATTATCGAATTCCGGCCTGCCTTAGCATTTCCTTCCATGCGCCTCCGTTTCTTACGCGCCTTTGCCACTTGGTCACACCAATCGACGACAAGGCTTTCTTGATTTGGTCCTTCCGATGCAGACAGGGTTCTCTCCAACAACTTCCCCTAACACCCACATCAAACATCCGTCTCGCTGGAGAGTACCCTCTTCCATTCGAATGACATAGCCGAGTCGCTGGATCTTAATACGCTGCACAAGCTCCATATTGTTGAGAAGCTAATACAGCTCATTATTGGATGGAATGCGGAAATCAGTGCCAACTCGCACTGGACCGAAGATCTTACGAATGAATTTTATCTCGAATACTCTCAAGGCTATTGCATCGATGCTTAATAGAGTCCATGCTTTTGAACCATAAAGAAGCACTGGCAGGATGAGGGACTTGTAGGTGTAAGTTTCAATTGCTTATAGCAACACGGGTTTAACCCTTAATAAATGCATTGCAGTCCACTCTGTCACGCATCTTTGAGCCGTCAGTATAAAGTGCAAGGATCCCTTCGGAAATCTTCTGATTTTTAAACCAGGGACTTCTGGTTTGAATTGAACGATTTATTTATACTCGACGCGCATGCGTTTATGTCTGAACAGAATAGCAGCATGTCCAGGTTAAGCCAGGATTCGACTACATTGAGTCGTACTGGCACCAGCTTAATCCTCTGCTTTAATACGAGATCAGAGGAATTCCAATTGAGTGTAGCTAAAGCGCGTAAAATGGGTTCAATAAAGAAAACTAATGCAGAATTTTCATGAGAGCTTTTTGAAATTAATTCAAGCCACCATTTTGTTAAACGTAAGGCCTACTGTCTTTCGTAACAGCTTACGTACTTATGTACGTTACAAAATGTCATAAATTTTAATTCGTCTCATTTTCTCCCATCATCTCTGCTATCTCTTAAGATTATTAATTAATTGTACATTGCATTGAAACTGCTCCACATGAGGACTATAAACAAGTTTATCACTTGTGATTGCGCATTAAAATTAAGTAGAGTTAGTTTACCCATTTTATGTTTCATTTGCATTCTTATCCATTGTTTAACTGTTTTTAGTGGCAATAAATGAAGCTTCCGATAGGCAACATTTCTAAATACACTCACAAATCTTTGCTTTACGCCTGTTATTCTTGCCCTTGCACTCTACTGTACTTGTATGCGTCGCCAATACCAATCGATGATGGCAAGAATTCGTTGCAATCACTGGTTTTATTATTCTTTTCTGCTTTTAGTTTTTTTCCTCCTCTCTCCCGCTCTCTCTCTCTCTGCATGCCTCTTTTTGCTTAATTGTTGTTGTTGCTGCACTGTTTTTATTATTTTCTTCTACTGTTTAGTACATACACACTCTCTTCAATTGAGTATTTAACGGTCAATTGATAAGAAAAACTAGCTGCTCTATTAACTTTTTACACACACACACACACACAGTGATTGGAGATTGAGATGATGCTTGTGTTGTCGTCATCATCATGTACAATAATTGCTCTACAACAACTACAACAATAACAATGAAACAGTTTTCTAGTTTTAGAAAACATTGATTGTTACACACACACATGCATACATCCACAATAGCTTAGTCATAAATGAGCGAAAGAGAGAGATAAAAAAACGAATCATAAATGCCAAGTATTTAGAAATCTAAGTGTGTGGGTGATGATAAACAAGTACTTTGATTATGACGATGTAATCCAACAGTATTGAGCATAATTATAGCAGTAACATGAAATTTTTTTCCCTCAATTACTTGCTTAATTGGCGATTAACAACCCGTTATAGGATTTCCGACTGATTTAACACAGGCGTTTCTGCTTTTTGCATGCCTTTAGCAGTTGGTCACACTAATCGATGACAAGGCTTTGTCGAGTAGGTCCTTTCAAGAGAGATAAGGTTGTCCTCTATGCCAAATTCCGCAGATTCCCGCATCAAATACCCGTCTTGCCGGAGCATCCTCCTCCACTCGAATATTATTAATACGCTGCACAACGTCCATGTCGTTGAGGAGTTCATACAGTTCACTATTGGATCGGATGCAGAAATCATCGCCAAATCTTACGCAGAACTTTTCTCGCGAATATTCTCAAGGCTGCCGTATCAGTGCTTAATTGTGTCCATGCCTCTGTGCTATAAAGAAGCACGGAGAGGATGAGTGTATGGTAAAGTATTAAGCCGAAAGTCAATACCATTCGTTTCATGTGACCTTGCGTTACATGCGATTCTTGCATTTTATGCGGTTTTTATTGCAAGTAACACAAAATGCGTTTTATGCGGCTGATTTTCTATTCCCACATCAAACAGACGTCTTTCCGGAGAGCATCCTCTTCCATTCGAACGGCGTGGCGGAGTCAGCGTAGCTGCTGGATGTTAATCCGCTACACAACGTCCATGTCATTGGGGAGCTAATGCAGCTCATTACTGAAACGGCTGTGGAAATCTTCGCCAACTCGCCCTGGAGTGACGATTTTATGCAGGATTTTTCTCTCGAATACTTGCACGACTGCTACATTGGTGCTATATAGCTTTCATGTATCTGCGAATGAAAGAAGGAAAGGGGAGGATGAGTGTATAAGTTTCGTCGTACAATTGCCTACTGAGACCATACGAGCAGCTCCTGTTGACAAGAATGATCCTACGTTGCCTACTGAGACGATACCAGTAGCTCCTGTTGACAAGTATGATCCGACGTTTGATCTCTAGACTGAGACACATTTTTGCTGAAAAAGCGGCGCCAAGATAAACGAATGCACTGACAGTAAAGAAAGTTTCGTTACCGGACGTAATCTAAGATTTAATACGCCACATGTCTGTACTTGTCGACATTATTGTATGACGGAATAGTTAATATCGGGGTCACAATGGGACCTTATTTGTCCTATGCAAGCTATGACCTTTGAGCCGGCTGTCAATTCAACATAACCTAACTTTTTTAAATTTTTTATTCGCGATCATTTAATCAAATTAACCTCATAGGTTAAAAGAACAGAAGCCGCATTTAAATTGTACATACATTTCTTTTGCTTTTAAAAATCTCTTACTTTTGTATCATTTTATGCCAACCCTCATATATACATATGTATGTTTATTTAATCTCTCGTCCTTATTTCACTTTAACTGGCCCTTTATTATCAAGTATGTAAGTGTCTGTCCTGAAAATAGTATCCGTTTTTATCTTTACGTGCGATTAGTTTTCTGTGGTTTTATGCGCTCGTTAAGTGCAAATAAATAAGTTTCTTTGAAAGTCTGCTAGTGGGTGGTGAATTGCTTTCAAATGTACGGCACGGACGGACAGACAGACGAACATAAAAATCATTTTTATAAGAGTTTAAATCAAATATGATTTCTTTTTTCTCTCTCTACTTTGTATTTAGTTTTTCTGTTGTTGTTACAATGTTGTTAGTTTTTCTTTAAATATAATTTATTAGTTTTCTTTTTATTTTTCTTTCCATTTTTCTTTTTTTGTTTCGATTTTCTTTTGAAAGCGACAAAAACCCAGCCAGAGTACGGAAAATAGTAGCAACAGCAGGAGCAGCACTTTGATGGGAATAACTTTTTCAATAAAGAAAACTTTTTCTTCATGTTTTTTTTATTTTTATTTCATTCAGTTTTTGTTCTCTCTTTTCTTGTTGTTTTTCTTCTTTATTTTCTATTTATATTCTCTGATACTTTGTGTATTACAAATTAAATTTCAATATGCAAGCGTTGCCGACAGAAAGCTGCAACCGACACTAAAAGAAATGCAAGAAAGTTAGATGGATAGACGGGTATTTTATTTAATCAGGCTTCTGATGTTAACCTCTCTTATGGACTGCCTGATTACTACAGTGCTTTCCAAGCCGAGATGATGACAATTTTGAAAGTGTTATAATGTTTGTTGGGTAATTGGATTTTCCCTGACAAACTCTTGGTTTTACTGGGACATCCAGACTGCTATTAAGTCTCTTACGAATGTAGTTTCAGTGTATATTCTTGTCCATGAATGCTCAGGATTTCTTAGGAAAATTTCAAATCATTCAAACATTCCGGGACAAAGAGATATCATTGGAATGGTCAGCTGGCCAGAGTCGGTACGCAGCTCACAATCTACCATATGTTACAGAGCATAGATACTATTCCGATTGCCTCAGTTAAATCGAATAATGTGCGCTCGTTTCACAGAGAGCCTCAATCTCATTGGTGGCAGGAGGGTACATGCATTATTGCTAGAGTCTCTGCTGGAGACAAATAGATAAGAAGAGGACCCAGGCTCACTTCCATAATTAAATCGCATGACCATCCATTGCACAATAGTGATTCTAACGGAGCATTGTCCTTTTGGTAGGCATGGCAAAAGACTTGGCATTCCGACAAATTACTTCTGCCGCAGCTATGGGTCTGAGTAGAACGAAAAGACTGTCTTTCAACTCATTTTCCAGTGCCCTGCTCTTGTCATGAAGTGGCAGATTTTTTTGTTCTATCACTTTCTGACATACTTGACGGCGTTCTCGCTTATAAAGATTGCTGCAATAGCAAGATTTATTTTGGACTACATACATACATACATAATTGGCCATTATAACCCTTCAGTCAGGATTACGGCCTAGCTTCTCAATACTACTCATGTTGTGTGTGTTAATTTTATACGTGAATGGAGGGACCTACAGTTTAACGTCGACTCCGAACGAAAGATTTCTGAGAGACTTTTCATTGCAGGCTTATTTACTCTCAGAGTTTTTGCCAGAAATCTGCTGAGAGGAAGTCGCCGAAGAAATATTTTTTTTGTCATATTTCGTTTTGATGTCTGGCCTGGGATACGAACCCGGGCTTTACGTCTAATAAGCCAACACACTACCTACTAGACGACAGCGGCTAGTCCGACTGCCTCAGTTAATTTGGATAATGTCCGCTCGTTTTACGAGGAACCGTAATCTCGTTGGCAGCAGAAGGGTAAGTACAATATTTCTGGCGTCTGCTGGGGACATACGGCTGCACAATAGCGATTCTAAAGGACCACTGTCTCTTTGGCATTCTGTGAAATGACTTCTGCCGGAGCTATGGGTCTGGGGAGAACGAGAACCAAAACCTCCGTCTCTTCATGACAAGATCAGGGCACTAACACTTTCACCTCATGTGTCTCCGTCCATTCACGATACTTTCACCTCATGTGTTGTAGCACTGATCTTGTCGTGAAGAGACAGAGGTTCTCTGTTCTCTCATTTTATGACATTCCAAACCGACTTCTCAAATATGAAAATTGCTGCAAGAGTTATTTTGGATTAATGGGCCTAAATGCTGGCGTAAGTGGGAATCCGTCAACTAGCCCTACCTAGATGGATAGACTTGCTGCCGAATGATACGAGAATGCAAGACATTGAGCCTGCAAGTAGAAAAAGAATTGCAACAAAAATATCTTGAATTTCTGTTTGGGTGTCCCCACAACACCTCTTGATCTTTGCCTGTCCGCCATTAGTAGCTTTCAAAGTAGTTTGTGTGCGAACGAACGAACATTTTACGATTTTTAGTTAATTTCATAATGCTGATACTGCTGCTGATACCGCTGCTGATGCTGATGATAATGATGACGATGCCGGTGATGATGATGACATTTTATTTGAAATACACTCAGAGAAAATGCAATCAAATGTTACAACATAAAAAGCGTTTGAGAAACATGAAGTTTTTTTTCTTTTTTTTTAATTTTTCAAAGTGCCAGTGCTGTCAGTCAGTCATCTTGCGAATTGCAATTGTTTAATACGGTGTGGTTGGTGGGCGTTTGCAACTTAATTTCTCCAAAGAATTATTAAAGTTTTCTTTTTTATTTTCCCTTTTGTTTTTTCGTTTGTTTGTTATTATTATGATATATAAAATGAATGGTTTTCTTTATTTCGTTTTTTTTTTGTTTCAAAATATTGTTTTTTTATTGTTGTTATTATTGCTGTTGTTTTAATCATTTTGATGGGAATATTTAAAATTATGAGCGGCGATTATTGCTTACAGAGGGGATTTGTATGAAAAGTTGAAAAAAGTTAATAATCTTCGTTTAGTTTACTGGTTGCTGCTTGTAATACTTGCACGATTCTTAAGCTTTCATCGTATGAGATATTAGCTAAGAAGCCTTGTAAGTCTGGTTAAAATATTTTAAAATTGCCTTTTCAATAGAAGAGTATTAAATAAATAATGTGAAGAATATTTCTTTTTGTTTGCAGAATAATTAGTTTTAATACATGCATACACAGCCGTTTATTGTATTTTCGATTTTCTTTCTTTTTCAGGAACGAAATTAATAACAACATTTTACACTGCTCCCTCCCTGCTTTGTCCACAATATAAAGACGATTTTCATTCTCGAATGATCGCCACCTAAAAGAGGTATTTATTTTAATTTTTCTTTTGTCAAAATATATTTGAAGGAACTTTATTCAAAAGCTACAATCCATAGTTATTTAAAAAGAAGTATTTTCTGTTGAAGTAAACAATAAATTTTTGTTTTAGTTGGTTGCCCTCGGTTATATCGGGTTAGTTTAAATGGCCTTTAGAAAATACCACGAGTGTTAATAAGACATTAAGATACCGTTTTAACATCGTTTCGCACACGTTTGAGTTTCTGACAACTCAAATACATTTTATCAGATTGAAATACCAAATGAGGTCAAATGGTCGTGATTTTTATGGGCTGGACAGTCACTGCAATCTGCATCAATCGAGCATGATTTAAATTCGTTTTGTCCACAATATTTAAATGGGGAAATTTGGATGTATACCTACAGACAGGCTTTTAAAAACTGGCGCTATTTAAGACACAGACTACTCTACTCAGAGTCACTCACTATTAGTACAGACATACATACATACATACATAATTGGCCATTACATCTTTTCAGTCAGGATTACGGCCTAGCTTCTCACACCACTCATGTTGTGTGCCTTAATTTTGTTATACTTGGGTGGCGGAACCAAGTTTAAAGTCGACTCCGAACGACAGGTTTTGAGAAACTTTTTCATGGCAGATTTATTTGCTCTCTGAGTTTTTGCCAGAAATCTGCTGAAAGGAAGTCGCCTAAGAAGAAATATTTTATCATATTTTCGTTTTGATGTCTGACCTGGGATTTGAACCGTGGCTTTACGTCTAATATGCCAACACACTAGCTACTAGACTACTGCGACATTAGTACAGACACTGATGGAAATCTTATGTTGCGGATATATTAGACCACAGGGCCAACGGATGTCTATTAACCGCCACAACTAGCTAAGTAGATGCTAACAGACAGGAGAATAGTTTTCGGTCTGCCTCGTATAGTGACTAAATCCATACGATCAGTACAGTACAGTGTACAGTAAGTACAGCTATAGTGTAGATATGTTCCATCTGTTGTAATTTTTGAACAAACAATGTTTACAGACCCCATAGGATTCAAGTTCACTTCCCCTGCAACTTGCTCTTTCAAAGTACTTGTCGAAAATGCAAATCTTACTTGACAGTATAGGAGATGCCATATAGTCTGTGTAGCGAGTCATTTTTTCATATGCCAACTTTTCATTTTCACTATCTGCTACTCAAATAAACATTAGGCGAGCAAATATAGACTCTGCATTTTCAGTTCAATGGCTAGATTGTAATGCTCTCTGGTAAGAAAAAGATATACGCCTGGTTGTCAATGACAATACGGATGAGCCCACGCACTTCATTTATTCTTGACCTACAGAATCGCATACCCAAGATTTGCCGCAAGCTATATATGTATGTACCTTCGAATTAACAAAAAAAATTAGATAGAAAGGGAGAACATGGTAATAGGGAACCATAACGACCCCTATCAACACGATTAAACTGTGGTAAGCCGCTAAGATATGTCATTAGTCAACATAATCGTCTGAGAATCAAACAAAAACTGAGCGCGTAAAAGAGATTAAATTGTGGTTAAATTTTTCGGAAATTATAATTGACAGAACGATAGACAGAAGCTATTAAAATATGTTACAAGTAGGGAGAGAAATAATTCGCGTTTGATTTATTAGCAGAGTTATAAACCTTAAAGTACCATCACATTCACTATGAATTCAAGAATTACATGAAGATTGTAGAACCTTACCCCAAATAGATGGTGGTTGCGATTGCCTATAAATATTTGTAATTATTTAACGACAACAACAAAAGTTAATAAAAAATAATGAAATTGTTTCGAATCTTAATCAGCATCAAATTACCGCAGACAACTGTCTGCGTATACACGTGAGCGTATGAGTATTATTTTTTGTGTTTTTGAAAATGAATTCAATATTCCGCATACGCCATGACTGAGAATGAAAGACAGAGCGCATGAATGCGACATTCTACTTTTTCAGTTTTATTGCATTTATAATCTTCAAATAAATTTAAATTAAATATGCGCATATTGAAATAAGGTCTTTGAAAGCAAAACTTATTTCATTACTTGGCAGAGAATTATAATATTGTGATAACTGTGTTGTATACACCATTCAAGAAAATTGAGGACACCTTCTCTGTCCTGCTAATATCTGCTATCATAGTGTTACGAAAATGAGAAATCAATATACTCGTGTTTTGCTTTTACATCGCTTAACATTAAAATTATAAACAGAAGGCTACAAAAACAAAAACAATGCAGTAAACAAACCTGGAAACAAATTATCGTATTACTTAATACAACAACAAACACCAGCATAAAAATGTGGTAAACGAGTAAACAAAAAAACAACAACAAACACCAGCATAAAAATGTGGTAAACAAGTAAACAAAAAATACAACAACAAACACCAGCATAAAAATGTGGTAAACGAGTAAACAAAAAAACAACAACAAACACCAGCATAAAAATGTGGTAAACAAGTAAACAAAAAATACACCAACAACATTACAATAATAAACGTAAATAATGATGTTTACATTTATAGAGATTTCGAGAAGGCTAGGTCATGACCGTTCGCTCTCCAAGAACATCCATCAGGCTGTTTACATTGCCATTTAAAAGTCAAGGCAAAGCAGGCGACTGAGTTAGTGAAGTTCAGTCAGTCTTGCGTGAAGACGTGGTGAGTCTGAAGAGAGTAATGATGGTTTGAAGATATCCATTATAAAGATCTGTCAAATAATTGTCTATTAATTGTTATTGTTTATGCAAAAGGTCTAAACAGAGGAATAACAAACGAAGCAATTGTTGTTGTTTACATCAAGTTGTGAAGAGTGGCACGCAGAATTGTACGAATAATAAAGAATTTTAATCAAATCACGAATTTATTTCTATTTTATTTGCAATTAAATATTTTTTAAAAAGGTAAAAACATAACAATAGATACAAAACTTCGACTTGGAGGCTGTCTGCTGCAGTTTTTTGCTATCTGCAGACAATTCCCAATGTGAAATATTTTACATGACTGCCTAAGACCCTGTATTATCCCTTGATGCAATATCATTGTTTTATGTTGGAATTCTGATCTTAGTGTTGGCATTAAAGGCTTGTTTAAAATTCTTTCAAAATTTTTGTCCTTCAAAATACTTCTAAGAATTCCTCAAGGCCGAACTATGAAACCTTTTCGTTTGAATTGTATGCAACACACAAAACATGAGAAATTTCAACAATTATTTCCATCTGTAAAGGCATTTCAATGCCATTTAATGTTTGCCCATTTATGACAGACGGCAAAGGACTTAAGAGTCAATGAAATTAATGAAGAAAAGAGTAAATGAGTGAGTGAGTGAGTGACAGTCACCTTAATACCTGAGGAATTATGTTTAAGATGACAAACAAACAGAATTTGATTTCATGGATGCCAAAACGAACCATAATAACTACGCCTTAAAGGATTATAAATTTCAGACTAATTTGGGACAATAATTTGAATAATTTTTTAAGGATTTACGCACACACACGCATTTTTCTGTTTAGCATTCAGGATTAAAAAAAAAGATATTCTCGAGACATAAAAATTAGAAAAGCATGTGGCAGATTATTGCTGTTGTAAAGAATTATTTTATTTTCTCTTCTCTTTTTGGATTTTGGAAAAAATAAAAAATAAAAACAAAAACAAAAAAAAACGGATTTATTTTATAAAAAAGGAGAAACGAAATTTATTACAAAATTTAGATTTTTATGAGAGAAAATTTATTCGTGATTTATTTTCCTTAAGCCCCCATAACGAATGCCAAAGTATTACTACGGCTTCCAATGCCATAATTTTAGCTCAGATTTTAATGACAACCTTCTTCTGCTTCTTGTAGGTGTTGCTTTCTGGTTAAATGGCAAACAGAAGGAAAACAGAAAGAAAACCTGAACATAAATTAAATCCGCTTATGGAAATGTTTTCAAAATTTAAAATTTTTAAAATTACTTTTTAATTTGCAATCTAAAGCCTGTGCAAAGGCAGCCAAAGAGCTGTAAATAATGCAGAAAGGATTTCTTTTGAGAAGAAAAACTCTTGTGACTTCTTCTTTCAATGATTTTTTTTATTTTTATTTTGAAAATGAAAATCCTTTTGGATTAAAAAGGAAAAGTAAAATGAGAATATTATTACGTTTTTACCTTTTAAAAACGTTTAAAATATGAACCCGTAGATGGCAAATAAATTAAAAATTAATTGGTGTTCAGTTAGAATTACATACATACATAATTGGCCATTACAACCCTTCAGTCAAGATTAGGGCCTAGCTTCTCACACCATTCATGTTGTGTGCGTTAATTTTATACGTGAGTGGCGGGACCTACAGTTTAACGTCGACTCCGAACGACAGATTTATGAGAAACTTTTTCATGGCAGGTTTACTTATTTACTCTCACAGGTTTTGCTAGAAATCTGTTGAGAGGAAGTCGCCGAAGAAATATTTTTTTTTCATATTTCGTTTTGATGTCTGCCCTGGGGCTCACACCCGAGCTTCACGTCTAATAAGCGAATATGCTACCTACTAGACTACCGCGACTACACCTTCATATATTGGGCAAAAATTCTATAAAATTTGAAAAGGTACAATTTTCTGCCTTTGTGGGGTGAATAGCTATTGGATCAAGGATTCCAAAACAGTTTTCGTTATGGACGTGTGAATTATGGTATTTTGCTAGATTTGAATTTGGATTACATACATAATTGGCCATTACAACCCTTCGTCAGGATGGCCTAGCTTCTCAACACCACTCATGTTGTGTGCGTTAATTTTATACATGAGTGGCGGGACCTACAGTTTAAAGTCGACTCCGAACGAAAGATTTTTTGAGAAGCTTTTCATGGCAATTTTTTTTACTCTCAGAGTTTTTGCCAGAAATCTGCTGAGAGGAAGTCGCCGAAGAAATACTTTTTGTATTTTGTTTTTGATGTCTGGCCTGGGATTCGAACTCGGGCCTTTCGTCTAATAAGCCAACACACTACCTACTAGACCACGGCGACTTTGGACGAATTTGGATTACTTTAGTTTGAAGCCGTAACATGCCCGGCTACATAATTGTAGGATATACGAAATACTACTGCAGAACAACTTACTGAACTATTTGAACTAGTTTTACTTACATGGCTCAGTAAAAACTCCAATCGAACCAATTGGGTTTGAATAGAACGCTGGCTTTTGGGGTGATAATAAATTCATGCCCCTAATGCCATGCCCTCTTTGGGTTTTTAATGCAATTGTAAAAAACTGATGTCTTAACAGAAGAGTACAAGTTTATTTATATATATAAACGACTGCATAGATCTATAAGATATGACAACTGACGTGGAAATATTACTATAGAATATAGAACTGTGAACTACATTAGTAGATGGATAGCTAGGAGTTGGCTAGCTGTGTGGCTGGCTAGCAAGGAAACGGGCTAGTATAGCTGGAAAGCTGGATACCTGGGTTAACTGGGAAGCTGGCTACCTGGGTATATACTAATATACATGTATACAGTATGTATGTATGTCATACATACATGTCATACATACATACATACATACATACATATTTAAATAAATGTTCTTTTTTATTTTTTACAGAAATGCTATGTTAAACAAGTATTAAATATTCATCGTTTTCGGAAAAGAACTCATCAGGACTAAAACTAATGGAGAAATTTAAGTTATCTGATGAAAAATCCTAAAATGAATTGATTGACAATAACTAAATTGAGTGTCGTCACTATTTACATATCGACGCCTCCGTTCTATAACTTTCTAAGTCGAAAAAGTGTGATTCGTCAATCAATTCAATTCACGATTTTCCATCAGATAACTTAACTTTCTCCTTCAGTTTAGTCCTGATGAGTTCTGTAAAAAAAAAAATAAAAATAAGAAGCATTTATTGAAATATGTATGTATGTATTGTAGGAAAATTTGAGTAATAAAAATATGTATGTATGTACATATGTATATTAGTACATACACAGCTAGCCAGCTTCCTAGCTAGCCACCTACACAGCTAGCCAGCTACACAGGCACCCAGCTACCAATGTAGTTCACAGTCCTATACGTCTGGTATCTGAGAAAAAAACTCGGTGGTAATATTTCGACATCAGATGTCATATCTTTTATATCTATGTTTACATACATACATAAATAAACAAGTGCTCTTTTGTTAAGACATCAGTTTTTTACAATTACATTAAAAATCTCAAAAGGGCGTGGCATAAGTGGGCGTGAATTTAGTATCACAAAAAAGCCAGAGTTCTATTTAACTTGACATGATATTGGTTTTTCATGGTCCTTATTTTCTAAATTTCTATTATTCTAAAGCTACAAATAACACATCGTTGATGCCATGCTTTTGAGTCAAAAGGCAATATGAAACTGATTAACACGTTTTTATTTAGAGAATGTTTGCAGGTCAGAGACAAGTGAGGAATTCATATTAAACCTTATACGCCCGCCTTCAATATTCGAAAGTACCAAGTAACACACTTTAATAGAAAAAAACCTTAAGGATATCCTTTAGTACATTGGGAATAATGCTTAGATAGAGAGTGTAGCCCTTGTTGACAATAATAGGCCTCATCCCTGTAAAGCGTAAAGCGGCAAGTGTACATAACTGTTTTTTTTTAATCTACCGATAGCAGAGTAATAGCGATTGTTATGCTGCCCATCATTCTTTAAATCGAAAAGTTCCTTATGCGAGCAATTCTCTAAATAGTGCTCGTGCATGAGAACTTGTTTTCATTGCAAAAAAAATTTTTTTTTTGGCAGACAGAAATAATTCGTGAATATTAATGAAATTGAATTGAATATCCTTGTAAAGGACTTAATGGAATAATGATTTTATTCTCCAATTCGATTGAATAGTAACTAGAATTGTTTGAAACTTTTTCTAAATGAAAGGCAAAAACACAACACTTCAACCACTTAAGACGGCCGAAATTAAATCCTCATTATGAAAAGGCAAGGGCAGCATTACCAATTAGACAGAATCATTGCACAACAAATCCCCAACAATAGAACAAGAAGAAGAAAACTGAAAGGAAATTAATTTTTTTTTCTGGCAATGGCAACCAGCTGCTGGCTCCTTAAACACTTGTCTCTCTCATTCGATGGAATTTGAATGGCTAGGCGGGTTTCGCATATTGGCTAGGCTAATGAAAATTAATTGGACACAGATTGGGCGTAAGTGTTATCGTATTGTAAATGCGCGTAAGGAATTTTAATTATTTTCTTGTGTTTATTGTTGTTGTTGTTGTTTTTGTAATAATTATTAAACTTAGACTGTTGAAGTTAACACTTCCGTTCCCTTTCTCTATGTCGCTCAATTGTTTTCTCATGAATTCCTTAATTGGTGCTGTCACGTTGGCATCATTGGAATTCAATGGAATGAAAGATTTTACACAGAGAAAACTGAACCTAATAAATACATAGTAAATTAGAACAAAGTTTATAAGATTTCTCTATGGTTTTTTTTCAAGAAGAGATTCTTATTGTTTTATAAGGAAAACCTTTTTGAAAAAATCAAGAAGAAAACTTAGGGATTTTACTAGATAGTCTTCTTGATTTTTTTAAAAAGGTTTTCTCCTTAATTTTATTAGGCTTTCTTTTTGTTTTTTCAAAAGGATTTTCTTCTTGATTTTATTAGGCCCTCTTTTTGTTTTTTTCAAAAAGATTTTCTTCTTAATTTTATAAGACTATCCCTTTATTTTTTCAAATAATACTTATTGATTTTGCTTTTTACATAACCAAAGAAATCATTATATCGTGGCCACTCTTGAAAAATATTCGTCAAAGATTTGGCATTTTGTATCTCATCAATTCTATTTTTCTTTGTTTCCCTCCAGAAAGAAAGCACCTGTTCCCAGGAACTGCAATTGTGCTGCAACCAGCACTTTTGCTCGAAATATTTATCTTTGAAAGAGAAAGATAGACGTATAAAGATGTACATATATTAATTTAAGGAGTTTTACCATTATGCAAATCTTTAAAAGATTCGTCCGCAGTGACAGGATAATCATCGATTTTTCTTTTTCAACATTAGTCCAACGAGAAAATAACTTTCCTTCCTGTCTTTTATAACACTTTTTTTTTATTGAAATTAAAACAATTCGATATTTTTATTTGAACTCTGTTTACTTTGTTACTTTGTTTTTTTAAGAAGAAATATTTTTATTACTTTTTTCCACTTCTTTACTTGCCACTTATTAAAACATTAATAAGATAATTTACACATGATCAAATAGAAACCTAATGAAATCAATAAGGAATACTCCTTAAAAAAAATTATTAAGTAGCCTAATGAAATCTATAAGAAAAACCTTTTTGAAAAAATTGATTAGGTAGCCCAATGAAATTAATAAGAAATTCTTGTTTTATACAATTTAGAAGAAAACACAATAGAATCAATAAGATTTTCTCTATGGATTGTATTTTTGGTGGCAAAAGTGACGGAATTTGAGTAAAAAAATGGTAAATAATAAGTTTTCTTCTTAAATGTATGTGTTTTACTTTTTGAAAAAATTAAAAAGATTTATCACATAAAAATAATAAGAAATCTCTACGAAAAAATCTTCGTTTCTTTCTGCTGTAATACCCCTCACTCCAAAAACGTTTCATAGAGAAAATCTTCTTGATTTTATTAGGCAGTTTTCGCTCTGTGTAGTCTCGAGTTTTCTACTTGAAATTATTTTTCTTATTTAGAATATGGATTCTATTTTAGCTGAAATACTAACTGATTACGCAGACTTACAAGCAATTGAAAAATAAGTCTTCTTAACCCTTTCGCAATGGATGCCGTGTATATACGACAGTCACTTGGTCAATTACAGCAGCCGACGTCATGTAAATACGGCAGTTATTTATTGCTTCACATAGGCTGCTGCCGCATACATACACGTCACACATTTATTTGTTCGCTTGAGTTATCGCGAACGATAAAGACGATATATGGCCCCACTGTCCTCAAAGGGTTAAGCTTTTAAAAGAGAATACAATGTGAAGATCAGAATATTAAAGCTGACGTACGAAGCAAGTCCAACTGCAATCTTTTATTAAATCGCGTATGAGACTGCTTTATCTACTAAGCACTGTTTTACCTACACTCTACCAGGCAATTGCCATTACCGAGCAGAGTTGCAAAATTGAAATTTCGTAATGGTACTTCGCGAACGATGAAGACGTTGTATGGCCAGTTGCACTGCCATGAAAGGGTTAAGCTTTTAAAAGAGAATACAATGTGAAGAGTAAAATATTGAAGATGACGTACGAAACAAGGTCAACTGCAATCTTTTATTAAATCGCGGATTGGACTGCTTTCCCGGGCAATTGCCATTACCGAGCAGAGTTGCAAAACTGAAATTTCGAAATGGTACTGAACTATAACTGAAAAGAGTACTTTTTTACATCAAATGGTACTTTTGTAAAAAAAAATACATACATACAAATATATTAGGTTTTATAATATGTCGAATCCGAACGAGGAATTTTTGAGAAACTTTAGAGTTTCTGCCAGAAAGAAGTGGCCGCAGAAATATTTTTTTTTATATTTCGTTTTGATGGAGATGTCTGACATGGGGTTTCAACCGTGGGCTGATGTCTAGTAAGCCCACACACTACCTATATACATACATACAGACACAATTGGTCATTACAACCCTTCGGTCAGGATTACGGCCTAGCTTCTTACACCACTCATGATGTGGGCCTTAATTTTATACTTGAGTGGCGGGACCTACAGTTTAACATCGACTCCGAACGACAGATATTTGAATTTTTGAGAAACTTTTTCATGGCAGGTCTATTTACTCTCACAGTTTTTGCAAGAAATCTGCTGAGAGGAAGTCGCCGAAGAAATATTTTTTTCATATTTCCGTTTTTATGTCTGGCCTGGGGCTCGAACCCGGGCTTTACGTCTATTAAGCGAACACACTACCTATTACACTATTTATTTATTTATATTTAGTATACATACGTCACGGAACAGAAAAATCAACGACTTATTCATGTTCCTCACATTCAAAACAAAAACAGCTGATTCGGAACGTAACAAAACGTAAAAACCTCTTTTAGTCAGACGTCGACGATGGATCGTACTATAACATACGTTCGTTTTTAGTATATGAAGAGCAATGCAAATGTTTACCGAAAATACATTACGGTTCGGTAAGCGTTGGCATTGCATTTCGTGTTCTAAAAACGAATGTACTACGTTCCGTGGACGTTTGGCTAAGCGGGCCTAAAGTCTAATTCTACGTTTAGCATTACGTTGAACATGTTACGCATGCATTAATAGTTGAAATATGTAATAATAAAAAAAAGTACTGAAAGCGTCGCAGAAGTACTGTGGTATTTTTGAAATGAAAAAGTACAGAAAAAAGTACAAAAGTACTGAATTTTTCAACACTGTTACCGACATGCCTTCTCACATTCTTAAAATAGATTTCAAGATTTCAAGTTTGAGCAAAGAAAACGCGAAGTCGTAATGATTTTCATATGTTTCTATAAGAAACAAAATTACCCATAATTTCCCTGTTACCCTCGTACTAACGACCCAGTTAATAAAAAAAAAAGAATTCATATTTATTGCTCGTGTGTTATCGAGAATTGTTGAAATATTACCCTGACATCGATTGAACAGTTACATTTTCAAATGAACAGCAAACGCATTGGAAAAATATTTTATTGTTGCGACACATACACGCACAAGCATACTCCACATACGTGCACACACATATTTATTGTTCACATATGTATGTATGTAGTATTTGGCATATGCCTCTACAAATGAATTCCTTTTTTACGGCATTAAAAATGTAAAACATGACAAATGAAACAGAGGCGTAGACGAAGCGAGTGATAGAAAGAGAAAGAAAACATGAAAAATATTGACATTTTATTGTAAAAATGTCTGTGTGTTGATATGATGAAGAACCCTTTTTTTTTCTATGAAAAAGGATATACAACAACAAGAGTAATAAGTAATAATAATAACAATAACAAGAGTTTTAAGAGGAGCGTATCAGTAAATATTTTACAATTTTATTGACAGCAAAATATGCAACACCCACGCACAGCACAACAGTGTATGGAAATAAAATATTCACACACACACGCAACAACACATTGGTATCCTCTCCCTCTCTCAATCTCTCTTTTTTCATTGTTGTTGTCGTTGTAATGTTATAAGAGATGTGATATAAAAATAAAGCGGTATGAGTTATACACTCGAAGTAAAATGTTGGGAACAATGCGTGAGAAAGAAAGAGTGAGTGAGAGTGAGGAAATGGAAAGTTGTGCAGTGCTGGACTACATACCAAAGCATTCCTCCTTCGCACAGGCATACATAATTGGTCAATACAACCATTCAGTCAGGATTACGACCTAGCTTCTCACACCACTTATATCGTGTGTGTTAATTTTATACATGAGTGGCGGTTACCTACAGTTTTACGTCGACTCCGGACGTTGGAATTTTGAGAAAATTTTTCGGAATTTATTTTTACTCTTAGAAATCTGCTGGGGGAAGTCGCCGAAGAAATATTTTTTCATATTTTCGTTTTAGTTGAAGATGTCTGACCCATGGTTTGAACCATGGCCTTACGTCTAATAAGCCTTACGTCTAATAATTCGCACAGAGGAGATACAAATACATAATTGCATGCCATAAGAGTCTTAAGTCGCTTTGGTCTTGTAGGTAGTTTGTTGGCCTATCACACAAAAGCTCGCGGTTCAATCTCTGTCTTGACTTCGCAAACATAATGAAATTTGAAGAAAATATTTCTTTCGGTGACTTACTCTCAGCAGTCTCGTGGCAAAAACTCTGAGAGTAAAATAAAATTGCATTGAAAAGTTTTTAAAAAATTTGTCGAAGTCGATTTAATATCGGAGGTCCCGCCGCTCATGCTTAAAATTAACACACACTACATGGGTGGTGGTGTGAGAAGCTAAATTGTAATCCTGGCTAGAGGGTAGCAGTAACCAATTGAGAAAGTAAGTAAGACAAAACAAAACAGTTGACTCTCAGACTGTTACTTGAATTATTTCATTACTATCTCAGCTCAGTAATGAAATAATTCAAGTAAGTTACAAGCTATCGTCTAGTAAGTCAATACACAGCGTACTAGCCTATGGTAATTTTCCCACTTTGTTGAGCGTATCTGAAATCGCCAATGAATATTTGGATGTTGGGTTCTAGGAGGTGAAAAAAAGTCGAAATGAGTACAGACATCGGGAGGTCCTTAGGACGTTATTTCATCAAGAATGGTGTGCAATGTGTTGACGAATAATATTAGCAATAACTTGCTCTCTTGTTTAACTATTGCTAGAAACAAATCCTGTGCCTTGATCAAATTAAATTATTTTTGCTGACTCTCCTTTACGTTTCAATACCGACTGTAAACCTTACGATGTGGTCTGGTCCGCTCTGGTCTATCAAACCAAAGTCTTCTTAAAATCGATAAGCGTGAGTTATGCCTTTCAGTTGCTCTACCAATCAATCCCTGTTGGTGGTAAAGGTTCAGAGTTTTTAAAAGTATGACGATAGGTTTTATTGAAAATATTATTTTGAGGCTGTAAAGGTTGGACACCACGTCAAGTTAGATCTGTAATTATAATACAGTGTATACTGCTTACGGTCGCCGTAGTCTAGTGGTAGTGTTGGCTTGTTAGACGTAAGGAAACGGTTCAAACCCCACGTCAGACATAAAAAACAAAAATATGAAAATATTTCTTTGTAGGCTTCTCTCAGTAGATTTCAGGCAAAAACTCTGAGAGTAAATAAAATTGCCATTAAAAGTTTCTCAAAAATTTGTCGTTCGGAGTCGACTTTAAAAACTGTAGGTCCCGCTACTCATGTATAAAATTAACGCTCACAACATAAGTGGTGTGAGAAACTAAGTCGTAATCCTGACTGAAGGGTTGTAATGATCAGTTATGTATGTATGAATGCATTCAGCTAAGCAATCAAATAAACAATCAAGCCCCTCCATACCTTACACCAGCGAATCTAACATTCTATCAAACAAATGTTCAACCTTGATTCCTGACATTATAAAATGACAAACCAGACTAGATATGTGTAAAGAAAATGTCAAACAACAATTATGAACTTTAATTTGGCTCTTAAGACAGGGTTTGAACTGTGTTTGAACAAAGTTTGAACAGTTTTTTTAAAAGTGATGAATTCTCTCGCTTTCGTTTTTTCTGTAATGAATGGAAAGCCTACCCACTCCATTCTTAGACTAACTTCACTGTCCTCTCTTTACAATCTGCTGCTCTGTATACAACTTATGAATTTGACATTATTTACTAATACTTTGACATTCTATCAAACAAATGCTCAAACTTAATTCTGGCATTATAGAATGACAAACCAGATTAGATATGTGTAAAGAAAATGTCAAACAACAATTATGAACTTTAATTTGGCTCTTAAGACAGGGTTTGAACACTGTTTGAACAAAGTTTGAACAGTTTTTTTTAAAGTGATGAATTCTCTCGTTCTAGTTTTTTTTCTGTAACGAATGGAAAGCTTGTTCCCTCTCTTTACAATCTGCTGCTCTCTATACAACTTATGAATTTGATTTTTTTTTACTAACATTTTACCATGAGTGTACATACATATGTTACACTTGCCGTATGTGTAGTTGAAATTTAATATCACATTTAAAGGTTAAAATCAGAAAATAAATACATTTTCTAATTTTACTCTACACTTGAGGTTGGTTGTAAATAAATAATTGAATCCATTTCAATTCCGATTCAATTCCATTTCGATTTAAGTTCATCCGGCACAATCAAACATAAAATTTTCATATCAAATTTTAAACAAGGTTTCAATTACAAATAACGATCGTTTACTAATGAGAGGAGATAAGGTAGGGGAGGAGGGTGGCAAGTTGTATGGGGACATCATTCACAAACATCCTTACGGGCTTATCAACATTTCATAAATACATTTTACATGACTTGTGTGTGTGTGGGTCAGAATTTGGCATTACATTTAAATTTTGTATTGTTGTTGGAGTTGTTGTTGTTCAAAATAAGTGCCATTTGGTGTTTTGCGAAATTGCCATTTTGAATTTTCATTCAACTTTAGTGCGTTTAATTAATATTTAAAGAGCCTTAGCAGTGATGGGGAACTGTATTTGATAGGATGGGGGTAGGGTTGATTTTGTATTAGAAATCTCAATTTTAAATACCATAAAACCACAATATATTGCAAGAGTTATAGAACGAGCCTATCATTTAACCAATGAATAGGATTCTTACAATTTTGATATGATTTTCAAATTTTTTTCTCTTTCTTCCTGCATTTAAGCATTTACAAGAGTACAACAGGATTTATTTGTCTTTACAAGTGATTGTGGTTGTATATTACCTTATGGCTTTAAATAATTGAATAATACTTGAGGAAATTAATTAAATTTACAAGAAGACGGACAACAAGAAATTGAGATTTCTTAGAAGAGAAAACAAAAAAAAACCCACTCATATCAATTTACAATGCCAAACTCATTGAGACGAAAAATGTTGCCGAGGCTATCATCTTGTACAACCAAATTGCTAAGGACTTGGCAAGTGCTTCTCTTACATCAAGTCAGGTATTAGGTGTAGTAAATAGCAGTACTTTGTTTATGTTTCAAATTTATTAACGACTTAAATGGAATGGTTAAAGTCATAGCAGCTACAGATTGTTTTCTTCATAATCTGTTGCCATTGTGCCCCTCGCATATATGCTTAAAGGAAAGGGACCGCGCAAAGGAATCAAAATTACCATTAAAAGAAATATCAGTGGATGAAATTTTAGATGCTCAAAGGCGTGAACAGGAGAAACGTCAAGAGAAGCATAGAATATCAGAATTAACCCCCCTGATTGCTTTGGCTACGATACTGCCACTTATAGTACATATGCTCACCAAAAAGGAGACTTGAGGGGAGCTAATTGATAGAAGAGAAGTGAGTGAGAGAAGTCGACCTTAGGAGTTCACTTGAAGGTAGGGTATTCCAATGGGAGTTCAGCTTATTTAAGTTACTTAATTGGTTATGATAACCCTTAAGTGTGGTTTAAAACCTAGCTTCTTACGCCACACAAGTTATGTCCATGACTGCCGCGACCTACAATTAAACGTAGATCGTGAACGACAGACTTTTAGGAAACTTTTCCTGGCAATTTTATTTACATTTACAGTTTTTACTATAAAACAGCGGAGAGGAAGTCATCGAAAGAAACATTTTTTTCGCGATGTCTGGACTGAGGTTTGAGTCCCGGCTTAACATCTGATAAGCCAACATACTACGCACTGGACTACGGCGACTTAATGGAAGTTTAGTAAATGAAAAAATCTCCTCCTCCTTATGGAACAGAACGCTCTCTTATATTACTGATGCTACCCAGATAGCATGTCATTACGAATCTGTGAAAGTTAAGTAACTGATTGGATCCAAGCGGCCTCTTTACTAGGAAATGTTAGGAAATGATACGCCAAACCTAATGAAATGGTACTGGAACTGGATGTGATTCTAACATGTAATTGACATTCGTCTTGAAGTAAAGAAAGTCTATCACTAGAAAAACTTGGCTGGCGGAAGCTCGATAAAGGCAAGGCTTTTGGGCCAAAGAGAAAATGTGTCTCCAAGACTGTGACAGTCTATACTGGACACTAATATCGGGGTAAATGTGCCCATAATACTGGTGTTAGCAACAGCAATCTTCCCTGTAGGAACAGTAGACATGACAGCTGTAAGTAAGCCGTGGCGTAATTTGTGAGTGAGTGGTTGACCTTGTCTAGTAGCAGGCCTTAATTTTCTATATCATGGGCCACATTGAAGAATTACGAATCTTTGATTGGAATAAATCATTGGCTTTGTAAAAGAACGGATTGGATTGACTCTAGTGGTTTTGGATCAAGTCAAGGTAAGATGCAACAACTTGCATTAAGAGTTGTAGACAACAAGTATGGCACTATCCAAGCCAACAACCACATGGCAGATATTTTGGGATGCAGATAATATAGCCTCTGGTAAATTGGAAGGTCTTGAATGGAGTCTACACAACTGCTGACTGCCTAGCTATCTAAGGATTTCTCAGTAGCATTATTATTTGTACCCAAGAGAGACAGATTATACTCCTCTCAACTGCCACATGTAGTAACTAAATTAGCAAACCAGCCCTCTATATCCACATCATATATTTTCTTTTACTACACCCTCCTACTCGACTTAGGCCTTCCATGGTAATGCCTGGTAGACCTGGTAACAGTGTGTCAGTCGACAAATTACTACAACTCCAATGCTACGTTTTGAGAGCATAAATTTGCTCAAGTGGATGCCACTTGAGAATGTTAAGCAAGAACAATAAACACAGCCTATTAACAGGACGGACAATATAGTAGCAGTAGCAGCAACAACAACAACAATACATACACATAATAATAATAGTGAAGAGAGCAACATTACAGAGAATCACACACACACAAGAGTCCTTCAAGGACATTTTTGATTGTTAATAAACGTTGGTTTTGAATTCAATTCATAAATGCAATCATTAAACGACGCTACTCAGCTAAGCTATTAAGACACGATGATACTCAATCAAAACCATAAAATCATCTCCAGATTACCTTCAAATGAAATTTAAAATGCAAACACACCATCCATTATCCTAAATGGCTTAAAAGAATAACCAATTATGGCTTATGAATGCCTCTCCATTAAACCAATTTGAAATTTATCTTGCAAGAGAAAAAGAATACTTTTTTAGGTTTTCATATGAAAGTTTTCAATGCTTTTTCCAGAATCTAATCCATGTGGTTATTACTGTGTAAACTGCTTTGGTGGTCATTAGCAAAAAAAAATTGCATTCGCTTCAATCAGTCAGTCCAGTTGTCTAGTCCAAATGATTGAAACTGTTTTCAGATAAATTGTGGTTTGAGGCCACACACACACGCGTCCACAAATATCCGGAAACCAAGTTGAGAATATGAAAAGTGACCACAATAAATCGAATGCACTTTTGTGGTTGTATTACAGCGAAATAGTCATCATTAGCATGTGGTTGATATCATGGGTCAAATAACTCTCTACCTACAGGGTTAAGCAAAAGTTGAGTATTTAATGCCAGAAAACTAAAACAAGAACAGGTAAAAGAAGTTAAAGCAATCGAAGAAAGAGAATTGAAATAACAAAGCTTTTTAGAAAAATCACGCAAGATAGGCAAGAGCAAATCAACAAGAACAACTCAACAGTAAGTTCTCGAAGTTGCCAAACAAATTCATCTCCCTTTCCTGCATCTAATCTATGAATTCGAGTCGATTGCTGTATCAAAACAACAAAGAAATTATGAACATACGAGTAAGCAGTAATGAAATTACACAACGAATGATAGAAACGGATTAACATTTGATTCTAGAATTTGCCAGAACGAAAATAAATGAACAGTAAGTGGAGCTAAAGGTAAAATCGCCAACCAGTAGTAGTAAAAAACATGACCTATAAACACGTTTTAGTAGGTAGCAGTCGTCTTACTCTAGTAGGTAATATATTGGCTTATTAGACGAGAGACTGTAGTTCAAACCATTGCTCAAACATCTCAAATAGAACGAAAATATTAAAATTTTGCTTTCGGCGACTTCCTCTCAACAGATTTCTGATAAAAACTCTGAAAGTAAATAAAATTGCCATGAAAAGTTTCTCAAAAATCTATCCTTCAAAATCGACTTTAAACTGCAGGACCCGCCACTCATGAAAGGTGATCTCATACCACATCCATTAGAGCCCACTAAGCAAACTCATCAGATGCTTCATTACCAACTGTATCCGAGTATTCAGAGGTTCAAATTCAGAAGTCGTTGCATACTCTGTTGAGGAGCCTCATCTACTCCTTCCATCGGAGAATTTATGACGAATTGCTACAAGGGGATATCACAGTCCTGATAGCAACAGAACTCACATTCCTCAGCATTGAAAATGCCTTCGGTAGTCTAAAGAATGTTACCAAGTTCGCAGATTCTGTATGTTGTTGTATTTTGGATCCATTTGTAAAGACTGCGGTATCGCTGCTTGTAAAAATCCTCACAATTTCGCTTTCATAGAAGATTGCTTTCGCGTACTTAGTAGAATTCGGTTTGTGGACTTCTAACGCTATGCCCAATTACATCAAAGCTGTCGTAAGTTAACTCATGATGGCTCTAGGAGTTGTGTAACCACAGCATGAATGTACCTTGAGCTGAAAGCGTTAATATATGGAGATGCAAAACAATGTTGCGGGCAACATGGGTATAAGTGCTGTAAGCTTCAGTGATACTCAAACGCCCAACATCTGCACTCTTTTCAGCTTAATAGCAATAAGACCTGCTACATCTGGTATCCAGAGAAACAAATTGGCAGAATCACTGGACGGATCGGTAAAAGCACCATTTGTGACATGAGTATGGTCGGTCGAAAAGAGATTTTCGGGTGCAAAAAGCAACACAGGCCTCTTTCACTAGTTCCTCTATATGAGATTTCTCATTTTAAAAACTTTAAGACTAAATTTCCTACAAAACTTTTTTTTATCTAATCTGTACCCATACTTTTAAGACACCCCGTCAACTCTAATAATTTCACACTCACGCACAAACATAGAATTTTGTTAGCATAGAGCTATTGAAAGCAACACAATTTCTCTGCAATTTTCCATCATTTTACGAACTTGTTTGAAGCTGTCAATCATTGACAGTTTTTTGCTTGCAGGCTATAGAAACAAAGGAAAAACAGGAGGAGTGATGGTGTGGGTGGGGTGAGGCATACAGAAAAATGACAGGGGGTTAGAATTTAATATCACTTTGTATTAAGTTTCAAACGAAAAACATGTTTTAGAACAATTTTCCGCTCTCTCTCTCTTTGCAGTTCTCGGTCCATAGCATAGACAGCATCGAGTGTTGAATTGAACTTGTTATTTGAAAGTCATTTCACATCATACAAGAGACCGAGACAGACGGACAGACAGACATAAAGACAATGGAAATGTGAAAGAGAGATGCAAATTAGTTTAATCGCTTGTCATCATCATCAATGATGTAATGATTGAATGAAAGACTGGATGAATGATTGGATGATTGAATAAAAATGAAATAGAAGTTAAATTTTATTGATCGTTCGTTCGTTCATTCAAATTCAAACATGAAGAGAAAATGATTTGTCAAAATAGAATAAAAATTTTGAATTTTGCAAACAATTAATAAAAGTCAGTCATTTAGAGTGAGTGCTTCTCTGTTTTAGATTACATGCATGCATTCATTCATTGTTCTTTTCAAGTCTGATGTTGTGTTATGTGGATTTCCATATGACATGTGTGCGGCATAAATTAAAATTTCATTATTGACAGTCGTCAAATGGTGGAAAAAAACAATAAAAAGTTTTATTGTCGTAATTAAGGAAATTCCTTTTCATGGAAGAATAGCAATGACACAAGGTTATACTAGGTACAAAAGGACTACAATAATGCACAATCTAGATATTGATGTTTTGTTTTTACATCACTTAACATTAAAATTATAAACAAAAGCTACAAAAACAAAACAATGCAGTAAACAAACCTGTTTACAAATTATCGTACTGCTTAATATAATAACAAAACCCAGCATAAAAAAAATGGTAAACAAGTAAACAAAAATACAACAACAAACACCAGCATAAAAAAGTGGTAAACAAGTAAACAAAAATAAACCAACAACACTACAATAATAAATGTAAACAACGATGTTTACGAAATATAAAAACAATATTTCTTCGGCGACTTCCTCTCAGCAGATTTCTGGCAAAAACTCTGAGAGCAAATAAACCTGTCATGAAAAAAGTTTCTTAAAAATCTGTCGTTCGGACTCGACTGTAGGTCCCGCCACTCATATATAAAATTAACGCACACAACATCATTGATGTGAGAAGCTAGGCCGTAACCCTGACTGAAGGGTTGTAATGGCCAATTATGGCCAATTTATTTGATTTGATACTTTAGAAACAGAAAATGTTGCCGTTTTATATACCAATTGAATTTAATCACTCATCCCCTAAGCGTGCAGCATACCCTACTCTCTCCTTTTACTTGTTGCAACTACTTGTTGAAGGACAGAAAAAGCAAATAAAACTCGTTTAAGAATTTTTAAATGTTCCAAGAATTTGTTTTTTTTTTCTATAATAAAGAAAACAGATAAACTTGTTTTCATTTATCATTTTCCATTTTCCATTTTCCATTTTTTGCGTATTTATTTTGCTTACTTGATGCTGCAAAGTTGTCTGTTGTTATCTCTTTCAGCCACTTAAAGTTGCAAAAAGAAAACAAAAACAAAAACAGAAACAGAAATTAAATCCAGCTAACGAGTAGAGGATAAGAAGAGAAAAACTTTTATTAAATATTTCATAAACGAGACTTGTTATCCTCTCTTCAGAAAAAACTATGACTACGAAAGATAGAAGATTACGGATACAAAGTTTACTGAGACTATTAAGTTTACCACGACAGCTTCTCTCTTGAATGGTTTAAAGTGTATGGGTTTGGTAGGTAAATAAATTAGTTTTGTTTACAATTTCAACTCAATTTCATAATGAGAGTCCTTCAGTCCTAGTGTTGCTAACCAACCTTCAATTCTAATGTGAGGTCTTAAGGTACCTTAGTACTGGGGTAGGAGGCTTCCCCTGACGGTTTTAGTTTAAGTTCTCTTTTAAAATGTCATTGTAGTTTGGTGAAACCATTCTTTGTCAAAGACCTTCATTGGAAACTTTATTCGCTAATATTCTTCGCAACATGGCAGTAAAAAAATACTGCAGCAGTGAACGCAAATTGAATAAAGTTTTATTACAAGTTGCTCAAATATACAGCAGAGGAGATTTCAAATTTAAATGAAAACAACAACGACCTGAATTGATTTTCATATAGTTGCAGCCACTGTTCCAACCTTCTTGTTCCTACTTCTGTAGGCTTAGAAGATTTGCCCATTAATCTGCAGAAATTTTCTAAACAAACTAAAGAATTCCAACTAGGGCTAGGCACCTTTTAAGAAATAGGCGAAATCAATCAGCAAGTTTCCTCACCACTTCCTTCAACACAACGAACCATTATATGATCACAGAGGGTTTTATATCTCGAGAATGTCAAGTTGC
The DNA here is from genome assembly GCA_930367235.1 of Sarcophaga rosellei. NCBI lineage: Eukaryota > Metazoa > Arthropoda > Insecta > Diptera > Sarcophagidae > Sarcophaga > Sarcophaga rosellei. The sequence continues at coordinate 67,750,604 of OV884018.1, forward strand.
AACCCTATCATTCTAGACAGAAGAAAAACTTGATTCAATCTACAAAAAAGTGGCAACCCCGTCGTTCTAGACAGAAGAAAAACTTGATTCAATCAACATAGAACTGAATATTAATGAAGTTTTTCGTGTGTTCCAGAATTATAGGGTTGCCGTTTAATAATAAAAAAAGGAAAAAAAAAGTGGAAGCGAAATGAGTACTAAACGAATCAAAGGAATATTAAATACGAGCAGAATTGTCTACCTGACCATCTATCACCATCTATTGCTGGGATGCCGGATGGAGAACAGTTTTGAACAGGAGTGCAGTGCTTGCAATAATTGCTGAGCTCAACCAGCTGATAACCAGTACTGTGACCTGTTGAGTTCTGCTGTAGAAATCAAATATGACTAATTAATTCAACTTAGTGCAGACCTTGCGCTGACCAACTTCCTCCTTTTCTCTGATTTTGGTGGAACTTGGTTAGTACAGGGCCTGCGTTCACCCGTGGCATCACAACGGGCCGCTATGCATGCTCAAGTGAGCTTTGTGATATCAGAGCTACCACTCCGACCTAACCTAACCTAATTAATTCAACTGGAATTTCCTTGTATTGGTGCAGTCCTTGCGCTGACCAACTTCTTCCCTAGTGTGGTGGTGGAATTCGGTCAGTACAGGCTCTGAGCTTACCTCTGCCTTCACAACAGGCTGCTATACGTGCTCAAATGAGCTTTGTTGATCAAAACTACCACTTCGAACTAACATAACCTAATCCCTTGTATTGAAGAGCATCTCAGTATACCTTATAATGGAAGATACATGGATTTGTCACAGCAAGAGTAATGTAGTTTGAAACAGACTTGCTTGTTTGTTAGGAAGTAAAATCGTCTTTAAGTGATTATAGTTAGTGTCATTAGCCTTCGCTTTATAATCAGTTTAACTGTGACTCTCGCCCTTACTTCTGAAGAAAGTGAGTGATTCAAGCGATAAGAAGTCCCGGCAACTAGACGCCGTTATGACACAGGGGAGAGATAGTATCGGCTAGAAGAAGTATTGCCGGATTATTATTATTATTATTACTCCAAATCAGGAAGTACTGCGACCAATACATTGTGGAGGTCCTAATCTAAGGCCTTTAACAAACTTAACAACTATCGCGAGTTTCACAAATTTAAACAAGAACATTACAATAACATTACGACACCATCAACCAGATAGTGAAAACTCAATCTGGCGTGCGCAGAACAATCAAAAACAATATTTTCTGAAATCTTAATTTCGCTTTCACAAGATCAACAGAAATTTATCTCAGAGATGCTAATTTTGTTCAAGTGATGCTACAGAATTCAGTTCACCCGTTGTGTTGCCGCCGCCCACAGCGGGTTAAAAATTTATTTCTTTATGCTTAAAATTTATATCGATCATCTCTTTGCTTACTTATTTTATATTTCTCTTTTAATGTTAAACTTAACGTTACATACTTTTGTACATTTCACATTGTATTATTTATACATATGTACATGTACGAATATTCTTTGTAAATGCATGTGCATACACATATGTATATACTCACGAATGTTAATTACTGCAGCCTTGCATATTGTCAACATATGTACGTATGTACTTACGTTAAATAAAAACATTAACGGTTACTTTTGCACTCGTCACGTAAGAAATTAAGAAAATATAATCTAATTGGAAGTAAACTAAAGAAAAAGTAGATCATTATAGAGTTGGATTTCAACATAAAAGGACGAGGCAAAAATTAATAAAAAGGTTTAAGTTCACAATACTCAGAACAGAACATGTTCAGGAAAAATGTTCAAGTTGCCTAACGTGTTGAGAAAGTGTACACATTCCCGTGTTATTTCTCAAGAAATTTTCACCTATTGAACGGGGTTTTAAAGCCGCGAAGTCTTTCTTAAGGAGACATTTTCTTGAAAATTTTTATGTGGCATGACTTTTGAATTTTTGGGTACACATCAAATGAAAATTGATTTTCAACATCCGGGCTCACCCCTATGGTTTATCATTTCTTAGCTTTGAATCGGGAGCTTTGAATCGGGGCTCTTGGAGGTCGGTTTTAAGGTGCACAATTGCCTTGAAGTCTCTGAAGACAACTGTTATTGGTGACGTGATCGCTTTATGTCGGGATAGTGAATCTATTTGTTTATCTCTAATTTATTGTCGGAATGATGTAGTAGTCGCCGTAGTCTAGTAGGTAGTGTGTTCGCTTATTCGACATAAAGCCCGGGTTTGAGCCCCAGGCCAGACATCAAAACGGAAATATAAAAAAAAAATATTTCTTCGGTGACTTCCTCTCAGCAGATTTCTGGCAAAAACTCTGAGAGTAAATTAAACCTGCCATGAAGTTTCTCAAAATCTGTCGTTCGGAGTGGACGTTAAACTGTACGTACCGCCACTCAAGTATAAAATGAAGGCGCACAACATGACTGATGTGAGAAGCTAGGCCGTAATCCTGACTGAAGGGTTGTGATGGCCAATTATGTAAGACTGGCCACTGTTTGTAGCTCTAGCTAACAAGCCAAGAGCGTTGCATCAGCATTTGAAGAACACTACCTGTTGCCTTGTATTTCCTTTTCTTTGCAATGTGGCATTAGGCGATTAAAGTAGTTGTCAACCTTTAAAACATTAAAAAAAACTTTCAGGAATTTTTTTTCACTTTTTCTTTGTTGGCCTTTCCTTTGTTGGCTAAGTTAATAAATTTTTTGCTACCAAAGAGTTGTGTTGTGTTGTATTGAGTTGTAGGCGAGTTGTTTCCCAGTTTGAGCATCTAAACGACTTTATTATACTTGATGGCCATTCAGGGAATTTCAGAATAGTTTTAGAACACAGCAACAAAACACACACACTCATAGTATAGAAATAACTTTAAAAATAAAAAGAGAAACAAAAAAACAGAAATAAATAGTTAATGTCCCAAGTATAGTTTAGTTTTGAATGAGTGTGTGGTGTTTGCTATTGGAGTTCATTTGTTTGTTTCTGTGTTTGTTTAAATGGGATTATCCTGGCAAGGATATTTAACATTTGTAAGTGTGTGTGTATACACATTACTATAACTGTTATATATTTATTGCAGTATAAGTAGATATCATTTCCTTATCCTGTTGCATGCACTTAAAATCCAAGTTGAATTTGAGTGTCTCTGGGTGTGTGTGCGTGTGTAGAGTTTTTTTTTATTACATTTGAAATCCTCTTGTATCGTTTGGTGTTGGCAACTCGTTCATAGGATTATATTGCTTCGTATACTTAGTTTTGAAATAAAAATTGTGTGTGGTTTAAAGTACCATTACATTACAGTAGTAGCAGTAGCAGTAGCAGCCGTAGCAGCAGCAGCAGCAGCAGCAGCATCGTATCATTAGAAGTATCAAGTTTATAAACTTAATGTCGCTTCTTAAATCAGATTTAATACAAGATTTTCATACGAAGGCTGCCTATTTAAACTCGCTTCTTTTTTTTATGTTTAAACTGTAGTCAATAAGCATTAAAGTAGTCTGATAGTTTTATTCCCTTTTATTTGAATCACACACTTTTATAATGGGAAAATTTTTTCTGCTCTGAATACTCTTTAAATGCAATTAAATACAAGACAAAAAGAAGAGGGTGGGGATGGGGGAAAGTATGAGAATTAAGTAACTGTGACTGTCCATACACACACAAGGATGTTGAATGCATCTTGTAAAAAATTTAAAGCAAATTTGTAGTTTAACATTCGATATATGCCACACCCCGTGTATGTGTAGGAGAGTATGCTCTTTGCCTGACAATTTCTATTTTTAAGTTCTCTCACCATAAGGATTGAAGTTGTTCTTTATATGACGGTAGTGGTGCAAATACTAGTGACACTGCAGACTGATAGACAAAGTACGGAGACAGTTAGTTGTGCCGATTACAAGTGTAGTCTGTTCCACTTGAGTTAATGCTTTAATTGCGACACATACTTGGCTGTTGTCTGACTCTTTGTTAAATCAGGAGTGTTATGGATACATACATACATAATTGGCCATTACAACCCCTACAGTCAGTATTACGGCCTAGCTTCTCACACCACTCATGTTGTGTGCGTTAATGTTATACTTGAGCGGCGGGACCTACAGTTTAACGTCGACTGCGAACGACAGATGTTTGAGAGAGGCAAGTTTATTTTCTCTCAGAGTTTTTGCCAGAAATCTGCTGAGAGGAAGTCACCGAAGGAATATTTTTTTTCATATTTCCGTTTTGATGTCTGACCTGGGATACGAACCCGGGCTTTACGTCTAATAAGGGAACACACTACCTACTAGACTACGGCGACTATGGATATGCCCGTTAAAACCTGGCTCATTCTGGACTATGGATATGCTGCAATCTTGGGAAACCATAGGCACATACGGGTCGACTATATATATAGTCCCGATATGTAGTCGACTACATAGCTCGACAAGAGCTTTGATTATCGTAAACCTACTGGGGATGATCCGGAGAATTCGCGCCTATGCTGGGGAGAATATACATATAGTAAGAGTTGTTTCTGACCACTGCAGTTTTCCCGGCGAAGGTTGTGGCCATATTTGTGGCGGCACAATGCTTGTGGGCTGATTTCAGTTTAATTGAAAATCTCTGAATTTACGCGAACAATCGTACAGCTACTGCTGGTAAAGTTGTTAAAGCCTGGTATAGTTTACACAATCTCTGACATACGTATTATAGATGGCAAGAGTTCTGATTGCCTCAGTTAAACCTCGTATTATGTGGTCATTTTACAAAAATTGCTCAACTTTGTTGGTAGCCTGAGAGCACTTTTAATTTGTTGGACTTTAAAAGGACAGATTGTCGTATGACCATCATTAGTCCGGTTAGAAGGCAGCAAACCCTGTTAGAAGGCAGGCCTGAATAACTGCTGAAGGAGATGTCGAAGAGACTATCATATGTCAGTGACCGGCCTTATAATTTCTTATTTTCTGTCATCTTTGACTGAACTCTTCAAAGGATTAATGCAGAAATAAAACTTATATTGGAGTTGGAATGCTTTCATATAGGGAATGTATTATGCCTGTGTTGTAATTGTGGTATCACAAAGAGCCTAACCTCTGGCCCTCTGGAGAACTTTACACTTTAAAAAGGATATGCTACCTAACTTATTCTAACCTTAGTAAACAGGAATTCTAATATTCGAACCAAATTTTTTCCCATTCTAAAGATGGAGTCTTTCTGAGGCTTTGAAGTTGCTGCTGCTTAATGCAGAAGCTGAACTACGCCAACAATAGGTCATGTACAGATCACATAAGCAAACTTCGAATCATTATTGGAAAATCCATTTAATGGGGTATCCCACTTTATATTACTTAGTTAGCCAAGACTACAACCTAGTTTGTCACCACACCCATGTTGCAGGTGCCAATTTTATCCAGGAGTGGCGCGGACTACAATTTAAAGTCAGATTTTATAAAATATAATTCTCACGGAAATGCTCAGTATTGCCAGAAGACTACTGAGAGGAAGTCTTCGAAGAAGATATTTTTTTTTCTTAATATTTCGTTCTGTTCGGGATATTTGAGATGTGGTTCTAACCACGGGCTCTCGTCTAATAAACCAACACACTACCAACTAGACTGCGGCTGGGGCATGGTTTTATGAATTAAAAAAAAAGAACTTTTGATAGACTTACCCACTTAACTATTTGGAGTATAGGAATGCTTTTGGAACTGCAATATATCGTATCCTACGTGATGGCAGAGACAGTTATTAATTAAAGCTGATGTAAGACAAGGTTGTCTTCTGTGCCAACTACTTTCCAACGTAGTCCTCGAATAAGTATTACAACGTGTCTTCTTTGCAAACAGAGAAGATAACCCAAAGATTTGATACAAAGCTGCTGTATCATTTGTCTTCCGGTTTACACACATTGTGGAGATGTTTGGATTTAATAAAAGCGCAGCGGAGAGGCTTTAGTTGCTTGTTGGCTTGTGCGTTGCGCCTCCGATCGTCGTCATAGATTTTGGTGAAATTTTATTCGACCATCATTTCAACGAATATTTTCCTCGAGTGACATCACCCTTCGGCTGTCATCTACACATCTTTGTTTATCTTCTGCTAACAATATGCCGGTGAAAATTCAAATGTTTTCTCTGCAACAACAAGAAACATTTTAATATTTTTATGAAATTTTTATCTGCGTTAATAAAATTTATGGCACCGCGTATTTCCCTTTTCATATTCGTATTCATTCGTTTATTCAAATACTTTTAATCAAGAGAAATGGAAGTAAAAATGTTGACAGTGTATCATAAAGATATTGTGTGGACGGATACACACACTTAAGTGATGCTGCTGCTCAAATGAAATTGAAATGTTTGTGTGAATGGAAAACGGAAAGAGAAGTTAAATCTGTGGCGCCGCCTTATAACAAGCGTTCATACTTCATATATATTTTTTCTTTTTTTTTTCTTGTTTTTGATTTATCTTTTTAAGTTGAATTTATTAGAATTTTTTATGATTCTTGTAACATTTTAAAAACTTAATTTATTGCCATGTATTCCAAGTAGATTTTAAGCACAATTTTTAAACTTCTTAAAAGCCTGGGGTTCATATTTATTAAAGCAAAAAAATCACGTTTAATATAACGGGTGATTTTTTTTTGGAGTTTATAAGGGTAATTTTATTTTTCCGTATAAAAAGAGATTCGTGGCATGTGACATTTTATTTCCCCAGTATAAAAAGAGATTCGTGGCATGTGACATTTTATTTTTCCAGTATTAAAAGAGATTCGTGGCATGTGACATTTTATTTTTCCGTATAAAAAGATAATCGTGACATGTGACATTTTATTTTTCAGTATAAAAAGAGATTCGTGGCATGTGACATTTTATTTTTCCAGTATAAAAAGAGATTCGTGGCGTGTGACATTTTATTTTTCAGTATAAAAAGAAATTCGTGGCATGTGACATGAAAAAAGTAGAAGGTTAGGTTATGTAAAATTGTAATTGTTAACCGAATAGCAATAGAATAACTTGCTTGGATCCTATAAGGTTCCATAGCAAAATACTTTCAGAAACTCAACAATATCACCTCCTGGTTACCATTCCGTAACCAATCTGATAGACTTGAGAAGGTATGGATTTTAACCCAGTCACTATTGGCTAGAGCCCTTCTTCTTTTAAGAAATTCAAAACAGAGAAGATGGTTTGTGATTTTCTTCGTCATCCTTTGGTAGCAATAATCGAAGGGTATTCTCAATATCCGGCAAGGGATCAGTGTGCCCTTACAAATAATATGAGATTATTAAGATGGACTTTCTTAAGAAGCTAATGCGTAAGATGGTAACGTTTTGCGTATATCAAAAGCGGACTGTAGCTGTCTGATCTTTATACAAGCGGCTTCCTTATCCTATCTTCTCTATTGCGAATGAACGAACTTTTGTTGAAATCAATCGTATGCCTCTCTACAGATTAAAGCCTGGACTATAGTTGTCTGATCTCTAAACAAGTGGATTCATTATCCCATTTTCCCTATTGCGAATTAAAGCAATTATCTGGCTCTCTATAAAGAAAAACGTGGCCAGATGGCAACTATGGTGACATGACCATAGCTTTTATACTCCTACACTCTTGAGGAGTTCTGGTCTGAAGGTATAACTAGTGATAGTGATACAAAACAAGGCCATAAGTATTGCAACTGAAAGAGCAGCTGTTATCATGACTGCCATCGTTCTCCCAATATGTTCAAGGCATTCTTCAAGACTTACAAATGAACAATGCATAGAAATTCGAGTGAATGATTTTTACCATAATGGGTCATCAAGAAAAATAACAGAGTCACAGAGTTCTTGACAGTCTTAAAAGAGGCTCATCGCAACCACTGACTATATGCAAAGTAGGGAGGGATATGAGATAATTGACTCATTGCTGAAGCCGTCATAGGCTAGTAGGTAAAGTGTTGAGATAGAGTTATTAGACGAAGACCCGTGGTTCAAACCCCAGGTCAGGCATATCCAAGAACACGAAATACGAAAAAATATTTCTTCGGCGTTTTGCTCTCAGCTGATTTCTGATAAAAACTCTGAGAGTACAGACTTTTATGTTAAGAAGCAGTTCAATAAGTTCTAATACACCCTGAAAGAGGCACTATTTGTTACGATATATGGGTGTATCTGGGTATATCATTGGAGTGGACATGTCAACCAGAACGAAAAATGTCAATCTTTTGGCAAAAATTCTGAGAATAAAAAAATTGTCATGAGAACTTTCTCAAATCTACACCGTCAACACTAGGTTCCGCCACTCATGGATTAAAATTAATACACACAAAATGGGTGTGAAAAGCTGGGTTGTAATCCTGACTAAAGGTTGTAATCCTGACTAAAGAGTTATGTTCAGTAAGATACATATATTCGTATCTATTGATTCATTATGGACTTTATCAAGTTCTTTCTATGTTTCAAATGTAATTCTCAACTAGAAACCGGTCACTTATGGCAGCATCCATGGAAAATCCGTTACTGTTGTAATCTTACAAAGTAAAGGTTATTGTAGAAAAAGCCTTATTTTTAGTCACAATTTTAGTTTTTTGATCTGTTGCGCATTGCTACGGAAGTATTGGAAAAATACATGAAATGTTTCACGAGAAGTAATAAAAATTTTCAAAATTAATTACATTTTACGAATTATTCTAATAAATATTGTAGTTTCCGAACGTCATAAAACATTTAATTTTATTTCACTTTCAACTTCGAATTTATATGAGCCAACTGAGCACCGACTAACTAACGAAATAACCAAATGGTTCATATTTTTATTTACACATGTCACATGCTGACAACTTTTATGATTCGCACATATTAAAATAAGCATAATAAACAACAACAACAATTATTTTATAGCAAAAAAATATAAATAAAATGGCAACAGCACTTCCAGGATATTCCATCACAGTTAATAACATTGCCTGCCAGTGTCGCTTAGCCGAATAGCAACAAATTTTATGGCAAATAAAAGAGAAAAGTAATGCTGCCTTTACTCTTCCTTAGCTTTCTCAAAAGAAATGCCAATGTTTTCTAAAACAAAGAAAGAAACAGGAAATAAACATAAAAGCAACAAAATACAGAAACACACACGGCAGTATATCTTTCGTTGAAAAGTTTTTACAACGCACAGTAAAATGAGCAAATTTATGAGAGAGAAAGAGAGATGGAAATCATGGTTAAAACGGCGAAAGGCAGAATTAAACTTTACATCATCTAAGGATTATGATGCAACAAATTTTAAGTACAGAAAATATTTGTTTACAGTTGCAAATAAAAATATAGCAGTTTCAGATTATTGTGATTAATTTAAAATTCAGTTATGAATGCGAAAAATCTAGATACTCGTGTTTTGCTTTTACATCGCTTAACATTAAAATTATAAACAAAAGCTACAAAAACAAAACAATACAGTAAACAAACCTGTTTACAAATTATCGTACTGCTTAAAATAACAACAAACACCAGCATAAGAAAAAAATGGTAAACAAGTAAAAAAAATATACAAACACCACTACAAGAATAAACGTTAGCAAAATACACAAACAACACTACAATAATAAATGTAAACAACGGCGTTTACAGTTATAGAAATTTCGAGAAGGCGTGTTTATGTTCACGTCTTCAAGAACATTCATCAGACTGTTTACTCTGCCATATAAAAGGCAATGCAAAGCAGGCTATTGAGTTAGTGAAGATCAGTCAGTCTTGTGTGAAGACGCGGTGTGTTTGAAGAGAGTAATCGTGGTTTTAAGATCTCCCTTCTAAAGATTTGCCGAATAATTGTCTAGTAATTGTTATTGTTTATGCAAAGGCTGCAGGGGAATAACAAAAAAAGCAATTGTTGTTGTTTACATCAAGTTGTGAACAGTGGCACACAGAATTGTGCGAATAAATTTGAAAAGGTAAAAACGTAACAACACTTTCCCCAAATTCTCAATATGTAATCTGTAGGACCTAATTATCTTGTTTTCAAACGTTTAATTGGTCGCCCGCAAAAAGTTGTAAAGCCTAGGGAGAGTGAGAGTGACCGCAAGCAACTGTGAATATGATATGTGCTATAAATTTTGCCACTGCTGCCGTTGTAAATGGCGCCATTATTTCCATTCCCAAAATTGATTATAAACGCATATGAGTATGGAAAATTTATTTGAAAATTTTAATGACATGCTTGCTTTGATTTGATGACATACAACTCTTTACTTTACGTGTTATTTACTGGTGGCACTGAAGCACACTAAACAACTGAGATTCTGTTTTTATTATCGATGTACTAAAATCTCAAGACAATATTCGGATTTTATTGTCTCCACATAAATTTGAAGCAGTTTATTATGTTTTCACAAAAAATTTGCACTTAAAGGGGAGGGGGGGCTGGGGGTATACAAAATCCCAAACCTGACAAAATACTGGGTGGTTTGCTTCAATTGGCGATCTTTTGATAGACTTACCCACTTGACTGTTTGGAGTGTAGGAATACTTTTGGAACTGCAATATATCGTATTCTAGGTGATGGCAGGGACAGTTGAGCAATTAAAGCTGATGTAAGTTAAGGTTGTCTGCTGTCCCTACTACTTTCCAACGTAGTCCTCGAATAAGTGTTACAACATGTCTTATCTACTCGAAGAGAAGGTAACACAAGGATTTGATACAAGGCTGCAGGACTATTAGTCTCCGGATTCACATATACTGTTGTGACATAGAGCGATAGCAGGATTCTGTAAAAGGGCGCCAAAGAAACAAAATACTAGATAAGGACCCTGCCTACGCGGCTAACCTCAGCTAATGTTGAAGTATTTGAAAATCAACATTTGACAATTTATTGCAGAGATTCAATCAAAACCTAGTTTCTCACATCACCCAGAGAACCCTTTGGCGCCATTTAAATAAAATTTTTTGTCATTTATTCACAAAGTTTTCAAGAAATTTATGTTTCAACCAAAAAAAAAAAAATCTTTGGAACTAGCAAAGTACAAAGTAGGCAATCATTACTGTAGTTTACAGTTATAATAATAACCTCCTATCCTTTTCATTCAATTCAATACAATTCATTGCTGCCATGAAATATTTTATCTTAACACCCGAAGGTATTTCATACACTCGTTGGAGTGTATTATTAACGAAATTAAAAGCGAGCGAAAAAAAAAAAATTGTTTTTTCCAGAATTTTTTGTTTTACAACCCACAGATAAAAAGTTTGCTTTCGTAAAATATGTATTACATGCTTGTTCTTCGTTTTCTTTTTCTTCTTCTTCTCGTTTAAATTAATTAATTTTATTAAATGTCTTGTTAAATTAGTGAAACTATTTCTCTTTATCTCTCTTAACAATCAACCCACCTACACGCACACACAATAAAAAGTACTTTTAAGAACGATTTTAACCTTGTTAGCAAACATTCTTCTTTTTTGCCACCAACAAAGAGTGGCAATATGAAATGACAACGAGAGGGAGGGGGGAAGTAATGCTACACCGAAAAGGTGGGCTTTAAATAGTTTTCATAGGAATTTTTTTTTGTGTTTTTTGAAAATGTTTTCGAAGTAAAATTACGGAAAGAAAAAAAAATAAGTTTGTTATGTAGGGGGAAGTAAATTAAAGGTAAATTTTACGCTTTTACCGTTAAAATGTTTGAAAAGTTTTACGAGAGAAGAACAAAAAGGGGGGAGTTTATTAAACGTTTCTCTGACGTAATTAAAATATTTTGGCAAGCAGAGGAAGGAAGGCCATGAATGCAATTTTAATACTCAACTGTTTTACCACTGGAAAGCCGTAGATGGCATTCAAAGTGAATTATATTTTTGGCTTCCGAATCATTTCGCCTTGCTACATCCTCCCAGGCGCCTCTGGAGTTGCGTGATTTGATCCTTTTAACTCAAACAAGGTTGCGTCCTCTCTACCGACTTGCGGTAATCCCCACATCATACAAGCATCACGCCAGAGAGCATTCTCTTTTATCCAAATAACCTGGCTGACTTAGCGCAGCTGCTGGATGTTAATGAATTGCACAACGTCCGAATTGTTGAGGCGCTCATACAGCTCATTATTGAATTGCATGGGGAAATCATTGCTAACTCGCACTGGAAAGATCTTACGCTAGACTTTTCTCTCCAATACTCTTAAGGCTGCTATATCGGTGGGAGCCGTAGTCTAGTAGGTAGTGTGTTCGCTTATTAGGCGTAAAGCCCGGGTTCGAGCCCCAGGCCAGACATCAGAACGAAATATGAAAAAAAGTATTTCTTCGGCGACTTCCTCTCAGCAGATTTCTGGCAAAAACTCTGAGAGAAAATAAAAACCTGCCTTGAAAAAGTTTCTCAAAAAATCTGTCGTTCGGAGTCGACTGTAGGTCCCGCCACTCAAGTATAAAAATTAGGGCACACAACATGAGTGGCGTGAGAAGCTAGGCCGTAATCCTGACTAAGGATTTGTAATGTCCAATTATGTATGTCTTATGTATCGGTGCTTAATAGCGACGATTTTGCGTCATACAGAGGCACAGGAAGGATGAGTTTAGTCGTGCGAGGGGGGTCTCTGCTACTCGATTGCCTGTTGAGACCATAGCAGCAGTATCTATGAACAAGAGTGATCCTCTCTCTCTCTTTATCTCCAAGCTGAGACATCACTTTTGCTGGTAACGACAGAGTCAATACAAACGAATTCACAGACAAAGTATGGTTATCGTTCGATGACCACAATGAAAGCTTAGGCTAAGGGCCGTAAACTGAGATCCAATACGCCGCATGTCTATAAATGTCGACAACATCTGTTGGCAAGAGTGATACTATGCTTAATCTCCAGGCCGACATCTTTTTTGTTGGTAACGGCGGAGCAAAGATAAGAGAATTCCCAGACGAAATATGGTTATGCCGCATTTTACAACGCATAATTCGTTGTGCCCTCATTTACTCCTATAGACTTCTCTTCTAAAGGCAGCACTAAACATACCACTTAGTACAATATCAATGTTGTCAATGTATGCAAGCAACTGGACATATTAGTGGAAAGTAGTATCATTGCAATGCACTTTCTCCCGCCGTCCGCAGAGTCCTTTCTATGACGAAGTTGAGAAGGTCCTATGATAAGGCACAAGACACATTAAATTCGTTCAGAAAACCATACCTGTTAAATTTCGATTACGATTAGTAATCAATTACATTACTTTTTAAAAAGAATCGTAGTGATTATATAATCCTATGAAAATTTTTTTCGAATTACTAATTGATTACGATTACCAAATAATCTAAATATAATCAGGATTACTGGCAAATTACAAAATAATTAAAAAGAATCAAAAGTAATCAAAAAGTAATCAAATTGTTTTCAATGATTATTTTGAATTCTTTTTGAATATTTTTCAACATTTGTCATTCTTTCCAAAAAAAAAAAAAAAATTTTTAACATTTTAAAAATTCGTCGACTTGGTTTTTTTTTTATTCAGTTGTAGTTTCATCCTTGAAAAGACACCTTACGTAAATCAGTTTCAATACACGGATATGAAGGTGATGACCAGACAAACAGCCTCTGAAAAATTAAGAACAAAATACAACATACAAAGAAAAAATATTCTGCTTCCAAATATTTTTGTACTACGGCGGACATTTGGTCTGCAAATCACAGAACTTTTTAGGGTATACACGTCATTGGCATACTGATAATTTTGAATGAAAATCGATAGCTTTAGCATGTAAAATAATGTTTTGAGTACATATAGCTGAAAACATTGCAGAGGTTGTAACAGAAATTAACACTAGTTTTGGTCTAAGCAGCTCAGCCATTGTTCTAACTGTTCCGGATAGCGGTTCAAATTTCCTAAAAGCGTTCCGAGAATACGGAGTGGTAAATTATCTTTTCGAAGATAACATTGATGATGATCTGCCAGTCTTTGATAATGAGATGTGGTTGCCTACACATGAAAGATGTTGCATGAATTTTCAATTATTGAAAATAATGAAAAAGAATCAATGAAAACAATTTGATTACTTTTGGATTACTTTTGATTCTTTTTGATTACTAGACTAATCGCCAGTAATCCTGATTATTTTTTGATTATTTTGTAATCGTAATCAATTATTAACTATTTTAACCAAAAATAATCGTAATCATTATTTTGCCATTCAAAAAAAAGTAATCAAATTACTAATCATTACGATTACTAATCATTACTTAACAGGTATGCAGAAAACTATGTTTGAGAATATCTCTCTTCATTAAAATGTCATTTATAAGCAAATTTATTAAAAAAATATGCCTGCGACCCCACTTCTGTTTAATTTCATGGTCAATTTACAAGGAGAGTTCCTTTTAAAATTTAAGAAAAAAACTTTGCATTTAATTGAATTAAAAATCTCGTGAGGCAATCAAATGCAAAAAATCTTAAAACTCTTTAACTGTCTTATTACTTACACTCGCTCTCTTTCTATCTCTCTCCCTCTCTCTCACCCAGTAGTTGTTGTAGCACCTTGTACATATGTTTGTCATGTGACATCATTAAATATACTGGATGTCAACAAAATTATTTTAATTTAAAGAAGAAAAAAATTTGTTTTAAAAGAAACTAAAAAAAATGGGGGGAAAATATGCCAAGAATTTGATTTTTATCGGTGACATATGCATGTTAAGAGTAACATAAAGCCTTTCATTTACACACACCCACTCCCACAAACTTATAAATTTACTACGTTAAATGAGTATGTGCAACCGTGTATGCAACTAACATGCATACATACATGGTTGAACAAGTGTGGTGTGTGTTGAGCTCTTAAATGAGAAACGCAGATAAAAAAAACTGATGCCTCTGCGTACGTACGTATGTAAAGCAGAGAAGAGGAGCAAAAAAATCCATAATTTTTTACATATTTTTCCAAAATGCATTTTAAAAATGCCTTCACCTCACAATGACACAACATACACGAGCCACGAGCCATCACTCTCGCTAGCAACCGACGTGTAGTGTAGTAGTCACTCAGCAGCAGTCAGCACTCATCATGGCGTATAAATATTTGCTTTTAAATATGTTTAACGGGGTTTTTTTATTCTTCTTCTTTTTTTTTACAATAAAAACGTGAGAGGAAATGTTAGATTGAGAGCCCATAAACCATTTACTCGCTTTTGCATGCATACACACACACATACATGGTGCCTGCTGAAGATGAGATGCTTATTGCTTATGTGTGAATCATTATAGCGTAAGTGCAATTGTATGTGTACGTGTGTATTAGTTAAGGTGTGTGTTCCATCTGTTAAATAAGAGATAAGAGATAAGATATCATACACTGAGAGAAAAAGAATGAACGGAAATAAAAATTCAACTAAAAGGAAATAAAAGTTTTTACGACCAAGAAAAAATATTTCAATTATTATCACATCACAATGGATTTTCATAAAATTTTTATTGTATTTGTGTGTGAGTATTTTGACCATGAGTTTTGTGAATTGCCACAATAGTTTTGGAAGATTGATTTTCTTTTTTTTTCTTTTACGAATTATTCACTTATAAAATGAATAAACTGAGTCATTCATTAGCTTTTTGCTCATTTTATTTTACCTCAACAACAATAAAAAAGAAATAATAGAACTCGGCTATAAATTTTATGATAAGCATAAGAAATTATGACGACTTTTTTATGTTTGCATATACATATAAACTTTCATCCTGGCCAAATAACAAAACACAGAAGGATAATAAAGGCAAAAGGATAAAACATCTATAACAGGCCTAGTGGTGGACGAAAATACTGGAGGCAACTAAACGATACTTCGAAATAATTTGATTTTCATTTTATTGATGAAAATCGGTAGAACATCGATGCGTTTTATGCGATGCATCGTATAGTTAAAATTAAAATCTCAGAACAATATGACATAATCGGCCCATAAATGTAACTCACTTAATTGGCCATTACAACACTTTAGTCAGGATCGCAACATAGCTTCTTACACTGCCTATTTTGTGTGTGCTAATTTTTATAAATTTATATATGTGGCGGGAACTACAGTTTAAAGTTGACCCCAAATGTGGTATCACACACGAGACTAATTGTTAAGCCGCACAATTTTTGTTCTTTCAGCCAAACACGAGACTATTTCATCTGGCATAAAATTGTATACATGTACTCTGCTTTGCGTGTATTAGTTTACTCAACGCACAGCGAAAGACTAAATATGTTCTATGCAAAAACATTTTCTGAACCTACTGTTTTATAAATGTATGTGTACTGGTTGTTTGTTGTTTATGTATTGGTTTGTGCGGGGTAGAAGCGGATTCAAAAATTATGCAAGCAAAAAAAAACCACTCTCCTCACCTGTCTTGCCTACAAGCTGCCATTTTGTGGCAGAATAATTGTTTTAGTGTGTGCTTTTCAGGGCAATTTTTTATTTTTTCACACTCAGAGTTTTTACTAGAAGACTGTTGATAGGAAATCGCTGAGAGAAATAATATTTCTTATTTGTTTTGTTCAAGACGTCTGGGCTAGGGTTTGTAACACGGCATTACGTCTAATAAGCCAACAAAATAGCTTCTAGACTTCAGCGACTTTATAAATACATTCTTGAAAACAGCTCCGGTGGAATGGGATCAGTTCAGTGACGTGACCTTAGAGGTGAGAACCTGTCCCATAACTTCTCTACAGGTTCTGCTATTGAAATATCGGGACCTGAGAAATCGAACGGCTGACAGTACTCCTAACACAACGCCACAACGGGCTGCAATGCGAGCTCAAGTGTGTTTTGGTAATCAAAGCTACCACGTAACCTGATCTAACTCCTAGCTGTGTATCCTAGAAAGTACCAGTAAACCCTATGAAGAGTAATAAGAGTGAAGCGATTAATTTGGTTGTTTAACATTCTTTCAAAAGAGCAACTATTCGACGGTATGTAGGTGGTTCAAGCACATATGCAAGAAGGATAGAAGCGGGGGTATTAGGCCCTGGATTGAAATAGTATCTCCAAGCGATAATTGACATCCTCGAAAGACGTGCTCAATAAATCTGAATAGAAAGTACAGACAAAGGGTCAGGGCAATACTATTTGACAGAAGGATAGTTTCCACGCCATTAATGATGGCAGAACCTTTAAGTGGAGTACTAGCAGGGGTTTGAAAGCGGTCTGAAATGATCTATAATTTTGTTGAGTAAGTACAGTAAGATTGTAGTCTAGTAGGTAGCGTACTGGCTTAGACGCAAGGCCGTGGTTTAAACCTCAGTTCAGACATCAACCATACGAAAAATAAAAAAAATATTTTTTCGAAGACTTCCTCTCAGCATAAGTTACGTACACGGACTTCTATCATTCAACTTGACACACTAACCTGTTGCAGATAGACATTAGTAAACGCTAGTTGGCTTCAGGCGTTCGAAGGAAGATTAATTGTGGAATCACAACGACGGCCTTACTGGCCTACGTGGGTCTATACTTTCTACAGGACAGGCAGTCTTTTTCACTTAAGTACATCTGTTATACTTAGTTTCTCTCCGTGTATATTAAAAAGCGTATGTAAAACAAATTACGGAAGTTCAAGCATTTATAGAGACTATCACACACTCTCTCAAACACTTTCAACAAAAACTTGTTACAACAAAATGGCTTTCGACCACAAAATGTAAACGAAATAAAACAAGGGATATTAAGAGAGAGGAAGAGAGCAAGAGATAATAAAAAGTACATGCAAAAAGGAAACTTTTTGGTTAAAAAAAGAATTTTTTTATTTAAATTAAAGCGAGTCTTTAAAGAGATGGAAAGAGAGAAAGAGAGCGATAGAGTGAGGAAGAGCGAGAGAGTTTGTAAAGTGCTTTAATGTTTTTATTGACTTTTACAAAGTAAAAATAAACAAAACAAGAAAGCCAAAATACTTGGCAACTCTTTCAAAGCAGAAGTTTCCTTTTTGTTTTCCCAAAATTTCTTAAAAATTAAATTTAAAACCAACAAAAGTTTTCTTTGAAACAAAAACGAAGAGAGAAAATGAAACTTGTTAACCTAATAACTGTGTGTGTGATTATAAATTTCTATTCTTTTTGTTCTCTTTCTAGGATTTTAAGCAACAAAACAAGAAATTGAAGGAATTATAACCAGCAACGACAATTAAAAGAACTGAAAAAAGAAACTGGACAATAATGACAACGAGTGACGAAAGGTGAAAGAGAAGAGAAGAAACAAAAAACCTAAAAATTGAAATCAAAACAAAAGAAATACTTTCCCATCTCTGCATACGACAACAACAACATGGCTTATGATAAATTGCCTGTGAATCACAGTAATATGCCCACGGCATATGGTCAACAACAACAGCCGGTACAGGCTCAGACTTTGTCGTCCTCTTTGGCTTTGGCCTGTTCAGAGTGGCTGAATGCCACTGAATGTGCCAACATTACCTTTGCCATTGGCAAACAGCGTATTAACTCGGCTACAATGACAGACAGCAATAGTAGTAATGCCACCGTACCACCTGATAATCTTATGGAAATGGATTTGGAAATGGATGTTGAATGGCCCTTGGAGAGGGTAGTATCAACCATAGTGCCAGTATTTTTTGGCATCATTGGTTTTGCTGGTTTACTGGGTAATGCCTTAGTTATACTGGGTAAGTATTTTTTTAATTTTTAAAAATTTCTTCACAAAATTGTTTTTCATTATGTAAGCCAAGCCTACTTTAGCTTTAATTAAATCAATTTAAATTGCTTCCTTCTAACATCCGCCCGTCTGCGGCAAAGGGTAACGGATGTGTGGTTTGGCAACTCTTAACTCAAATTATTTCAAACCATCAAACGTAGTTTTCTCTTAAATTAACTTTTAAATGATTTCATGTTTCTTTTTTTAAGTTTAAAGTGTGGTTTGTAAACACAAACAACACACAACAAACTAAAACTATAGAATAAGTTCAGGGTCAATTATTGTTATTTTTTAAAGCATATGCTCAGGCATTGCAATCAAAAAAACAGAAATTGTATTGAAAACTTCTTTAAACAAATTTATTTAGAGACTAAAAAAATAAACAAAAACAAAGAAAAATTTGTCGTTTTTAATGTAATGCAGGCTTTTAAAATAAATAAGTTTGTTAAACACACAGAAAGGTTTTTCTTTAAAAGTTTAATAAACAATTTATTTGAGCATATCCTCAGGGTATAACTTTAACTGTGTTGAAATAAAAGGTCATATGATTTCAATGGGGATGTAGTCGATAGTAATCGATAGTAATCGAAACTATGAAAATTTTCTTGTGCAGCTGCTTGACAAAGTGTGGACCCGTTAGGTTAGGTTGAAGTGGTAGCTTTGGTTACCAAAACATAGTTGAGCAGTCATTGTACTGACCGAGTTCCATCGAACCACGGAAGAAGTTGGTTAGCGCTAGGGCTGCACATCAAAAGCACGACTATCCAACGATGGAAAACCAATTTGAAATTTTACTAAGCGAAGCTATGCCTTTGACATCAATGGATGATAGCTCCCTCAAGCTGGCAAGGATTGGAGAGCCAAATAACCTGGCAAAACCAGACTGAAATTTTAATGAACGAAGCTTTGCCTTTGACATCAATGGATCTTAGCTCTGTCAAGCTTGCAAGGATTGGAGAGCCAAATAACCTATATCAGCACCTCGCAAGATATGGTGATTGACAAACGGTTTCCTCTTCAGAAGTCATTAAATGGGAGTTTCATTCTTTCTGCGTGTTTTCCCATTACGAGATAACATTAGGATGAAGTCTAAGAACCTGGTTGGTATGCCTTCTGTCCATCGATGGCCAAGTGTGTCTGGCAGTGGAGTAGAATTCGTAACTGACCCAGAATAGGAGTATGGACCAGTATTATGATAAAAATGGCAGGTGCTATGTACACTATTTTCAAGACAACATGCGCCAACTTATCGCATTGGCACATTATTCCCTCTGAGCACTCCCCTATCCTATTTGGAAATCCCAGAGTTTAATTAATTAATTCTTCCACATATGAAGCCACCTATTAGAGAAGGCTTCACAATAAAGTTCCAAGATGTAGAAATTTTTCTAAAGGATTTAATCTTGGAATATCTCTCCATCAGCCTAACTACTGCAGTTTGCATTACGCCAAGGAAATCTTCATAAATCCTGCTTGGAGAAAGATCTTGAATAATTCTCTCTGATAACCAGACACCGAAAGAAAAATCTCTTGCGGCTGCTTATGTGATCACTATAAACCTTTAGTCATGGTTTACAATCTAACTTCTCACCCCATCTATGTTCTGTATGTTAATTTTATTTATAAGTGGGAGGAACCAACTGTTTAAAGTGGACTCTAAACGACAGACCTTTTTGAGAAAAATTACACGACTATTTTATTTAAAAGATCAGAGTTTTTGCCAGAAGACTCCAGAGAGAAAGTTGCCGAAGAAATAGTTTTTCATATTTCGTTTGGTTGGAGAAGTATGACCCGGAGTTTGAGCCGTGGGCTCATGTCTAATAAGCCAACACTCTTCCAACTAGACTACGGCAACTACGTACTTAATTGGTCATTATAACCATTTAGTCAGGATTACAACCTAGCTTCTCCTAACACCCAAGTTGTGTGTGTTAATTTTATCCTAAGTGATAAGGTCCACAGTCAAAAAACTTTTAATGAAGTATTTTTAGAGTTTTTGCCAGAAGACTATTGAGAGAAAGGCGCCAAAAGAAATTGGCCAATTTACACGACTTTGTATCGTGTATGTTGTATTGAATACACTTGGTTGCTTGTGAACGCTCAATGCTATGCTGTATTGTGTATGTCATATTCTTCTTCATAATTTTTGGCATTCAAATAATTTGATGGCACGAAACCAACACAACTTATTAAAAACATATGAAAAAAATGTGTATAAGTGTATCGGATTTTTACATGAAAATTATCAACAACAAGCATACACTGTTGAATAGTCGTCCAACAATGCAATGAATACAACGATACAACGGCTTGTGTGAATTCACCAAATATTTTTTTGTCGTATTTCGTATTGTTCGAGATATCGGACCCACGGGTTGAACCACAGGATCTCGTCTACCAACTAGACTACGGCGATTAAGACCCCGTAAATGGAACTTTGCTTGGTATGCTGCCTTATAAAAGTGGTAAGGCTTTGAGCACAGTGATGGATTTGACGATTTTAGTTATTGGACTTGAGCTGGGTAAAGCATGTTTGACATTTTCAAACACTAGTTGCACATTATTGGCTGTTATCAGAACCTGACACGACAAAACTGTCACAGTTCTTTTCTGTTTATATTTTGTAGATAACTATCGATAGCTAAAATAATCGAACATATGATACAGGCTACTAGAACTCCTTTCATAACCAAAAAAAGTAAGGGATCCACATTACGCTGAAAAGCAATTCCGGTCCTTAATATCTTTATTAGAGTTCCTGTTGTGTAACTGCTGTGTAAATTAATCAATTTGGCGCTGTTCTTTGTTAACTGCAAAAAAAAATATTTTTTTGGAGTTGCTGTTTTCATTTTCATATTTTCCTTTTGTAACACACACACATACACATTTAATTTAATTTTGAATTTTAATTTAAAACTTTTTTTAAATTTATTTCCAGCATTTTTATGCCATACAAAATGCGAAATAAATAGAAACATAAAACAAAATAAAGAAACATACACACTCAAATATGTTTGAATAATAAATTGAAATCATTGAAAAACCCACCACCACTCAACCACAAACCATTTGATTTTTTCCACTTTTTTTTAACATTTCCACGAACAATTTAATGGCAAAGCTAGCAACATTTTTTTAAACAAAAAGCAAAAAAATAAAAATAAATTCTACATGGAAATGTTTAAGAGCTAGTCAGAGTCTGGCAGTAACTGAGTATATGAATATTTATGTTTCCTAAAAAAAAACAAAATAATTTTGTTTTGTTTTCTTTTAAAATGTGTTTGTTTTGTTAAAAGCAACAAAAAACCAAAAAAATTATTTTTTTTTACAAAACAAACCATAATAATGAATAAAAGGTTTCTCTCATACAAGCCTATACACCACACACACTGCGTATGAGTGATATTTTTTTGTTCTGTAAATTGAATTATTCAACACTCATACGCCCGAGTGCAGGAAAGAAACCTTTCGAAAAAATTCTTGAATTTTTTTCCAATTTTTTTATTATTATTTTTATGCTCTTTACTGTTGAAACGAAATATAAAAATACTGATCAAGGTTGTTATTCTGAAAGGTTTTTTGTATCAAAAATTTAATTTTTTTTGGTTTTTGATTCGAAAATGGAAAATTTTAACATACAAGTGTAGAAAATATTAAAAAAAACTCACACACACATTAATATTGAGAGTTTTTTATCCCTTTGACCATAGCAGCTGTAAATATTAATTTTTATTTTCAAAAAAAAAGATGTTTTTTTCATCGTGTTAATTTGTTAAACAAATCCATGTAGTACAATGAGGAAAAAAAATGAAATAAAATCAAGGAGATTATGTTCTCATTGATGTATTGGGTTATCCATTTAATGGTTTCAAAACTCTCTGTATAACATTTAGTCCCTCGCAAGCAGATTATTTATGGCAATGTTTCGAAGGAAGGATTATAATATCCCCGTGTTGAGTAAATATGTACTTCATCTAACCTCATTATGGAATAGAACATTTCAATCAGTCTGACGTCATTTGTCACAATTTTATGCAGTTGATCTTAAGTTATTCCAGGATACATTGATTTTTTTCATTTAAAGTTCGCTTGAGTGCACTTGCTTGTTGAAGTCCCCGTAGTCTAGTAGGTAGTGTGTTGGCTTGTCAAACGTAAGACAACGGTTGAAATCCTAGGTCAGACATCTCCGACAAAATGAAATATGAAAAAATATTTCTTCGGTCTCCTACTCTCATCAGCTTTCTAGCAAAAGTTTCTCCAAAAAAGTAGAAATGTTTCTCCAAAAAAACTGTCGTTCGGTATCGACTTTAAAGCTGGTACTCATATATAAAATTAACACACACAACATAAGTGGCGTAAGAAGCTAGATCGTAATTCTCTGACTAAAGGATTGTAATGAGCAATTATGTATGTATGTATGGAGACAATATAGATGAAGTCATGCCGCTACATTATTGCAATGTACGCACTGCCCAAAATATCATTTCTGTTCCAGACACTGCGGCAGATAATCCAAATTTGTTAGATCCGCGTCATTCTAAGCAATTGGGCCTATCTTACAGATCATTATGATGTATTTCGCATTCATACAAATTCATAATTAATCAACAATTAAAGCCGACTGACCAAAGCCGTAGATATGCTAGAGCAACAGATTTTCATTGCTGAATTCTTTTCAACGATGAAGTTTACTTCTTTTTCGCTTGTACGTCCACAAGTCAAATCGTTGTATACAAGGCTCGACGAGCGTATGATGTACTTGTTGCACGTAATGGTCTGTATTTTTCGAAACGGAGCCCCGTTACCTTTTAATGCCGTTACGGACATATGACAACCGATATTTTTGAGCATGTAATTGAAGTTTATGAACTGGACGGTATGTACACAGTTTCAACAAAGTGGTACCACGAGACACTCAACACTGATGATTTGCCTTTTTTGCTTTAGAAAATTCCAGAAAAGGTATTTTCAAGTCTTGAAGATACTAATTGGCCACCAAGATCATGGATTTGATCACCGTCAGATTACCATCAGCAATAGAACAACAACAACAGCGTGTGCTGCACACAAGCAAAATGGAAACGGAAGTAATTTTGCAAATGGTTCAATTACGGCCAACATACCGCTTCAATCTACCCCAAAAAGAACAATTTCTGCAACGAAGTCAGAGGTGATCAATTGAGATACACTGTATTGCATACCTTATGGCCGGGTCCATACATTATAATGAAAAAACAAATTTCAACTTTTCATAGCAATTTTTATTCACTCTCGGAGTTTTTGCTAGACGACTGCTGAGAGGAAGTCTCCAAAGATATATTTTTTCATTTTTCGTTATGTTCGTGAAGTCTTTGTCAGGGTTTAAGCTACCTACTAAGCTACGGCAACTTCAAGGAACAGCAGGGGTGACAGTGTAAGGGTGTAAGATATTTAAATTTTAATTAGAAAGATTTCTTTTGTGAACAACGAAATATCTTTCCATTTTTGGGCGCCCTGATAGTGTGCTAGACTGTTAGCGTGAGGGTCGTGGGTTCGATTCCCACCAGAGGCTCTTGTATGTTACACTACACCGAGCACATGGTCTAAGTTACTCGGCTCATAATAAATACATAATTATATATAATTTGTAATTGTATTATAATTAATAAATAAATAATTAAAAAATAATCTTTCCTCTAATCGTATACAAATTTACAATACCTACTGTAGAGTACAATACACATAGTATAACCAATGATGTCCATGCCACATTAGCAATAAAAAAAAGAAACTAAAAAGTACCACAAAATATTACAAAAGAAAACAAAACAATTGAAACTGAAATAACAGAAGAGGAGAACTACTGATAAGGATGCTATTCTTAGTTTTTCTTACAACAACAACAACAGCAGCAACAACAAAAAGAAACGCAACAAACGAAATAGAATTATGATGACATTGGCACATTGCAAAACCAAAACCAAACGAAAATGCTAAAAAGAAGGCAGGTACAGGTGCACAGGTACAAGGTTTATACACAATAGTGTTGCAATGAGAAAAAAAGAAACGCAATAAATTTTCCTGTTGAATATAAAAATGCAAAGTAAAGAGAGGGGAAAAAACCAAAACAAGAGAAAAAAATTTTCTAATATCCTGCAGAAGCGCACGAATAGCACGTACGAAAATAGCAACAAGAACAGCAGCAAGTGTACTTCAATGTATTCAAATGTAATGAATAGTTGTGAGTAGAAATTGTTGAAGAAAAACAAGAAAATGATACCCCGGCACTTATCGAATCAAGTGAATTAAATTTAAAAAAAAATTTATTGAAAAATTTTTAAACTAATATTGGAATGAGGATTTCTTTTTTCGTTTGTAAATATTGTTTCAAATTTTCGAAAACCTAGCCGCCAAATGATGTGGAACAGAAGAATATTTTTATTGCTCCTGCAAAACAGCTGTCTCTTAAGGATATACTCAGGAGATCAAGAAGTTCCTTCTGCAGGAACTAGGATAATAGCTCAATAAAGAGGCATAAAAGGGGGTACAATTTGAATTCGTTAACCTTAAAAGGACGAGAAATATTTCGTATAATAGACTAGAATACGAACTTACCCTGTAACGAATTGTAATGTTACGAAAATGGAGAAATCCAGATACTGGCGTGTTGCTTTTACATCGTTTAACATTAAAACTACAAACAAAAGCTACAAAAACAAAAACAATGAACTTGTTTACAAATTATCGCACTGCGTAATATAACAACAAACACCAGCATAAAATATGATAAATAAGTAAACAAAAATATACCAACAAACACTACAAGAATAAATGTAAACCAAATATGTAAACAAATATACAATAAATGTACACAACTATGTTTACATTTAAAGAGATTTCGAAAAGGCGAAGTCAGGAACATTCGCCTTCAAGAACATTTATCAGACTGTTTATCCTGCCATATAAAACGAAAGGCAAAGGAGTTAGTAAAGTTTAGGCAGTCTTGTGTGAAGACGCGGTGCGTTTGAAGAGAGTAATCATGATTCGAAGATCTCAGTTACAAAGGTGTGTCGAACAATTGTTTAGCAATTGTTGTTGTTTATGCAAAAGATGTGAACAGCGGCACAGAGAATTGTGCGTATAATAAAGAATTTTAATTAAAACTAAACACAAATTTATTTCTATTTAATTTACAATCTACGAGCTCATATTTTAAACGTTTTTAAAAGGTAAAAACATAACCGTACGATACACTGACCCAACGAAGTTGCCGCAGTCCGCAGTAGGTAGTGTGTTGGGTTATTAGCTTATTAGACGAAAGACTATGGTTGAAGATATCGAAGAGGAAGTCGCCGAAAGTCATATTTTTTAAAATTCCTTTTTTGTTCGAGATGTCTAAGCTGGGGTTTGAAACACAGGCTCTCGTTTCATAAGTCAACACACTACCCACTAGACTACGGCTATGTAGCAGGGGGTTCAGAGTCATTATCTAAAGCATCACCATATACAACGCATTTTCTGAGCCAACTTTATTTGATTTCACTCCGGTATCGCAATATTTTCAACTCCAATCATGCTATTGTACGTTTGTACAGATCTCGCCACTAGGCTACACGTGCAACACAAAAAATTAAAACAAAATTTTCTTGCTATAGCATGCAGCAAAGAAATTCATAAAAAACTGCAGAAAAAAGGGGATCATGTCGAAAAGAAAACTCGAAAAAGGTAAGAGAAAGGCCCTCATAATGATGCTGCAAATATTGTCTAATAATGCTGACGATGATGATGATGATGATATTGTGCATCTCTGTGTGCTTTAAAAATACAGCCACCTTTCAGTTCCTTTATGCCAAAAGCAACAAATTATGACTCTTTTGTTTAAAGCAGTGGTGCCCAAGCCCTATACACTTCATGCACATTTGTTTTTGTAAATGCGCTTAGCAGTAGGCTGTGTATTTTATATACGTATAGGGCACACTCAGCACGAGAAATACAAAAACACAAACAATTTGGTTTGTTAGTGTTTTCGTCTTTCTTCGTTGTATACAAAGCAACAACACTTTCGTATACTTTGCTGGTAAACATTGACAACAGCGAGCATCAATATAGATTTTGTTTTTGTTTTTTCTTTGTATGTATTAGTTTTCACAACAAAAAATATTTAATAAAATTTTGTTTTTCTTAAAATGTATTGGTGTTTGCACTTCCATAAGGAACTTTTGGGCACCCCTGGTTTAAAGCTTTAGTTCTTCTTCTTTTCTTTTTTAGGTGAACAACACCATTTGCATTAAACTAAAACAGCTTTAAAGAGAAGGGGTGGTGATGGGTGGAAATAATCAAAATTTGAAACAAAAATTATTCTCTTCCTTCAAACCATTATTTCCACGTAAAATCAAAATGAAAATAAAGTTGCCATCTGGCCAATGCATTTACTACCTCTCCATTGTATTCATGCACAAGGTGCTGAGCTCTTTTAGAAATATTTACTGAAATGCTACGTAGCCAGCCAGCCTAAATGGAAAATGGATTTCAAAAACAACTGCGTTAAGTTTACCCAGCCATTTGGCATTCATTTTGTTAGAATCCGTAAGTGTAAGGCCTGTGCTCTATGTTCTGTGCTCTATGCCCTAGTTGCGTTGTTGTTGTCTTAATATAACAAGTGTTTTCAGCAATGAGAACAACAACAGCAACAGCAAGAGAAAGAGCTGTACACAAGCAAAATGGAAACGGAAATAATTTTGCAAATGGTTTGAGGGTTGTGTGTGGTTTCCATTTGTTGTTTGGTGTTGCTGCGGATTTAAAGCTCAAATACCTGATGTGTTGTGGTGGAAATAGTTTGACAGAAACAAACAAAAACATAACATTTAAACACTGTTTCAGAAGATTTATGAAAAGAATGTCTTATGAATTCATTACACAATGGATTTAGGTTTCGAAAATTTCTTAAAGTTCGTAAAGCTTTCAAATCCAATTTAATCAATACAGCTTTGAAATGAAAATAATTTTATTAGGGCTCCTTTGGTTGAATACTGTCTTAGGGTTTAAGTAATTCGGTCAATGGCACTCATAGAAAGGAGAAGTTTCAATTGGAAATTTAAAGTCAATTATTCCTTCAGAACCATCGAGCTGTGTCTCCACAAGAAGTCTTCCTATAACCTATTAATTAAGTGATCTTCTGGTCAATAGAATGAATGTGCCCAAAGTGATAGACGTATACTATGAAAGAATATAAGATTTTCGGCACAAGTCCCTTTTTTTCCATTCTCTAGCGATAAAATAGCGACGAAGCTCAAAAAAATAAATGGAATTTAATACACCTTGCTGTCATTAATAAGCACCACTGCCATCTCTTGGACAGGGTCGAGAACCATCAAAATAAACTTTAAGTAACCGAAGCCATACATGGCCATACATGGCATTAGAAACAGTTATGAACTGATAGCAAGGTAGCCTTTATTAAGGCTCTGGAAGTGGATAAAAACATGCGATAAATATTCGTCGTAAACAAATCAACGGTATGCCGAATTCCGTCTAAATTTCGAAAAGCAAATAGCGTGGAAAGAAAGTCTGACAGCGGTTGCCCAAGAAAATCTACACAGCACGAAGATCGCCAAATGATTAGACTGGATAAAGCTGATCCAAGAATGACAGCTGCGGACGTTATTAAATTTGCTAATGAGTAAATGGATATTTCTATTGGAGTGCATACTGTATGCCGCAGATTGAATGATGCCAGACGTCCCGCAAAGAAACCGCTAATAACTAAGGTCAATAAAATCAAGCGCGAAGCGGTATCAAAATTGGTCAAGTGAACAGTGGGCAAAAGTGATGTGGAGTGATGAGAGTAAATTTTATCCTTTTGGTTCTGATGGGATAAAATTTATTCGCGGACCACCTAAGCAGAGATATTCTCCCAGATATCAGCTACCAACAGTAAAAGATGACGTACTGTTCAGTAGTGTTTATTTGAAAGAGGCGTACATAAAGATCAATCGGCTTAGTGTTGCATTTGTTTTTTGCTCGGTACTGTAGGTTGGATTTGAGTGAGTCAATTCTATTAAATTACCTCAAAAGGGCTTGGCTTATGGGCAAAACAATATGAATGACAAATACTTCGGACGTCTATAAATAGTAGATAGGAACGGAACTTAAAGAGAATCATTCTTAAAGAAAAATTGAGAAATATAATTGAGGGTGGAACAGAACATTGGACTATAACTCTGAATTTGGTCTTTAGTCATCTGATGCTAACCCGTATAACATAAATCGGGTTTATTGACTATCAATACCAAACAAAAGTACACCTTGTCACTGTTAAATGTGTATAAAATTTCTGGTCATAATCATGCTTTCACCAAATTATTGCATAGACAGAGTCCAACTTTCGGAGAGTAATGCTATCAGATGGATTGCTATGGAATCTTACATACTTTACATAATTGGTCATAACAACTATTTAGTCAGGATTACGACCCCTAGTTTCTCACTCCACCCATATTATGTGTGTTGATTTTAATACTTAACTGAAGGGAAATCTGCCGATTTCGAGCAACAGATTTTTTTAAAAACTTTTCATGTCAATTATTATTTACTCTCAGAGTTTTTTGCCAGAAGTCTGCCGGTAAAGGAAGACACCGAAAGAAATATTCTTTCTTCATATTTCGTTTTCATTCGAGATATCTGCCCTAGATGTTGAACCACAGCCTCTTATCTAATAAGCCCATACACTACCTACTAGGCTACGACTATGGCATCGACGTTTTCTAATTGTGGACGCAAAGTTTCCTGTTGAAATGTCAAAAAGAAAAGACGTTGTATGTAAAGTAAAGGCAAAGGTCGAGGGTGTTACTGTGATGCTCTTCAACTCACGATATGTGAATTGATTAGTTTGGTCTTGAGAACTGCAAGTAACTCAAAATATTAACTTTCTTAAAATGTTCATTCCTTGAATAAAACGATTCCATAGTATTGAATCGATTGACTTCATGGCTCTGCCATTTACTTGCTTAATTAAAACTGCCCACAACTGCCGGTTGCAGAGAAATCTTTTTTAAATTTTCTTGTTTTATTCTGTTCTACAAACACACACAAGAAAATATCATTGAAATCTTTAAGAAATTTATTTTTAAATCCTAAAGAAATGCTTGTGAAAACATCATCAACCCCTACACACGGCTACAAAGAAAATGTCTGTGTCTTTTTCTCTGTGTGTAGCTGTGTGATAAAAGACATACACACAAATACAAATGCAAACATTTTTAAAGCAATTACGTGTGGTCATAAATAAATCAACACAAGCATATCACCTACACAATTTCAAGGTAACAGCACAAGTATTCTCTCTCTCTCACATACACAAGCACACACACACTCATTTTATATCTTGATTATTTTGCTCAATTTCTTAATGTTTCTTGCAAGTACACAAGAAGCACTATCACACGCTAGTAGACGTACGTACGTAGGCAGGCAGGTAGTCAGTCAGGCATTCATTTAAATTTAAACCATACTTCATCACCTGTGTGTGTATGTGGATGTGTACCAACAATAATTTCCGGTTTTGTTGACGCCATACCAGGTTTTTTCTCCCTGCTTACACAGGCAAGTATACTCAACCTTAAAGGGTGTTCTTAACTACAGAGAGAGAGACAGAGAGGGAAAAAGAGTAAAAGATGAGAGAGATGCTTAAAAGGGCTTTAAATCATAACCTAGTGTAAGATTGTATGGCAATTGATTGAAGGCTTTTGTTTCTGTCACTATTTCTGAAACAAAAAACCCACTGAACCACACAATCGAATTCGAATTTTTTTTTCCTTTTTTTTTTTACGGAAATGAAATCAAAATGAAACTGAAAACGTAATGGAAACGATAAATAAAGAAATTAAATCCTGGCTGGTGTCAGTCACTATGTATGTATGTTTTTTGTGTTTTTATTTGAAAAAAAAATTTTCATTTCACAGAAATCGAAATAAAAAATCGAAAGCCACCAGCATTTGTGGCTGTTTGTCAAAGAGGAAAACCAGAATTTGACATACCAACAACGAGAAAGTGATTAATTTGATGTGATACGCAGATTGCTCTTTTAAGAAAAACGCAGAAAAACAAGTTATTTTCCAGGGATTTTAGGCTTAAACATGAAAATCCATTTGGTTTTAATGGTAATTTGAATTCGATTTAAACGGAACAATTTTATGCTTCAGCGCACCACGTTCCTTCATGGACGACTATAAAAAAATTGATAGATACGCGGTTTAAATGAAGAGTAAAGTGACATGGAATTATTGCTGGCTCTGGATACTTAATCTAACTGAAATGAGACCGCAAGTAAAACGAGTGAATGGAAGAATATGGGCAAGTACTCAAAACACATGAGACACCCGCAGTTATTTTAAAGCGTAAATTTGCGTCATAAAGCTTAAACTCACTTCAGTTTGGATTGGAAGTAAGGGGTGATTTTTTAAGAGCTATAGGAAAATTAAAAAGAAAAACACATAAAATTCAGAAAAATGCATGAAATCTTTATTTGAATCTTTATATGGATCGACGGTCCATATAATTTAGTGTTTGAAGATTATTTCATGCAAATGTTGACCGCGACTGCGCCTCAAATGGTCTATCCGCTTAGTCTAATTTTGGCATACTCTTTCCAACATTTCGGCCGGTATCTCACGAATAAATGCTTTAATGTTGTCTTCCAATGCGTCAATTGAAGCGGGCTTGTCTGTATAGACATGAGCTTTAACATAGCCCCACAAAAAATAGTCTAAAGGCGTTAAATTGCACGATCCAGGCGGCCAATTGACCGGTCCCGAACGTGAAATAAAATGTTCACCGAACTCCATTGTTACGCGTGCTGTGTGGCATGTGGCACCGTCTTGTTGAAACCACATGTCATGCAAGTTAAACTCTTGCATTTTGAGCAACAAAAAAGTTGGATATCATCTCACGGTAGCGCTCACCATTCACAGTTACGTTACGATTCGCAGCATCTTTGAAGCAGTACGGTCCAATGATGCCACCAGCCCATAAATCGCTTCAAACTGTGACTTTTTTTGAATGCATTGGTAGCTTTTGCAATGCTTCTGGCTGATCCTCACTCCAAAATCGACAATTCTGCTTATTTACGTATCCCGAATAGCCTCTTCAGTGGGTCGATTAAACTAACCATAAAATGGAAGAAGCGCGCGATGAACTTTCTTAACAGAGCACGCATTTTGATAATAAAATTCAATGATTTGCAAGCGTTGTTCGTTTGTAAGACGATTCATCGTTAAATTATAGACCAAACTGAAGATGTTTGACAGTGAAACAAAACACGAAACGTGCGTGTGCTGTTTAAACCAGTGTTGCTAAAAAGATAATACCTAAAAAATCACCCTTTACATAGCACCAGAACATATTATTGCAATTATATGTCAGTCAGGCCATCTCCGCCTATGTGTTTGGTTCAAACTTAATTAACTAAACACGAGCAATGCGGACATGCTTTGCTCAATCTCAGTACCAGTGGAAATGGACAGCCAAATATGCTTGTGAGGAGGCGCACTTCCACACAATGGACGAGAAAACATATTTTAAAGAGTGCAGTTAACGCAAGGAAAGGAAAAGAGTGGCCAGGAGTCTTTGCACTTATCGCGTTTGGAAACAATTTGAATTTTCGCTTGCCAAAGGAAGATTTGAGTCTTCCAGCAGAGCCTCAAAGAATAGAACCCAGCTGGGTGACTGAACAAGCTAGACTCACAAGAAAATTTATACAAAACAGGAGTAACTTCCTAGGGCAAGTCCTAGATAGAGATTCTGCAATAAAATAACGGAATCACCAGAGCATAGGTTTGATATAGGCAATCATTAAGTATTAGGCAACACAATATGTATGGTTGTAGTATGGTCTTACGATATGGTTTAGTACCAGAGATCAGCAATAAGTATTCAAAACGATGAGTGGATTCGAATTATACTCAAAATTTCTGATACTTATACGCATTCATACTTATTTTAATATCATACTCATACTACTCATATTCAAAGTTTGAAATACTCATCGTACTCATACTTAATAATACGCAAGATGTTATTGATTTCGACTCTCCATAACTGATTCGCGTACGAACACTACAATACTCACAAGACGGTTGTGTGCTTGCTCTGCTTGCTGTCTTTGTCTTTTTCTTTCTTCTTTCTTTGTAAATGCAACAACAACTGAGACGAGTGACTCGAATCATTTATGAGTATTATAAGTATTTTTCTAAATGTATGAATCTGAATGAGTAGGCGTATGAATCAAACATATTTCGAATGTTATGAGTTTGATGTAAACGTTGTACTCATACTCATTAGCAACCCGTACTTATAAATCAACGTTGTAGTGAGTACGAATGAATCAGAGCAGTTGAATTTCAATACTGTTGACTCACTTATACTCGAAATTTCATGAGTACTTATGAGTAGCGAAAAAACGATTCATTGCTGATCTCTGTTTAGTACCTCTATACGTCAATAATGTTAGGTAAGACTGAAATGATACTTACTGTGACTGAAAATTGGAAGATGAGACAGCTGGCCGCAGGCTGTGTGTCTCCATTGCAAGCAATTAAACAAAAATAGCGTCTTGAAATGGCTGCAATAGCACCTACACACCTTTGTGACCTTTTCACCTCCATTTCTGCTGATATAACTTCACATACATAAGTAGAGATTCGGTTTATAGTGATCACCAGATCAATGTTCCATAAATGAATCCTGTATTTTACAGCGATTGTAATTGTGCGTTGCCAGGCTTTCCAAATACAGTTCACTCCAGTTACATATTTTTTATAACCAAGCCTGTAAGGGAAGGAAGAGGACAAGAATAAAATTAAATGATCAATGTTCTCTACCTCTATACAAAATACAACAACTAAATATGTATTCACAGACCAAATAGTTTCAAGACAATAATCCTGACCTGGCAACCCTGTCATTCTAGAATCAGCTGTATCAGAACAATTAAAAATCCTTATTTTCATTAAAAAATTCGTTTACTAAAGTAAAGAAATTCGTTTATATAAAGCCATAAAAATAAAGTTTAAATGTAAAATATTTTGTTGTTCAAAAGAAAAGCCATCAAAAATATATGCATTCCAGTTTAAATTAAATTTTTTTCATTTTAAATATTTTCAGTTTCAGTGTAAAGCCAACCAAAGTATACATATGTATTTCGGTTGAATTTTTCCCTTTATTTTTCCAATTATTCCCTGCCATGCATCATTAAGTTTAAACACAACACCTTAATGGGTTAAAAACTATTCTGTGCAGTCGTAAATATTATACACACACACAAGCACATAGTAAAAGTAAAAGCAAATTGAGTACAAAACTATGGCAACAGTATAAAAGAGGGAGCAAGAGCATCGGAAATACATAGAAATGTTCGGGTAACAGCAATAAAAATATCAACACGTATATATTGTAAATGCACATTAGACACAGTGCAGCAGTAGAGCACAACAGCACAATACAGCAACCAACTATTACTTGGCAACCAACCAAGCAACCAACCAAACTATGAACACTTTTACTTACAAATCCATTAAAACACACACACACACACATACATTTATATATACGCTCTCCCTCACTGTTTCTAGTTATTGCCACAGAAATACATGCAGCAACCGTATAAATACAACAAAATAGAAGAAAATTCTACAAAAGAGCACTTTTAGGAAAATAAACACCCACAATGGGATTATTTTACTCAAGTTTCATAGTCCATAAATGCAAATGGAAATGTACACTAAAAACAGCACACACACAGACGTACAATAAAAGAGAGAAAATAAAAGAAAAAACAGTAACAAAAAATATTATAAAAGCAATGTTGCTCTCTTGCTCTGGAACACAAAAAACACAAACACAACACAGTTATATGCCAACACTACAAAACATCTACAAATTATTTCACACAGTGCAAGAGAGAGTCATAGAATTCATGTGTACAACACGACGATACACTACTATTATTGTATAAAAAAAAAAAAAACAGAATATAAAAGCAACAACAAATGGAAAAAAGAAAGATATCGAGAGGGGGAAAATATTTTTGTTTTTGTATAGACAAACAAATTGTTGAGTCCTTTTTTGCAGTAGAATTGTATATTGTAGTTGATTGTGTATACAAGCAATCCAATGCTAATACTATCACAATCTCTCTTTGTCGTTGTGCTTCATTCTCATACATTGTACAGTATAACAATGAATTATTGAATTTCCTAAAAGAGTGCATTCTTTAAAAGTATAAGTTAGGTAGATAGGTATGATGCAATAATCATGTAACAAATCGTTAGAAAAATTAGTTGCAAAGGTAATCAGCAATTAATGTTTGGACACGTAAATACGAGGGTTAAGCTGAAATCAAATGTAATGAGAAAACATAAGAAAATTCCTTCCAGAAATCTTCAGGCAAAAACTGTGAGAGTAAATATAATCGCTAAGGAAAGTTTCTCAAAAATCTGTCGTTCGGAATTGACTTTAAATTATAGACAGCGCCTCTCATGGATAAAATTAGCATAGACAACGTGGGCGGTGTGATTAATTAGTTCATAACCCTGACTAAAAGGTTGTAATGACCAATTAAATAAATACATACTAGTACTTACGTACTTCTCCACATCATCTCCCTTTTCGGCATCAATCGTAAACTTTGCCTTTATTATTGTTGACAAATAGTTTATCTCGGAACTATTTTTTCATATTTCGAAATAGAATCTAAGCGCAAAGTTTGGACCATAATGTCTTGTAGATCATCGCAATAGTGAATGTGTGAATTGATAAATTATTACCTTGATGATTCAGCTTTTTCTTTTACGCCGAATATAGTAATTTTTCATTGAATTTCATCATTTAGACGCTACAATAGCTTAGCGTAGCACTTACTGATAATTGGTTTTCCTTCCAGAAATTAACCAATATTATCCCACATGTATTCCACGCATTCTCTATATATTGTAGGGGATTTACTAAATCTTTTAGGGTGCAATTTTTCTTATTTTGTCACACGTTCAAACTTAAATGAGTTTCGTATGAGAAAAGTGACTTTTAACATTTTGCCTCAACTGAACTTTGTAAGGTTGAATTGCATTAAACTTACGTAAAATGTAACATGTGGTGTGGTTACAGATAGGCCGAATTGCTATAGACTCTCTCCTATTGATTCCCTCCAATATTATCGACAATTTTGTTTGATCGTGATCCAGAAATGATATTTCGCTAAATCTTAGTTGGCAACTGCCTCAAAGTCAATATAGCGAGCAGACGTCGTTGCCCATGGTGATTGGCAATACAGACTTGCTAAAAGCAGGGACCGTAACTGTTATAACTTTTATCGTAAAAGTCAGAAAATGAAAGTTATTTTTTGACTTTTATTTTTTCGAGCAGAAATAAAAGTTACGTTTTGACTTTTATATTTTCGAGCAAAAATAACAGTTATTTTTGACTTTTATTTTTTCGAGCAGAAATAAAAGTTATTTTTTGACTTATATTTTTTCGAGCAGAAATAAAAGTTATTTTTTGACTTTTATATTTTCGAGCAAAAATAACAGTTATTTTTGACTT
The DNA here is from genome assembly GCA_930367235.1 of Sarcophaga rosellei. Lineage (NCBI taxonomy): Eukaryota > Metazoa > Arthropoda > Insecta > Diptera > Sarcophagidae > Sarcophaga > Sarcophaga rosellei. Next base: position 67,786,769 of record OV884018.1, read on the forward strand.
TTATTTTTTCGAGCAGAAATAAAAGTTATTTTGTTTTTTTCAAACCAAACATTAGTGTTTAATATACCCAAAACTTAATTCTAATAATTTTCTGACATAATTACTTTAATTTTTTTAAAGAATTTTTTAATAAATATAATGAATTCATCATGAATTGAAACAAAAATGACTTTTATTTCTGCTCGAAAAAATAAAAGTCAAAAAATAACTTTTATTTCTGCTCGAAAAAATAAAAGTTAAAAAATAACTTTTATTTCTGCTCGAAAAAATAAAAGTCAAAAATAACTGTTATTTTTGCTCGAAAATATAAAAGTCAAAAAATAACTTTTATTTCTGCTCGAAAAAATAAAAGTCAAAAAATAACTTTTATTTCTGCTCGAAAAAATAAAAGTCAAAAAATAACTTTTATTTCTGCTCGAAAAAATAAAAGTCAAAAATAACTGTTATTTTTGCTCGAAAAAATAAAAGTCAAAAAATAACTTTTATTTCTGCGCTTAAAAATAAAAGTCAAAAAATAACTTTTATTTCTGCTCGAAAAAATAAAAGTACAAAATAACTGTTATTTTTGCTCGAAAAAATAAAAATCAAAAAATAACTGTTATTTTTTTTCTAAAAAATAAAAATCATGTTTTTAAAAAGCATCGCATTTTATAAAAATTTGGTCCAAGACAATCAAAATGGTATACTTGGTTTTGTTCTCCGACATTTCCTTGCGGTTGCTTTTTTTAATCAAAAATTCAAAAATAACAGTTATTTTCGGTCCCTGGCTAAAAGACCATTAATTTAACAGATGTAGCTTCAGTAAAATGCCCTTGTGTCACAGGTTCCCCGTAGGGACTTCTCTTACTTCATTTACTTATATATGGAATAGGCCTTACTGCTCATCAACCTTCCATATCGGTTTTACATTCTGCTTGTATGTCCAATGCTAGCATTTTCAATCCATTTTTTTTGTCTTAATATAACGCAACGATCCGTAGAGAGAATTCCTGCTGAAGCTAAAGTCGTCGTCGTAGATCTATGAGATTTTTGTAGTCGTACATAATGCATCTGTTTTCTCCATTGAAAATATAGTAGGAAGCCCTTTTCATTATCTTAATTTTGTCTCTCCATATTTCACACTTAAACAGCTTAATAGTCTGCATCAGTATTTTATACGGCTTGGTAATCGTCTTTCTATATTTCCCAGTAGATCAGTCAATCATAAGCGAACCATTGCCGAGCAGACGTATATTGCTGGTAGCAATAAGTCTGTAAATATTCGTTAAATAATTTGAATTTCTCTAATTTCTTGAATATGAATTTAATTTATTTTTGCGAGATTCTCCACTAAAATGTTCACGTATTAAATGCAATCTAACGCTGTTCGTTAAACATTTTTTTGGCTTTTTCTGTTTTAAAATTTCATTAAAAAAAGTTCTTTAAGAACATCTTTTAACCCCTTTTATTCTAAAGACGAACGTGCGTATGATTTTTTTATTTTTATTCGTTCTTTTTCTCTTTTTCCTTTTCTCTTCGTTCACATTAAATAACGTTTTAATGTGATTTTCTTGTCGAACATAAATTCCCAAATTGATTCAATACCTTTGGGGGCATGAGAGCATATGCGTGTACATATGTATGTATGTATGTACGCCATAGTGAATGTATACGTGTGCCTGTGTTAAACAAGCAACATCAATGTCGACATAAACATCATAATCATCATCAACAGTGTCTTTACTGTCGATATGATGGTGTTGTTGTACCTGTCGGCATTTCTATACATTCTGTTCCGTTCAAATAACAACGATTACAGGCTCATTTCACACGCCTAGTGCTCTCTCTCTCACTCTCTTGTGTCTATATAAAGAAGAGGTGAAGAGGTTAACCTTGAAAAAGTGTCTACTTTTCTAGGTTATGGATGTTGTTGGATTATTTTTATATTTTTTAGACGTTTTTTTTTTGGTATTTGTATGCTCCTACCAGTCTGTGTACTTATACACATACATACATACGTAATGTATGTGAGTTTTTCTTATTGTTGCTGTTGTGTTAACAGGTTGGTTAGTGTTGCACTCTTGTTTATATAAGAGAAGAAGAGTCGAATACAAAAAAAACAACAAAAAAATACAAGAAACACTAAGTAAATACGTTATTGTTTTTCTTTCTTTAAAACAACAATTGCTAAGACAGAGAGAAAAACAACAACAGCCGTTAGACTTTTAAATCTTTTTTTATTTCACTCTCAGTCGAAGAGTAAATGCAAGTGTTTATTGGGTTTGTTAAGTGGAACAGCCATATCATCAAGCAATGAATACTGTGCTGTAAACTAAGGCATACCAAAGGAAGTAGCAACGAAATGAGAATGAGAAACACACACACACCCACCCAGTTGGTTTAGTACACATTTACACTCGTAACATTTTCTACAATTTTCATTACTTTTGAAGGCCATTGCAATCCACAGCCATTAAATTGTGATTTTTATTTCTCTCTGCTCTTTCCGGCATGCATTTGTTTTGTTTGTTTGTCCTTTCTGTAATTCTAAGTGGTATTGGTGTTGATGTTTATGATTGGCTTTGGAAGAGAGAGAGAGAGAGAGGGCAAGAGTGAGTGTTGCTGTGTACATTACTTGTGCTTATTTTGCTTGAATATTTTTTTTTTTTATTATTTTACAGTGGCTTCATTTGGTTTTCTGTTTTCTTCTCTCTCTCTCTCTCTCTTCCGTAAAAAAAAATTGAAATTGATTCATAGAAATGCTATGAAAATATACAGAAAATTGCCATTTAATTGGAATTTCTAGGGGATTCAATTGGAAATTGTAAATCAAAGCTTTGCGCTTGACCCCCCCTTTTACAGTTTAAATACTAAAAATAGAATGAAGTCTTTTGTTTTTAAACAAGGAACACCGTTTATAACTTCAACTGCCACTTGCACTAAACGCCGTAAGCACTTCATCCTTCTCTGTCTTCTGGTACATAGGCCAATAGCCAGGTCCAATGTGGAAAATCATTTCGTTTTTGCTAACATGTTGCAAATCCTTGATAGTGGCTAACTATACTTGTTAGTGACGTCATTTGTCACTTCCTGTGCCTGACGTTGAATTCTGTGTTACCATGTATCATTCTGACTAAAACTACAGCTGAGCCGTAAGAATTGGACGATTGTCCAATTACTCTACGCACCTTTCCATCCCATTATCTAACTCATTCACCTACTTTCTCTTCGCAATTGATGATGGCATAGACAATATGTTTATATGATGCAGTATGCTATGCAACAAATGAAACAATGAATGTGTGGGCAAACGAATTTTCAGGGAAACAATAACTTGGTCGTCCAGATAGGCATATCTATTGTTACGAAAATGAAGAATCTAGATACTGGTGTTTTGCTTTTACATTGCGCTTAACACTAAAATTATAAACAAAAGCTACAGAAACAAAACAATGCAGTAAACAAATCAGTTTACAAATTATCGTAAAATAATGGTAAACAAGTAAACAAAAATACAACAACAAACACCAGCATGAATAAATGTAAACAACGATGTTTACATTTATAGAGATTTCGAGAAGGCGAATTGGTAAACATTCGCTTTCAAGAACATTCATCAGACTGCTTACTTTGTAAACAAATAAACAAAAATACAACAACAAACACCAGCATAAATAAATGCTGTAAACATAGTTGCTTACATTTATAGAGATTTCGAGAAGGCGAAGTCATAAACATTCGCCTTTAAGAACATTCATCAGACTGCTTACTTTGGCATATAAAAGGCAAGGCAAAGCAGGCGACTGAGTTAATGAAGTTCAGTCAGTTTTGTGTGAAGACACGGTGTGTTTGAAGACAGTAATTGTGGTTTCAAGATCTCCGTTACAAAGATCTGCCGAATAATATCTAGTAATAGTTGTTTATGCAAAGTAATTGTTGCTGTTTACATCAAGTTGTGAACAGTGGCACACAAAATTGTACGAATAATAAAGAATTTTAATTAAAATTTAAATAAAAGTAAAGGGCTACCCCAGTCACCAAGTTGTTTCAAATCGGAAATAATTGATGACTTTATGTAGGCCTGGTGCGAGTGTTATATTAATTACAGCTCTTGATCACAATTTTACTAATTTCATATATAATTTATAATAAATAAATCCTAGGTCATCTATTCGAATTAAAAAACTTTTCATCCGCTTGAAAATTAAATTCGAATGCCAGTTTCTTTTGAACTACTTTCCTATAACAGAGCATGATAGTGAACATCGTGTCTCTCTACTTGTGCAGTTCTGCAACTCAATTTAATTAAATTTTGTATGATTTTTTTATAGTTTTTCACCCAAAAAAAAAATATTGAAATTGAAAAAGAGACTTAAAAGTCTTCTTTGTCTTCTTCCTTGTGCGGTAATTTAATTATTTCTTGAATTAAATTTCTTTAAAAGCAATCTTATCGTTGCATTGAATGGAGAGAAAAAATAATGAAAAACGAACGAAATGCAACGAAAATATAAAAGAAGAAAATATTTTTTAATCGGATTTACGAAAATGGAAATCGTAATTGATGTTGTGGTTAAAAAATTTTCAATTTTCAATTTTTTTAAGTGAACTGCAACGACATTTCAGGAAAAATAAGAGAATTTCTTAAGCAAATGACAGTTTTCACGAAGTCTAAACAGCAAAACATTCAATGAAATTTTATTGCAGGATTAAATGGACATATGAAGAGGGTGATGTTTGTTTACTCCAAATACAAGCAATCGAAATTGGAAGATATGTAAAGATTAATACCAAATGTTGGACTTGAGCTCAAAAATCAAAGCCTCGTGAATAAACAATGTTGGCATGTGAGACTTGTATTCTATAGTTGAAGTTGGTTGGATAGCGAACGATAACCACAATAAACCGAGAACGGTTTTCGGACGATTCTAATCAGTGTGGAAGAGATTTCATACATATGTCCCGACATACCAAGCTTAGAATTTTTAAGAGACTTGAAATGTCTGTTATGCTTTACGACAGTGAAAGTAATCACGTAAAACCTACAGGTATTCATCAGGATCTTATGTAGGATACTTTCAGCCAAAATCTGTATCAACACTTATCTTTGAAATTAGGCCAACATGGAACCCATACATACATACATAATTGGCCATTACAACCCTTCAGTCAGGATTACGGCCTAGCTTCTCACACCACTCAAGTTGTGTGCTTTAATTTTATACATGAGTGGCGCGATCTATAGTTTAACGTTGACTCCGAACGACAGATTTATGAGAAACTTTTTCATAGCAGGTTTACTTATTTACACTCAGAGTTTTTGCCAGAAATCTACTGAGGGGAAGTCGCCAAAGGAAAACGAAGGTCAATGCGACCGTTATGCACATTGCTCATAGCATGTCCATGGCTTGCCTCTCTCCTCGCCAGCATGCTGCTATATCTCTGAGTTTCTCGATGTTGTGAAATGTTCTACCAAAACAGTGCAATAGAGTTCATTTGCCAGGAGATTTTTGGATTTTCTCATTTTCTACTCTACTTTCATGTTGAGAGGCTAGGCCGTAATCCTGACTGAAGGGTTGTAATGGCCAATTATGTATGTATGTATGCATTTTCTACTCCCTTGAGGATTGTAAATAAGAAAGCAATAAACAATTGCGACTGAAAATCCATAGAAAGTTGCATAGGAAAGTTTCATTGAAAAAGAGTAGAATTCAATGAGGATTAAATTATTTCTAAAAAGTTGGCAACCCTATCAATCTAGAGCCTGCTATAGTGAACTATACACCTGTTTAGTTTTCGAAAAACTTGAATAAGGAAACTGAAACCGAGCAAAGTAATGCAAAATAAAGTGGAAGAGATACTTTGTGGCAGCCTTAATGCACCTTAAAGGAAAGATCAGAAGCAACAAAAAATATCGTTGATGAGGCTACTATTGGTATTGATTTTCTGGTACTCCAGTATTAGTATGAGGGTAACAAATAATGAGTTGGCGTAATGTGGACCTAACTCTAAAAGTAGCATGCAATAGGCTAACACATGCTAGAAGTATGGTGGCTGTAGGTTAGCAGTAGTTACTACCACAGACTAAAAGAGTGAAAAGCGCAAGCGTGGAAAGAGACTTGGTGGGCACCAATGTATCTATAATAGAACCAACGAAGTCACCATATTCTAGTAGGAAGGATATTGTCATATTAGCCGTGTGGTCACGGTTCAAACCCCAGGTCAGACATCTTGAACAAAATGAAATATAAAAAGAAAAATATTTCATCGGCGACTTACTCTCAAAATAGTCTTCTGGCAAACAACTTTGAGAGTCAATCAATATTGTCATGAAATGTTTCTAAAAAAATCCTCCCCCAGGGAGAGTTAAACGAGAGTTTAGTAAACGATTATTTCCACACCTCGATGTTGCACAAACTCTTGCAACGCTATGCATTTAAATGACAATTTAACTGAACTTATAAGACACTGAACGACAATATGCAATAATTAAATGTGATTTAAAATTTCCATTTCCATTCTTACCACAAATTGTTGCCAAAAATACAAAGAAATAAAACGGCATTTGTCAACAGAGTAACAAAATCTAACAGAGCAACAAACACATTTTTCTTCACAAAATCTCTCTCTTGGCAGTAAAACTTTTGTCAGCCTGTCAGCCCACACTCTTGCAACAACTTATGTTAACAACATGCCTCCAAAATGCGGATGATGATGATGATGACAACAAGTATGACATGCAACAGTGCTTATATACATATACGAATAAGCTTGTGAATTAAAATCCACACTCGCACGCACATACACTGTAATTGTGGTACTCTTGCACGTAGACAACTGCCATCCTCATAATCATGCACGTTTTCATGTGTAACCCCCCCAGTGTACACCACACCGGTAGTATAGAATGTTTTGTCAGTTTGTCTTGGGTTTGTCAATCAATTTCTCAGTTATTTCGTCTGTTGTCGTTGTTGTTGCTTTTCACCTAAAGTTAATGAAATGTTACATAATGATAGACTAACTGACAGACTGTCTATGTGCCTGATTGCCTGTTTGCCTCAATGAGTGTTCTTTCACAAGAGCGATCAAGTGGAAATTTCGTCAACCTTTTTATTTCATTTGATTGCACATTCGTAAGCCATGTCGATATACTTTTACTCCGCACTGTTGATATTTTTCCTCGTATTTTCGACTCTTTTTTTTTTTTTTTGTAAATTGCCGTGAGGAAAAAAGGCGATTACCTGCCTCTAATGGAATATTTGATTTCACAAAGAGATGAAATGAGAAAGCAAGAGAGTAGGGAAGCCTACATGACAAAGCCAATTGAGTACTTTATGAAGCTGAGAGAGGACTAAGCTTAGCAATTATCTCATAATGAAGTGACTATCCCCCCCTCAGTGTGTTGTGTGTTTCAAATTGTTTTTGAAAAGAATTTAAAAAATGAAAACATCACTGTCAAGCTGAAGGAAATGAAAACAAATTTTTAAAGAATATTTTGTAAGAAATGTCGATAAAATTTATGGAAATCGAGTTTCAAAAAAGACTTGGGAATTGTTAACAATGTTGGCAACCCTAAAATTCTAGAAGAAGTAGAAATTTCATACAAAGCTTGCACCTCGTAATGTCTTTCGTAAGGGACCTTAACCAGTAGGGCATAAGAATCTATATTGGCAACCGTAAAGTTCTAGAAGAAGTCAAAATCTCACACAAAGCTTGAATCTCGTAAAGTCATCCGTAGGGGAACGATAACGCCCAACCTGTATAAATTACTGATGGCGACTATTAGCGGGATATCTTCCTTTATGGATATGCAATCTGGACAGACAAAATGAAGAAGAAGAAAAGGTGGAAACCTGTTGTTGTTAGAAAAGGATTATAAAGTCTGCTATTCACACTTGGATCAGCAGCGGTGACTTTGTCCAGTGCAGGATAGGCATGCTTAACGCTGGACAGTGAAAAGAAAATTTGGAAGGCAATACCAGCAGTAATGAATAGAGTGGTTGACAACTTTCTCCAAAACCGTCCCCTGAAAGAACTATCAGAGTCTATGTTTTAGGAAATTTTTCGCAATGGAACTTAGTACAAAGAACGAATAGATCAGCCTTAAGCCGACATATCATTTTAAGAGCGGGACTATTATGTGGCAAACATATTGGTACGCAAATGAAAACAATAAGCAAAAGCTACAAAAACAAAGACCAGGAGTATGAAAAAGATAGATAACGAAAACGCAACGAAAACGAACGCAACAAGAGGCAATGTGTACACATTACGTACGACACAAATATACACTAACAAATGCATCGAACACGTTCCAAGTAAACCAACAACAACAAGAATGAGAGAAAATGGGATAGAATGTACAAACAGCAATGTGGTCGCGATAAAGTTCTCGAGAAGGCGAGAACGTTCGTTAGAAACGTTTGTTTGTGTTGGACTATAAAAGGGCAAGACAAAGTAGGCAACAGTCAGTAATAACTCAGTCAGTCTTGTGTGAAGACACGTTGCGTACGAAGCAAATAGTCGTGGTTTGAAGATCGCTATTGTGAAGTTCTACCGAAGAATTGTTAGTGTTTGCGCAGACAGAAGTGTGAAAGTAGAATAGTGAACAAGCAATTCTTGTTGTTGTTGTATCGTGAAGTTGTATACGGTGGCACACAAACGTAGTGTGAATAATAAAGAGTTTAATTGAAACTATACACATATGTATTTGTTTTTTTACTTTGCTTGCAATCAACGAACTCATATTCTAAACGTTTTTAAAAAGGTAAAAACTCTCACAATAATTCACTCACAAATATTGTGACAAGTGTGGGAGTTTTTAGTCACAGAGTGAAATATTCTTGGCTCTTGGGAAAACACGTGAGTATCTTTCGAGTGTGTATGCTTATTAGACGTGAGGCCACAGTTTGAATCCCAGGTCAGATATCTCAAACAAAACGAAGTATGAAAAACGGCGACTTCCTCTCAGCAGGTTTCTGGGAGTATATAAAATTTGCCATGAAAAGCTTCTCAAAAAACCTGTCGTTCGGAGTCGACTTTGAACTGTAGGTCCCGCCCCTCATCGATAGAATTAACACCTACAACATAAGTGGTGTGAGACACTAGGTCGTGATCCTCACCGAAGGGTTGTAATGTTTAATTATGTATGCATGTATATAACTTTCGAGCAATTCAATTTGGACAGAGGGTACAAAAGGTGGCAAGCAATGCTATATGACAGTCAGGCCGATTTTAGAGCATTTGGTTAGTAAAATAAGGTTAACTCGAACATTGTACGGAACCGTTCGAGAAACTGAATGAATTAGGCAGAGAAATAGGATGACTCTGAAATGGGTCCCAGGCCACAAGGGAATTTACAGCATTGAGAAAGCAGAAGAGCTTGCGAAGAGAGAGGCTTCCACGCCACTTATGGGGCTAGAAAACGTCCGTGAAATGGAAGGGTATTCCCAGCGAATGTGTTGACACCGAGCAGCATCAGTACTGTATTGTCTGCTACTAACTGGAGTAAGCAAAAGTTTTTATTCTTTCGATACGTATTGAAAATTTTCTTAGTTTTACGTAAAGCAGCCTATTTGTACATTATTTTTATAAAATTTCCCATGGAGCCCCGTACGTATACAATGCAAATACCTACCAAAAACATATTTTATTCGTTTAATAATACACGATAAAAATATACATTTTATTTTTGAATTTGGTGGGGGGAGGCTTATTTATCACATTTGTCATGGAAGAATAAGGGAGGAGGGGGACACAAAATACTATTTTCTCCCTCATTGTTCTTAATGTTTTTGAAGTAAACAATTTATGTGAAATTACTTTTATTAAGTGTCTGTACGTACTTCTCCCATATCCTACCTACTCGAAAAGCCTAACGTGAGCCTGTATTATCATGAAATATTCTTCCCCCGATGCTATTTACCAGATTTGCCGCCACTAAATTTACTTCCTTGTTTACATGGTTGGTGGCCTAAAAAGCTAATACGCGTTAGAAATCAAAACGATTACAATCCAAATTGCCTATTTATAACACTCAATCCACCACTCCCTCTATACCTAAGGCTTTTTGCCTATCCCTAGACGCAGAGTGGGACTGAATAGGAGTGGGAGTGGAAGGGGGGTAGTATCACTAGAAATACCATATTAATATTATTACCGTAATCAAATGCTCGTTTATTTGATTCTTTTTTTTTCTATTTTTTCTTGATTTTCTGAAGCATCATTATGCTTTACTTGCCTTGCCTGCCTGCCCCACCACCGCCTTCAGTATTTTATTGCCTAAGAATTGTTTGTTTCAAGTTTTTCTGCGTTTCATTTCTTTTCTGTTTTTTCCGTTTTTTTGCTGCCAACTCATTTAGCCATTAACGTTATTACGCTAAAAGCCATTGGCATTCTGCAAAGAGCAGCAGGATAATAGAAGAGGCGGGGGGTGGGAGGCGTGTATGATAGAATAAAAATGAAAATGATAATGATTATTGGCTTATTTATCAGAGTTTCAAAGAAATAATTATTTTGGGCATCATCATATCTATTTGTCAGACGATGTGAAATCATCATATCATCATAGGCTGAATGGCTCTCTAAATGCCTCAGCAACATTGTCAATAACATGCCGTAGCAATATTTCATAAACGATTTGTGGGGGCGGGAAGGTCAAATTTAAAATAATTTCGTTTGTTTTCATGGAGAATCATTGAAAGAGAATCATTTTTAATTTAAAAATAGAAAAAATGGGAAAAACACATTAAATATCATTAAAAATTATAGGATCATGCAGTGCTCTCCCATTTCGAATTTTAAAGAAATTAATTGCCAGGTTAGTTGGTTGGATGCCAAGTAATAATTTTTTCAATGAAAATTAAAAATTCCATAAAATAACCTAAAAAACGGTTATTTATGTCAGATGGCTTATGCGTTATTGTATATCAATGATGACGTACATATACGTCATTTGAAAGAGCAATTCTTGAATTGCTAAAATCAGTCCATATTTTTTGGTTATGTACGGAAGATGACACCACTAGCTTACGCGTTATTGTATATCAATAATGACGTACATATACGTCATTTCAACGTGCAATTCTTGAACTGTCAAAATCAACCCATATTGTTTGGTTATGAAATTTTCTGAAATAAGGCTGTAAACTAATTAAGAGCCGGTTATTTATGTCAAATGGTATCACCAACTTATGCGTTATTGGTTATCAATGATGACGTACATATACGGCATTTGAACGGACAATTCTTGAACTGCTAAAATAAGTACATATTGTTTAGTTATGCACGTAAGATGGCACCGCTAGAGCGTACCTTATTGTATATCAATGATGACGTACATATACGTCATTTCAACGAGCAACTCTTGAACTGTCAAAATCAACCCATATTGTTTGGTTATGAAATTTTCTTAAATGAGGCTGTAAACTGATTAAAAGCCGGTTATTTATTTCAGATGATACCACTTGCTTATGCGTTGTATGTAAATCAGTGATGATGTACATATACGTCATTTGAAAGAGCAATTCTTGAACTGTCAAAATCAGTCCCTATTGTTTGGTTATGCACGTAAGATGACACTACTAGCTTACGCATTATTGTATATCAATAATGACGTACATATACGTCATTTGAAAGACTAGCTCTTGAACTTTGAAAATAAGTCCATATTGTTCGGTTTGGTTGTGTATTGTTGAGTCACTTGTTTTTGGCGAAGAAAACTGCCCGTACGAGTCCTCGTTCACTTGTAGAATTGAACGGTCAGCACTCTCTATTAAAAACTCAGAGTAACTAGCGGTTTGCACTTTTCAAAAATTGTGATTTTAACATTAAGTCAGTGTCATCTAGTAGAAAGAGTATTGGCTTATAAAATGAGAGGCCGTGGTTCAAACCACGGTTCATGCATCTCGCACAAAAACAAGATCGCTCGGCCTCCTTCTGGCACAAAACTCTAGGAGTAAATTGACATGAAAAGTTTCTCAAGAAATCTGTCGACTTTAAACTGTAGATCCCCCGGATCTAAGATTAAGACAACATGGAGTGAAAAACTAGGCTATAATCCTCACTAAGGGGTTTTAATGACTATGACTTTAACACCAAAAAAGAAGTTGGAACACTATAAAAATATAAGAGCTTGCACATTCATTATGAGTTAATCAAGCTTCCATTTAAAAGCGAGAAAGTTCGGTGCCACATGAATTGAAGCCCAGAGATGTTGAAAGACTACTTTGCTTGTCTGGAATACTGTTTGATCGCTTTGAAAAGACAATTATTTTTGAATTGCATTATCACTGGCGACATAAAATGGTTTTATTATAACAACTCCAAGCATAAATCATATGTATGTGAGTGTCGACAAAAGGCAAAAACTAATCTATTCAATTTCCAAAGCCACTACTCTAATTACCTTAGCCTTCGGTTCTACAACGCCAAACATCATGGCTGGTTTGAATTTATAAAAATTAAGACGCTCTAATCCACTAACAAAGTATTCAAGAATCTATCCGACCTCTAACCCGCCAGCGGGGATAATGTCAAGAAGAAATATTATGGTAAGGTTAGGCAGTATCAACTACTAGAAGTAGAACTCTTATGGTGTTTTCTTTTCTACAAAGAAAATGTCACCCTCTTACAAGGTGCATTAAAAAAATTACTGATCAACCCTGTTATAATGTAATTTTTATTTGAGATGAACATAACACAAATATGAAAAAAGGGTATGCCCCGTGCCCTTAAAAATATGTTGTATTTTTTGATTTGTTTTCAATAAAATATGTAAACATGAAAAAGGTGTTGCCAGATCGCTAATTTTTCGATTTAATTTTTTAGGGCATTTTTTTATAACCAAATAAAATTTTTTTAACACAGTTCCAACACTGAATGCAATTTACTGACCATGTAGCTTTAATAATGTAATGTTCCCTTAAGGTTACCCCACAAAACAATGAAAAAATTAACTTCAAAATTGGATAACGATACTAGGCGACTTTTTTAAATTTCATCTGGTAGCCCTATAAATAAACAAAAGTCATTTGCTTTACAGGGCATTATCAGCACTCTCGATTTATACAGGGCGTAAAATGCAATGCCCTCCACCATTTTCAAGTGCGGATTATTTAGAATAAAACATACCACCCTTTTAGAGGGAGAAACATTTTTAAGAAACAAACACTCAAGTGCACATTTTTTGGTAGAAAAGAAAACACCATTAGTTTCTCACCACTACTCCCAATATCTGAACACAATACATGTTCACAGCATTATCTATAGCAATAAGAGATGGCAACCTTGTTATTCTCGAACATGTTATAATCTTTAGTTTAATGATGGAATAAATTATATAAATGGAACTGAAGGTTAGATTAGATTAGGTTAGAAGAATGGCTCATCACACTGTATTCACAGTTCCATTGTGGCACTTCATAAGTGCAAAAGATTAAAGGAAAAGAGGACGTAAAATCAAGCATAGAATGGAATTGAAAGAAGGCAAAGAAATATAATTCCGAAGAAAGAAAATGGAATTGCAACCTTATGAAACTACTGTCGTATACATATGGTTTTTTATGCTTTTGTTATTGACTGAAATCTACTTTTAGGCGTTTTAAAATCCCTAAATGCTTTGCAAACTTCAAGGAAATTTTTATGAATAAATATTCGGCGTCTTTTTCCTTCCATGATTTTTTGCTTCCAAAGACTGTGAAACAAAATTACGTTTTGCATGGCAAATTGCTTTCCAACAACAGCCGTGTTTTTTTTTTACTTTTGTTCTTCATAGTCTTTTGATAAAGGCATTACAATTATGGTTGAATACATATTATAGTAGTCCTGTTCCGTCTTCTGCCAGGCTATGTGAGGCAATGATGATGAAGGAAAATATCTGACAATTAGTGTCCGTCTATTTTTCTAGGCAATTATTTTGTTGTTGTTGTTGGCTTTTCTAAGAAATCCACTGTTTACATTCATGTTATTATGAATCGCAATTCCATTGTTTTGCGGGCCAGCAGAGATGTTGTTCTGTTCTGTTCTGTTTTACTTGCTTTCGAATGATTTGGTTACTGTTGCTGCTACTGCTGAGACTGATGCTGTTGTTGTTGTTGTTGTATGCATGCAAGATTTTTTTTTTTTTTGTTTTGAATTTTCCATTTTTAGTTTCGCAGTTATTGTTGGCACGAGTACTGGCGTTTGTTTTTCTATTCAAGTAGATGTGCCAACATCCATATGCCATATATGCCACACACACATTGTGAGGCAATGGCTGTATGGCAGTGTGTGGGTGTAAAGTAACACGTTAGTAAGGCAGTCAACCTTTAAAGCCTCCATCCAATTGTTGTCAACCAACAGCCGTTTGCAATTATAAACCAATTTATGAGGTTTCTAAACAACTTATTTCACTTAAGCAAACAAATGGTAAAGGGGGGGGGCGGATGGAAAAGGCAAAGGATTTTCATTTACACACGTGCGACAGGCTTTTTCTCGCAAAAAAGGAAAAAAATAGAGGGAAAAAGAGTGTGGCTGCTGTGTCCTATTTCCATACTCGTTAACTGTATGATTTCTTATGTATGTGAGAGTGTCTGCGTGTGTGTTGGCCCTAAGGTAGTTAAATGAGCTACAAGAAAGAAAGCCAACGAACTAATAAACATACAGAGGGCCAAGGGCATCGACACATACAAACACATATCATGCATGCATGCATGCATACTCGTATGTGGTCTAAAAATGTTTTCATTTGTATTCGTCGTTACAGGTTTTGTTTCAGTTTTTGTCGGCTGGCATCAGGGGGCCAAAGCCAGCCAGTATATTTGCCATTCAAAACATCTGCTTAATGTTTGCTTAGCATAAATAAAATACTGTGATATTAGGAATTATGCCCCTCCCCTCCTAGAGAAGGCATATGTACATATGTGAGGCAAATATAAATAAATTTTTCGTAATTTGAACGTCAAGCAGGAGATTATAAAGCCTTATGACGGTGTGATTTATAAGAAAAACATTTTCGAAAATGCTGCTATAAATATATGCCACAAAATGCCTTATTTGCAATGCTTTTATCGCAGCATTACCAGGCCTTTATAAGACCTTTGTCCTAGTCAGGCGGGCAATATTAATTTCTGATGCTCTCATCTATTGATGATGGTTGTCAACAATGCTTTCGAAAAAAGGCAATTAAATCTACAAATTCTAAGTGAATAGTGTTAATAAAAGCATGGTTGAACTTAAAAAGGGTTCGTATGGTTAAAACTTTCAGCAACGAGTTGTCTTTTGTGTATAAGGCATTGACATTTACAGTAATCCTTCGATTTACGTCGCCTCGATTAACGTTGTTTCGATTAACGTCGCCAAATTTTTGCATTTTTTCTAACTTCAATTTACGTCGTCATTCGATTTAAGTCGCCTTTTTTTGGAACCAACTACTACGTAAATCGAGGGATTACTGTAACTTTTTGAAGTTCCTTGTTAAAAACATACTACTTTGTAGTATGAGCAATATGAAATTCGATTTACGTCGTTTCGATTTACGTCGCCTTTTTTTGGAACCAACTGCGATGTAAATCGAGGGATTACTGTAATCAATGCCATAAGTTAAGTTAATTTAGATTAAATTAGCGATCGCCTCAAAAACAAATGAAAGGAAGTTGCCGAAAAAATATTTCTTTTTCAAATTTCGTTTTGTTCGAGATGTCTGAGCTAAGTTTTGAACCATGGGATCGAGCCTAATAAGATAACAATCTGTTGACCAATCTGTTGAATGGGCTTTGATAGACTTTTCAGAAAGTGATTTATTCTTCGTCAAACTTCAAGGCAGTCCTAGAGAAGAAATGCCTTAAGCCTTTACATTAATTTCTATTATCGTATGCTGCATGGTAATAAAACGAAAGCCCGATTAGAAGCGTTAGACAATACTGCGTATTAGGGTGCCTTGACACCATTACGATGTCGGCTACACGGATATGCATTGATACACATCATCTTAGTAAATTCAGAATCGATCTTCAAGCTCTCGAGAAGATAAGCAAATACATACAGTAGAAGATCTAACAATCGATTTCTTCAGATGCTGTAGAGATGATGGGAAAAAAGAAGACATTATTTAACTATTGGGGACATGTCCAGCACTATGTTAGAGGAAAGAAAGACACCTCGATACCTACTACAAAGACGATCGGGATGACATTTACAGCTTGTTTACATATTGCTACGCAAATGGAAACGACCTAATATCGTTTCACAAGAAAACATTGGTTAACATAAACAATAATCAAAAGCTACAAAAACAAAGACCATGAGTATGTGTACACAATACACACGGCACAGATACACACTAACAAATACATCGCACACGTTCCAAGTAAACCCACAAGAAAAGAGAGAGAGAGAAAAAGCTATAGACAAGTAAGCAAACTCAACAACAACATTGAAGTCGCAATAGAACTGCCGAGGTAGCGAAAACGCGACCATTCCACATCGAGAATTTACTGATTATCTGTGTATATAAAAGGGCAAGACAAGGCAAGCAACCAGTCAGTAAGAATTCAGTCAGCATTGTGTGAAGACGCGTTGCGTTCGAAATAAACAATCGTGGTTTGAAGATCTCCGCTATAGATATGTACACTGGTATAAGTGTTGTTGCTTACAAAAAGGTTGTAAGCAGAGAATAATAAGGAACAAGCAAGTTGTTGTTGTATCGTGAAGTTGTATACGGTGGCACACAAAAGTAGTGTGAATAATAAAGAGTCTAACTGAAATAAAATACATATTTGTTTTTACTTTCTTTTCAATCAACGAACTCATAATCTAAACGTTTTTAAAAAGGTAAAAACGTAACAATATCAATTTATGCAGGAACGATAAGGGTGATCTGCATCAATGCACCCACGTCACTGCTATTCAGTCTCCAACTCCAACTGATATGAGATCCCACATCATTTGTACATCTGGTTGCCATGTTTACGACGACCGATGATTTACATACATACACACACATACATACATAATTGGCGATTACAACCGATCGGTCAGGATTACGGCTTAGCTTCTCACCCCACTCATGTTGTATGCCTCAATTTTATACTTAAGTGGCGGGACCTACAATTTAACGTCGACTCCGAACGACAGATGTTTCAGAAACTTTTTCATGGTAACTTTATTTACTCTCAGAGTTTTTGCCAGAAATCGGCTGAGAGGTAATCGCCGAAGAAATATTTTTTTTCATATTTCGTTTTGATGCCGGGCCTGGGGCTCGAACCCGGGCTTTATGTCTAATAAGCGAACACACTATCTACTAGACTACGGCGACTACACCAGGTTATAAAAGTACATCAAAGTTAGAGCATGATGGGTATTAGGCCTATTAAGATCCATGCTGTCTATATTGTCAATAAATAGCTGACTTCGTAAAAAATAATGGTCCAACAATAGATTAGGTTAGGTTAGAGGACGTGTACTTGTCAACTGTGGCAAGTACAGTACCCGGAGGTCAAATTGACCCATTGTACAACGTCCTAGCTTCTCACACCACTCGTGTTGTGTGCGTTAATTTTATACGTGAGTAGCGGGACCTACGTCGACTCCGAACGACAGATTTTTTGAGAAACTTTTCATGGCAGGTTTTATTTACTCTCAGAGTTTTTGCAAGAAATCTGCTGAGAGGAAGTCGCCGAAGAAATATTTTCATTTTTTCGTTTTTGATGTCTGACCTGGGATTTGAACTCGGGCCTTTCGTCTAATAAGCCAACACACTAGCTACTAGACCACGGCGACTTCATGGTCCAACAATACTAGAACGGCCATCGACTAGAATCCTTAGGAGCAGTTGGCATATCCGATCACGCTGGAGAAAGCAGTTCGCGCATACCGTAAGCTGTGTCTTAGGACATAACTGCAGCGAAGTAAAGTGTAAGGTCAGAATCCCATATGTCCAATGGTATTAAGAATCACAGTCAAACCTATCAAAATTGTCACGCTTCTTCTGTCCATACTATGCTCTGAGAGACTTTGACGAAGCAATTTATAGTTTTTTTTTGTACAAAATGAACTTGTCAAACTCGAACTAATTAACACAACTAATACAACTCACAGATACATGTTGTCATGAGCAATGCTGCGGTTTCAGCTAAGAGGCGGGAAATTAAAAAAGGGCTCGAATTACTGTTAGATGATCGTTCTAACAGTTACGAAATAAATTTGTGATAAAGTTTTGGTATTTGAAGTACTACAACTTAAACAAGATGACGTCAAATTTTTTTTTTTGGAAATTTTCTGCCAAATATGTTGCCAGCAACATGTTGCCAGCAACATGTTGCAAAATATGTTTCTAAATTTCTCCGTATTTACGAAATTTGTATTTTGAAAATTTTTCAGTTACAAAAGGATATAAAATACTGGTTTATTTTATTTATTTTATGTTTTCCTGCACGAAATATATTTCAAAGACAATACAAATGAAATCTTTAAAATGTTAGCAACATATGTTGACAGAAACATTTGCTAGCAACATGTTGCTTTGCAACATTTTCTGATTTTCTGTAATTTAAGATTTATTTACAATTAAATAAGCAGAACAAGTGAAGACTTTTCATTTAAAAAAAAACGTTTTTCCTTTCTTTCAATTCCAGTGGTGGTGGCCAATCAACAGATGCGCTCAACAACAAATCTGCTGATCATAAATTTAGCCGTTTCGGATATTTTATTTGTTATATTTTGTGTACCATTTACGGCTACTGATTATGTATTACCCGAATGGCCTTTTGGTAATTTATGGTGCAAATTTGTCCAATACATGATCGTTGTGACGTGTCACTGTAGCGTTTATACGCTAGTGCTTATGTCATTCGATCGTTTTTTGGCTGTAGTGCACCCAGTGACCAGTATGTCACTGAGAACAGAACGAAATGCCACATTGTAAGTAAAATGAGAAACTTTTTGAATCATTTTTCTTTCCTAATCTGTATGTAAATAAATGTTTAGGATTTTCCTTATGCTATACAGATTGGGAACGACTTTAATGGCTTCGTTATTAATTAATTTTAATTGATGTGACTTCTGTTTTGTTTTTTGTTATATTTCCATTGCCATTCACAACAGAGCGATAATTTTGGCCTGGATTTTGATTATAACCACAGCGATACCGGTGGCTTTGGCACATTCGGTTCGAATTTATCAATTTCATGGTCATAATTATACGGCGTGCGTATTTTCATCCGACAAAGAGGTCTGGAGTCTATTGGGTTTTCAGGTAAGCTATAAAACCACCATTTATCGGCAACAACATTTCATTGTTCATTGTTCATATTTAATGATTGCCGCGATGTTTAACGAGCGTAAAATGTGCTCATGCAGCAGCCAATTATTATTGGAATCGCAGCCTTTTTGGCTGCCCCAATCTGCCCTGCTTTTAATGTTAATATTGTTGTTGTTATTATTGCTTAACATTTAATATGATTATTAAATAAGATTTTAATACACATCTCAGTCACATTAAATTTCCACGTGTAACTCATACTCACTCATATCCACCCTCCCCGTAATTTTTTATTATTTTTTCGAAAATATTTTTATCCTTTCGACCGGGCACCTCCAGAGTACCGTACACACAGCTGAATATCTGCATCGATTATTATGTCCATAAATTGCATCGTAAAAATCATCATCAATTGCTCTCCTCCTACTGCTTGAAATTTATCCGCAGTCAGAAGCATATTGAAAAAGTACTTTTCAATGCAATTATATTCGATTGGCACTGAGATATTTTAACACATGAATGCATTCGCAGGCAGGATGGCGGAATCCACTTGATTTTTAAGACTTTTAAGATGAGATTTTTTTTGGGAATTATTAAGTGCGAAGGTAATATGAAAAAACACTATAAAAAACGTTTGCCATAAAATAAAAGAGTTGCCAAGTTATTTTCCTACCATTTTTTTCGTCACTGAATTTTTCGCAATTAAAAATCTTTCAACAATTTCTCATAATTAAGAGAGGAAAAGATTGCTTAAAACATTCATTCATTCATCTTTCAAAAAAATGTTTAATTTTCGAAAATATGAATTTTCAGTTACTACTAATCTAGAAGTTGCCCAAAGAGGGCAAAAAATAAATAAAGAGTCGAATTCAATGGTCAAAATTCTTTTTCAAGTTTATCTCGCAGGTTATTTTAAGCAACGAACACTTCTTGAGCAGTAAGATTCCGCTGAGAACAAAAGTTAGGCCAATTGGGATACTACAAATCAATATCCAAACCTGGGATTAAACATTCTCTGCAAGAAACCATTGTGACTCCAAATTAAATACTGGTATTGCATTAATACTTATTTTGAAAACTTGAATAAAAAAAAAACATGAAAGGTTAAGAACCTCTGCCTCGTCATGACAAGAGACCGACACTGCCTCAAGAGGTGAAAACAATCTTTTCCTCCTACACAGCTTCTGCAGAAGTCATTTTAACGAAATGCAATGTCTACAGTAGAGCTCAGCAATGAATCGTTTTTCGCTACTCATAAGTACTCATTAAATTCTGAATATAAGTGAGTCAACAGTATTGAAATTTAACTACTCTTTTTTTCAAAAAAAAAAGAGAAAAAATCTGTCGTTCGCAGTCGACATTAAACTGCAGGTCCCGCCACTCATGTATAAAATTAAGGCACACAACTTGAGTGGTGTTGACAAGCTAGGCCGTAATCCTGACTGAAGGGTTGTAATGCCCAATTATGTATGTATGATTCATTCGTACTCACTACAACGTTGATTTATAAGTACAGGTTACAATGAGTATGCGTACAACGTTGACCTCAAACTCATAACATTCGAAATATGTTTGATTCATAAGCATACTCATTCAGATTCATAAATTTAGAAAAATATTTACTTATAATACTCATAAATGATTCGAGTGATTTGAAGCACTCATTAAAATTCAGTCTTAGTTGTTGTTGCATTTACAAAAAAGACGGAAGAAAGCAAAAAACACAACCTTCTAGTGAGTATTGTAATGTTCGCATGCGAATCATACTTATTTTGTGTTTCTTGTAAATGTTGAGTCATGGAGAGTCGAAATCAACAACATCATACGTGTTGTTAAGTATGAATATGATGAGTACTACAAACTGGTTTCAAACCCCCGGGTGTCGCACCTCAGGCAAAACCAAATACGGACAAAAAAGATTAAATCGGTGACTTCCTCTTAGCAGATTTCTGCTAAAAACTCAGAGAGTAAAAATGAAAATGCCATGAAAAGTTTCTCTAAAACACACCTAACATAAGTGGTGTGAGAAGCTAGGGTGTAATCCTGTCGATTATGTAATGTAATGACCTATTAGGTATGTAAGTAGGTAATGTCTATCGCAATGCCTTCCAATAGGCCAGTGAGAACCTGAGAGAGTCAAAAATTAAGTGGACTCTGAGAAGCATTTGTTCTTTCTGTTGTCTGTTTATAAGTACAGTTTTGGTGTTCTCTGTTAGATTTAGGCCTAAGGATTGTAGACAAATACTTGTCGACCTATGTATATATATTTACAATTGAACATGGCCGCTTTCTGTTGATTATGTCGCAGCAAGGGCAAGTCTGTTGTAATAGGGATGTGCCAATCCTTTTAAGGCTAATTTCGCTAAGGTTAAATACACTTTGTCAGACTTCTTGGATATCAAGAAGCATCGTGGTCTCAGTTAGGGATGTAAATATAACGAATTTCTTGATTCGATTCATTATTTGTGTATGATGAAAGGGATCGATTCGGGTGGTTGTTTCTTCATTAAGCATTGAAAAAAGAGTTCTTCCCGCCTTATTTTGATAGTAAGGCGCTGGGAGAAGAAAGGTAACTTATGTGTCGGTGATTTAAGCTCTCTATTGTACGTCGTCGACATTCAGACACTTCTCTTGACAGGCTCAGGGGTGTGCATTCATGGTTGCGTGCCAAATTAGTTTTGTTTTTTTTTTTTTTCTTTCTTTCATTTCAGTCTTTGAAACATGCTTCCGAAGACCTTAAGATGCTTTTAAATTCACCACTGTGTGACTATACACATCCCTAAATTTGCAATAATTCCCGATCTAGATTGCATAGCTATGACTATACAAAAAAAAACCTTTGCCAGAAGTAATTTAAGATTTGGACAAACTCCTTACAAAAGTGTTTAATATCTGCAGAGAAGTTACTTCAAAACTAATGGAATAAAAAGCTTCTTGAACAAAATTATTTAAACAAACCCTCGTATCTTCTTAAATCCTTTTAAATTGCCTAAGATTTCTCTTCGACAAACAAATTCAAATCAAAACATCCTTTTTCTACCAAATGAAACGCAAGTAAATTTTCAATCAATTCTTATTAAAATTCAAACAATGAATTCATCCCCCGAAAAATTAAAACTAAATCCAACAAAATTTATTATGAAATCTGTCAAAAGAAGAAAATCATATCCGGTTACACGTAAAAGAAAAGCCCAAAAAGAAAACAGAAAATATTAAATCGATATTTGAAGGAAAATAACTTGAAAAGAAAAACAATATCATTCCACTTGGATAACCTAAAAATTGTTATCTCATGCTCTCTTGCTAAAATAAATATATCAGGTATAATGTTTCATTTTTACAACAACAACAACAACAACAACAAAAATGAAACTTTAAATCTTTGGCTTTAAAATATTTTAGGAGCGGAAATAAAAACAAGACAAAGCAGACAGCAGCAGGTAGTCATGCTAAGCTGTAAGGCATGCTTAGCCGAACGTTTACCGAAACGTAAGGGAATGTAACTTAATATCGTCGTCATTTTTACTACAACAACAACGAAAAGAAACTTTAAATCTTTGGTTTTTAAATATTTTACGAGCGGAAATAAAAACAAAACAAAGCAAGGATCAGCAGGTAGATATGCTAAGCTGTAAGGCATGCTTAGCCTAACGTTCAACGAAACGTAAGGGAATGTAACTTCGTTTATAGCATGCGAAATTAATGCAAATGTTTATCGAAATTATATTCTGGTTTGAGTAATCGTTCTCATTGCCTTCCGAATGCTAAAAATGAACTTATGTTCTGTAAACGTTTTGCTAATTCTACCTTTACTCTTCCTAAGACAGAAAAAGGAATGAAGGAGATATGAGTGCGTGATATAACCCCCCAAAAAAAGTTATTCAAAACACCAATCAACTCAATTTCAATGTTAAAACAAAAGTTGTCAGGATAATCAAAAACAAAAACAATTTCACAGAAAATTGTATTTCCTGTGCTACTGCGCTGCCAAAAATGTGTTATTTTTTGCTGTTGCTGGTTCGGAAAACTCTTAACAATGAGGGATGCCACGGAAGTTTCATTCGTGCATATATGTGTGTGGTATTTGAAATACAACAGAGACAACGCGATTCTGACAGGCGAATAGAAGAGAAATGAATACAGACAGACAGTCATCGTGAAAGTCAAATGACTGAGCTGGAGCATTGCAATAATCTTGAGTTTAAGCTACGTGTTACAAATCATACATGTCTAGTTGCAACTTGAAGACTGAAAAGTAATGACTGTGTATGGAAATGATTTGTTATGATGATGATGATGCGATGATGATTGCAATTTTCCCCGGTTTATGTTGCTTATGGAAAACAAGAAAATGATGACATCGTTTGTTATATGACAACAGCAACAGGAACAGCAACGATGTTAATTTGAAATGAATGAAAGTAGCTGCTGTTGTCTATCCTGAAGCAACAAGCGTTACCGAAACAACAATGTTTACTTAGAAGTTATTTATGCACTGAGAGAAATTCTTTTCTACAACAACTGCAACCAGAAAAGAGTTCAATTTCTATGAAAGTGACATGAGCGAAAAGTAACCAAAGTGTACTTTAAAAGTATGGCAGGTAGTATGATGAAGACAGAGAAAAATGTATTGCATACGCAGTTTCTGGTAGCTAGGCGCTTATGAGGAAATTGGGACTAACATAACGACCTCTAAGATAGTCTAAGCCTATGTAGAAGATTTTAACGACATGACATAGTGGTACTATCTTGACAATAAATGAATGAAAGTAGCTGCTGTTGTCTATCCTGAAGCAACAAGCGTTACCGAAACAACAATGTTTATTTAGAAGTTATTTATGCACTGAGAGAAATTCTTTTCTACAACAACTGCAACCAGACGCGAGTGCAGTTTCTATGAAAGTGACATGAGCGAAAAGTAACCAAAGTGTCCTTTAAAAGTATGACAGGTAGTATGATGAAGGCAGAAAAAAATGTATTACATACGCAGTTTCTGGTAGCTAGGCGCTTATAAGGAAATTGGGACTAACATAACGGCCTCTAGGATAGTCTAAGGCTAAGGAGCAGCTTTTAATGAGATATCGTATCTTCACAATAGGTAGGGCGTTCATTCCACCACCGCCGCAATAAGTCTTGTGTTTCACGGTTCTATCGCTACTACAAAGGATTTTGAACGAGCGAAATAAGGGACCTGTTCCCGAAAATCTTGTATTCGTACGCAACACTCGTCTTCCTGTACTCTGCGTACATCCGTTTGTAGCCGATTATCCAGTTTATCGCACACTGCATTACAGACAGAATTCGTTTTTTAGCCGGCACTATCCGTATGTGAGGCTTCTTCCTGCAAAAGTCTTTCCTGTCACTTATTTCATGAAAAGATTTAAATCTAGTGTCCATAAACACTACTCCCCATCTTCTCCTTTCCATAACTTATTTTCCTAGTGCCAATACAACGCACTGCACTAGTGGGGCCTTCCTCTCAGATTTAGGTAGGTAGAGATGGCTGCCCATCCAAGACAATTGGATGGACACACTTAGGCCGCATTGGGCCCATTGTGTTCAACACAGTTGTCCGTTATCTCCTAGTCTCGAAATCATTCGGAGCTCCTGATCAAACGATTTAAGCTGCCACTGTCAATTCCTGACAGTTTCGCCAGATCATCCATGCAGTTAGCACCCAAGTACTTTTTTCTCCTTTGAAAAAGAACCGGGCATGTACCCAGCAGGTGAAGGACAGTCTCCTACTCTTCTTCATCTCTGCAGCTTCAGCAGAAATCCTCTGAGTGTTGGTCTTGAAAAAAATCCATACCATGAGTGCCGAGGCACAGTGGCGTTCCGGAAAAGTGTAGAGCAGAATTGAATTGGCTAGAAATGGTGCGACCACTTCCAAGTTTGGTGGAAATTCCGTTGAGAAGCTGCAAGCCGTAATAAATTTCATAAACTCTGCATGGGTGGTACCGGATAGGGGTAAAATAACGCCGAACATCTAACTTAGGCAAGGGAAAGCCACACGGAAAATTCCATAAACCCTGCATGGGTGGTACCGGATAGGGGCAAAATAACGCAGAAAATCTAACTAAGGCTAGAGGAAAGCCACACGGAAAGTCTGCTGAAACTCCTAAGGAAAACGCTTTTTGGTCTTGGCCCTACGACCAATGATTTCTAGCTATTCTGCACTGCTCAAGGACAAGGATGCATTCGCGTTCTGCCACTATGCAGATAATTCTACTGATCTATCGAGGTTGGACATTGAAAATCAATATGTTTGCTTCCAATGTTAGAGGAGAATGAATACCTGTGGTCTAATATAGGACCAAATGTGGCCTATCTTAGGTTGACAGTGCACGGTGTACGACTGTCGCAGATATCTCAATGAGGTGGCGAACCGATATGATGCTTGTATCACATTGGTACCGGGACATAATGATATTCCTGGCAACTGCAGAGCGGATGAACTGGTCAGAAGGGGCACGAGCATCGAACTCTCTGATGAATTCCCTACATTGGGGACGCCTTTGGGTACCTGCACGCTTATAATTGACAATGCAACCGAAGATCGCGTCAACAGAATGTGGGCAACTTCGGATAAAGGGCAGAGCGGCGCAAAAGATCTGGCCAAGGCTGGATAGGAGGCGTACGGCGACTCTGCTTAAACTGCAAAGAAGTAGACTCAGCACTGTTATCGGGGTTATTACGGGGCATTACATTATAGGAACGCATGCGAGGCGTATTGGTCTTGGACACCTTGCAAATGATTTCTGCAGAAGCTGTGGAAATGGATCGATGGAGGAGGAGGATGAGACCATTCTTCACCTATTGTGCACATGTCCAGCACTTGGACATTATATTATTGGAACGCATTCGAGGCGTATTGGTCTTGGACACCTTGCAAATGATTACTGCAGAAGCTGTGGAGATGAGCAGGAGGATAAGACTATACTTCACCTATTGCGCACATGTCAGGCACTTGGTCGGAAGAGAAAGAGGTACTTGGGTGCCTACTACATGGAGGATATAGATGAACTGTCATGTATGGATATTGGCAGTCTCAGTCGTTTCATCGGAAACTTCGAATAGTTCCTGGAATAAGGGGAAATGAGAAACTGTGGTATCACAATGGGCCCTGCGTGCGGCCTAAGTGTATTCGCTCATGACTCCATCGAGGGGATAGCCACTTCTACCTACCTACCTTCCTAGGTTGACAGTGATTTCTAATAACCTAACTATCTATCGAAACTAAAATTCGGCTTAAAGGCAGATCGTTGGTCCCTACACAAGGCATCCTTTTTTGAAAATAATTTTCTTTTCTTCCAGTGTAAGTTTTCCTATTTCAAATAAAATGAAAACAATTCTTAGGTTTTTCTTTTTGTTTGCTTACCCCAAAAGGTTACTGTGTTTAAAGGTTAAGATAACAAAAACCGACTGAGAACAAAGAAAAATAAAAAAGAAAAAAAGAAAACAAGAACAAGAAACAACATAAAATGTAGACGACGAAAACAAATTTGGAACAACAGCAGCAGCAACAGCAACGACAACAATAAAATAAAAAACTTTTGCATACAACAATCTGTATCACAGCAATTGTTAAGCGCAACAGTGAGTATAAAAGAAGAAAAAATTTTTTCTTAAAAAAAACTCATAAAAATTAGCATGACGAGGGATGATGGATTCGGATTTACTCTGACTCTAGTGGCTGCTGCTCTCATGGCATCACTTGAAAACTTAAAGACACGGAAAGGGAGAAGAAAAAATCTTTCGCTCTTGTTTTGTTTTCTTATGAAAATCATTTCTTTTTCAAGCATTTTTATCCTGAAGTCACTTGAAAAGGAAGATTTTTTGACAGAGAAACATTGTAGAGAATGACAACAACAACAACAACAATAATGTTAAAAATAATGTTTTCATTCTGTATTCAATGTAACAAAAAAAATATGAAAAAATGCTACCGAAACTCTTAAAACTTTTCATTTGTCTTTAAAGATAACCTGGTGGTCTAATCATTTAAGAACACGTAAAGCAAATTAGCAGAGACCATAATGACAGTGTCTCAAAAATGAAATCTCGTAACGTATTTTATTTCCGACAGAATTAAATGGCCTTTAGCATCGCATCTAAAGTTCGGCGGTCATTTGTTTTAAATTTTATTTTAAACGAGTGCATATCGTTCACAGAAAAATTGAAGGCACATTCAAGACCTTTAAGACGTAAAGGAAATGGGAATGGAGAGACGTCATGTAACATATATTTTAAGACGACCTAATGGATATCAAATTGGAAAAAGTTTTGAGAAAAGAAAGTTCCACAGATGGACAGTGCGGCTAAAGAACAAATCCACTCCATAGCGCATTCTAAAATGCACTGGCCTTTCGACCACGAGCGGATATGCTCTACATTAGAGACCTTGGCTATGTAAAAATTAGCCAGTCCATCACTGTCAACAAGTGGGATTTTCTTTGGTCTCAAATGTATGCGAATAAGCCTCAAACCACAATAATATAACGTCTCTCCATTTCCCTCAAGTACATTTCCCACAAGACATATTTCAACAGTGCTGTTATGTATCAAAAGAGTTGAAGAATACCTCACTGCTGTCTTTAAAAGTCCTCTCCTATACACGGATAGAAGTGGCGTAAATAAAAAGACGCCAGCTAGCATGAAGTATTATTCCAATATTTGTCATACAGCGACAGAAGCATAAAAGTGTCCCAGTTTATTAAAACTGTTTACTTCATCAGATCCGCTTATTATGTACAGTCAAAGAAAAAAGTCTACATACACCGCATTATGTAGACTTTTTTCGCGGTGATTTTTATTAAATAAAAAAAAGTTGTTTAAAGCAGTTACAATTAAGAATGTTTGAAGATAAAAACGAAAATAAAAAATATCACCTAGAAATTACTACAAAAAAATTATCAGGAAAAAAGTCTACTTACAGCGGCGTATGTAGATTTTTGTCTGTGACTGTACATCTCTTATATCTGTCACTCGAAATGTTTAAAATATACCGATTAAAGAGAACAACACATTAAATCTTTACGAACAGCAAATCAACAGCTTCTTACTGCCCTATATTTATGGCCGAGCTTATGCATTAGAATCGACTCTAATCGCACGATACAATTCAAAGATTATATGCGAATGAATCTCAATCGCTTCCTTCAATCTCAAAAGAGTTTGGTCTACGGTCAGAAGAGTATGAATGGCAAATACTAAAGTCATCTACAAAAGAGTAGAAGGCATTGCAACTTAGAGAGAGTAGATACTAAAATTACTTAACTTACTTAATTGGTTCATTACAATGCTATAGTCAGGATTACAACCTATTTTCTTACTATACTCATCTTCTGTGCGTTAATTTTATCCATGAGTGTCGAGACCTACAGTTAAAAGTTGACCGTGAATGACAGATTTCATGGCAATTTTATTTACTCACAGAGTTTTTACCAGAAGACTCGCTGAAAAAAATATTTTTTTGTTTGAGATGTCTCAGCTAGGATATGAACCCCGGACTCGCGTCTAGTAAGCAGACACACTACCTACTAGACTACAGCGAACTACGGTGACTATCATCGATGATGGTTTCTATAAGAACTTGTCTTTCTCGTGTCTGACTTCCTGGATGAATGTTGTTTGCTGATATTCATTGCCATTTAGGAAAGACAGTTACTGTTATTTTTGTATCCATAGATATGGAAATGGGCCTTGTGGATGATAATTGCAATGAAAATGTATCTTTCTTGTGTATCAAGCGTCGGAATGACTTGAGTGTTAATTACCCAAGCTTAAGCGGTCAACGAGCTGATACCCAATTACGTGGCACATCATCTGGTCGCCAGTACAGGTTTCTTTGCGTTATTTTACGCAATAGCAGCGTAGTTGCCTTACAAAAATTCAAACGTAAATGATTTCTTTGAAATTGAATGGAAAATTCGAATTTAAAATCAAACAAAAGGATTCAAAGTTTGTAAACATTGCTCTCTAAGTAGAGAAGACTTAAATATTAAATATGAATGTTTTATTTTGTTGTTGTTTTTTTAAGCTGTTGTAATTCCGTTGAAATTTCCTTTTCGGTTTTTATCCTTTTCTTTCCTTTTCTTTTTGTTATTTACCCACGCTAAGTTGGCCTTTAACCGGAAATAGAAACTGAAATCCGTTTTATCTGTTTTATACCAAAAAAAAAAGAGAAAACGTAACAGTAAAACAACTACAAAAAAGAATAAGAACAACAAGATGATGTTAAAAACTAGAAGACATAGAAAGGATGAACCAACAGATATATAAGTGAGTGAGTCAATGCAATGGCAATTGTTTGATTTGTTACGGTAACATCTTGAAGTCTGTCGCTCTCTCGCTCTCGCACCCGTTCTCGCTCTCAATCTAAACCCACGTTATTTGTTTAGTGTCATCTTGTTTATTTTCAATTTGCAAAACAATAACAGAAACAAAATATTTTTCCTCATCATCATCATCATCATCATGACACAGCCCTTGCAAACTTCCATAAACATCCTTTTCAATGGCTTGGTTTCTTTGTGATTTCGACCACATTACCATCTAGGGAAAATCATGACGATGATGATGATGATGATGATGATGTTGATAACGATAATAATGTTGCTGATGTTTATGCTGATGTTCATGATTCTATACTCAACTGGGGAATACGCACTCAGCTCACTCACTTACCCTTTCACCATACTTTTTTTCAAGTGGTTTTGGGGGTTGGGGGAATTGAATTTTTAGACCCTTTTTTTTGTTGTCTGTCTGCACATTATTGGGAACACAAAACACTCACCACCAACGAATTGTTGACATAGTTGAGAGATGTTGCGAAACACAAAAAAGAAAACAAATGGAAAACTTAAATGCAAGTATTTCAGCTATTTAAACAGTTGAAAAAATAAACGAGTTGAGTTGAGAGCATATTGAGGAAGAGATTATTTGGTTTGCTTTTGTTTTTCTCTTGCGATAATAGAAAAATAAAAGTGTGGCCATTGAGATTACTTTACCTCAAGTTGATTAAAATAAAAGCGAATTAACCACTCATAATGGATTGCGGTTGAATAAGGAAATATCCTACATCTGGGCTAACACAGCCTGTTGTAATCTAGTAGCTGGTGTATTGGCTTACTAAACGCAAGCTTGTGGTTCAAATTCCAGCCAAGACATCTTACGGAAAATAAAATATGAAAAGAAAAAATATTTCATCGGTAATTTCCTTTCACCAGTTTTCTGGCGAGAAAACTTTGAAAGTGAAATTAAAATTGCCATGAAAAATTCTGTCAGTCGGAGTCCATTCATGGATAAAATTGACAGCCACAACATGGTTGGTGTGAGAAGCTAGGTTATAATCATCATTAAAGGATAGTAATCATTAATTCAGTTGAGTAAGTTTCACCGTAGTCTAGTAGGTAGTGTGTTGGCTTATTAGACGTGAGGCCACGGTTCAAACCACAGGTTAGACATCAAAAGGAAATACGAAAAAATATTTCTACGGCGACTTCCTCTCAGCAGATTTCTGGCAAAAACTCTGAGAGTAAATAAACCTGCCATGAAAAAGTTTCTCAAAAATCTGTTGTACAGAGTCGCCTTTAAAGTGTTGTGAAAAACTAGGTTCTAATCCTTACTAAAACGTTATAATGACCAATTAAGTTAAATAAGTTTCAAAAACAGTTGAGAAAATCAGATTTCTCATCGAAATTTTTCATTTGCTCTTAAGCGATTAAGAGTTAAGAATCGCTAATTTCTGCATTATGATCAAAATTAAATTGTATCGAAACAAAGCTTGTTGGCATAAATCTTAAAGCCCCGATTAGCCAAACGTGCACGTAACGTACGTTCGTTTCAAGAATACGAAAAGCAATGATAGCGTTTACCGAACCGTAATGTAAATTTCGATAAGCATTTAACGGGTGATTTTTTAAGAGCTATAGGAAAATTAAAAAAAAACACATAAAATTCAGAAAAATGCATGAAATCTTTATTTGAATCGATAGTACGATCCATATAATTTAATGTTTGAAGATTATTTCATGCAAATGTCGACCGCGACTGCGCCTCAAATGGTCCATCCGCTTAGTCCAATTTTGGTATACTCTTTCCAACATTTCGTCCGGTATCTAACGAATAAATGCTTAAATGTTGTCTTCCAATGCGTCAGTTGAAGCGGGCTTGTCTGTATAGACATGAGGTTTAACATAGCCCCACAAAAAATAGTCTAAAGGCGTTAAATCGCACGATCTAGGCGGCCAAGTGCCCGGTACCGAACGTGAAATAAAATGTTCACCGAACTCGCCTCTCAATAAGTCCATTGTTACGCGTGTTGTGTGGCATGTGGCACCGTCTTGTTGAAACCACATGTCATGCAAGTCAAGCTCTTGCATTTTGGGCAAAAAAAAGTTGCATATCATCTCACGGTAGCGCTCACCATTCACAGTTACGTTACGATTCGCAGCATCTATGAAGAAGTACGGTCCAATGATGCCACCAGCCCATAAAACGCACCAAACTGTGACTTTTTCTGGATGCATTGGTAGCTATTGCAATGCTTCTAGCTGATCTTCACTCCAAAATCGACAATTCTGCTTATTTACGTATGTCGAATAGCCGCTTCAGTGGGTCGATTAAACTGACCATAAAGTGGAAGAAGCGCGCGATGAACTTTCTTAACAGAGCACGCATTTTGATAATAAAATTCAATGATTTGCAAGCGTTGTTCGTTTGTAAGACGATTCATGGTTAAATTATAGACCAAACTGAAGATGTTTGACAGTGAAACTGTTAAACTGCGTGAGCTGTTTAAACCAGTGTTGCCAAAAAAATAATAGCTAAAAAATCACTCTTTACATTGCTCCTCATGTACGTTCCGTTACGTGGCCGTTTGGCTAATCGGGGCTTTACATTCAAAACAATTAAAAAAAATTCTATGTTCTGGATTAACTTACCTTATCATTCTGTTTTTTTCAATAACGAGTCCACTATGCGTCATAATAATTTTCTTCGTTTCTTTTGAGGACCTTAAGCTTCTCATGTCAGTGGCATTTTCTTGAGCTTTCTATGCAAATGAAGGGCGTTCTTAATCCAAAGTAAAGCAAAGGAAGTGAACACTTTTAGTGGCTCACACAAATTTTTTTAAAATTTTTTTCCTGTCACAGGTATTATGGATTCCAAATCATTTCCTTAAAATACAACAAAGAAAATAAAAAATTTTAAATCGTTTTTCGTTCGTTTTTGTTTGCTGTACTAATATACAGACAAACATAAATCTGCTTCTATTCAACTCACCCCATACATACGTATGTATGTATGAATCCTCTCTGGTGTTTGATTTTAAAAATGTACCTTCTTATCCCTCCATACGGAAATTGTAATAATGTTTATTTGTTTAACGCTTTCAAAGTAGGGACAGACGCTGCTTTATTTTCTAATTCCTTCTTCTTTATTTGTCATCTTTTAAGGAGCCGCAAAGAAAATGAAAATTGTGACGATGCCATTACCGACTTTCATTATTCCTTTCAGTTTCTATTTGTTCATGGTGGCATGATGGCATGGTGACCATCGTATTTAAACGCTTGACTGAGTGCCTGTCGCCTCCAACAATAAAAATGTCATAAAACGTGGTAGAGCTTAAAAAACATTCACAACACAACTCTCCTCGATATTGTTAAGTCAACAAACAAATAAACAAACTGTGGCAACCTTTAATGGCACTGTAAAAAAAATTAGAAAAAAAATAGGAAAAATTAGGGAAAATGGCAAAAAAAAAAGTATTTCATTTCAAACGTTTTCGGCATTTAAAACCTCTCACAGGGTAAGGGTAGTGCAGAAAAAAATTTTCAAAAAAAAAAATTTTTTTTTGGCCTGCAGGCAATAAAGCACTAAAAATCGTTGGCTTTAGCTAAATCTAAAAAAAAAAAGCTTTAGCTAAAAGGTGAACAAAAGCGGGCTTTTGTTAAATACCCTTTAAAAGAAAGAAATTTTCAAACTTTTTCTTAGTAATTCTAAATAAATTGTTATTATTGTTGTTGTTGTTGTTTTTGTATTCTATTAAAATACATCACAAATAGGGTAATCCATTTAGCGATATCAAAAGTAAAATGAAATTAAACATACAGGGAGCAGTGATTGCACCACTGTGCATGAAATACAATGTTAATGTCATTTAAAGGGGTGTCTCTGAATTAGTTACAACTAGCGAGATGGTTTTCAATCACTTTATCGCACACTTGGGAAAGTATCACGGCGATTACGTGACGAGTGTTGATTTTCAAAAGTTGCAATGGATTTTCTGCAAAGACACGCTTTTTTACGTAGCCCTACCAAATAAAGCTGCATCAAATCACATGATCTTGTTGGTCAATTGACGTTGAAAACTCCCCATGCAAAAGAATTAAAATCGCTCGGATTGTGTAGATCGTGGCACTGTCTTGTTGAAACCACACACCATCCAGTTCGTAAGCTATAATTGTAGACAAAAAAATTGGTTATCATTCCGCCATGAATTGATGGTGACGATTCTCACAATCTGAATTTCAAAAAAATTGCTCCCCAAAGACACCTTCAGACCATAATGTGTACTAAACAGTTCGCCTTTCCGCTTGCTAATGTGTGTAAAGATAGATTTTAAAATCAATCTCCCTAGACACAAACCAAGTCAGTTAACAGAGCTCTGTTATGTTACTAACAGTAACATACTGTTAAACAATTAATTTAAATGTGTGTGAAGATAGATTTAAAAATCTATCGCCCCAGACGCAATCACGTCAGTTAACAGAGCTCTGTTATGTTACTAACAGAACTCTGTTAAATATTTAATTTAAGGCTGGGAGAGAAAAACAGGAAAAATTAATTAAATTCATGGGTAAAATAAGAAAAAAAAAGCAAAAATTGATAAAAAGAAGTCCTATAGTTAATTACTGTTACAAAATATTGCGAAATAAGAACTACAATAAACAGATAATCACACGTTTCCGAAAGCTATTGTAATCCGATAAAAAAAAACCAATATTGTAAGAAAACAGGACTGAGTGTGCGGACATCTATCTACTAAATCAGATATGCCGGAAATTTTCAAAATCTACTGTTCAATTTGATCCCCCCATGTTGTCCAATGAGCAATTGTTTAACATAGCTCTGTTATGTGACTAAATTCTTTAACAGAGCTCTGTTATGTTACGTTACTAACAGAGCTCTGTTAACTGACTTGGTTTGCGTCTAGGGAGATAGATTTTAAAATCTATCTTCACACACATCCGCTTGCTATAGGTTTTCCACAATCACTTATGGATTTTTGGAATTTCTCCTTATTTATCGCATTGTGTATAGCCAGATGGCTTTAATTGCAAGAAACCATGGTTCAAACCCCCCCCAGGTTAGATAACTCAAATGGCAGCGAAATATAAAAGAATATATTGCTTTTGGCGTCTTCCTCTTAGAAGTGCTATTGCAAAAACCCTGAAAGTATATACAATTGCCATGAAAAGCTTCTCAAAAATCGAGTCTTTCGGAACCAACATTCAACTGTAGGTCCGGCCACTTATGGCTAAAAGTAAGACAAGCAACATGGGTAGTGTGCGAGGCTAGGTTGTAATCCTGACTAAAGTATTGTAATGACCAATTAAGTAAGAAAGTAAGCAATAGTTAGGACTTATGTTAATGGAGATGCAAGCACGAATATAAAGCATGCCACAACAAGCAGTTATAAAGGCCCAATTGCAGAGAACAACGTGGACTCTGACAAATTCAGATTATTCGCCACACTTTCTTCTATAACAGCAGAGTTATTTTTGATAGGGCATACATTGTGATGATGCTCAAGCCTTTAATACGTCCATTTTATTCAGATTTCCTTATAATCCCGGTAATCCTAAACACAAAAGGTTGGTTATGACGAACACCCCTAATGCTCGGAAGGTGGCCATATTTGAATCACCACTTTTGTAGTCGTTTTTAGGTTAGGTTAGGTCGGAGTGGTAGCTTGTGGTACCTTCAGCACGCATAGCGGCCCTTTGTGATGCCATGGGTGAAAGCAGTCCCTGTACTGACCATGTTCCACCAAAATCAGGCTAGAGGAAGAAGTTGGTCAGCGCAAGGGCTGATCATAGTCGTTTCTAACTATTTTTACTTATTCTTTGGATATTTTCATAAATGGCAAGCCTTTCTTTAAACAAATTGCTGTTCAATAGCAAGAGATTTAACAATTGACAACCTTGCCCAGACGGCGATTTTGAAACCACTTAATAGATAACCTTTTACTATCTTTATGTATTACAAGTTAGCAAGACATCATCATCATTGTTATCAGAATTAAGCATAATCATTATGACTTGCTTTTATTGTCTTAATTTCCAAGGGAATAAAAAAGGTAAATTGTTTTGACCCCTTTTTTGCCTTTTTTTCTTTCGTTTTTGGTTAAAAGGAATCCAAAATAGTTTCTTAAAGCGTACTGCCCCAAGCTTAACAAACATTCTGGAAATTTTAAAATTTTTTTCATGCTTAAGGTGGTTGAGGGCAGTTGTAACCTTCATTATTGTTTTAAGCCTTACAACATGTCCTTATTGAAGTGCCTTAATCTGTGCTTTAAAATACAATTTATTTCAGGAGGATTACATTGGGAAAATGTTCTTATTGTAATGCTCACAATCCTTTCATGACATTTTTAACAGTTAAGATCAGGCTGATTACGGATTGTATGGGTTTATCCATTTAAAGGTTTCAATAATTTCGATCGGACAGGGATGTCAGGTGTTATACATTTTTGCAACATTTTTGAATACATTTTTTGCAACGAAATAACGTTTAAAAGACTATGGTAGTCCTAATGCCAAGATTATAAAGACATTTGAAGAGACTAAAAGTGTAGTTTTGTGTTTTTCTTTTACATCGCTTAACATTAAAATATTAAACAAAATACAACAACAAACATCAACATAAAAAAAATTTTTAAACAAGTAAACAAAAATACAACAACAAACACCAGTATAAAAAATGGTAAATAAGTA
Source organism: Sarcophaga rosellei (assembly GCA_930367235.1). Taxonomy (NCBI): domain Eukaryota; kingdom Metazoa; phylum Arthropoda; class Insecta; order Diptera; family Sarcophagidae; genus Sarcophaga; species Sarcophaga rosellei. The sequence continues at coordinate 67,822,982 of OV884018.1, forward strand.
AACAAAAATGTGCCGACAACGCTACAAAAATGAAAGTAAACAACGATAGAGATTTCGAGAAGACGAAGTCATGAGCGTTCGCCTTCAAGAACATTCATCAAACTGTTTAATTTGCCATATAAAAGGCAAGGCAAAGCAGGCGAGTGAGTTAGTGAAATTCAGTCAGTCTTGTGCTAAGACGCGGTGCGTCTGATGAGAGTAATCGTGGTTTGAAGATCTCCGTTACAAAGATCTGTCTAATAATTGTCTAGCAATTATTATTGCTTATGCAAAGGTTCTAAACAGAGGAATAACAAACAAAGCATTTATTGTTGTTTACATAAAGTTGTGAACAGTGGCGCACAGAATTGTGCGAATAATAAAGAATTTTAATTAAAACTACACACAAATTTATTTTTATTTTTTTTGCAATCTACGAGCTGATATTTTAAATGATTTTAAAAAGATAAAAACATAACAGTGTTATAGATTAGGTAAGAACTGCGCATCTTCAAAATGTACACCCTTCAGCAAATAATGCTTCTGCAAGAAAGTCTAGTGGATAATTCGAATTGTTCATTATTTAAGCCCTGCTTAGCCAAACGTTCACTCAACGTACGTTCATTTTTAGAATATGATAAGCAATGTAAATGTTTACTGAAAATTCATTACGGTTTCGGTATATGCTCTTATTACTTTTCATATTCGAAAAACGAATGTACGTTTTCTTACGTTCCATGAACGTTTGGCTAACCAGGGCTTTAAGCTCCTTACATATGCTGATTGGTCGCATGACCAATAGGCTTTCAATGCCGATTTTTCAAACTAAATTTTCTTCAGGAGTGATGCTGTTTTCTTTCGAAGCGATTATGTCAACAAAATAAGAAATTTATGAATATGGAGCTCCAGAAGTGATTGTGGAAAAGTTATTGCATCCGGAAAATTACTGTTTGATGAGAATTATCGTCGAAGTATAATGAAAGGAGTCAGTGGACCGTATTTTTACAAAAATGAGCCTGGAAGAACCGTAACCATCAATTCATAACGCTATGGCTCCGCTTTTTATTTCCGTAAAGAATTTTTTCTTTCGTCTGGTGCATATTTCATCTAAAGAGACCTAGATTTTCCTTTACTGGATGGTAACAATACGTACAATTCTTCCTTTATGGAGATAATTACGCTCCTGAATATATGATTTGAGTATCTTTAACCACTAAGAGCCGAATGATTACATCAGGTCATACAAGTCCTTTCCAATTGTTTTCTTGTAAAAAACACGACAAACTTATTTGGTTTGAAATTCATTTTGCTTTTGTGATTGTTTACGTCTGTTTATTGATATGGGAAAAAACTTTTTCCCTCACCTAATAATCAATTTGTGTAAGAGGAGGATTACATTTGGAATAATAAGCTTCAACAGCATAATGCCAATTCTAATGCCAATGCCTCAATGATAAAAATAAGAAGTTCTTCTATTGATTTCGTTTACTTTATTTGGGCATTTATTTTGAAAAGATTTTCTTGGTTTTCTTTTTGTTTTTATTTTTTAATTTAATTCTACTTTTACTTTCTAAATTTAAAACTGTTTTTTCTGAAAATCAATTTTTTTCTTCTTCTTGCATAAGTAGGCTTAAAAAAGTTTAATTTGGCCATGTTTTGGTCAAGAAGGAAAGGAAGAAAAACAAGAAACTGACAAATTTCGTTACAAAAACTAAATGAAGCGAATGAAAAATTTTACAACATTTTTAGAATGTTTTTTCTGTTGTTTTCTTAAGAACTTAATGACGCAAAACAAAGTAAGAGGGCAAGCGTAAGCAGGAGATTATTTTGTCATTTTATGTCTTTCTTTTTTTCTTTTTTGTTAAAATTGGAAGACTTCCTTTAAATGTCGGTTTTGTTGCTCTGCTCTTTAAAGGAAATAAAACATTAAAATTTAAATTTCCTTTTGTGGAAAAAAATATATATACGCCTTTAAGTATGCTTTAAAATATTCAACTTTGTTTAACCTGATGGTATGCTATATTTTGTTTGTTATATTCATAAACAAATATCTGCGTATAAGGCATTTATCTTTATATTACAGATATGTCTATAAGGTGTAGTAAAAAAGAAAATCAATTAGTTTTCTATGTAATTTAAAGGATTTAGGTGACATGCTGAAAATGGTTTCTATTTTTGGTGAAATAGACACAGTTTTTATTCGTTAATTTGTGGACTTTTTGCAGGTAAATTCCCTGAAAGTATGCCCCGGTCAAAGAAACACTTGTTCATATTTATAAAAACACCTTTTGTTTTAAAGAAAACTGGAATAGTATGTTTATTTGACAGAACACAAACGAAATTCCTCTCGTGCTAGTAAAAGGGGCATGTATGACCCGATGTAATCATTCGACGTAATGACACCGACAAAATAGAAAAGAGGATCATAGCTGAAGAAAATTTTGTTGGAAAAATCGACATACCTAATAAGAATATCTATGGCACTAAAATAGCTACAATTGTTGAGGAATAGAGAGACGACTCGAATTATATGCCATAATTTCTCTAACAGTAGGGAAATTTTCTACAGTGTATACATTGCAAAGATGCCTCGGCCTAACCACATTTCAATATTTCCAGTCTCTCCAAATTTCTTAATGATCTCGCCAATTCCTTGCATAGCAGATCAATTCAGACAGATCATAATCTTACCGAAATGCTCTCAATTTCTACCTTTGGAATACCCCCTGAGATGAAAAACATTAAATAGCTGACAGCCTTGTCTGGTCGGCAGCTTTGAAAAACATTAAATAGCTGACAGCCTTGCCTGGTTTGCAGCTTTCAAATCATGAAATGGTCAGCCGATCGTCCTGATTCTAACAGTCGAAAATGCCATGGAAGAATGAAAATGCCATGAATGAAACGCCTCTTGCAAAAGAGCCAAAATCCATCGAGTTGTGTGGCTTATATGCTACCGTCGCACTATAATGCCGACGTTAAACTGTAGGTCCCGCCACTCATGTATAAAATTAACGCACACAACATGAGTGGTGTGAGAAGCTAGGCCGTAATCCAGACTGATGGGTTGTAATGGCCAATTATGTATGTATGTATGTATGGATTTTTTACAATGGTTTTTAAATATTTTACTGTGCTTTCATTTCTGACTTCTTACTTTAAACTTTTCATTGGAGAAGTAATGTCTGGTTTCCGTTTTAGAATATTTAATATGGAAATTAAGATTTTTTATAGGTGTCTTAAAAGTATACTTTAAATAATTACATTATTTATAGCCTAATTGTATGCTGTAGTATATGTTTACAGAATTTACAAACGGATATCCGCTTTTGAATATTTTTTGATTCTGCCTTTCTACTGCAATAAAGTAATAAAAAAAAATCTTAAACGAAGCAGTAGCAAGAAATTGTGTTGAAAGTTTTTTTATATTCGAAATCATTGATTATTTCCTTATTGGGTAACCTTGAAATGAATGCTCTATTCTGGTCACACATCAGGTCATATCCTGTTAAAACCAAAAGCAAAGTAAACTTTTTTTATACACCGGAAATAAGTCTGTAAAGTCTAACACATACTTGAGTTATTTTTCCGTTTATTTGTTGCGTGTTTGTTTCTAAAATTAAACTTTATATGTGACCACTGGCAGCAGCAGCAGCAGCAGCATCACATGTAACTCATGTGACCGTAAAGAAATGAATCACTGATGCGGCTGATTCTACTGATGTTTGGTTGGTTGGCTGGTTAGTTGGTCGTTTGGCTTGCTTGTTGTCATCAATGTTTTGTAAACTTTTGTTGCTTCCGTCGGAAATTAGTTTTTTTTTCTCTTTCAATCCAATCGCATTCAATTTAAGTTTCAGAAGCAGTTAATTATGGTCAGTGTAGCAAAGGCAAAAAAAAAAAAAAGAAAGAAAGAAATTAATGAACTGAAATGAATTTGTTTTTCTAAAGGAAATTCAGGAAATTGATAAGAAATTCGTTTTATCTTGTATTTAAGAGAACTTCGAGGCAAATTTAAAGCTAATGATGTAGAAAAGATTTTTTTTAAACTGTAATTGATGGCAAAAGGTCACTCATATTGCGTGTTTACAGTTCATAAAGCATTTACAGCAGCGTAAAATGTTTCTTAAATTATCACTTGAAATATCGGTCTTTTGAGTAAAGAATTGTTTGCCAAAAATGAGTTGCACGTGCATCCGATGTTATGTTGCAGCTGAAGTTTTAATTGAACAACCAAGGAGGCTGATAAAACGTTTTGGAAAGCACAATGAAAGACATGCCTAATAATGAATTGCTCCAACTAACTGTCATTTTCAATACATACATAGGTGCACCAAGATGACGCAAAAATGATATCTGTTATGACATGTCATGTACGAGAACGGAGAACTTCTCACTGGAATTAGGAATGGTGACACCGCTCTTCCCCAAAGGAAGACAAAACGCTAGAAATAGAAATGTTGCATAAGGGAATGAATTCACCATTTAGGTTAGACTTCCACTCGAAGACCAGTAACGGTCCAATGGGATTGTAAGGCTAAACCGAACCAAACATAATGTGCGGTACGCAACTACTAAAAATTAAAGCATACACGAAAAAGAGAAACGAAACAGTTATAAAGTGAGGTTATGTAAAACATAATGTAGAGAGGAAAGAAAAAGAAAGCAGGTAGGGAAACAGAGTCATACCATCAAAAATCCAGTACCAGAGATGTAACTCACAATATCACAAATCCTACTAACTTAATAAGTCATTAAACCCTTCAGGTTAATTTTTATCCCTGAGTGGTGAGACTAGGGTTGCCAGCCTGGCTGGACTTGGCTGTATTGTCCAGCTTTTTTGATGCTTTCAAGCTAAAATTTAATTTGTCCAGCTAAATAGAATTTTTTTTAGTACACTGCCATAACATGGGCAATAATTTTGATGTTATCTTTGTCAAATCATGTTAGCTAACACTGATTGAATATTTGTTATACCACTAAGTTATGATTTCGTTCTTCTATCATCACTGACAAAATGCCTCAACACTTGAACAGCTGATGTCTTTAATAATACATACATACAATGGATATTTTAATACAAATTATTAACACAAAACCAAAATTAACATTTTATCAGTATTTTTTTATGTCCAGCTTTTTTTTGCTTTGTCCAGCTTTTTAAAACCCAATGTCCAGCATTTTGCGAATCAGAATCTGGCAACCCTAGGTGAGACCCACAGTTTAAAGTCAACGCCGAACGACACAGTTTTCAGAAACATTTCATGGCAATTTCCAGAAGACTGTTGAGAAAGAAAGATGTCGAAAAATTCTAGGTTTGAAACCGTGGCCTCACGTCTAATATGTCAAAACTCTGCCTTCTAGAAAACTACGGCTTCACAAATCCCAGCTGGAACTAACTAACGAAGGGAATTAAAAATACCTCGACCAAGAAGTCAACGTTTCTGTTCACTATGCCAAACATACAGGATATGCTTCAGGCTCTCTCCAGCTCCCTCACGTTACCACAAATCCTGAGGTAAAAAGGAATGTTCCTGTCCCATGTATGTATTTGTTTTTGCCCTCACGGTCAAGAAAACCTGTCAAGATCTTCAGAGATGTGTCCCCAAATTCCAGAGTCATTTCATTCTGGAATGGCCCAACCCGGGCTACAAAAGCCTATAAGCAGAGTTTATTCTTCATTGTTTGACGTCCTTCGGGATCTTCTAAGACCAAATGATAAGATATAGAGTATACTTTCCTCTGCGATTGAACCGAAGAACTAGTCCAAAAGAGATCTAACCGATTGATCCATCAGATTCACATTCATCCTTCTCTTGACAGCTCATCTGAAGCCTCGTTAGCCATGAAACAGAATACTGAACAGAAATGAAGCCTTCTCAAGCTATAATTGTGGCTAATCAGTATCGTGACTGCTGCTACCAAAACACAGGAGAAAAAATTTGTTAAAACTAGCAGAACTGATCTCAGAGAACCTCAAACCTGTTACAAAATAATGAAGAAAGAAGTGAATTTTCCGCATCTGCTATGTATGCATCATACAACCTAAAGTTGTCTAGCGATGCCATAGTTTTTCTTATGACTTCCTAATCCTGTACAGCTTGACCAGATAAATAATAAATTGCCAATAACATACGTTCACTGAAGAACACCATGATCTCCAGATGACAGCAACTCAAAACCAAAAATCTCAGCACAAAGATGATTAAACCCACAACTGAAAACTCTTGATCATACGTCTCTCACTCTCTGAGTTAAGTGAGGAAATCATAATAAAACTACCTAAGAATTAATATCTCACTTTCTGATTACGATGACAAAGGGGTTGACAAGAGTAATTCCAGTGAAACTGTCATACTTTTGAGACAGTCTGGAGTACGGTAGAGACATGCAACAAAGAGTGCAAGCTGCCGTAATTCGGAGCAATCAGAAGAGTAACCATACACCGTCACGTCTTTAAAAAAACGTTTAAAATATGAGCTCGCAGATTGCAAATAAAATAAAAATAAATTTGTGTGTAGTTTTAATTAAAATTCTTTATTATTCGCACAATTCTGTGTGCCACTGTTCACAACTTTATGTAAACGACAATAAATGCTTTGTTTGTTATTCCTTTGTTTAGAACCTTTGCATAAGCAATAACAATTACTAGGCAATTATTCGACAAACCTTTGTAACGGAGATCTTCAAACCACGATTACTTTCTTCAAAGCATTCACACAAGACTGACTGAACTTGACTAACTCAGTCGCCTGCTTTGCCTTGACTTTTATATGGCAATGTAAACAGTCTGATAGATGTTCTTGAAGAGCGAACGGTCATGACGTAGCCTTCTCGAAATCTCTATAAATGTAAACATCGTTCTTACATTTATTATTGTAATGTTGTTGTTGTATTTTTGTTTACTTGTTTACCATTTTCTTTATGCTCCTGTTTGTTGTTACATTAAGCAGTGCGATAATTTGTAAACAGGTTTGTTTACTGCATTGTTTTGTTTTTGTAACTTTTGTTTATAATTTTAATGTTAAGCGATGTAAAAGCAAAACACCAGTATCTAGGAATCCTTAAATCCTCGTAATCTTTTTAAAGCAATGCTTCAACAAAAATATTGGTTTTAAAAAAAATTTAAGTTTTTCCCCCTTTTCTGTAACAAAACATTTTTCCCTTCCTTCCGTTCCATTTTGAATTCACGCTGCCATTGAGCTACTCGCGTTAAGTGGGTGTCTGTCATGAATTTTATTTGAAATTGTTTTAAATGGCCCCCCTCTTAAATGAAATGCGAGAAAAGATTTGAATTTTTTATTGACTAGTGCTGCTGCTGCTGCTAGTGATGATGGAATAAAAGTGCGATGAAAAAAATTTTCTAGGTTAAAAGGACAAGAGGTTATCATCGTCTAAAGTGTTTCGGATAACAGAGAGAAATGACAAGAAATAAACACAGAAGAGAAGTGAAAAAGCAACAACACACAGCTTCCGCTTTAATGTTTCTTTTTTGGCTTTTTTTGTTGTGTTTTTTATACACTTTCTTTTACAATTCGACATCCTGTTTTGATTTCATCTCTGAGTTGCTTTTGTTTTCTTTTTGTTTCTGTAATCGTGCCGTTTTTAATTCGTTATCTTTTTGTTGCTTTTCTTATAATCAAATATTTTGAGTTGGGGTCCATCAGCCTGACTGTCATTTGCACCACTGCCAACCGCTGTTCGTTGTTCTTTTCTGTTGTCTTCCGCGTCTTGTTTTTTGCGATTTACAATAAAAACTTAAAAACCGTGAAATGCCTTTTTGCTGGCAATTGTTCGTTTTTTTTTTTTTTTGGAAAATATCGAATATAAGATGACAAGATAAGTTGATTGAAATGGGCTGTGAGCCACTGAAAACAATCTTAAAATGGAGTGAAAGCAATTTCTGGGATTATATGGAGTTGTCGCAAGGGTAGCCCACTATATAGGTTGGGGGTTTGTTCATGAAATCAGTACAAAGCTAACAGGAGAAAACAATTCCACCCATCCATCAATGGATCACTTGCTTCAGAATATTTCTCTCTTTAGGACGGGTTTTAAATGAAAAATATTTTCGTTATGAATTTACTGTTATGACTAAACAATTATTAATTCGATAGCTAAACTAACTAACACTTAAAACAATAACAACAACAACACCTGTTCAATTGACTTCAATTAACAATACTTAACACCTTTAGCTTCTGCTGCAATGATTAACGTCAAGTGTTTAAACATAATTTTCACGAATGACTTTTCAATTATCTGGGGGCCATAAGACAGATATCATTAATTAAATTCTGACAATTGCCACAGTGGGGCATAAAACAAAAAATTATACACAGTAATTATCAACGACAAGGCTGCAAATAAAGAGAACACAAGGGGAGGCGAAGAAGGTGAACCTGGTGCTGTACTTTAGTAAACGTATGGTATTGGCGATCTTAACTTTATCTGATCATGCTGTACAAGATAAGAGAGTCATAAGAAAAACTATGGCATCGCTAGACAACTTTAGGTTGTATATGTAGTCGGTAGTAGATGCTGTAGATCCATTCCTTTCTTCATTATCTTGTAAGACGTATGCGGTTCCCTTAGCTCAGATTTGCTCCTTTAAGCAAATTTTTACTCCTGTTTTTCGGGCAGCAATAGTTAAGATTCTGGCTGACCACCATCATAGCTAGAGATTGGCTGTAGGAAGGCTTTACTTTTGGACAAGAACAGTGTTCTGTTTCGAAGCATAGTGAGGTATGGGTAATGAGCCAGCAAATAAAGAAAAGAGAAGGAGAGGCGAAGAGGGCGAACCTGATGGGTTAAATCTTCATTGGAATACTTTCTAAGGCTAATCGATCAGATGATAAGACAGAAAGGAGACCCTTGTATAATTTCTAGACTTTGGAGGCTTAGGTTGGGCGCCGTTCCAAAATGAAATGGGGAGTAAATTTATTAAAGTTTAACAGGTTTTTTTAAGGGGTTTTGGGCATTCTCTTAGCAGATTTTCTGAGTGTCAATAAAATTGCCATGAAAAGTTTCTCAAAAATATCTGTCATTCGGAGTCGACTTTAAACTGCACGGCAAGTTGGATCTGCAATTTTAATACATTGTATACTGCTTAAAGTCGCCGTAGCCTAGTAGGTAGTGTGTTGGCTTGTTAGACGTAAGACCACGTCAGACATCAAAAGGAAAATATGAAAATATTTCTTTAAAGGTTTCTCTCAGCAAATTTCTGGCAAAAACTCTGAGAGCAAATAAAATTCCCATGAAAACTTTATCAAAAATCTGTCACACGGAGTCCACTTTAAACTGTAGGTCCCCACCACTCATGTAGAAAATTAACACACACAACATCAGTGGTGTAAAAAACTAGGTCATAGTCCTGACTGAAGGATTGTCATGACCAACTACGTATGTAACTGGCCAAACAGGATTTAACTGTTAATTACGTAAGGAATTTAAAATAAAATTTTTAATTTCGTTAAGCCACTGTAGTTCGGAGTTTCTTCAAATGATTCACACACATACATACATATACTCTGTACGGCTACATAAAAAATAAGGCGTAAAGCAATAAAAATAAGTATGTTTTTATTTTTATTAATTGAACTTTTTACACTCTCATTTACACAAACACACTATCCTCATGCTCTCTCTCTCTCCTTCGTATCTTTTTTATGTGATATTAACTGTTATTGCCAATATTAAATTTTATTACGGTACTTTATCGTTTATCGATATCTCGTTTGTTGTTTTTGTGTTTAAGAGTATGAAGATACGATTAAAAAACAGAAGTATGTTAAGTGTCGTAGTGTGAGTGTTAGTAAACCACAATTGTAGGAGAGAGGAGGAGGAGACATTGTCTTTATTATACACTACTGCCTTACGGTCACTAGGATGTAAACAAAACAATAAAAAACAAGAGCGATAGTCGGAGTGAGTGAGAGAGAGAGAGTGTGTGTATGTGTTTAAAAGAGAAAAACTTTATAAAATCAACCACAATAAAAAAAGGGAAAAGATTACATTAAAGACCGCAAAAGAATTTTTCTTTTTAAGATAAAAAAAAAGAGAATGAAAACAACAGAAATATCCACAAGAATAGTTTAGAATTTATTTGTGATAATAAAGAAATTTCAATGCGATACAATGTTTAACCCTTAATTCCTCATATGGGGTCACAAGTATCCTCGATGGCAACAGAAAATAGCAAACATTTAAAACTTTCACACGCTCATTGTTAAGACGGCAATCACAGACAAAAAAATTATTGATTTGGATGTAAACATGGAGAAAAAATTAGACACCATTACCATAATTCGATACTTGTATTGAAAGGTCTCAGTCTTATCAATACTAAAGCCTTGCTCCTAGAGCTCCTAGTCTGAAATTGTAAGTTCCCTCGCTTGTGACTGTATAGGGGCACACAGTTTCCGTGAGGCCATTCCAGCATCTTATCTAGGTAACTAGCATTGAAATTTTAGCAAAATTCTGCAAAAAAGATACACCTGTTCGTTGACGAATCGAAAGATCTGTTACAAAATCGCCGCTGCCCATTGAGAATGTGCAGGAGAATCCGAGATCCCGTCGGCCTTTCGCAGATCACAACTTAGCGAATATTGCGTTGTGATTTAGCCCTGCAAGTGTACATAATACAACTTTTTCAAAAACTGAAGGTAGGCAGCGGCCATAGAATACGAAGTGTGTACGCTGCATTATCGGTTCATATTTCCTTGAAAACTACAACGGCCAGGTCATCACCTGCAACGGCAAGCACCATAGGTCGAGGGTTACCAACTTATTTTGCATGATCTGAACACCGACGACAAGCAGTTTCAATAGCACGTCGCTATGTTGCACACAACTTATGTCACATTGAATATTCTGCCCCAGCGATTTGAGGGCATGGTCAGCCCACTTGAGAACGAGAATAGTGCGATTTGACCACTTTTAAAATTTTGCCTCGTGGGATTTTCTTACACCACAGGGGCCCTGTAGATTATATGTTAAATTCCATGCCATGTGTTAAATTCAACTTGATTTAGTCATGGAAAATTGGACATTTCGAATTCTCTCCAAGCAGAGAAGCCGTGGCGGACATTGAACACTTTTAAGTGAACATAAGAAAAAATACTTACAGAAAAATCTTCGCAAACTTAAGAAAACTCTGAAGTTACATACATACACAACATACATACATACAACCCTTCAGTCAGGATTACGGCCTAGCTTCTCGCACCACTCATGTGGTGTGTGTTAATTTTATATATAAGTGGCGGGACTTACAGTTTAACGGCGACTTCGAACGACAGAAACAGATTTTTGAGAAACTTTTTCATGGCAGGTTTTATTTACTCTGAGAGTTTTTGCAAGAAATCTGCTGAGAGGAAGTCGCCGAAGAAATATTTTTTTTCATATTTCGGTTTATTGTCTGACATGGGATACGAACCGTGGTCTTGCGTCTAATAAGCCAACACACACATCCTACTAAACTACGGCGACTCCTCTGAACTCAATTTAAGAAAAATTTCAGCAGAGTTTAAGAACCTATTCAGTAAAAGCTTGGAATATACAGGGTGTTACATAAGCAGGAATTATTATTATGTTTCCTTACGTTTTTGATGTGCAGCCCTTGCGCTGACAAACTTCTTCCTCTTTCCTGATTTGAGTGGAACTTGGTCAGTACAAAGACTGCGTTCAACCGTGGCATCACAATGGGCCGCATTGCGTGCTCAAGTGAGCTTTTTGGTATCAGAGCTACCACTCCGACCTAACCTAACCTAACTTTTCTTACGATTTTGAATGTATTGGAAACGTAGACTTAAATTATCTTCGAATTTCTGACTGGACATAATCAATACGTCTACTGGAAACTATAACCAAGGGAAGATGGTGTTGTTGATCTCTCTGACGTTAATTCATGGGAGTAAAGGCAACTCTCCCTAAATTCCGATAAAATTTCCACTTAAAACTGTTTCGTATTTAGGACAAATGGATTTTTAATTGCTCGTCAAGCCTTTCCTAATACTCAAGCCTTACTTAATATCATCAACGGGTATATAGTACATAAAATAAATATTTCAGTTTACCCTTGCCGTAGTTACAAATCGAATCGTGTAATAATAATTACAAGAAGTACATGGACATACATGTATGTAGAGTTTGTATTTGTTGTCGCTAGCTGCCTGTGATGTGATGACAATTGTAAGTGCAGCGTGATTAATCTTGTTAATAACGCAACTGAGCTCAACAGAACGTAAAAACAAAAAAAAAAAAAACAAAATAAGAAATGAAGTCCTCGTTTTGCTCACTAATTGTTTACATTTCAATTTAAATGTTTACTCCACACACAAACACACATATACTATCACTATAACGGAAATACACTCGACACACACACAGTAATTGTTTTATTTACGCTGTACGTACGTATTCCTCTTTGCGCTGTTCATACATGTTGTTGTGTCCACTTGTTCGTTCGTATAATTAATCTTGTTGCCGCCATGGCTCTTGCTTGTTTTACTCTCTCTTCTGTAAGCTTAATTGTTGTTGTTTGTTTGTTTTTTATCACCATTGCAGCTCTCATTTTTCCTGTCATCGTACGTGGCACCATTGACGTTAATCTGTTTCCTGTACATGGGCATGTTGGCACGTCTATGGAAAAGTGCGCCCGGTTGTAAGCCATCAGCCGAGTCACGGTAAGTTATTATTGTTGTTGCTTTATTCTCTTCGTTTTGTTTTTTTGTATGCATTTAATGAACTTATAGGCTGTATTGTCAATATCTAGATTACTGGCACTGCCTTAGTCACACTTTACATTTTGCATGGCAGGACAGTGACAAGTCAGTGTTCAATGTTCAGTTTTTGTAAAAAGTAGGCGATTGTTAGGCGATTATACGATTGAAATGACTTTAAGCGTGGTATGCATTGCATTGTAACTGGGAAAAAATATGATCAAGGGAAGAAAAGGGGAGAGGCCTCTAATATAAGACATCTAAACTTACTTATGACAGGCAATGTCCCTCTTATGCTAAATTCAATCAATTAGCGATATTAGGAGTACGGTTCTTACTATTCTCCCATGCCTTTAGTTGAGTGCTGTACAGTGGCAGGCACATTAAGTGCCAGACGGTTACTTCCTCCTCCTTCGCCAGGTCTGGAGTTGGCGGATATATCCCTATTAGGCAGCGTCCTGTGATGACAAAGACAACATAAAAGATGTCAAGTCATAAGAGAGAAGAGAGTTCTTCATATACCCTGTGTGAACCCAGGGAATGTTGGACAGGTCCTCTTCTATTGGCCAACAGTAGCGAAATTTTATAGTAATTGCAGCCACGGAGAACCCTATGCGCGGAGCACATATGTGGTTTTCAGGTTTGGTATCCATCTTGGCCAATGCGGGGATCCTATGCCTGGAGACCCAATTAAGAGAGGCCTGAGAAGAATCCGACATTTCCCAGAGAAATAACTAACATTCACGGACATTCATGGAAAGAGATTTTATGGCAGCCGAGTTACACTAGGCTATGAAAATATTGTTGAGAAGCTAGGCCGTAATCCAGACTGAAGGGTTGTAATGGCCAATTATGTATGTATGTATATGTATGCATGAGAATATGCGTTGGCTTATTTGACGTGAGAGACCGTGATTGAAACCCTAGCCCAGATATCCCGAAACGTAACATTCCAGGGAACTGCAGGGCCGATGAGCTCGCCAGAGCTAGGGCACTCCTGCCGGAATCCTCTTCAGTAGACTTGGGTATGCCACTGGCCTCAGTCAAGCTGGCCATTGAGCGGAAATTCATTCTAGACGCCAACCTGTCCTGGGCCAATTAGGAGTCCTGCTCTACCGCTAGACTGACCTGGCCCCTAATGGATAGAGGGCGTACCAATCAGTTACTTGGACTTGATCGTGGCATCATCTCAATCATAGTGGCCATGCTTACAGGTCACTGTGTTATGAGTAGACACGCGGAAAAGATGCGGCTCACATTTAACGACTTCTGCCGTGGATGCAGATCCGCTGAAGAAGAGGAGACTGTTATCCACTTTCTTTGTCAGTGCCCATCTCTTGCGAGGGGTGCAGATATAAGTTGTTTGGCTTTCCATTTCTTGTCAGCTTGACGGAGCTATCATCTATTGATGTCAAGGATACAGCTTTGTTTATCAAACTTTCGGGCTGGTTTTCCAGTGAGGGGTAGTCGTGCTTTGATGTGCAGCCCCTGCGCTGACCAACTTCTTTCTCTTCCCTGATTATGGTGGAACTTGGACAGTACAGAGACTGCGTTCACCCGTGGCATCACAACGGGCCGCTATGTGTGCTCAAGTGAGCTCTTTGATACCAGAACTACCACTTCGACCTATCCTAACCTAACGTATCCCGATACGATGAGTTCCTCTCATATATCTCCTGCCAAAACTGAGAGTAAAATAAAATTGTCATGAACAATTTCTCAAAAATGTGTAGTTCGTAGCCACTCGTGGTCAAAATTATCGCACACAGCATAAGTGGCGTGAGAAGCTAGGTTGTTATCCTGACTAAAAGGTTGTAATGATCAATTAAGTTAAGTGAGTAATCTTCCGTTACAAATTTACATAAACAAGCGTTTTTTTTTTTTTGTGGATATTTAAGCGTTTTTGTAATTTAAAATGTGGCAATGCAGTCTATAACCGTATGATACACTCGTACACATACACATATACACAAAGAGATCGAGTGGTAGGCATTTATAAAGTCTTATTTATTTAAACAAATTGAGACATTCGTTGTAATTATTACTGGTAAGTGGTACTGGTATTGCCGTTACAAAACATACTCATTTGTAATCAGTTTTAATAAAATATTACAACAACAACTACAACAACAACCGTACAAGTATTAACAATAAAATAAACAAATGCTATATAAAGATATACGAGTGTAGTTTAGAAATTAAGTGAATTTAAAAACGCACTTAACTTAATGGGAAATTCAAATTGAATTAAAATTTCAGAAAAATAAACTCGAATTTAATTTTATTTTAAAAACAAGACAGTCTGGTGCGACCTCTACTGCAGGAGTGTGGCGGCTAAGGTTAGCAGGCGTCTCTGGGCTACTGGACTATAAGGCTATCGAGTCACTGCAGCGTCTTTCAGATGGAAGTGTCAGCAATTCAGGCTGAGGTGAAAATTATTGTGGACAAAAATGTTCACGAGCGGAAAATCATCATACTTTCCGATAGCTAGGCGGCTATCAAGGCATTGGATTCCAGTGTAATAAACTCCAAGACGGTGTACGACTGTCGCAGATACATATCTCAATGAGATGGCGAACCGATATGATGTTTGTATCACATGGGTACCGGGACATAATGATATTCCTGGCAAGTGCAGAGCGGATGAACTGGCCAGAAGGGGCACGACCATCTCTGATAAATTCTCTACATTGGGCATCCCTTTTGTACCTGCAAACTTATAATTGACAAAGCAACTAGATATCGTCAACAGTAGGTAGGCAGCTTCTAACAAGGGCAGAACGGCGCAAAAGATCTGGCCAAGGCTGGATAGGAGGCGCACGGCGACTCTGCTTAAACTCCAAAGAAGTAGGCTCAGCACTGTTATCGGGGTTATTACGGGGCATTGCATTATAGGAACGCAAGCCAGGCGTATTGGTCTTGGGAAGTTGTGGAGATGAAGAGGAGGATGAGACTATTCTTCACCCACTGTGCACATGTCTTGGGTGTATACTACATGGAGGATATAGATGAACTGTCATGTATGGATATTAGCAGTATGAGTCGCTTTATTAGAAGCTCCGAATTGTTACTAGATTAGGGGAAATGAGAAACCGTAGTATCACAATGGGTCCTGTGTGCGGCCTAAGTGTGTCCGCTCAAGACTCCATCGAGCGACAGCCACTTCTACCTACCTACCAATTTCCTCCCAGAGTTTATGCCGGAAGGGGATGACGCCGGAATATATGTACTACATAATACATAATTGGCCATTACAAGCATTTAGCCAGGATTTAAGCCTAGTTTCTCAGATCACTTATGTTGTGTGCGTTAATTCTATCCATGAGGAGCGGCATCGACAGTTTGAAGTCGTCTCCAAGCGACAGATTTTTGAGAAAATTTTCATGACAAATTTATTTTAGACTCAGAGTTTATGCCAAAAGTCTGCTGGAGAGGAAGTTGCCGACAGAAATATTTTTTCTTTCATACTTCGTGTGGTTCGAGATGTCTGAACTGTGTTTTGAATCATGAGCTCTCGTCTAGTAACCGAACACACTGCCTACTAGAGTAAGATACAATACGATACTATCGTACATCCAGACCTCGTTTGAAAGCCCCAGATAAAATATATCAGGATATACGTTCTATATGCTCTTCTATGGAACGTTGGGAAATGCTACTATTAAATTGACCCTCGCTGCTGACACAACTGCATGATTATAATGAAATTGTATTGAAACGGACACGAGTTAAAATTATTTGCGGCGTACGAACCTACATACACTTACACACATCATGCAGCTGTACATACTATTGTACTCCTTGTGTGTGTGTGTTAATAGTTTGAAGAGAGAGAAAGCAAGAGAACAAATAACAAGAAGGAGAAAAACTATTGATTTGTAGGAGTCGATGTGGGAGTGGAAATCAAATATGTGGGTGTACAAAAACACAATTACAATAGAGACGCACACACGTATACATTTATAAAAAAAATACGAATAAAAATAGAAAGATAAGAGAAAACCTGTACAAAATTTTATGCTTGTTGGTAGGTTTGTAGGTGTGGTTGTAGCAATAGAAAATGTGTGTGACATTTAAGTCTTAAATTAATACACACAGGCGATAATAATACAACAACACGTGTATTAATTTGTTAAACATTTTAATTCTGTTGTTGGTGTTGTTGTTGTTAGTATTGTTGTGCTTGTACTAGTATTTGTAATGCTGGTGTAAACTACTGTTGCTGCTGCTGCTGTTGTGATTGGATTTTTGGCAAGGCGTATGGAATTCAAATTCAAAATCGAAATAAAATGACTGACGAACACAACTAATTAACGATGATGATGATGAAGAGGCAATTTTTTTAATAAAAATTAAACGAAAAAAAAACGTAAAAAACGTGAAGAAGAATTTTAATTAATAAGTTCCCGAAATTGTCTAATTAAAGAATTATTTTTTGTTGTATTGTTTTTGTTTTTGTTTTGCTTGTCAGTTTAATTGAAAATTACAACAAGATGAAGGGCATGGCATAGCAGTAGGCATTAATTAAAATTGAATATTTTCATGTATAAGATAAGGAGCTAAGTGAGAGCGAGTATGCCTAGCGGGAAGATAGATTTTCTTGTTGTTGACACAAATTAAGGTGTCAATGAATTTTAATGTCAATTAATTTGTGAAATATTGTGATGATAGTCGGAGTCGACGTTAAACTGTAGGCCCCGCCACTCACGTATAAAATTAAGGCACACAACATGAGTGGTGTGAGAAGCTAGGCCGTAATCCTGACTGAAGGGTTGTAATGGCCAATTATGTATGAATGTATGTATAGAACATGAAATTCGGCTACGCAAAGAGAATATTTGAATAAAGCGCTACAGGCCGCACTGTATATACTTTCTGTAAAAGCATTTCATTTGGAAGCTTGGTAAGCAAAATAGATCACATAGAACTAATATAAGAGAAATAAATTCATTGCCTGTGCTTTAACAACCATTTAGTCGGGTCTACAACCTAGCATTACAAACCACCCATGTTGTATGCATTAATTTTATCCATGAGTGGCGGAATCTAGTGTTTAATGTCGTCACCCAACGACTTAAAACCGTTCTAAACTAGAATGCAACTCTCATGTATAGGGCAGAGCTTCAAAGTCTACATCTCAATAACGTACACGACGAAAGAAAGTTTATCCAACACTATTGATTGATTGAAGCTTCTTCACAATGTGGCTTGTGTTGCTCTCTAATGGCATCTGCTCGAGCGAAATAAAGACAAGTGCTTCAAAAGATTGTATGTTTTACATAGCAAAAGTCTGTCTTATAGAGCACTTCCTCTAAGGATAGTTTTGCCAGTGGACCAGACAATACATTACGAAGAGATTTCATTCTTTAGCCGCACTTTTCGTATGTGGTACTCTTTTAGCACTTCCTCCTGTCTCTAGTAATTTAAACAGGTTCTAATCTAATAGCCCTTCATTTCCTTCTTTACGCCTTCTTTCCGTCTCCCTTTCACAAACAATTTTCATAACTTCCACACAATAAACTACATTAGTAGGGGATATCCCCTTAGTGTTGATTAAATAAAAAATTGGTTCCTGAAATTGTTTTTTCATTTCAAATTTGAAACAGTTGCTCGGCGACAAAAAATTTGCCGACAATAAAGGCCGTGTAGTATGGTAGGTAGTGTGTTGGCTTATTAGATGAGAGTCCGAAGTTCAACTCCCGGCTTACATATCTTGAATATGGAAAAATATTTCTTTCGAAATATTTCTAGCCTTCACAGTAATCTTCTGGCAAAAAAAAAGTAAAATTGCCATGAAAAGTTACGAAAAAATCTGTCATTCGGAGTCGACATTAAAGTGCACTCAGATCAAGTACCCCCCAATAACGCAATCAGTATATGTTATCGCAAATTTCTTGTAGATTCTCCACTAGGTTAGATTAGGTTAGGTTAGGTTAGAGGACGTATACTTGTCAATTAAGACACGTACAGTACCCGGAGTTCGAATTAACCCATTGCACAATGTCCTTAGATAGGAAAGGATAATAGAGGGAATAGGATAAAAGGAGAAAATGTATCAAAGGGAAGAATGGGAAGCGGAGGATTTACACAGACCAGACACAACAAAAAGGGAGAGCGCGACTACACTGATGAAGCCCTAGCACCTCTCAACCAGCCCAAGCCACTAACGAATCTGTGGAGAGCCTTGATGTCGGCTCTCGACACAGAATTCAAACTCTCAAACAAGGTCCTGCCAAGAGTCCTCAACCTACCAAGGGCTGGGCAGTTACAAAGGAGGTGTTCGATAGCCTCCAACTCCTCCTCATCGCAACATGTCCTGCAATAGTCCGGCTGGGATTGTTCACTAGGGCAACTAATGTTCGTATCGCCCTCATTACTTGCTTTTGTGCAGAGAAGTGTAATTAAAAATATTTTTAGAATTTTTTTTTCTCAAATTCAAACCACAAACAATGGAAAATTGTTTAACCTGTCATCTTTGAATGATTTCTTGGTGAACTTCTGACCATAAATTACCCGCAATTATCCTTTGCTATGTGACAAGTTACAATTCAAAGGAAAGGAAATTCAATTCTTTGTCAGGCCATATCATTGGCAATCCATCCATCATATTAAATACGTATGTATGTATGTATGTTTTCCAAATAAAATAATAATAAAAAAAAAAACCAAGAAAATGTTTTGATATGTTTTAACAATCAAATATCTGGAGGACAACATTTTACAACATAAATTTGATTTACATTGTAGCTTCAGGTTTAACAAAAGGACAGGACAGGATAGGACAGCACATTAGTTTTGGGAAATTTGTTGAGTTTGTGGTTTTTTGCCTAACAAGGATATTTTTCCTTTTCTTCTCTCCTATGTCATGTATGTTTTATTTATTTTTCAAAGCCCATGCTTATCATGAAATCAAGACTACATGAAGGACACATCTGGTTTCAATAATTATTTTTTGATTTTCATCAGAATTTTATTTAAAGAAACAAAATAAATTCAATTCAATTGCATATTATTCGTAGTTTTTTTTTCTTATTTCCTTTTTGCCCTTGCAGTAATGAAATGTTTTAAAATTTTTCTTTGCATGCAACTTTATTAGCCTTCAAGGCTTTTTAAAACCGCACTTTCTTTACGTTTTTCTCAGAAGGAAATGCACAAGGAATAATGGATTTCAATTGCGCCTTAAAATATGCAACAAAATTTTTTGCGTATGCTCTCACAAAATATGCAGTGATTAACACAATGCACCATGGCTTGAGATTGGACCACTGTGTTGCGACAAGCAATTCTATTCGGGAGAAAACCATACCGAGGTTAAAATAAATCTTTCTATGGAATTCGCCATATCTTACCTTCTCTCAACTCTCATGTTACATACATGATTGGGCATTACAACCCTTCAGTCAGGATTACGGCCTAGCTTCTCACACCACTCATGTTGTGTGCGTTAATTTTATACGTGAGTGGCGGGACCTACAGTTGTTCTTAAAAGGAAATGTACAAGGAATAATTGGTTTCAATTGCGCCTTAAAATATGCAACAAAAATTTTCTACGTATGCTCTCACAAAATATGCAGTGATTAACACAATGCACCATGGCTTGAGATTGGCCCACTGTGATACTACAAGCAATTCTATTCGGGAGAAAACCATACCGTGGTCAAAATAAATTTTTCTATGAAACTCGCCATATCCTAGCTTCTCTCACCACTCATGGCGGCGGCACCTACAGTTTAAAGTCGACTCCGAACAACAGATTTTTTCAGAAACCTTCAATGGTCATTTTATTTCACTCCCAGAGCTTTAGCCAGAAATCTGTTGAGAGAAAGTCGCCTAACGAAATATTTTTTGTATTTTGTTTTGATGTCTGGCCGGGGGTGTGAACTACGGCCTCAAGTCTACCTACTGGACTACAGCAACTTCAAAAACCTATTGTAACTTTCTTAGTTCCTTTTTTAAATTTTAATTAAATATTTTCACATTCACTCTGAATACTTCGGGTGCCATTGTGTCCTTTTAAACGCCTTAAAGTAGGCAACACAAATTGATTTAATTTTTTTTCTCTTTATGCCACGACTACTAAATAAACTGCAACGCTAATGGATGTGACATTTGTACGTTGCAGCCGTACAAGTAAGAAATACAACAAAGACAACAACAACAAAAAATACTTAAAACAAGAGTTATGGATGCCCCCATGAAGATTCTTCATTTAATTCAATATGCGCGATATTCAGTGTAAATATTTAAAAAAAAAAAGAACGAAATTGCATACGAAACAAGGAATGCGAAGGAAATGCAAGAAATTCCTGTGAAAACAAAAAACCCCATTTTCAACGCATAAGACATGTAACAGTGGTCGGTCAATTTAAAATGCCAACAACAGTAGTGGAAAGGAAAAAGGGGATAGCAATGGGATGTATGAAAATAGAGAGAAATTGTGTCACTTAAGAAATAAATTAAGCGCAGAGCGGAATTCCATATAAAGACTGTCAGTTGTCAGTTTAGTAGAATTTGTTGGCATTTTTGGTAATTATTATGCTTTGAGAAGCGCCGTTTTTTTTGGCATGAAAAAATGCATTCGAAATTCACAGAATACTTGTGCATATTTATGGTGAAGTATTTAATTCAGAATTAAATTAAACTCAATGGGATAAGCAACAGCAAGACTCATTATGTGGTTCGAGGATGATTACAAACCACTGGTATGATTTAAGAATCTTATATATAAAAATGAATGTATGTTTATTTGTTTGTGGGTTTGTTTGAAGTCTATAGACGGCTAAACGGCTGAACCGATTTTCTTGAAATTTTCACAGTATTTTCCTGTATGTCTGGAAGGAGTTATAGGCTACTTTTTACGTTGAAATAGGCAAATAAAATAAAATAAATATAAAAAAAGTATGAGTGTTATTGTCTAACAAAATATTACGTATACGTCACCCGTCAGCTCTATGTAATCTATCTATCTATCTTCTAACTATATAAAAATGAGTGATGTTTGTATGTAATTAATAGAATCGATCTTCAGAAAAGTTGTTGCTCATGAGCCCGGGAAGGTTTCTAAATTGGTATGACCAATATCCGACAGTTGGCGCCACTGAAAATTACTAAAAATGATTTAAATCGTAAAGTGTGCATTTAATCATGTTATGATCTTTAGCAAAGTTGTTGCTCATGAGTCCGGGAAGGTTTCTAAATTGGTATGACCAATATCCGACAGATGGCGCCACTGAAAATTACTAAAAATGATTTAAATCGTAAAGTGTGCATTTAATCATGTTATGATCTTTAGCAAAGTTGTTGCTCAAGAGTCCGGGAAGGTTTCTAAATTGGTATGACCAATATCCGACAGATGGCGCCACCGAAAATTACTAAAAATGATTTAAATCGTAAAGTGTGCATTTAATCATGTTATGATCTTTAGCAAAGTTGTTGCTCATGAGTCCGGGAAGGTTTCTAAATTGGTATGACCAATATCCGACAGATGGCGCCACTGAAAATTACTAAAAATGATTTAAATCGTAAAGTGTGCATTTAATCATGTTATGATCTTTAGCAAAGTTGTTGCTCAAGAGTCCGGGAAGGTTTCTAAATTGGTATGACCAATATCCGACAGATGGCGCCACTGAAAATTACTAAAAATGATTTAAATCGTAAAGATCACGTTATGATCTTTAGCAAAATTGTTGCTCATGAGCCCGGGAAGGTTTCTAAATTGGTATGACCAATATCCGACAGGTGGCGCCACTGAAAATTACAAAAAATGAATTAAATCGTTAACTGTGTGTGTTTGATCATGATATGTTCTTTAGAAAAATTGTTGCTCATGAGTCGTCGGAGGTTTCTAAGTTGGTATGACCAATTTAAGACAGGTGGCGCCACTGAAAATTACTAAAAATGAATTAAATCGTAAACTGAGCATTTGATCATGATATGCTCTTTAGAAAAATTGTTGCGCATGAGTCGACGGAGGTTCCTAAGTGGGTGCGATTAATTTCCGGTAGATGGCGCCACTGAAAATTATTCAAAAGGAAGGACAAGACATTGGTCGACCTACACCTCAAACACGGAAGAAAATAGCATTACGAGATTCAGAATCAGACGAGCAACGAGCATTGAGACCTGAAAATCTTCAAGTTAATGCCGCTGAGACCAGTTCGCATGAATCACTTGAACAACGAGAAGTGAAATTAGAAACTGATCGAATGCGTACTACACAGGCCCGTTCGTCTAAATCATCTGGACAACAGGAAACAAAATCAATAAAATCATTTAATATTAATTGGATATTTGTATAATGTCTTTCCTTCAAATGTATTTAAATTGGTAGCGCAACAACGCGCGCAGGGTACAGCTAGTACACTATAAAGAACAGATTAAGATGTGAAATCAGAAAATGGTGTTAAGTAGATGATCATATAGTTCTGATGGCTAAAGGAAAACTTCAAGAGTCTCTTTGTGACATCATTCAAAGAAGAGTTGGAATTGTAAGTTGATGTTTCATATCAGCGGGGTTGTGTATAAACCACCTGGGCAAAACGACAATAGTATCACTCGATAGTCTAGTTGGTAGTATACAACAAGTGTCGAGGCCATTGGTTTAATTCCCATCAGAGACTTTGGGTGTTTGTGATTATTGTCGGATTTGTCTGATAAAACTTATTTAACTTGATTGGTCATTACAACTCTTTAGTTAGGATTACAACCTAGCTTCCCACACTACGTATGTTGTGTGTATGAATTTTATCCATGAGTCTCAGGACTAACAGTTTAAAGTTGTCTCCGAACAACAGATTTTTGAGAAAGTTTTACTGCGATTTTAGATTTAGTTTCAGAGTTCTTGCCAAAAGACTGATGAGAGGATGTCGCCTCACGTCTAATATAAGTGAACACACTACCCATCAGATTACAGCGACTAGCCTGAAACGTGCAAGGCATTCATGCATCCGAGGTGGGAACACCTTGTAGTTATCCCGGTAATGAAATTTTGTAAGACAATAGACTTGGAAGAAACATTGTACATATGTGTATATATAGGTTGAGGACAGTGGCAGTACAATAGATTGTCCAGGATCTCAGAAAGTGAGAGGTCAGAAACCTCCATCTCTTTATGACAAGAGGAGGTCTCTGACATATGAAGTAGAAGACAGTCTCTTCCTTTGCCTCAAACTTACAACTCCAGCAGTCGTTCACCGGAATGTAGCGTATTTTGGCATGCCTATAAAAAGGACAGTGGTCCGTAGGAATAGATATTGTGCGATGGATGGCCATTCGCTTTGAGATAAGAAATAAGTCAGAAATCTACTTATTCATAAGCAGAGTCTAACAATATTGCATGTACCCCCTTGCTGCTAATGAGATTGAGATTCTAATTAATAATTGTGTATCAGTATGGAAATAACTTCCGCACTAAGGCAGCAATGGCCAGATAGACTTATCGGTTGATATGAGCACATTCCGAAAGGGGTTCAGGACTCAGTTTCATTTAATTATGGTACACCTAACATCGTTTTCAAGAGACATGAGATCATGCCTTGTAATTTTGAACGCAGGATGACAAGACAAGGTAATAAACGCTGCAACGGATGCCTCCTCCACCCATAGCCCTACTCATAACTCTAGAATCATATGAATTCAATCAGATGCACTGAATATGATGCTAAATAATTAACAAAACACCTTTTTGTACTTGAAAATTAAAATTCATGGAAAATCTTTAATAAAATACTAGACGTAGGGTATCATTACGCCTCTATACACCTACAATATCATTCAAATTTGTTTGCTTTCATATAAAGTAAACATAAATTGTTATTAATTACAAATAAAGCCTGAAAGTATACTTCACTTCCTTTGGAACCCTCTCACATCCTTTAACAACAACTACAAATCACTACAATTACAACAACTATAAATACTCATACACGATAATAATAATATGCCTGCATTCGATTGTGAGTGAATGTCGCTCATACGATTACAAACTCAACTCAAATGACGAACATCAATCACTGTTTACATTTAAATTTATTATTGAAATTATTTCTCTCTTTTTCATTTCATTTCTCTTCTCTTCTTTTTTCTCTTTTTTGGGTGCTACATTTACTGCTGCCGCTGTCGCTGCATTCGATTACTACAACTATTGCTGACTTATGTGTGTGGTGTTTAATGGCTGAATGCTTACAAATATCTCTTCCTACTGACATATATATATGTGTGTATGTGTGTGACTCAAACACGTTTTCAATGCATGAATATTTACTTCTGCCTCTGTCTGCTGCTGTGCTGCTTCATATGTATGCTTAAATGCCTGTTCAATGTTCACTTGTGGCTGTCTCTGCCTGCTGCCGTGGATAATTATTTATTGTTGCTGCCACCCTGGCATACTGCTGCCTACTGTGCTGCCTACCTTGCTGTTTTACGCCTGTTCATTCGTATTTGATCGGCAATAATTTATTGCTCTTTTCAATACTCCTCTGGACATTCAAAATCTTATTGAAATGGATCTGAATTGGGATGTATTAAATTGGAAATGACGTTCCATAAATATTTTCCAATTCATGTGTGGCTGGTGTTGACATTTGCAAAATTTATTTGTTTGTATGCTACCTACACACACACACACTCCCCGGATTGTAGAAAAGGAAAACGACGTGTAACACGTATGGTAGTTGTTGTTGTATTAGCATTTGCCATTTGCTGGTTACCAATCCATGTAAGTATGAACCCGAAAGCAGACAAACAAAAAATCTGTTTTTTCCTTTTATTGTATACCAACACACACACACACTAATCGTAATAACTATACACTCATAAGCACACATCACATTGAAATTAAATGAACAACAAAAATTAAATAAAAAATAAATCAAAATGACTTGACTGTGACTGTTACTGACTTCACATGAATTTATTCAACACGATGCTGATGATGATGATGATTGCAAATGATTTCCATATGAAATCGATAGGGATTTACACCAAAAAAAAAATATAAAAAAAAGAACACAAATTTGATTGAATGACACGATGAATGAATTGCTAGAACAGCTGTTATGGCATACACTAATACAGTGGTACACACACTGTGTTTTACAATTGTAAAGTATTATCAATGGATTCGATTACTTAAAGCTATGAATTGAACCTGTACCTGGACTTGGCCTATTATGTACGAAACACAATGTCAGTCAAATAACCGCCTTCTATATTGATTGCAGAAATATGTATATGTTGTAGAAAAGTAAGGTTATGTGTGGTATAGGATCCCAGATTACGGCCGATAACCACACTTCCCGTAATATCAGTGAATTTGTTTATCTTGGCTCAGTCCTTGTAAGCAAAAATAATGTCTCGTCTGGAGATCGAGCTTAGGATCACTCTTGCCAACAGATGCTACTAATATGGTCTTAACAGGCAATTAAGTAGCAGAAACCTCTTTCGTACGACAAAACTAACACTCTATACATGCTTCTTTATGGCAGAGAAGCATGAATGCTATTAAGCACCGATGTAACAGCCTTGAGAGTATTCGAGAGAAAAGTCCTGCGTAAGATCTTCGGTCCCATGTGAGCTGGCAATGAATACCGTATCCGATTCAACATCCTCATGCGGTTCAGATCATTATGTTCAAATATAGTGGAAAACAAATCGCCTATCATATGGTTACAGTCCTCTTAATTGGCGGTAACGATTTTTTCACGGCAATTTTCTAACAAAAATACGGCCCAGTTAACCTTCCACGCCATAATGAGCACCAAATAAACAGTTTTTCTGGATGTAATGGCTTTTCCACAAACTCTTCTGGGTTCTTCATGCCTAATATGTGACAATTTTGCTTCCGGACGTGGCCAACGAGTGAAAAATGGACTTCAACGCTGAAGAAATCGGAAAATTGGCATTGAAACACTCATTTTTGTAACAGCTAATCGTCATATTTACGACGTTGTGAATGGTCTTTTGACGTTTATTGATGCGCGATTTGGATTTCATATGGTTGAAGGCGCAATCCAAGTGCAAAGTACGCCAAATGAATCCAAAGAACCATAAGTTGCTAAAAACCCAATGGGATCGTAGTTTACAACCCTTTAGTCAGGATCACAATCTCGCTTCTGGCACCACTCATGTTCTGCATGTTAATTTTATCTATGAGTGGTGAAATCTATTGTTTAATGACGACTCTGAACCATAGATTTTAGAGAAACTTTTCATGGAAATTTTATTTTACACTCAGAGTTTTTCCCAGAAGACTGCTGAGAGGAAGTTTCTGAGCTAGGATTTGAACCATGGGCCAACACACTACCTACTAGATTACGGCGACTTAGTATTCACTAGCAGAAGCGATATTTTTGCCGGTGTGTACATTACGATCATGCACAGGCCTAATCCACAATTAGCCATTACAGCCCTTCAGTCAGGATTACGGCCTAGCTTCTCACACCACTCATGTTGTGTGCCTTAATTTTATACATGAGTGGCGGGGCATACAGTTAAACATCGACTCCGAACGACAGATTTTTTGAGAAACTTTTTCATGACAAGCTTATTTACTCTCAGAGTTTTTGCCAGAAATCTGATGAGAGGAAGTCGCCGAAGAAATATTTTTTTTTTCATATTTCGTTTTGATGTCTGGCCTGGGGCTCGAGCCCAGGTTTTACGTCTAATAAGCAGTAGACTACGGCGACTCCAGTAACACAGACAGAATTTTCAAATTCCTTTAAAATTTTATCAATTTCCTGCGCAATCGATGAATTATGAGTAGAAGTGAGTTTAAATTATTTTAACATGTTTTTCAGCTCCACACTTCCGATGAAAGAAATTAAACAACTGACATCCTTGCCTGTCCTTTAATTTTGCAACCACTAAATGGTAAACCCATTATATGGAAATAGTTTTTATTCTAATGATTTAGTATTGCGCAACCATTGTAATTGAATACTTTTAACATTTTTATGCGCATTTCATTTACAATTCATGAGAGGATTTCTCTTGTTTTTTCTTCATTCTTTCTATTGCTTTAGTTTATGATGTCATTAAATGAAATCAAATTAAAACTAAAATGCATGCCACGAATTCATTTGCATATCAAATATTAATTATTATGCTATTTTGTAGTTTCTCTTTCTCTCTTTTTACTTTCGGAATAGCAAGTGTATTATGGAAATTTAAAACCAAATTTTGGGCATGAGTTTAAAACATTTGATTTGCAAATGTCATGAAAATAAATCCACAGATAGAAAATATTTTCAATTTTCATCAAAGATACACAGACGTTAGGTTCAATACAATACAAAACAAACAAAAATCTTTCACATTCAAAACTTAGAACATTTTAGGCATGGCAAATAAAAATCTATTAATTGAGATCAAATATTTCAATATTTTTCGATTTTATTTTCCATATTGTTGTATACAGATTAAATAAATACTGACTGTTTATTCTGGAAACAATAATAAATTACCAGAATTGAGATGACAAAACTACATAGAACAAATACGAAAGATAGAACATAATGAATTACAGTAACAAATCAACAGGAGAGTTCTAGAAGTTGCCAGACCGAAAATATATTAAATATCAGGGTACCCATTAACATACATACATAACATAATTGGCCATTACAACCCTTCAGCCAGGATTACGGCCTAGCTTCTCATCACCACTCATGTTGTGTGCCTTAATTTTATACTTGAGTGGTGGGACCTAAAGTTTTTAAAGATTTTTGAGAAACATTTTCATGGCAGTTTTATTTAGTCTCAGAGTTTTTGACAGAAATCTGCTGAGAGGAAGTCGCCGAAGAAATATTTTTTATATTTCGTTTTGATGTCTGGCCTGGGGCTCGAACCCAGGCTTTTACGTCTAATAAGCGAACACACTACCTACTAGACTACGGGTATATATTTAGTGGTTTTAAAATCAACGTTCTGCCTAGACTGTCGGCAGTTAAATACCTTTCATTTGATGTGTTATTTATATAACGAATGTGAAGCGTTTAACAACTGAAGAATGCCTAATGCTGGTGACCATTTTTTGATTATTTTCGAAAAGAAGTGGCAATATGGTAAAGAAATTTCAAACGACTGGCAGCGTTACAGAAGTGATCAGGCTTGTGCATTATCGCAATGTACGCACTGGCGAAAATATCGATTTTGTTAGTGAAAATGTGCGAATAATCCGATTTCGACAATTTCAATTGCATTTGTAAGCAATTTGGCAAATCTTACTGGTCATATGTAGCGTATTTTGCATTTGTATTTGTACTTGAGCGCATATAAATTCCATCGTACGAAACAATTTAATTTAACTGACCATTGACATCGTCGTAGACTTGCTGACGGAGTGCAAGAACAACAAGCTTTCAATGCAAATTTTGTCAAATCTTAAGCGATCAATTCAATTTCCCATTCTGTAGCTACATACAGTGAGCGTCAAAAGAAACTCTATACTATGTATAAAATTCTAACAATCACCAAACTCAACTTTTACCACTTAAGGAGAGTGCCCGAAAAAAATTTTACAATATTTCGAATTTTTTTTTTGGTAATTTTTGTTTGTTTTAATTTTAAAAACTAGCAATGAAACATTTTTAAAATAAAAATAAAACGGTAATTTATTAATGTATAAATTTTTTCTTAATGTACAGTTTCTTTTGACGCTCACTGTATGTTAATAAGCAAATTTGTCGCATATGAGACCAGGAGCGCTCAAAAGTGATTGTGCAAAAACTATCGTTTCTAGAAAAATTAAAGAGAAGATTAAGGCCTGAAGGTGCCCTCCACTCAACTCTCGAGTGCTATGGCCGTAATTTAGGGTTATAAACTAGGCGTTGTGGTTGTTGCGGTCTTGGTTCACAAATATGCGGTTGCACAAAGCCTACAGCACACAATCAGTTTTGGTTTTATTGCATGAGAAGTTTTGAAAACGAATAAATTTATGTTGTGGGGCGGCAATTATCCACTGAGATCACGGAATTTTGAAACCGCTAGACCTTTTGTGCGGAGTTATGTGAAAGACCGTGTCTATGCTGATAATCAATTAACGTTGAATTATTTGAAAATCAATATGTATTCGTCAAGTTCTCATCGAGATATATACATACATATAAAGTGTGATTTTTTAGCTATTATCTTTTTGGCAACACTGGTTTAAACAGCTCACGCACATTTCGTGTTTTGTTTCACTGTCAAACATCTTGAGTTTGGTCTATAATTTAACCATGAATCGTCTTACAAACGAACAACGCTTGCAAATCATTGAATTTTATTATCAAAATGCGTGCTCTGTTAAGAAAGTTCATCGCGCGCTTCTTCCATTTTATGGTCAGTTTAATTGACCCACTGAATGGAAGCATTGCAAAAGCTACCAATGCATCCAGAAAAAGTCACAGTTTGGAGCGGTTTATGGGCTGGTGGCATCATTGGACCGTACTTCTTCATAGATGCTGCGAATCGTAACGTAACTGTGAATGGTGAGCGCTACCGTGAGATGATATCCAACTTTTTTGTTGCTCAAAATGCAAGAGCTTAACTTGCATGACATGTGGTTTCAACAAGACGGTGCCACGTGCCACACAGCACGCGTAACAATGGACTTATTGAGAGTTCGCTGAACATTTTATTTCATGTTCGGGACCGGTCAATTGGCCGCCTAGATCGTCCGATTTAACGCCTTTAGACTATTTTTTGTAAGGCTATGTTAAAGCTAATGTCTATACAGACAAGCCCTCTTCAATTGACGCATTGGAAGACAACATTGAAGCATTTATTCGTGTGATACCGGCCGAAATGTTGGAAAGAGTATGCCAAAGTTGGACTAAGCGGATGGACCATTTGAGGCGCAGTCGCGGTCAACATTTGCATGAAATAATCTTCAAACATTAAATTATATGGACCGTACTATCGATTCAAATAAAGATTTCATGCATTTTTCTGAATTTTATGTGTTTTTTCCTTTAAATTGTCCTATAGCTCTTAAAAAATCACCCCTTACATACATAATTGGCCATTACAACCCTTTAGTCAGGATTACGGCCTAGCTTCTCACAACACTCATGATGTGTGCCTTAATTTTATACTTGAGTGGCGAGATACCACCCAAGATATGCAAAAAAGTGATCGAAAACTATCTCAAAAGCATCGACTACTGCTGCCAATCCAGAGGTGGTCACTAAAATGACATTAGCATTCTATTACGCGTATAATAACGACCAAGATCTGATCTTTTTTTTTTTCAATGTTAAGCTGATATTAATTCCCTTTGCCAATCCATTTATTTAATGGAAAATTCTTTAATAATATTTAAACGTAATTACTCTACAACACTACACGTTTTAATTTCCATTTTGAATAGAAAAGAAAAAATAATTTTATTCCGCCAACATTGTTGTGTATTTTGCATACAATCAACCGCAAAAGATTATCGGGTTTTTATTTCATTTCAAATGGCATTTCCGAGAACATCAGATCAAGAATAACTTTTTTTTTAATCAAAATGAAATAAATTTTCGATAAAAAATTACGTTTTTTCTGTCTTTCTTTTTGTCACACGAGGAATGCATAAACAAAAGAAGGACATTACTAAGTGGGAATGCTGTAGATCAGAAACGATTGTAGCATGCCCTACACATTTAATGTATTTTTCTTGGGAAAACTTGTACATCATCTGGATGGCTTTAACTTAGTTAATGTACTTATTTGGTATTCGCAAGCTTTTAATCAGGATTACAACCTAGTTTCTCACATCACCTATGTTGTGTGTGTTTATTGTATCCATAAGTTGAAGGGACCTACAGTTTAAAGTCGCCTCTGAATGAATGTTTTAAATGCGCCACCATTGACACATACGTTGGCATCTTTAATAGCTGTGATGGGTTGTAGGGCATTAAAATAAAAATAAATCCTTGATCTTTGGGATTTACAAACAAAAAAAAATTATCATAATAACGATGATAGTGAGTGTGTGTGTGTGTGTGTTTGTGTCTGTGTTTGTATTCCCATATTTAATAACAAACGCAATCCAATATTGGGTATCCTCGTCAACAAAATATAACGAAAAAAAAAACTACAATGAATGAACGAATAAATGAATGGGTGAACGAATGCATGAATAATAAATATAAATGAATAATTGTCTGCAAGCATGTGTGTGTGTCTGTGTGTGTGTGAGTATGATATCATTGCTTAAGTATACAATAACCAACTCTCTTCCTCACTCTCCTTCTGCACCTACTTCATTACTTATGCTCTGTTGTTTTTGTTGCTATAGTATGTGAAAATTATTGAAATGATGCTCTTCTGCTTTATCGAATTACAATTGAGTAGGCTGGCAGTCACACACCTACTTACATATACATACATACACTCTTATGTAGGCATTCAAATGTTCAAATGTCAATGACAAAAATAAACAAACACATACGCACACACAAATAAAAATAAAAAATAAAATTGTAATACAACAGATGAATGCAAATATGAATACAATATCATTAGACTATCACTTCTCTACCTCTCTCACACACATACTTGCTCTCTGTAACTCTCATTTATTTACAATAATACACAAACATACAGTTGCTTATCCCTAACGTAAGCACATATCAAGCAAGAGTATAAATTGTTTCTTATTAGTCTCTTATATACTAGGGATTGTTATAATTCTGTAACTGTTATACCAACCCATACACACACACACGCGCAAGGATACAGTGTGTGTGTTATTATCTTATCATTTGGCATACGAAATGTTTGCAAAAATTAAGTCACAAATAAAATGGAAAATAAATATGAAAGAGAAATTGAAAATGGAAATTAAATATTGAAATTTTCCAAAAAAAACCAAATCAATATTTTATTACCAATACATACATACATATGCACATATACACAAAATTCAATTGGATTGCGTTTTTCTTCTCGCATTTACCGTTGTAAACATTTTGTATAATCTTAAGGATTTCTTCTCTTTAATAATGCCACTGAGTTAAAGTGGAACAAGAATAAAAATTTAGGAAAAATTTTGAAAACTTTATTAAAAAAATTTAAATTAAATTGAAGAAAAAAATAGGAAAAAATTATTATCTAATATATAAAATTCTCGTGTCACGGTGTGAGTGATTAAACTCCTCCGAAATGAATCGACCGATTTTCATGAACTTTTGTGTGCATATCGGGTAGGTCTGAGAATCGGACAACATCTATTTTTCATATCCTTAAATGTTAAGAGGGCGTGGCAAATCATTAAAATTGGATATTTAGGCACATATAGACCGTAGACGAATAAAATGTAGTGGGTAAGTTACTAGAGTGGATATCGGCAATCCCACCAAAAACCCGTCCCTCTTCAAGTGATACCTATAACTCTTTAAACTACTGAACCCACTTTAATCATTCTTTTTTGCTCGGAAGCTTATCAGGTTTAGATGGTTTTAAAAGAAAATTCGATATATCAAAAAGTAGGCGTGGCAAACCTTTAAAATTGAATATTTAATGACATAGTAGTAGTAATCGTAGACGAATGCAATTTGGTGGATAAGAGCGTAGAGTCGATATCGACAAACTCACCAAAAATGGGCTTGGCAACCCTCACCTTTAAGAGATTTCTATAAGTCAGCTAATTCGATGGTTTATAAGTACATATGTACATATGTAACTTCGTCAGCGCTATTGCAATAAATTATTACAATAAATATATAATGTGATCTGTTTTGGGCAATACAAAAAAATCAATTTTGGGCGGGACGAAGTTCGCCGGGTCAGCTAGTCTTTTTATGTAAAGCTTTCAGTTTCAAAAGTAAAGTCAAATAGAATACACCCAAAACTATGAAATTCCCATATAAATTTAATTTCATTACAACGTTTGAAGTCGCCGTGGTCTAGTAATTAGTGTGTTGCATTATTAGACGCAAGGCCATTGTTCAAAGCCCAGCCCAGATATTTCGAACAGGACAAAAAATGAAAAAAATATTTATTCGGCAGCTTCCTCTCATCCGGCAAAAACTCTTACAGTAAATAAAAATTGCCATGAAAAATTTCTCAAAAATCTGTTGTACCAAGTTGCCTTTAAACTGTAAGCCCTGGGACTCATGTTTAAAATTAGCGCCAAAAAATTATAATCGCGTCAAATCGCATGATCTTGGTGGCCAATTGAGGTTGCCATAAACTGAATAACCCTCTCAAATGCAATGAATCCAAAATAAGCTGTGTTGTGTGGCTCGTGGCACTATCTTGGTGACACAACATATCGCCCAGTTCACTACCCACAATTCTATGTCAAAAATTTCTGTTTTTATACGCTCAAAGCACTCTTGAGTTGACGGTAACGATTTTTCCACTGCAATTTCCGAAAAAATTAGGCCAAATAATTACTTTACTAGGTATAAAATCGCATTTCGACAATCAGTAGTGAGCTCTCCGAGCCTCATATGCCACAATTTTACTTGTTAACACAACTGCTCTCACTCCGGGCTTCATTGGTGAAGAAATCGAAAAATCAGTGCTTTGACACTTAATCAGCATTGTCTGTGGTCATCCGGCTTTAATTGTTGGGTGAGTTGGACTTTATAATAAAGCAAACACAGATTTATGTGCCTTAAGATAGGTCCAATTGCTTGGAACGTTAAATTCGGATTATTTCGATACATTTTCGATATTTTCAAAAGAGGCTACAACGCAATTCTGACGATAACTGCAACACTTCCAGTTTCTTCAAATTTCTTTAATATCTTGGCAATTCCTTGCACAGTAGATCGGTTAAGGCGATCATAATATGTGAATCGAAATGCTGGAAAAATGGCTAACTTTGAGTCGTCACATTTTTAGACGGTACGTGACTGTTTCTCGTGTTTTTCCAATGGTATACCTATACTTCAGATAAAATATATTTAACAGTTGGCAAGCCTTGATTGAATACTCTCTGTTTTCAAGAGTCACGGCAGTCTGATCTTTCTATGATTTTCGTTTCTAATGTTATCCTCTCTGGGGGGGAATATGATTCAAAAGGTTTCTAGATAAATATGATCAAATTTTTACTTTTCTTTGCCTTCTTCGGGATTGTAATTAAGGACTTTAACCGCTACGCTACACCATCTTTCCATAACTACAGATAATACTTCTGAACTTAAAACAATATCGAGCCTCAATAAAATCTCATTTTATGAGATAGTAGGTTAGGTTAGGTTAGGTTAGAAACTTGTGCTTGTCAACTCTGACAAGTACAGCACCCGGAGGTCGAATTGACCCATTGTACAACGTCCTAGCTTCTCACGCCATTCGTGTTGTGTGCGTTAATTTTATACATGAGTGGCAGGACCTACAGTTTAAAGCCGACTCCGAACGACAGATTTTTGATTTTTACTCCCAGAGTTTTTGCCAGAAATCTGCTGAGAGGAAGTCGCCGAAGAAATATTTTCATATTTTCGTTTTGATGTCCGACCTGGGATAATAAGCCGATTCACTACCTACTAGACCACGGCGACTTCAAGATGCTACCCATAACAACTTTCATGGCGCGATCCCTGGCAAAACTTGATATAATGCAGGAGAAGTGACTATGGATAGCAATAACAAAAACTGTCGACAAAGATTAACCATTCCGCATCCTAATAAATACCAAAGAACTGTTTAGGGTCACAACCTTAATCCTCACTCATTACTGGACTAATGGATTCCCCTCTTGAAAGAATGATGCCATCAACTCACCTATGACTTAAGCTCTGAAACGTGTACAATCTTGGCTGAATCAATAATTCTTCCCCCATATTTACTCCACTGTTGTTGGTAATGAAATCAATGCAAGTGTAGTGAAAATGGATGACATGAATAGTCATGTAAATGGCTTGCATTACGATTTAAAATTAAATTACACTTCAAAATCAAACATTGACAATGAACAAGGGGAACAGACAAAGCAAAACAAAACAAACAAAAAAAAACTGTAAAATAAAAAAAGGGACAGACAAACAAATTTACAGTTACAGAGATTTGTAAGCAAATAATAGGATGTTAAACAAAAATAAACATAAAAGGCAGCACACACTCAAGAGAGAAAGAAAGAAGGAAAAAAAAGAATAAAAAGAATAAAAAAAATAATTGAAAGCAAGACAAATAAAAGAGAATATCAAGCTACAACAGCTCAGCTGCTCCACTTCCCCTTCCTACATTATCCGGTTTTATCCATGTTTCTATTTTTTTCAGCAGAGAAAAAATGGTTGACAGGCCTTGAACAGAAACTAAAACCTGTACTCATACACAGACACTCACACGCAGAGACAGACAGACATACAAATACAGCACTTAATGGCAACTATTTTAACAGCAAAGTTACACTCAATCTCACATACTCGTACGCACTCAGTGTGTCTTTGAAATCTTATAAAAACGGACGGATGTCGAACACCCACTTAGAAAAGGTAGAACAAAAAGAAGAGGAGAAAGAGAGAGAGGGCGAGAGCGATTAATCTTTATCTCCTTTGATGTAATTTTAGAATTTATTTGTTCGTTTAATTTTTATTAAAAATTTCAATGCGACGTAGATTTTCTCCAGACAGTTGTAGGTTTACATAGGGTCAAGTACTTGCAACCTGATTTTAAATAGAGTCTCTAGGTTAGTTTTAGAAAAACATTTTTAACATTTCAATTAAATTAAGACAATAAAAAAAAATATTGCAAATCAACAGAATAAATCTTGGTTTAAGAACTACAAAAGAGAATGACAATAACCTCATTACTAAGATACCAGCACTGTAGGTTGTCTAGCGTTGGTTTGAAGGACCATTATTTCTCTAGTAATCGCAGACAACTGTTTGTGAACGATTGCAACTTTGAAACACTATAATTGTATAGGGACCTTGACAGTTAACACGTTGACTGCCGCAGCAATTTTCAGAAAACTGGCCACGCTACCCAACCTAAACTTTTTGTTCTTCTCCCAGAAGCCATTTATCGATACTAGCACTGATATAATACGAATTTATTCGTAGCTACACAAAACTGGCAGGTTTAGTGAGTACGAGATAACTCGTAGTTGGCACTCTAGAAGGGAAAGCAGTCTAGGAGTTATGTCGTAGTCGGCAGTCAACGTGTTAGGTTAGGTTAGGTCGGAGTGGTAGCTCTGATATCACAAAGCTCACTTGAGCACGCATAGCGGCGCGTTGTGATGCCACGGGTGAACGCAGTCCCTGTACTAACCAAGTTCCACCAAAATCAGGGAAAAGGAGGAAGTTGGTCAGCGCAAGGGCTGCACAACAAAGTCAACGTGTTAATAACGTCCATTTTCTTGTGGCTATGTCGGCCCAATTTGTTGTGATTTATTCAGTTTGTTTGGCAAAGTGGCCAATGATGACCAGAGACAACGACGTGTGTTTACTGAATGGGCTCTGAGGCAGTAGGGCACTGATCCTAATTTTTTTCAAAAAATCATCACCAGCAGTGTGGGCCATTTTTGGCTGAAAGAGTACGTGAATTTGTCGAATTTGGTACAATACCAATCCACATGAGATCCAAGACCATTTAAAGCACCCCGAAAAGTCGCTATTTGATGTGGTG
Organism: Sarcophaga rosellei; assembly: GCA_930367235.1. NCBI lineage: Eukaryota > Metazoa > Arthropoda > Insecta > Diptera > Sarcophagidae > Sarcophaga > Sarcophaga rosellei. Next base: position 67,860,220 of record OV884018.1, read on the forward strand.
TTTGGGCTGGCCACGTCATTGATCCGTAGTTTTTGGAGAATGACTTTGGCCAGGCAACATTGTCAGCAGCGAGTTTGGTTTGGTTTGAATTGGATGATTTGGGCAACAACGACAATACGACTCCACCGGAATGGCGCTACGTACCACTAAACTCATGCCATGTTGGATATTCGCCACGAGCAATGGTTGGCATGGTTACCTTACGTAAGGGAAATGTAAACTGGCAATAAGAACTGTGCTATTTAACTCCATTAGACTTTTTCTTGTTGGGGTTTTCTTAAGCACTTAAGAACTTAACATTCAATCCATAGCATGGCTCAAGAAGTTAGGTTAGGTTAGGTCGGAGTGGTAGCTCTGATATCAGAAAGCTCACTTGAGCATGCATAGCGGCCCGCTGTGATGCCACGGCTGAACGCAGTTCCTGTACTGACCAAGTTCCATCAAAATCAGGGAAGAGGAAGAAGTTGGTCAGTGCAAGGGCTGCACATCAAAGGCACGACTACCCTACACTGGAAAACCAGCCAGAAAGTTTGATAAACGAAGCTATATCCTTGATATCAATAGATGATAGCTCCGCCAAGCTGACAAGAAATGGGGAGCCAAATAACCTATATCTACACCTAGCAAGAGACGGCCATTGACAGAGAAAGTGGATAACAGCCTCCTCCAGGCAGCCAGGCCAGGCATCAAAACGAAATGTGAAGAAAAATATTTCTTTGGCGTCTTCCTCTCAGTAGATTTCTGGCAAAAACTCTGAGAGTAAAAGAAAATTACCATGAAAAGTTTCTCCAAAAATCTGTCGTTCGGAGTCAACGTTAAACTGTAGGTCCCGGCGCCACTCAAGTATAAAATTAAGGCACACAACACGAGCGATGTGAGAAGCTAGGCCTTAATCCTGACTGAAGGATTGTAATGGCCAATTATGTATGTATGTATAGGTAAGAGATTAAAGCGGTCGCTGTAGTCTGGTCTGATGGCTTATTAGAAAATAAGCCGTGGTTCAAACCCAAATGCAAAACATGTGAGTATAGTATATACAGTGAGCGCCAAAATTGAGTAAACACCACTGTAATAATTCATTTTCTTAGGTTAGCGAGAAAAGTAAACGAGAATAGTGGAATAAATTTCCAATAATAAAAACGTTTATTTATTACTTATAAAATGTTAAAACAAAAACAACAATTTATGATAAAGGAACTTTTTTTTATACTTAAGAACATAATAGAAAATTTAAAATTATAGTGGGTGTTGACTCACTTATGGCGCTCACTGTATATCGCAGTCACTTCAGTTTAATTGCCTTTTTCCAATGAAATTAGTCTCACATTCTAAAAATAGTGGAAAAACTGAAAACAAATTAACTTTTATGTTGCCACTTAAACCAACCGCAACCATAACCTCAACCTCCAGCTTCAACTTCAAAAAGCGAAAAATAAATTTAAAACAGCAGCAAAAAGTTTTCACACACTTTGGTTGAAATTCACATGAAAATGTTGAAAACTGACCATAAATCACAGTCAATATTAATACGAGTCAAAGAAGAGAGTATTATTACACTGACACAGTATTTTTGTGTTTCTCTTTTTCAGTTAGGTTAAATGTTTGTGTGGTTGAGATACAGTTAAAATAACGGAAATATACAAGCAAATATGGCTTCCCATACTTGAACACACACAGAGAAGTAATTCCATACTGCATTCAATGCTATTGTATTGCAATATTTTTGTTTTGATTTTGTTGTTGTTGTTGCTGCAGGTGTTGTTGTTGCTGTTGTTGTTGCCATATTGTATACATTAGTCAGTAAAATGTAATTTTACCTTTCATTAGTTAGTTCTGCTTCTGCTGATGCAGCATAAATAATTTAATTTTCTTTCGTTTGCACATTGTGTTGAGCTTTGCTCTCACATATAAAGGGTGTTTTTTTATAGAGGTATAGAACTTTAAGTTGGCATTACTTTTCAAGATGGCGACCGATTTAACAGCTGTCAAGTGATTTATTCTCAGTTTGGTTTGGCAATTCATCATGAATAGACTCACGCCTGAACAACGCTTGCAAATAGTGCAATTTTATTTCGAAAATAATGGTTCTGTGTGGAAAACGTATCGCGTACTACGTCCATTTTATCGTCGACAAAATCGTCCATCAGAGCAGTTAATTCGATTAACCATGGAACGTTTTCGCACCACGTTTACTCTTATTGATAACTAGCATCCCCAGAGACGATGTACGGTGCGTACAGAAGAAGCTATTGCTGCTGTAGAGCGTAGCATTGAGGAAGAACGTTACAGTCAATGGTGATCGGTATAGAGCCATGATTACTAACTTTTTCATTCCTGAATTGAATAACCATGATGTCCAGGAGATGTGATTTCAATAAGACGGTGCAACATGTCACACAGCTCGTGCCACAATAGATTTATTGAAAGACACGTTTGGTGACCGCCTAATTTCACGTTTTGGACCTGTGAATTGGCCTCCAAGATCTTGTGATTTAACACCGCTAGACTACTTTCTGTGGGGCTATATAAAGTCATTGGTCTATGCGGTATAGCCACAAACGCTTGACCATTTGGAAGACAACATTCGCCGTGTTATTGCCGATATACGGCCACAAATGTTGGAAAAAGTCATCGAAAATTGGACGTCCAGATTGGACTACATCCGCGCCAGCCGTGGCGTTCATATGCCAGAAATCATATTTAAAATGTAATGCCACAAGATTATCTTTCGGATAAATAAAATTCATGTCAATCGAATAATCCATCGTTGTTTTATTGCAACTTAAAGTTCTCTACCTCTATAAAAAAACACCCTTTACATCTAAGCTCTCCTCTCTCTTGAATATATTAACGTGGAACAATTTTTTTTTTTCATTCAGTCGTTTTGTTTACATATGTATGTATACCTAGCGAGGGAGAGCGGAAGAGTGTGCATTGCAATTATATTACAATACCAACAAACAGCAGCAATAATCGTAATAACAAAGTACAGTTGTAAAGAATAAAGATTGATTACATTGTTATTACTTTGAATACTTCTTGCTGTATATGTCTGTATGTGTATTTCTGTGTGTGTGTGTTTAATATTACTAAGAGCGGTAGAGGAGAGAGAGGGAGAGCGAACTACTAGTTTGCATTTCAAATTCAAATAGAAATCTTGTAAAGTAACGAACCGCGTACATGAAAATGAATTGCGTTTCTTAGAATGCAACCAACACTCGTGCATTTGCTGCTTTCACACATACTTATATATAATCCTTATTGCAAGCAGAAGATGTTGCAGAGGTTGTTGTTTTTGTTTGAAATAAAAATTTAATGCGTCAGCGAATACGAACAATACAAATGCAAATTAGTTGCAAATGCTTATTAATGCACGGTGGGCACTGAGGCCAGAAAAACCAGAATTTTTCAAATAAAACACACGCATAGAGCTATGATTTCGATGAATTTATTTCTTTAATTTTCATTTAATGGTTGGAACTGTACGAATGTACAATGCCAATGTCCTTAAATTATCATTTTGAGTTAGTTTAAAAACACTTTTACATCCATTTTGGGGGGGGGGGGGGGGGGATGTAACTCGATACTAACTTAACGAATGTTAACATTCAAATGCTGAAACGACAGCCGAAATTTTATCGGAACGTAACGAAACGTACATTCGTTTCTTGCGTGTAAAAAGATTACTCAAACGTACATAATGGGCCATTACAATCCTTCAGTCAGGATTACGGCCTAGCTTCTCACACCACTCATGTTGTGTGACTTAATTTTATACATGAATGGCGGGACCTACAGTTCAACGTGGACTCCGAACGACAAATTTTTGAGAAACTTTTCATGGCAGTTTTTTTTTTACTCTCAGAGCTTTTGCCAGAAATCTGCTGCTTTTTTCTTTCATATTTCGTTTTGATGTCTGACCTGGGTCTCGAACCCGGGCTTTGCGTTTAAAAAGCGAACCCACTACCTACTAGACTACGGCGACTACCAATGCATGATCTTAGCTGCAAAATAACAGTTTCATAGCGTGAAATTACTCTTTCTGGAAACTTCCAATGCAACTTTCTTAAATATGTCATTGGTCATTTGAACTCTTTAATCAAGAATACGAACTAACTTCTCATACCACCCATGTTGTGCCGGTTAATGTTATTAGTGAGTTGCATGAGCGACAAATTTTGAAGAAACTTTTCCTGGCAATTTAATTTTTTTTACTCTCATCGCCGTGGTCTAGTAAGTAGTGTGTTGGCTTATTAGACGAAAGACCCGAGTTCGAATCCCAGGTCAGACATCAAAACGAAAATATGAAGAAATATTTCTTCGGCGACTTCCTCTCAGCAGATTTCTGGCAAAAACTCTGAGAGTAAAAATTGCCATGAAAAAGCTTCTCAAAAAATCCGTCGTTCGGAGTCGACTTTAAACTGTAGGTCCCGCCACTCATGTATAAAATTAACGCACACAACATGAGTGGTGTTGAGAAGCTAGGCCGTAATCCTGACTGAAGGGTTGTAATGGAATAATTTCGTATTTGAAAAACTTCTGTGGCTGTTGTATTAATGCTTGGCACTCAAAAGTTGTCATCAGCAGCGGGAAAAAACATACCAAAAATTACAGTTTTTACAGAAAATACTGCTTCTGGTCACTCCTGTCAATTACATTACGGTAAAAGTATAAAATGTTGAATATAGTCGAGCTAATAGCGGTCGAGGAAGCACTGTCTTAAGAGTTTAACAGCTAAAAATTACATGAAAACTATAGAAACTTAACAATAAAATTTCTTCGACTATTTTTTAAATTAAAGAAAATATTTTTTAAATACTAAAAATTATATGGATTCCCTCTCTACTTTAACTGATTCAACTATCTTTCACCTCTCTGGTAATCTTTCTTCCCCCTAGATCACTAGAAGACGGCCTGAATAGAAGCCATTCTGCTGAATTTTATTTTTCATAAATTTCTTATTTAACGTAAGACTTAAATCTACTAATTTCCAGTTTCTATTTAATTGAACATCTTCTTTATCATTATTAAAAACCAAATTCTGAAAATTGTTAGAAATTCTCCCAAAAAAAAATACACACGAAACTGTAATCAATTCTTATAGAAATTATTTCCTAAGCCTTCTTAGAAGCCAATTGAATACATGTTAACAAAAACAAAATTAAATAGAATTGAACATAAAGAGCCTTATATTTATCAGCCATTTACTGATGACCTTTAACAACCTCCCTTCTACTACCCACGTAGCTGTCTTAATACTGTAAATAAAATAAAATTCTTACGACTCCGTATAATCGTCTTGAAAATTGTAGTAATTTTCATTGAAAATATAAATTCTACACTCACAACATACAAAACGTGCGTGGTACGTGCGTACAGTACGGGTTACGGTATAAGAGGTACGGTATGTTACGTTACGTTACGTTACGTTACTCTTCAATTATTCTACTTTTTCTCTTTTGCAAAATTACAGAGTAGAAGTGATGACAACAACAATGAATGCCTGCAAAAAACCTGGTGTCAAAATTATAGGGAAACCTTAGGGAAAAACCTATTTTTCACACGGACTGCTGTTGTTGCATGTACACATGTATGTACAGATAAATGTGCGACAGACACCCACAGGATTACTTTTGGATTAATTCATTGGAAACTTTTTTTGTTCTGTTTTTATTTTTTTTTGTGTGTTGTTTTGCTTGTCATTTTATTTTTAAGGTCAACAACGACGAGAAATAGAAAAATTACTGCGGGGAAAAAAAGGAAGAGAAAAAACGTAGGAAAACCGTGAAAATAAATTATAATAACTTACAAGTTTATTATATTGTATCCTTAAAATATTTGAAATTTATTTTTTTTGGCACGAGGGTTGAAGGAAAATTATAAGCAATTGCGTCATCATCAAAGCAACTTTTAAATAATTTGATTACAGAAAGAATCAAAATCCTAACTCATTAGAGAGAATAACCGCATTAACGAACATCGCAAGCGCTTGGGATAGAGTCATCTTTTGTGTAAGAAGAGTAGGTCTAAATAAGCAAAGTACACCTACACTACATCCAAGACAACAACCCCAAAGCATTTTTGTTAGAGATATCTGTTTCTAAATAACGAAAGAAGGTAACCCTATTATTCTAGAACTTGCCACAGTAGACCAATTACCTTCTAATATGGGAAAAACTTGATAAAAAAAAAAGAAAAGTAACAAACAAACAAGAAACATCCCTCTGTTCCTAAAAAAAGAAATTAAAATAAGTAAATTAGCTGTACCCTACGCGTGTTGCTGCACCACCAACTAAAATAAATTTGAAGGAAAAACATTACACAAATGTCCAATTAATTTTGAATCATTTGATTTTTTTCCCCGTTGTCCGGATGATTCAGATGAACGGGCCTGAGTAGTACGCATTCGATCAGTTTCTAATCTCACTTCTCGTTGTTCAAGTGATTCAAGTCTCAACGGGTCTCAGTGGCATATACTCGAAGATTTTTTAGTCTCAATGCTCGTTGCTTGTCTGATTCAGAGGCTCGTAATGCTCTTTTCTTCCGTGCTTGAGGTGTATGTAGGTCGACCAATTGCTTGTCATTCATTTTGAATAATTTTCAGTGGCGCCATCTATCGGAAATTAATCGCACCAACTTAAAGAATGCACAGTTTACGATTTAATTTACTTTGAATAATTTTCAGTGGCGCCACCTGTCGGAAATTGGTCATACCAACTTAGAAACCTTCCCGGGCTCATGAGCACAACTTTGCTAAAGATCATAACATGATCAAATGCATAGTTTACGATTCTATAAGTTACATACAAACAAACATTTTTATATACATAATATAGAAGATAGAAGATAGAAGATAGAAGATAACCAAATAAAAGGGAACAAACGAAACAAAGTAGGCAGCCTAAACAATAAGGAAGTCGGAGGGGTAATTACTGAGAAAGAAAAATTCTAGTTTCCGGGAACAATGCACCCACTTTTGACTCTTCAATATTGCCACTAACCACAGATACAGATGGTACCAATTAAAATAGTTGTATTCGTATTTCGAGTTCTATACAATGAAAAATCAAGCTAGGAATCGCTAGAAGGATATGATGTGACAGTTTCGTAATTGCTTGTCCAAAAATCGGCACCACTAAGGAAACAATTCTCCGTATTTTATAGTTTTTCTTCAAAGCAGGCTCACTGTTATTACATGCATACATACATAATTGTCCATTACAAACCTTCAGTCAGGATTACGGCCTAACTTCACACACCACTCATGTTGTGTGCCTTAATTTTATGCATGAGTGGCGGGACCTACAGTTTAACGTCCACTCTGAACGACAGATTTTGAGAAACTTTTTCATGGCAGCTTTATTTACTCGCAGATTTTTTGCCAGAAGTCTGCTGAGAGGAAGTCGCCGAAGAAATATTTTTCAAATTTCGTTTCGAAAGGGGTTCGAGCCCCAGGCCAGACATCGTCTAAGAAGCGAACACACTACCTACTAGACTACGACGACACTATTATTAAAACAATGAAATTAGTTGAGCTCTCGACAGTCACGTAAGAACAATTTCCATTGCCTAGAAGCTAAATATTGCACGATGACCGGTTTAGAAGCACATAAACAAGACTGTGCTCCAAAGAAGTTCGTGATAAAACACCTTATGAATCAAATTCAATTTGCAACTAAAGAGAAGTGGATCATTTAAGCGAACGTTAGGTAAAAGTAGACTAAGAAAGCAAGCATTCTTGGACGATTGGCAATTAGCTAGGTTTTGTTAAATGTTTGGTGGATGGGCTAAGGAATAATCTACTATTAGTTGCTTCCAAAAGTATAATACTTTAAAGAAAGCAATCACCTAAAAGGATATACAGTGAGCGCCAAAAGTGAGTAAACACCATTGAAATAATTCATTTTCTTAGGATAGCGAGAAAAGTAAATGAGAATAGTCAAATAAATTTCCAAAAATAAAAACGTTTATTTATTACTTATAAAATGTTAAAACAAAAACAACAATTTATGATAAAGGAACATTTTTTTTAATTTAAGAACATAATAGAAAATTTAAAATTATAATGGGTGTTGACTCACTTATGACGCTCACTGTACAATTATTTGCTTTTGTTAAGCCAGAATTTTGTTTTATGAGGCAAGGTGGAAGGTGGCTGGAAAGATTGTTGAAAATTTCCTATTACATCCCTCGTTAATCGGTAATAAATTGCTTTACATTTAATTTATATGTTGATTATATTGAATTTCATTGACTTTATACTCGTATTTTATTTGAAAACATTTTTCAAAAATTTAATGGGATTTTTATGCGGCTTAACAGACATAGCAAAAGCAAAAGAAAATTGCAAAAAGCACAAAAAAAAAGGTTTCAAAATGTCAACAATTTTTCATTCTTTGGGTGATTGAGTAGGAATGTCAATAAATTTAAAAGAAATATGCTCCTAAGTATACAACAAAAACAACAACGATTACATTTTATAAACAAACAAACAAAAAACAGTCAATCAAATTGAAAAACAAAAAGAACTGATAAACCCAATGCATACTTGTTTATTTCTCTTCTCATCAAATATTCTTTGTCTTTTTCATTTCCGCTGTGTATGTGTGTGTGTGTGTGCGTACACTAATGGCAACCGGATGTTTTCTGTTTTCGTTTCTTTTCAAACAACATCATTTACAAAACCAGGTCATATTGGTATTGAAGGCATTCAATTTATATGGCAGTTCACATATAACGGTCATCATACAAATTATTGCACATGTCCTGGCCTACACAAATTCCTGCATAAATCCCATACTGTATGCCTTTTTATCGGACAACTTTCGCAAGGCATTTAGAAAGGTAAGCCAATGGATGACAAGCAAACAGTTAATTGAATAATAAATGTACACGGTTTTGTTTTATTAATTAAATTACTCTCTTCTCTCTCTCTCTCTCTCTCTCTGTCTTTTGTTTTTCTATCATTTTCTTTAATAGATTGTCTGGTGTGGTAGTCCACCGCCTATTATTACAAATCAACAGGTTACGAAAACAACGCGCACCGCTACCGGTAATGGCACTTCAAATATTGATATGCTGTAGATAAATTATAATAATAACAACAACAACTACTACTATAACAATACTAATAACATTAACAACAATAATAATAATAATGATAAAAACAAAAACAACTTCAACTATAATTATATTAAAACAACATAAAAGGGTGGATGTCATCACAATGGCAACGACAACGGCAAGCGGTAACAGCATTGCAAATAAATTTAAAATACAATGACAACAACGATACGTTTTAGTTTAAGGCCAATGCTGATAACAACGACGAGGACAACAATGTATGTATGTCTCCAACAACAACAAAAATACCAGTAACAAGAACCAAAAAGGACATTTACAATGACATGCTATAGTTGTTGCTTTAAAGTCGCGCATACAAGGTGTGTAGTAAACTTATTGCAAACATTTATTGTGTTGTAATGTAATCACTTAAAAGTAAACGTAAACTTACTACAATGTTGGCAAAAATTATAGGTACATTGAATTATTTTCGCAAGAGTCAGTTGAGTTATATTATCCGACTTTTCCTATAGGAAAATTAATTTCATTTTTGTTAACAGTGACAGGCAATTATTGCAACCTTAAGAAAAAATTCTTTTTAGTCTAAGTTCACACTAAGAAAGTTTTCTTTTAGAAAGTTTATATTTGTATATGAAAGGGGAATGGAAAATGGGATGGAGTACAGGTCTAGGAATACTTTCTTTTAAAACATTTTTGCCATAAAATCCTACCGAGAAGTGTTCCAAGCGTTACTTAATTGGTCAATTAGGCAATTATTGTAACCTTAAGAAAAAAATTCTTTTCAGTCTAAGTTTACACTATGAAAGTTTTCTTTCACAAAGTTAGTATTTAAACATGAAAGGGGAATGAAAAATGGGATGTAGTACAGGTCTTCATATTCTAGGATTACTTGGAAAATTTCTTTTAAAATATTTTTCCCATAAAATCCGACCGTGAAGTGTCCCAAGCATTACTTAAATGGTCAATTACAACTCTTTACTCGGGATTAAAACCTAGCTTTTCACACCACCCAGGTTGTGAGTGTTAATTTTATCCAAGAGCAGCGAACCCTACAGTTTAAAGTCGTCCCAAAAGACAGATTTGAGAAAGTTTTCATGGCAAATTTTATTTCACTCTCAGAGTTTTTGCAAGAAGGCTGTTAAGGGGAAGTCACCGAAATATATATTTTTTCCTCACATTTTGAAAAGCTGGAATTTGAACCATGTGACACATTCAAAATGCGATGATCAATGTCAGTGAATTAAAGTACGTATTGCTTCAACACGTGCCTTATTCACTCCACTTGAAGGTACGTACATATGTCGGTCTACAACAAAATAGGCAGAGTTTTCAGGATAGGATAAACAGGAGATTAATAGTATCGAATGAATATCGCTTGTTAAAGATTATTGTGCAAAAAGGAGTATAAATGAGTGAAAGGTATAGAAAATATTGTTGTAGTTATTTTTTATTTTGGCTAATTTCGATGCCGCCCTCGTAAATGGATAAATAATTTACACTCCTTTTTTTTCTGCATAAAAATGATGGAGAGTATGTTAACTTTTTGCCGCCACTGTATTTGCCTGCAGGTCTAATGTTAATAAATTTAATTAAATTACATTTTTTACCGTTATTTGCAGAAATCTAATAGAGAAACAACAAAAACACAAAAACTTCAAGAGTTGCCAACATCCAAGCCAAAAGCAACTCAACATGTTACTCAACTGATACAGCAACAGGCACCACTAAAGCGTTGAGTTTTAATTACAATTAACGGTAAGAGCAAGAGCAAACGAGAGCGTGACGTTTTCGTGTATAATGTATGTGTGTGTGTGTAAGTAAGTTTGGTTTTCATAAAGAGTTATTGAAAAGGAGGACCTATTAAGGCGATAATTTTTTGGTGGCTTTTTGGATAAACAAACAAACAAACCCAAGAACAATGAATGAAAGAAATGAGCAACAAATTAAACAGGAGGCCATAAAATGAAATTACTAAAGTAAGAGATAAAAATATGAAATATAAATTAATTTAAAATAAAAAACTAGAATAATTAAAATAAATTACAGAAATTAGGTTAAATAAATAAAATAAATAAAAATCTCCTAAAAATAAATTTTTGTAAAGCAAAGTCAGGTTTTTCATTAAGAATTGTTACTAAAATAATATTAAAATTTAGAAGTTGAATTTGGAAATATAAACTAAAAGTTAAATAGTGATTTAGAAATGTAATAATTTATTTTAATTTATTTATTTCATTGAAAATTTAACATAAGAAAACTAAAATTTAAAAAGAACTACTGTAAATATATTTTTTTAAAACAAAATTATTAAATTAAATTAAGATAATTTGTATAAAAAGAAAAAACCAAAACCAAATAACCAACTAATGAAAACAATTTTAAATTGTTTTTATTAAAAACCAAAAAAAATCTAATTTAAGAAATAAATTGTAATTGTATTTAAAAAAGAATATGAAATAAAATATTATAGAAAATAAAATTAAAGATAAATTTGAAACTAATTGATATTGATTTAAACAAAAACCTAAATTAAGTAATATGATATAAATTTTTATTATGAAACTGTAGTTAAAACAAGGAAAAGAAATCCAATATTTTTCTGTTTTGTAAATAAATTAAAAGCCATACACAATGTACGAGAAGTATAATTAAGGATTTAAATACATACATATTTCCATGGAGTCTATTTATTTAAACAAAAATTTTTTTTTCTACGTCCAAGAAAGAACAAAATTTGAGTCTATAAATTGTTAATTGAAGCACAAAATAAAAACAACAACAACAAATTATGTATAAAAAAAAAATAAATTGTGTATTCGCAAAAAAGAAAAGGGGAAGTATTCTAAGCATTATAAATATAAATTAATATGAGATATTTATTAAAAACAAAAACAAAGTCCAAGGTGCTTAAATTATTAAATAAAATTAAATTAAATAAATAAATAATTTTAAATTAAATAAATATTTAAAAACAAAATATGAAAACAAATTTAGAAAAATATTAAAAAAAAAATTATTTACAAGAAATAATAGAATTTTTTAAAATAATTCCTTTAAGGATACCTTCTTCCTTTAAAAAAAAAATTTTTTTATGCAAAAAAATATTTTCCTAAAATTTTTACAACATATTCTTAGAAGAGGATATTATTTACAGTTTTCTACTACTACTATGTATTGGGAATTGCATGTGTAGAGAGAAGTACTACACATCTATTGTATTGCCCTCAACCTCTATGGGGAATTACTGGTAATAGATTTGTTTTTTGAAAAGAGTCAAGTTCGAGTGTTCAAATCTCTAATATCTTGAAAAAGAAAATCTCAAAAACGAATATTTCTATAGGAGACCACCTCTCCGCATACTATGAGCAAAGCTTTGGGAGTAAACGAATATTTCTATAGGAGACCACCTCTCCGCATACTTTGGGAGTAAATGCCATGAAAAAAATTCTCAAATCTGTTGTTCGAAATCGAACATTCGAATTTTCGAATGTTTTGCCACTAATGGGTGAAAATGGAAAATTAATACTGGGGGTGTAAGAAACCAGACTGTAATCCTATAATTGGTCAATAATGTATGTATGTATATAAAGTGAGCGCCATAAGTGAGTCAATACCCACTATAATTTTAAATTTTCTATTATGTTCTTAAGTATATAAAAAGTTCCTTTATCATGAATTGTTGTTTTTGTTTTAACATTTTATAAGTAATAAATAAAAAAAAAAAAAAATTTTATTTTTGAAAATTTATTCGACTATTCTCATTTACTTTTCTCGCCATCCTAACAAAATTAATTATTTCAGTGGTGTTTACTCACTTTTAGCGCTCACTGTATGTATGTACATCAAAGAAATTTTGCGTTTATGTCGGTCTAAGACTACGGATTTAATATGGTTCCAAGTTCTAAGAGTTTGATCACAGCCTTTTCTGACGTAGCAATTCCAAGTGTTACGTTGTTTTGCTTGGCGACACTGTCCTTCTGTGTTCCGCTTAAATGCTACTCTAGCAATTTGAATTGATGGACGTTCACATCCAATTCCATTTTCGCCTACCAATCACCAATTCGACTGAAAAGTAATTTGTTTATTATCAAAGGGATTAGTTAGTTTTCCATTTCTGCTAATGGAAATTTAATTTTAAAATAAATTTCCTTAAAGGGGCACGATGTTCAGCTGTGAAGAAAGGGGCAGTCGTTCACCCATACATTATGACACCAAATTGGTGTATTACCAGCAGGAATTGGAAAAAGTCGTAAAACAATTATTTGACTTGCCTAAATTTGGAAAAAAAATACTCTTGATGGTCAGAACTGATAAAATAGCCATCAACCACAAACTATAACACTTGAGATGTTTCTTCGATTTTTGCCCTTGTAATAAAGCAAGAGCAAACTGCAATAAGGATTCTTTTTCTTAATTTTTACACTTCAGTGCTATAATAAGTTATCCTAGCCTGATCATGTACTTTTTTTCACCCAAGTACATAAAGAAAAAAAAAGAGACGTCATAACCTTGCCTGAAATGGACTCTCTACTCTGACAATCGATTTGACGATTTTAACTGGCCTTTTGTCTCAGAATGTAAAGTGGTAGGCCATCTCCAATTCGTAATTATAAATTGACATCAAAACTCAGCTTTATTCTAGAGAAAAATAAAATTCGGAAGTAATAAAACAAAATGGACCGTGAGAGTTTGAATTCAGTATAGATAGAGCTCAAAGGAGGCTGACTTGGATAGAAAAACAAAACAAAGTTTTTATCAAAAAGTTAGTGTAATTATTAAAATATTTTAAGAAGGTATCCTAAGATTATTTTTTTATTTTTCTTCTAAAATTACTTTTCTTGGCCTTATTTTTTTTCAAATTTCTTTTTTTTTAATTTTTTTATAATTTTTTTGAAGTTCCTAAATTTTTTTAATTATTTTTTATTTCAATTTTTTTTTATTTTTTAAAATTTTTTTTAATTTCTTTTAATTTTTTATTAATATTTTTTTATAATTTTTTTGGAGTTTCTTAAATTTTTTTAATTACATTTTTCTTTCAATTTTTTTCAATTTTTTAAAAAAATTTTTTTTAATTATTTTTTTAATTTCTTTTAATATTTTTTATGAAAGTAATTTAATTTTTTAAATTGAAAAGAAAAAATTTTTTTCTTTATTTGATTTTTAACTGGCATCAATCTATTTCGCAAATAATTGCTGTTGTATTTAATAAAAAGCCGCTTAATAAATTACGTTTTAGATTATAAGCCTGAATTTGATCTTTATAAGAGCCCCAAAAGATGCAAATTCAAAAGTAATAAATTAATTAATTAAATTAAATTATTAATTAATTAAAATAAAACAAAATAACAGCAATTATTTGGACAGGTGCGAAATAAAGAAAGCCTTTAATTTAATTTAATAATATTTTAATAAAGAACACGAAAAATACGTTAAACCTGTCCTTAAAAAACCAAAAATACTAAGCTTAGAATACTTTCCTAAATAAGAACCTAAAAATAATTAAAAACTTAAACTTAAAATTTTAATTAAATTAAATCAAAATAATTTATAAATTAAAAATAATAATAAGTAAACAAAAAACTACGACCAACTAAACTGGGGTATATATCCCTGGATTGTTAATTTTTTGCAATGAGTAACATTTTCCTAACAATGTAAGTGCAAATGTGTATGTGTGTACGTGTGTAAGTAAGAAGGAGAGTGTATTTTATGCACATCGTTAACAAACTCAACAATGAATGTGATTGCTTCTCTTACACATACTTACACACGCTTACACAACATAACATAACTGTAAATAGCAAAATCCATTTAAATGGTATTCAAATTGTTTTTATTTTCAAAAAAAAAAAAAGAAAATATGCTTTCCCTCTGCCCTTGTATTATATGTATATTTTGAAGCTTATGTTCTGTTTTAAGAGAGTGTTAAAAAATCTAGAAAAAATAATTAAAAAATAATCTGTTTTTTATAAATTTTAATACATACAAAAATAACAGAAAAAAATACAATTTCTGAGAGCAAAGAGTGAGGGACAAGAGATTAAGAGGCGAAGAAAGGAAATAAATTTACATTTTGAAAAAAAAAAATACAACAAAAGAGAGCGAGAGAGAGAAAATGCATTAAAATGTTGAAACAAAAGGCATATGGAATATATGCAGCTGCAACAACAACAACAACAACTGTAATTTAATGTAAAATTCATGTTTAAATGTAAAATAATAGTTTGAGAACAAAAACAAATAAAAATCCCCTAAAAGGCCACTATAAATAAAAAACTTAAAAAGAACAAAAACAAAAACAAACTGAAAACTGTATCAAAAATGGCAACAAATTTAAACAGTAATTGTTATAAAACAAAAGAAAAAGAGAGAAAAAATATAATAAAATAAAATAAAGTAGAATAGAATAAAAATATTTCAAATAAAAACAGAAACAAAAACTAACAAAAAAAATTGTAATAAATTAATTACAAAATAGAAGAGAGAATAATAAAATGAACTGTTTTTAAATAAGATTTTGAAATTGAATTAAAAAAAAAAAACAAATTATAAAAAACATAAAAAAACTAATTTAAATAAAATGCAACAACTAATTAAAATCAATGTAAACTTTAAAATAAAAATTAAAACTGAAATAATATTTAAAATAAAAAAAACAAAAACAAAAAAGAAACTAATACATGGCTTTTTTATTACAACACAACAACACTTTAATCTGAAAAGATTAAAAAAGGAGCAGCACGAAAAGGCAGATGGAATTATATTATTATCTGTTATTCTAAATTATTACCATAGTCAATGGATAGTCTTTACTTATGTTATTCAATTGTATTAAAAATTAGAAAAATTTGTTACAGAAATGGGTACATCCTTTTGCAGGAAGCATATTGTTCTACATACGATTACGGATGAAATTGTCTATGAAAGTCACAAAATATTCCGGAAAACCTAACCATATAAAGGGTCCGCCTAATAACATTTTTTTTTAAATGCTTTAAAAAAACTACTGAATATTTTCTCAAATTTCTTTTTTTATTTGAAAGTATGTACAATCCTTCTGGTTAATAATGTAAAATAATTTCATTCAAATGGCTGCCTCGGCTGGCCATGCAGTAGCCTACACGATCGGTCCAATTTTTAAGCACATTATCAATGGCTTCACGAATATTGTCCTTTAAAGGGTCAATTGTCTCTGGCTTGTCGGCATAACACTTATCTTTGACGGCACCACACAAATAATAGTCCAACGGTGTCAAATCGCAGCTCCGAGGTGGCCAAACGACATCAGCTCTGTGGCTGATAATGCGATCTTCAAAAACAGGACGCTAAACATCGAGTTTAGCTTCGGCTGTGTGGCACGTAGCGCCGTCCTGTTGAAACCAAAAATTGCCAATATCCTCCTCTTCAATTTTTGTGAACAAAAATTCGTTCAACATGGCCCGATAACGATCGCCATTGATCGAAGAAAAATGGTCCAATTTGCCTCTGGACCAAAATTCGCACCAAACAGTGACTCGTTTTGGGTGCGTCGGCTTTTCAATGTATGCATGCGGGTTTTCCCCAAAACCCGGTATGCTTGTTCACATACCCGCCACGATAAAAATGAGCTTCAAGATGAAAAGATGATTTTTTTTTTGCCAAAATCGGCATCTTCTGTAAGTCGATCGCAGGCCCACTTAGCGAAGCGAAAATGCATTGGATGGTTAATTGGCTTCAACTCCTGAACCAATTGGACTTTGTATGGTGTCATACCAAGGTCTTTATGCAAAATTCGTCTCAATGATGTCTCCGAAATGTTCAATTGTTGAGAACGACGGTGGATTGATGTTGATGGCGCTTCACGCACTTTCTGCCACAGCAGCAATATTCTCGGGTGTACGCACTGTTTTTGGCTTTTCACGCTTTGGTTTATCGATGAGGATGCCAGTTTCTTTCACTTTCTTCACAAGATAACGAACATACGGAGCTGACGGTGCTTCTCTTCTTCCAAAATCCGTACGCAATTTTCGCACACATTCTGCAACATTACCATGATTTTCAAACTAATGTCGCTATATTTCCCAGCGTTGTTCAAGTGTATACACAACCATATTCGTTCAGCGGAAGGATAAAACTAATCAGTTGAAATAAAAACGTTAGATGGCGGACCCTTTGGAAAGCAGACCCCCTTATTGCCATATACCGTTACGTATGTATATAGAACAAACACTGAATTTTCATTCTAGAAATATGAAAAAGACAACAAAACAGATCAAATTACAATAAAAAAAAACTATATAGGAAGACCACGAAAGACAAAAAAGTAGTTCTAGAAGTTACCAAAACGAAATTAAATTCAATTTCAAGTTAGCCATTTAGTGGTTTTAAAACTAACTGGATATTCCATAATGGATGTTTTGGAATTATAGCTCATTATGGCACATTTTACATTCTGATTTGCACTTGCACAAGTCAATCTAATGGAAGGAGATGTAAGTTACGTATCAGATTGTGGATTGTGACGTTGTGAACTCGAAGACTTGGTAGTCGCCGTAGTCTAGTAGGTAGTTCGCTTATTAGGCGTACAGCCCAGGTTCGAGCCCCAGGTCAGACATCAAAACTATTTTTTGGCGACTTCCTCTCAGCAGATTTCTGGCAAAAACTCTGAGAGTAAATAGACCTGCCATGAAAAAGTTTATCAAAATCTGTCGTTCGGGGTCGACGTTAAACTATACGTCCCGCCACTCAAGTATAAAATTAAGACACACAACATGAGTGATGTGAGAAACTAGGCCGTAATCCTGGCTGAAGGCTTGTAATGACCAATTACGTATGTATGTACATATGGACTCAAAGAATGCAAATCGCTTCAAATCCAAAATGCTGATTTTGTGATGAGGGAAACGAATTACTAGACTACATACCAAGAACATATGCGGCGTTAATGCCTGTCAGAAAGGATGACCTGAGTGCTTATCAAGTATAGATTGAAAATGAATCCTACTGACATCGAACAGTATCTTGAGATTCGTTAGGGCAACTGGGTTAGAAGAGAAATTATAGGAAACCTTATATATAGAACGGAAGCAATATAATAGATTTTCTAGAATCTCTATACAATAAGAAAGCAATCATCCTTTAAGCCGAAGCTTATCTTCTCACTTAATTAATTGGTCATTAAAACTCTTTAGTCAGGATTGCCACCTAGTTTCTCATCCATGTTCTGTGTGTTAATTTTATTCATGAGTGACGGAACCTACAGCTGAAAGTTGACTACGAACGACAGATTTTTGAGAAACTTTTCATTTACCATCTGAATTTTTGCCAGAAGGCTTTTCTTTTGTTGAGGAGGCAAGTGAGTAAGTGAAGTTCAGTCAATCTTGTGTGAAGACGCTGTGCCTTTGAAGAGAGTAATCGTGGTTTGAAGATCTCCGTTACAAAGATCTGTCGAATAATTGTCTAGTAATTGTTATTGTTTATCCAAAGGGTATAAACAGAGGAATAACAAAGAAAAGCAATTGTTGTTGTTTACATCAAGTTGTGAACAGTAGCACACAGAATTGTGCAAATAATAAAGAACTTTAAAGAAGGAAGAAATATTTTTTAATATTTCGTTTTGTTCGAATTATCGAAACTAGCATTGTAATAAAATTTGTATTCAATCCAACTAGTGATCAAACAAAATTTCATTTCTAATTAGCTGACTGCAGCTGCCTGTATGTATGTATTTATGCATTTGCTTATCTACCTACACTCTACAAATTCTATACTCCGTATGAGTACTCAAAGGACTCCTCTTTCTCTTTGTAATTTGCATTGGAACGTAATTTTTATCACGTACTTAAATGAGTGAACAACTCATAAACAAAGTTAAGGGGGTTAAAGGACCTTTTTTACGTTTTTGTTGTTGTTTTTTTTTGTGGTAATAAAAACCATAAAAACTATTTGTTTAATACTCATGACGCCAGATTGTTTAACATAGAAAAACAAATTTTCCTTTTTTTTGGGTTCGTCCATTCGTTTATCTCTTGTTTGTGTTGTTTTTGCTTTTTCATTTTATTACAGTTACTCTGTAATCAAATTACAACATAAAGTACAACAGCAAAGGTGTGAGTCTTTGTCTAAATTTGGTTACAGGCAATATGTAGTTATTGGTTGGGCTATGGACTTATCAAGCCACTTATTTTGAACTGAAATGTGAGTTAGTAGAACGGAAACGGAAAAATGATAATAATAACAACAACATTTAGCACTAAATAAAATGGTAATGAGAGTAGAAAAGGACAAACAACACCTGTTGGTTGGTTGTCTGTCTGTCTGTCTAAAGGATTTTAAAAGAATTTCTTTTTTGCGACAAAAAGAAGGGATGGATATCCGCAATAAAAACAAACAAATAAATGGTATCAACAAGTAAACATAGTGGTTAACTGTGGTCAAGAGGACACTTTAAATGATACTCTACGATTCAACATTAAAATGTGGAATAGTTTTTAAGTGTCTAGTAAAAAATAAAAACTTAAACTATGTATTCAACTTAATAGCATTGACGATATGATATTCATCTGGACGAGGAAGTTTAATAATCTTCTTAATAACCAGTACAACTTTTCGTCTAATCTAAGGGGATTATCACATAATTGCTCATACATACATACACTGCTGTTCAAAAAAATAGATTCACCTGCTCTCCGAAAAGTTTACAAGAGATCTCTTATGCAATGGAGTATATGTAAAAAAGTAACTGCACTTTGTTTACTGGCCTCTTACGAATATAATTCCGATACATTTCAAAAATTTGAAGCGTGACTCTTCTTTAATTAATTGCAAGATGTTGATAATGGTGAATCTATTTTATTGAACAGCAGTGTACATAATTGGCCATTACAACCCTTCAAGTCAGGATTACGGCCTAGCTTCTCACACCACTCATGTTGTGTGCGTTAATTTTATACGTGAACCCGGGCTTTACGTCTAAATAAGCGAACACACTACCTACTAGACACATTAATCGTTAATTTTCTAGTTCTTTTCCATTGAGTGACTTGAAATTCCAATTCTTCTTGCAAATACTAATCTTACTAACTTCCAAAAGTAAGTCTTGTAAGACACTCACTCATTTTTATGCGCTGCACCATGTGCAAAATGTACTGCTGCAACACAGTGTTACACTTATGATTTCGTTAAACAGGAGTTTTAGCATTGCCAGGAGATTAGTTTGTTTGCACATGATGCTAGACTAAGACTGCCAGTTATACTACCAGTGTAGGCATGCAAATGCTAGGTGCTCGTCAGGCATCTGAGTTTGTTGGCACAGCTACTAACCTGAAGAAAACTCGCTTGGAATAGCTGTTAGTTTATGAGAGCTATTTAATTACTTTCCTACTCCTCATATTTTTCGTGATTTGGTGATTAAAATGCAAGCTGCACTAAACTCTGGGTAAAGTCAATACATCTACATACATACATAATTGGCCATTACAACCCTTCAGTCAGGATTACGGCCTAGCTTCTCAACACCACTCGTATTGTGTGCGTTAATTTTATACATGAGTAGCGGGACCTACAGTTTAAAGTCGACTCCGAACGACAGATTTTTTGAGAAGCTTTTCATGGCAATTTTTACTCTCAAAGTTTTTGCCAGAAATCTGCTGAGAGGAAGTCGCCGAAGAAATATTTTCATATTTTCGTTTTGATGTCTGACCTGGGATTCGAACTCGGGCCTTTTTGTCTAATAAGCCAACACACTACCTACTAGACCACGGCGACAAAAACAGATATTTCGAGTTAATGGGAGTGTCAGAGTCTATAAAATATTTTTGCCTTAAATTCTCGGGAAAACAGCAAAAGTTTACATAGATAAAGTGGCGGACTTTCTCATTGTAATACCACAATCTGATATCCAAACCGTGATCAAACAGTTTCTTAGGGAACCATGCCGAATCCATATAATCGCACTCTTATGGAAATCTTCAATTTATAGAGTTCATTCAAAGATGATAAGAAGTAAATCAGCATACATACCAATTGGGCACCGAAATAGTGGCCATTTATCAGTCACACACAAACAACTTAAAAGCGTGAAAAAATCGATAAACGCCCTAACGGAACATAGTGGCTATATAAGTTATCAACATAGTCTCGAACAAGACACCTCAAGGAGATCCCACGATGCTTAAATACGAAACTGTTGGAAATATTGGCTTCACCGACTAACGAAGGAAAATTCATGGTCGGCCAGATTCTGACGGTAGACAGTGCCAATATAAGTGATGATAGTATTCGATATGTAGTCGTCGTAATCTAGAAGGTAGTGTGTTCGCTTATTAGACGCAAAACCCGGGTTCGAGCCGCAGGTCAGACATCAAAAACGAAATATGAAAAAATATTTCTGACAAAAACTCGAAGAGTGAATAAAATTGACATGAAAAAGTTTCTCAAAAATCTGTCGTTCGGAGTCGAAGTTAAACTGTATGTCCCGCCACTCATGCATAAAATTAACACACAAAGCATGAGTGGTGTGAGAGATGAGTAGATCGTAATCCTGACTGAATGGTTTTAATGGTCAATTATGTATGTATGTATGTAATATTGGAGTAGAACTGCGACAGGATCACGAGAAAAGTTAACAAAGCATTGAGAATCGTGGAAGACATCGGCAAAATCATTATAGAAACACAAAACTTGTAAAAAAAAAAATGGTGACCAAATAAAGAGCAGCCAGACTGACCATACCACCACAATATGACACTGTATGACAGTTCTGCCGAGTTTGCTGATATTGATGGGCATGGTTTTAGACGGTAAAAATGCAACATAACCTTAGACAGGAGTTCCTAGAACAGAAAACTGAGGAGCCCATTTAATAATAACAGATAATGCATTGTCCTTGTCGATTTCATAACACAAGATCTTGTTGAGGTTACTTTTCCATTTTGTTTAATCAAGCCCTATGGTATCTGGTTTTTGTCCGCACTTTCAGTATCTTTAACATTAATTCAGTCTTGGACCGTCATGTACAACTATGTTGTCTTGAAGACTCGAAATCTAAACTCACTTAGCCGGTGAGAATTGATGCCTTCAGTGAAATGCTTAAATGCCTTAAATTGTAAAACATTTCATTTCACATGATGATATCCTTTTGCCTCGGCTGACATTGTGATACATAGCATAGTTAAAAGACTTGGTAGTTTTCATGCTCTCTCTCTACTATCACTGCATTGTACAAAAGCAACAAATTATTATTTACAAAGTGAGAGGTACGTATCTACACACAAAGAATGAGAAAAGTTAGCAAAGGAGAGATTTAAAATAATTGGATTTAAGCCCGTTCTAATCATGCAATACCAATGAATTTCTATTATTTTCTATGCCATGCCATAAAATAGCAAAAGTAACGCCCCAGAGATAAACGACGTCATTGACCACAACAATACAAAAGTATAACTCCTGACAACTGAACTCCAATCCTTCTTCGAACGCGGTAAAGGCCAAAAACTAATTTACACATCAGCTAGCAGCGTTTAAATTGGCAATAATAAACGGCATTTACTTGTATTTTTTTTCTTCTGTTTTGTTTTGTTTTTTTTTTACCAGTCTTGTTTGTTTTGTTGTTCATTTATGGTTCACATACGAAAATATGTCTTCATTAGCGAGACCGAAAGCTGGAGAGAGATTGACCAACCGACTGGCCAACACCATTTATAACTTTGTGGTAATGTTAGGAAAACAATGAAATAAAATTCAGGCTTATTTCTCTTCTATAATCAGTTCGTTTTTAAACGAGGGTTGTATGAGAAGTTTTGAAAACAAGCTATGTAATTCACACACATCGAGAGCGAGGCGAAATGGAGCGCTGTGAGAAAATACGTTGAACGTGTACTCCGCAGGAAGAAGGTCGATCTTGACACAGTACGACAAAATGATACACGAGAAGGCGAGCCAATAGCTTGAAGCTGGCTTCGAATATGGCGTACCCAGACGTGGGAGAGTAGATAATGGTCCTTCTGGGCCCTTCCCTAAGTAATGCAGATAGCCGTCCCGGGAAGAGAGTATCCCCAGAAGAGGAGGAGGGATTGTTTTAGCGGAGGCACCACTCGACGCAGTTGACGACGGTCACTGTAAGTGCGAAAGCATTTTGAACCCTACCTCACACGCAAAACAAAAAAATCAATCTATGTAAGTAGGGAGCGCAGAACCTTAAACTGATCACATGGGTTCAGAGAGAGAGGCAGAGACCAATCTTAGATTAGATTGTCCTTTCCTCACAACCCTCGCATATGCGAATTGTAAATGATTTTGGTGGATCAGATTTATACAAATATTGGCTAGAAGACAACAGACAAGACCATATAATATGAAAAACAACAACAACAACAATAGTAACAACAAAAATACAAAAATAATAAGTACAACAACCAGGTCGTAATTTCAAATTTAATACAAATATTTACGCGCACTTACACACAGACACACACACACCACAGGCCGCTCACTTACTTCAAAACGCATTACACTTGTACTCCTCACGGCGTTCAACACTTTTCTTTTCTTTTCTATTTTTTAATAAGCAGGGCAGCATTGGCGGCGTCAACACCTACGATTGTATGGCGCAGTTTTGGTACATATTTTGTTAAAATTTATGGCCGATTATGTTGAACAAAAACATCCATTGAAATTGTGTTACAATCTCAAACGCATCTTCAGTTTCCGTTTCTCATTTGAACGGTAGAGACAACAACAGGTTGTTTTCCCGAAGAAAAAAATTCATTCGAAGGAAAGGAAAAATTTTTAAAATCGGTTTTGAAAATTTGAAAAATCTGAAATGAAAATTCCCGTGTATCGTTGTTGGTATTTTAAAGGAATTTTGGCAATATTAATCGGCAATTTTATGCTCAACGATTTTAAAGTGGACGCTATACACACGGAAGAGGGTTTGGAATTATTATTTAGACAAAGGTAGGCGACATGGTTCAAAAGCAGAATTCAAAAAATATTGTAATAAAGTGAACGAAAATATTATTTAAAGGAGTCCAAAGTTATCCTGAGTGCAGTGAAACCAAATGAAATTCATATTTATGGAATGAAGGAATAGTTTCCGAGAAGGATCAGCAATTCTCAAGTGGTCTTAATCAGCTGTTTGTGGAAGATTGCATCTTTAAAACAGTCAAATGGCACATAGGGGCTTCGACACTTAATAGCGTCTGCCAAATATGTTGTAATTTATTCAGTCAGTTCTGTATCAAGTGGCCAATGATGATCATAGACAATGACATGTGTTCCCTGAATGGGCTCTGAGGCAGTAGGGCACTGATCCTAATTTTTTTCGAAAAATCATCACCAGCAGTAAGAGACATTTTTGAGTGAAAGAGTACGCGAGCAAACGAAATTGTTGAGTTTGGGACAATACCAACTCATATGAGATCCAAGACCGTTTAAAGCATCCCGAAAAGTTGCTGTTTTGTGTATGTGTTTTAGGGCTGCCCGTCAGCAGCGAGCACTATAGGTCGACGATTACCAACGTGGTTTGGTTTGAATTGAATGATCTGGACACCAACGACAATACGATTCCACTGGAATGGCAATACGTGTAGTCGCCGTAGTCTAGTACGTAGTGTGTTCGTTTATTAGACGTAAAAGCCCGGGTTCCAGCCCCAGGCCAGACATCAAAAACGAAATATGAAAGAAAAAAAATATTTCTTCGGCGACTTCCTCTCAGCAGATTTCTGGCAAAAACTCTGAGAGTAAATAAACCTGTCATGAAAAAGTTTCTCAAAAAATCTGTCGTTCGGAGTCGACGTTAAACTGTAGGTTCCGCCACTCAAGTATAAAATTAACACACACAACATGAGTGGTCTTGAGAAGCTAGTCCGTAATCCTGACTGAAGGGTTGCAATGGCCAATTATGTATGTATGTATGTATGTATGGCGATACGTACCACTTAACTCATGCCATTTTAGATATTCTTCACGAGCGATTTAAGAACATGGTCACCTCACGTCAGGGCGATGTAAACTGGCAAACAGAACTGTGCGCTTTAACCACATTAGACCTTTGCTTGTTCGGGGTTTTCTTTCGAACATAAAAAAACTGTGCACATTCAATGCATAGTATGGCTCAAGAGGTGACACTTTCAGCTTGTCTTACTTAACTTTTAATGTTAATATAATCTCCTCTGAGACGTCAGAGATTAAAAGGCATTTTGGATGGATTATTGGTAAGAGATTAAAGCCGCCGCCGTAGTATAGTGCGTTGACTTATTAGACAAGAAGAAGTGGTTCACAACCCCACCCCAGATATCTCAAAAAAAAACGAAAAACGGCGACTTCCTCTCAACAGATTTCTGACAAAATTGCCATGAAAAGTTTCTTAAAAACTCTGTCGTTCGGAGTCGACCTTAAACTGTAAGCCACGCCACTAATGTATAAAATTAACACACACACTACATAAGTGGTAGAAGAAATTAAACAGTAATCCTGACTGAACGGTTGTAGTGACCAATTATATATATGTATGTACGCAGCCTGATGTTGCTCTTCTGATGTACAATTCTTCCAAAGAACAGCAACATCTGGTAGCGTATATTATTTTTTCTTCTTCATTTTATAATACGAAAACCATAGTGAAGAAAATTTGTTCGACTATTCGAAGATTTAAGTCTAGATAACATACATACATAATTGGCCATTACAACCCTTCAGTCAAGATTACGGCCTAGCTGCTCACACCACTCATGTCGTGTGTCTTAATTTTATACTTGAGTGGCGGGACCTACAATTTAATGTCGACTCCAAACGACAGATTTTGAAAAACTTTTTCATGGTAGGCGTGGCATGGCGATTAAAGAAGTTCATATCGGGCTCTTCAGATTTGCTAGCAACCGTTGCCAAAGTTTTGTTACACTGACTGTATCATTTATCAATTCATCCTACAAATAATTTGGGTGCACGACTACAGCGAAGTTAGTGGCGAACCCCTCAACAGATAACATTTTTAAGTGTTCTTAAAACAAACACCGGCTTATGTATTGTTTCACAATAGTGGAACCTTAAAGATAATTCCTGGTATAAGAACACATGACTCGTACTATTATTGCATTCATAAATTGGAATTCTGCTCCTAATTGTTTTCCTAAATATTCACGCTCATAGTACGCATTTGATTCATCATTCAGTTGATAAACGAAACTTTTCTATATTTATAGGACCAATTCAGATTGGGAGGATGTCTGGCACAGTGAGACTCATTCACGATGCAGAG
Source organism: Sarcophaga rosellei (assembly GCA_930367235.1). NCBI lineage: Eukaryota > Metazoa > Arthropoda > Insecta > Diptera > Sarcophagidae > Sarcophaga > Sarcophaga rosellei. The sequence goes on from OV884018.1 coordinate 67,886,540, forward strand.
ATAAATTAGTGCGCCAGCTATATTGGGCCTGTGAAAAGGATATTTATCGCTTAACACGACGCAATCGTAAACGTACCGATGAATCGATTAATAAACGTAACAAACGTAATGAAATTTTATAAAATATTGAAAAGAAAATCTAAAAATGAATTGTACTTACAGCACATTCATTTCTGCCCATGTGGATTAATGCCGGCTTAGCTCAAACATTGTTAAGGACACGTCGCTCCAGTGGTCATTCGATTACAACAGAATGTTGCACTAAAGCTGGCTGTACTTGGGAAGAGTATGCAGAGTATTGTCCTTCGAATAAAAGACGTAATCATTACTAGAATAGTTGAATTGTAAAGAAGACCAATAGGTGGTGCGGGAGTTAGTAACAGAAGTGACCTGGTGAATAGAATTAAAGAATTAATAAAGAGCGTGTCCAATTTATTTAATCATTTTTGTTTTTTTTTTTTTTTGAAATTCATAAATATTTACTTATTATGTATGTATGTACGTAAGATATATATAAATTTGTAATCAGTTGCTAAATGTTGAAATCATAATAAAAAAACACAATAAATTTTAAAGGCAGAGAATATGAGAGAAGAGAATAAGAGATGAAACAAAAATATGTACTGATGTTTGGTTTGTAATTCTTTAAAACTTAAATTAAAAATTGATGGGCATTACATCGGATGCAGGGCTCATTGCTTAGCTTCCATAATGCCAACTAGGACTTTACACTGCCGGCGTAGTGGCGGAATATCTGCTGTTAGAGTCTTAAGTTGAGAGGAAAACGCTAAAAACTCAAGTATGTAGGCTGGTAAACTCCTTAGAGTCCATTATAATGAATGGCAATCGTCATAAAGTTGAGGGACGCAAATTATACTTGTGGGAAGGCAACGAAAGTTTCAAATACATTGCCAGCAAATGTTGGAGGGGAGCCCAAGCATAATAAAAATGTACCTGTATGGTTCACCAAGCTTGGGAAGGAATCCTAAAAATGACACCCAAGAGAAGAAGATTTGACCTGATTAGAAGTATCTAGTGTGCGAAGCACCATATCTTTATAAGCGCCTGGTGTTGCCGCAGAAGTATTATGCGCCAAGGAAACTGACTAAGTTATACTATTTAGTGAAACTAGTAACGGAGCTTAAATAAAATATGGAGGTCAACTATAACCTAGCCTAGCTATAGACATGGTATATTACATACATACATAATTGGCCATTACAACTCTTCAGTCAGGATTACGGCCTAGCTTCTCACACCACTCATGTTGTGTGCCTTAATTTTATACATGAGTGGCGGGACCTACAGTTTAACGTCGACTCCGAACGACAGATTTTTTGAGAAACTTTTTCATGGCAGGTTTATTTACTCGCAGATTTTTTGCCAGAAATCTGCTGAGATGAAGTCGCCGAAGAAATATTTTTTTTTTTTTCATATTTCGTTTTGATGTCTGGCCTGGGGCTGGAACCCGGGCTTTACGTCTAATAAGCGAATACACCTACTAGACTACGGCGACTTCAAGACAGGATATATTGGTTACAGATATTCCACATATCGCACCTCAATAAGATGCCGGTAATGCCTATATGAAGTCGCCATAGTCTAGTAAGTAGTGAATTGGAATATTCGACGAAAGGTCATGATTCAACCACAGGCTCAGAAATCTGATACAAAGTTTCTGAAATCTATCGTTCGGAGTCGAAATTAAACGGTACGCTATTCTTTGGCCACACACATACAACATGAGTGGTGTGAAAAGCTAAGTCGTAATACTGACTGAAGGGTTGTATTGACTAGTTATGTAAGTATGTAATTCAATATGATTTCTGTCCGAGAAGAACTTAAGCGCTGCGGAGAAGATTATTGTGAATCACTGTGAGTAGCAGAGGAATTCCTCAAGGCAATTATGCTATCACAGACCATGTAAGCAAGGACGAACAAGCAGCTGCTACCGTATGATAGTTATGTGTGGTTCTGACTACAGAGATTTTAGTCTATGAAAAATCCTCACACCTAATCCGTACATGGTCCCTATAGTAGTTTTCCGCTATCAATACAAAAGTGGAGCTTATGCACTTTGCCTCCAAGACAAGTATTTTTATATTTATTGAGTACAAAAATTAATCATTTCAAGATTTCTCTCTCTTTTTTAACTTCTCTTTTAAGAATAATGAGAGATAACTTACCATATGCACTGATAAGAAGCATTTATTTTTCTGAAGACAATTAATTATGCTGGGTAAAGAGTCCAAAAAAGCTGGCTAATCTTTCAGTTGAGTTTAAAACGTCGCGAAGCGTTGATGGACTGAAAAGAAAAAGCAAAATGAAATTATATTAAATGAAGGCAAAGTGATATATTTAAAATAAAAAAAAGTAATAAAAAATATGTTGAAATATTCAACAACAATTATTATAATACTACTGGTTATCCTATACAAAAGTATAAAAGGATTTCCAGTAGGACCAAGGGATGGCATTGAAATACCGCCACCGGAAGTGGTAAGATTCCATTGAAAAGAAAATGTAAGTTTTTTAATGTAACTTTAAATTTATTGTACTTTTCTAGCTTAAGTTCATGAGACGTTTTGGTTATTTGGATCAAAATCCTGACGACTCAGAGGCTTTGTATCATGAAAGTGCCATAGTGGAAGCCATTAAAAACATACAAAAATATGGTGCCTTAAATCAAACTGGCAGATTAGATGCCATGACGCTTGATGTACGTTTTTAAATTTCTTTTCAAAAATACTAATTGAATGAGTAACGCCCGGCTTTTAAGAGATAAGAAATCATAGTGTCTTGTTTTATTTTTAAACCGCATCAATATGTTTTTTTTCTTAAGTTTTAATAGCTAGAATGCGTGTTTGTGGGACAGATAAAGCCGTGTGTTATTTTTGTTTTTTTACAATATTTCTACATTGTTTATATTCAATGAACTTGAATTTGTTTATAGTAAATGTTGTTATTGTTTTCCATTTCACAATTGAAATTTATCAGCTGTTTACAAAGCCCCGCTGTGGTGTACCAGATATCGAAGGGAAACCATATTATCTAAGACAACAACCCACGACTACTGCAAAAGTAAACAGTCAGAAATTGCGAAAGAAACGCTTTATCTTTGGGGCAAAAACTTGGACCAAAAGGAATATCAAATATTTGTAAGTATTAAAATGAAAAAATAAAAGAACGATTAAATATTATCATTAGGTCAGAAGCAGGGTCCATCCTAAAGCACTTCTTATTTTTAAATTTAAAAAAAAAACGAGTGTGTGATATTGATGCCCTTATGTGTGGGATAAAACATCGTTCAAATGTTGGCCACGGCTTCTCTGGGTGTAATGTATTCGATATATCCATGTCTCTGGCACATAAATCAGGCTGAATTTAATCGATAGCATGAGTAATATTGGCTTTAAAGACTTCTGAAGTTTAAGGCTTATTTAGTTATACGACTGCGACTTAAGAAAACCCGACAAGAAGGAATATAACGTAATTAAATCTCACGATATCCGTGGCCACTTCACATCACTTTGATGATCTTACTTTCAAATCGCTCGCGCATCATACCTTTTAAATCACATGTCGCTGGTTTCCAGATCACGCAATTCAGACCAAAAAAGTTGGTAATCATCAATCTATAGTGCTTGACGTTTACAATGGTGGAATGGTCAACATCTTTCTCAAAAGAAAAATTGGCCGATAACGCCGCCAGTTGAAAATCCACACTAAACAGCGCCTTTTTCAGTATGCATTGGATGCTCTTGGAACCCAGGTGGCTCCAGAGCCCATTTAGCGAAGACACATCGTTGTCTGTGGTGGTTGTTATTGGATTGCTCAAAGGAATATGGACCGATAAGGCCGCCAGTCGAAAATCCACACTAAACAGTGCCTTTTTCAGCATGCATTGGATGCTTTTAGAACTCATATGGTTGTCAAAAGCTCCAGAGCCCATTTAGCGAAGACACATCGTTGTATGTGGTGTTTATATTGGATTGAGTTGAAATATCTCCATGAGACCCAAATATTTTTATACTCGAATCTGTTCTGACTTTATTACATTAATTAGCACCCGTCTTAATTAGCGCCCGTCTTGAAGCGTAACAGACAGCTGTCAGTTTTTACAAACCAGTGTACAAATAGATTTAATATAACAGAAAGATGGCTAGGATAGATAGGTGGATCGTATCAGAGTTTCTCATATTCTTGAATTTAATTCCACTATAAATTCTAATTCCTTTTATATCCTTCTCTATTTCATTTTAGAATAGGCAATTGGTCTTTGAAAATACCACGCGAGCAGGTTGAACGAGATATTGCACGAGCTTTCCATGTTTGGTCTCAGTATAGCAATTTAAAATTTAATCGTGTTGACGACACCTCAGCCGATATCATAGTGGGTTTTGGAGCACAATATCATGGCGATAAGTATGAAAAACAATTTAATTCAATTCTTAAAAATTAAATCAAAAAAAATTCTACTCTACTACAGTTATCCCTTTGACGGTGCGGGTAATATCTTGGCACATGCCTTTTATCCCTATGAAATGGGTTCTTGGGGTGGTGATGTACACTTTGATGAGGATGAGAATTGGAAAGAGAATTCAACGGATTTAACTAAAGGCGTAGATTTCTATACGGTGGCTCTGCACGAATTGGGCCATAGTTTGGGTTTGGCTCATTCGCCTGTTTATAGTTCCGTAATGTTTCCGTATTATAAGGGGCCCGAACATAATGTCTTGGATTATGATGATACATTGGCCATGTACAATGCCTACTGTAGGTAAATTTCGTAAAATTTAAAGAATACATAAAGAAAATAATTTAAAATCATTACATGCTACAGTAAATAAAAAACTTGATGATGATGTTGAAGAGGAACAAAGCCATGATGATTATGAATCCATGGAATTGAGTACAGAGCAAGAAGAGACTACAGAGATTAATAACAGCGCTAATCCTAATCCTAGGGACCATATTAAAAAAGAAAAGGTATTAAGAAAATATTTTCAGCGCCTTAATTCCAGATTAAAATCCATTTTTTAGTTTCCCGAATACACTACCTCTTCAGTAGAGCACGAAGATGTACAGCGTTCATATCTCTCTCCCATACCCAATATATGTGAGGGTAAATTTGATGCTGTATGCTATTTCAATAATTCTATGCACATATTCAAAGGTGAATATGTTTGGCAATTATCGCGCAACTATCGAGTAGTCTTGGGTTATCCTCGGAAATTAACAGATATTTTCCAAGAACTTTTGTCTCGCAATGTTAATCACGTGGATGCTTGCTATGAACGTTATGATAAAACTTTACTATTATTTTCCGGTAATTTTCTAAAAGAATGCTAAGAGTTTTCGGCTGTTTTATATGTTTAAATATTTTTTAGGTTCGAATATTTGGTTTTATAAGGACAATAAATTATTGGAAAATAGTTCGATAACACTGCAGGAATTCTTAGGCAATACAATGGATAGGAAAAGGGTAAATGCAGCACTATTATGGCGTAAGTATTAATTTTTAAGTTCTTAATTTCATTCATTACTTGTATAACATAATGCCATATCATTTCGTATCTGCTATCGGGAACAATTAACTTCGATTTTGAGTGATCGATATTCGAAAATTTCAAATCTATCATTAGTTACAATACATATAATACGGCATGCCATTGCATGCACACAAAAGGGTTAATAAATATCTTTGCATTTTAAATGCGATATATGGAATCAGGAACCATCATTTTAATGTCTTATTCATTGTTTCAACGTAGAATTCAAGTAAATCCATCGATATAGGCTTCTATTCGAATCATTATGCTTTATTATGAGGGTGAGCAGGTGCTCAATAGTAGTCTTTACTGGGAATTTCATCTCGACCTCTCGGGAAGAAGGTGTGATTATAGGTTTCTAAAAGTAGCACACATGATAATATGGGGTCCTTTTTTAAGCGCTTCCTACTTTTAAATTGGTTTGAAAGTCCTATTGAATCCATTATGTGAGTAATATAACATCGTTCAAATATCCGCTACGACTTCTCTGGGTGGAGTCCATTCGACAAAGTTTTCACCAACTTTGGAGCTTAAATTAGGCTGAATTTGATCGATAGCATATGTAATGTTGGCTTTGCAGACCGTTGATGTTTGTGGCTTAAGAAAACTTCACAAGGATAACTTCAATGGATCCTCGTCAACTGTGGTCCTTTCACTCGCGTCTCGGTTTTTTCCGATAGTCAGGCCGCGATAAGATCTCTATTGGGTTTCGTGAATAACTCTAGGATAGTTAGGGAATGTCGTCGCTGTCTCGACCTTCTTTCTGGGCGCTTCACCAGTGTCTCACTGGTGTGGCTCCCCGGGCATAGTAACATTCCGGGAAACTGTAGGGCCGACGAGCTCGCCAGAGCTGGTGCGCTCCTTACTCTTTCGATTGAATTGGGTGTACCACTTGCCTCGGTCAAGTTGGACATTGCGCGGAAATTCTTTCGGGACGCCAACGTATCCTGGGTCAATAAGGAGCCCTGCTCCACCGCCAGACTCACCTGGCCCTCGATGGATAGAAGGCGTACCAACCAATTACTTTGTCTTGGTCGTGACGTCATCTCAACCACAGTGGCCGTGCTTACAGCACATTGCGTTATGGGTAGACACGCGGAAAGAATGGGCCTCCCATTTAACGACTTCTGTAGTGGATGCGGATCCGCTGAGGAAGAGGAGACTGTTATCCACTTTCTTTGTCAGTGCCCATCCCTTGCGAGGTACAGATATAGGTTGTTTGGCTCCCCATTTCTTGTCAGCTTGACGTAGCTATCATCTATTGATATCAAGGATATAGCTTCGTTCATCAACTTTCCGGCTGGTTTTGCAGTGTAGAGTAGTTGTGCCTTTGATATGCAACCCTTGCACTGACCAACTTCTTCCTCTTCAGTACAGGGACTACGTCCACCCGTGGCATCACAACGGGCCGCTATGCGTGCTCAATTGAGCTTTGTGATATCAGAGCTACCACTTCGACCTACCTACCTAGTCAAAGGGGGTCAAATCGCCCCATCTCGGTGGTCACTTCGTATTACTCGCACGTGAGATGACCATGCCTTCAAATCCCTCGTGCAGAACATCAATATGGCATGAGTTGTGTGGCGCGCAGCCTCATTCTGTTGAAACCAAGTGTCGTTGGTGCCTAGAACTTCCAATTCAGACCAAAAGAAGTTGGTAAAGATCGGTCTATAGTGCTTGTCGTTCTCGCCGAAATGGGGGCCAATGACGCCGCCAACCAAAAATCCTCGCCAAGCAGCGACCTTTTTGGGTTTCATTGCACGATCTTGGAGCTTATGTGGATTGTTATAGTCCCAAATGCAAAAGTTTTGTTTGTGCACGGACCCATTCATCCATAAATGGCCCTCATAGCTGGTGATGATTTTTCGATGAAAATAAGGTGCATTCAAAAAGCACATGTGCTTGCCTACAGTCATCCATGATGATTTGGCAAAACAGACTGACAACCAATTTGAAAGATGTAGGTTCCACAAAATGGACGTTATCAACTGTCATAGTTCAGATGTCTTTTGGAAAGATCATATAGAATACGTGGAAGGAAAAGAAGGTGTCATTTCAACAGCAAAAGGAATTGTATTTAAAATTTTAAACCCCATGACCTGGCTTAGTTTGGAGGCTTATTAGTTATTTGAACATACTTTAAGCAGGCGCAGTAGTCAAGAATAAGCACAACGGAAGAGATTAACCAATTATGTGGATTACTAAGACTGTATACCGAGCTTATGCATACGCGGCTTGCTTTAAAAAGATGATTTAGGGAATAAGTCGTCAGCAGTGTCTGCTACACTTTATTACAACGAGTCAGTATTATATTTTTGTCTACCAGTAAGGAACTCTAATGAATATTAAGTAAAGCAGTTCTTGTATTCACTATGGTTCTTCGACTTTTAAGCGTGATTGCCCAATCAATCTCAGATATTTGATAGTTTTTTTCTTTAATAATTTTCGCTTGCAATAATACATTCACCAACTTCACATTCATATACTTCTAGGGCAGAGTATTTTCGAAAACTTCTTTACTTTCATCATTTCTTATATAAAACTATCATGTTTAAAAGTCTATCATGTTTCTCTACAACTACTCTCTACAATAAATTCTACTTTTTTTTACTACTTTTAAAGCCAAAAACAATCGAACTTACATATTTGCTGACACTATATTCTGGCGTTATAATGATGAATTGCAAACACTTGATGAAGGCTATCCAAAGACAATGATACGTTGGCCTGGCATACCTGATAATATTGATGCAGCTGCAACGCTGCCCAATGGTTTGTTTTATTCTTGAAATGATGTTTAAATTATGTCCTAAATAAATGTGACTTCTCTTCCAGGAAAAACGTATTTCTTTAAAGACAACCTCTACTGGTTGTATAACAATTTACGTGTACATCCCGAACGCGGCTATCCGCGACGAGCCTCTAATGCCTGGCTAGGTTGTATAACAAGAACCACACAAACACCATTTAGAAGTAACAATACAACCGTATCATTTATTTCTGTTTCTCCTTCGACTTTTTCTTCGCTGCCAATGGTTTCGTCTTCGTCTTTGCGGTCGTCGTCGCCTGTACCGGTGCAGACTCAGAATCCGTTTTAACAGGCGAAACATTTTCTGAATTTTTCTTCGTTTTACTCGTAGTTTTTAGTTTTTTTGTCTTAACAGTAGTTGTTGTAGTCTTAAGATCTAATGCATACAAATAATAGCGTATAAAGCAATACAAGACACCAATGGCACAGTATGTCGAGTACATTAGAAGTGGTAAAAAGGGCAATTTCGTGTTTAAACCCGTTAGCCAACCTATGAGATGTTCATAGATGGGTATAAATAGTAGACCATAAATGTAACAGTCCTCTAAACGATTCATATCTGGATAATCCTTGTGTACATCTAAGTAACAGTAGTACATGTAGCCCACATAGGCAAAATACAGGCAGTAGCGTATGAGTATTAAATCAATATGAAATAGCAATGGAAAGAGGGAAAAATATCCGATGGCACTAAGCATCATGGAGTATTTTGCATCTGTAGGCGTTACAAAGAACAAGAAACTGTAAAATGGAGAACAAATATATTTGATTACTTGATTTGATTAGTTTTTGCGAATCAATTTGAAGTTCAAATAGTTACCAAAATGGTATAAGACTCATAAGGATGGCCTTTTCATGTACATGCCAGCCAAACATAAAAGAACAGGCAGAACAAATAACCACCGAACGTAGAAAAGTTATTTTAGCGTCTCTGAAAGACAACAAAAAAAGAAAAAATCATTGAAACTAAACTGTCAACAAAATATACGCACTTCTATATAGAAACCTTACCTTTTAATCGTCAAATTCCATAATTTCCACAATATGGGAATCATTGCAGCTACTGTTAGCACAAACGTGGCTAAAGGTCTCACCGTTGGCAAGACGGCATGGTCGTATTCTTGCACTAGACCCGAAGTAAATGAAGCTGGCGAATTCGTCTCCACATTCAATACCTTGGAGGCAACTTTATCGGCTGTGTTGTAGAGAGCCCAAAAATTCGGCGCCCAATAAGCATGTGTTAAACCACGCTTAAAAGGAAACAAGCGGCTAAACACCTGAGGCAAATGTTGATAAAATGGACCAAATGACAAAATAAAAGGAGTCAAGCCCGCCAGTAGCAGTTTTAACAAACAAACCGCAGGATTTTTGCTAGCATCCAAGCAATAGTAGCGCAGCAAATAAATACCAAAGGCGGGAGCTGTATACAAGAATATGTGTTTGAAATTCAGCAGACAGGCAAATATGAAAGTGCCCATTAGCATACGGTCTTCCAGTAAATAACTTATGCTCAGTAGGAGCAAGCCAAAGAGGAAACCATTGTATTGAAAGTGTATGTGATCCACAAATAAGAGGCCAATATTGAATAGCAATAAAGCCTCTGCAGACAATTTATGAACTTTTATGCCCACCGAACGCAAAGCTCTCATGCAACGCCATATGCCCCATACATATAGTAAATCCATGACCATTACCGATACTCTTTGGAAATATTTACATTCCGTTGACACATAATTGAGGTTAGTCAAGACCAACATTTTGGGATCCACATATTTAGCCACTTGGGCCACAAGCCACTCAAAATAGGCAAAAAATGGTGGATAATCCAAAGTCCATTCACTGGTCTCATCGTAATACCACTGTTTTAAAGGTAAATTAAATGTAATGGCCAACCAATTGCGATGCACCTCAAAATCTGTAGAGTGGCTGCAATAGAATTTTTGTTAAGACAAGTCTGGATTTTAATATATCCTGGCAATACTTACTATGCTGGCACCAACATTACTTTCACACATGTCGTCAGCACAAATAATGGCCATAATTTCGATTCGTTCTCTTCCATTTTTCTTAATTTACACCGAAAGTAATAATTTTTTGTTATAATTTTACCGGCATTAGTGTTGATGTGTTATTTAGTGATGGCCGTTGTTTGTTATTCTTATCAGCTGTTGCTATCGATAACCAACTGTTACTTACTGTTGTGCCAGATTGTTTTGTTAACACTACAATGGAATATTTGGAAATATGTGCATATACGTTATTATTTAAAAATACAAAAAAAAAATACTATACTATACAGTGGGCAATAAAAGTAAATATTTTGAAAGCTAATACACTAATAAATATTTCAATTAGAACAGAATGATATTTAAATGTTATAAAATAAGTTGAAAATCTTATTGATTTATTAAAACAATAAAATGAATACAATTAAAAATTATTTAGAATATACTAGACAAGGTTAGGTACGACTAGTATAAGGAAGATAATGGCAACCAAAAATTCTTAGAAGCTTTTAGCAAATATAATGACTGCTCTATCATAAGTAGGTAGGTAGGTAGAAGTGGCTGTCCCCTCGATGGTGTCATGAGCGGACACACTTAGGCCGCACGCAGGGCCCATTGTAATACCACAGTTTCTCATTTTCCCTTATGCCAGGAACCATTCGGAGCTTCCGATGAAACGACTCAGACTGCCAATATCCATAAATGACAGTTCATCTATACAGTCCATGTAGTAGGCACCCAGGTAGGCAACCAAGTGGCAGACATGCGCACAATAGCTGAAAAATAGTCTCATCTTCCTCTTCATCTCCACAGCTTCTACAGAAATCATTTGCAAGGTGTCCAAGATCAATACGCCTCGCATGTGTTTTTATAATGCAATGCCCCTTAATAACCCCGATAACAGTGCTGAGCCTACTTCTTTGGAGTTTAAGCACAGTCGCCGTGCGCCTCCTATCCAGCCTTGGTCAGATCGTTTGCGCCGCTCTGCCCTTATCCGAAGTTGTCCACATTCTGTTGACGAGATCTACGGTTGCATTGTCAATTATAAGTTTGCAGATACCCAAAGGGATCCCCAATGTAAAGAATTCATCAGAGAGTTCGATGATCGTTCCCCTTCTGACCAGTTCATCCGCTCTGCAGTTGCCAGGAATATCATTATGTCCCGGTACCCATGTGATACAAACATCATATCGGTTCCCCACCTCATTGAGATATCTGCGACAGTCGTACACCTTCTTGGAGTTTATTACACTGGAATCCAATGCCTTGATAGCAGCTTGGCTATCGGAAAGTATGATAATTTTCCGCCCGTGAACATTTTTGTTCACAATAATTTTCACCGCAGCCTGAATTGCTGACACTTCCGCGTGAAAGACGCTGCAGTGATTCGGTAGCCTTATAGACTTGGATATTCCGATTGAATCCGAATAAAAATACCAATTCCAACAGCTCCTTCCAGTTTGGAGCCATCGGTGTAAAGTTGTGCGGAGCCCCTTGGGAGGTTTACTGAACCACTCCACCAGTCCTTACTTTTCGGAATGGATGTCCTAAAGTTCATTGCGACACTGGAGCGGTTTTGTAATATTTGTTCTGACCGTTTAGGTGTACAGACTGAAAGTGGACTCTCCTTGGCGGAATAGTGGAGATTGAAGAATCTCTAGCCAACTATAGTCCTGGTTGAACGGTTAAACGGAATTAAACTACAGAGGTCTAGTATATGGAACAGAGACACCCTCTATTTCTGAAAGGTTTATGACTTTCGGATATTCAGGATTCTTGACCGCGTCGAAGTGAACCATCTAACTACATAGCCTAAGTCTAAGATGAATTATCTGAGAATAAGACTCGACAGAAACTTAGATATGTTATAAACAAAAAAAGGGGAGGGGAGCGTAGGCAGAACTAAGACACAATAGGAGCGCCATTACCAAGCAGATGTCGAATGCTGATGGTGACTATCGCAGGTATATAATCAATATTAGAATAATTTCGTATAAAGACCAGGATAATATTGACAATCCCGGGCACATTTTCTTTAAATGTTCCCGTCGATCGAGATACCGCAGGGGCCTCTGAGCATTATAGATGGTAGGCTGATAAGTAAAAATGTAATAGATATTGTTATACAGTGTACCAGAACACTAGAGAAGGATTTAGAGGCTGCAGACCAGATAAAGTCGGAATCGAAGCTTATTGGAAGGTATATCGTCAATAGAAAACCATTCTGACGTAATGCGAATATAGCCTTTCTGCCAAAGCCATTTTGCTGCATGAGTCCCTATTAGGCAATGATCAGTACTCCCATCGCCGACAAACGCTAGTCAAAGCAGAAGATCTTCTCTGTTTGCGTGTGTAATCTCCTCTTCCAGTTTTTACATGTGAGTACCTTATCCAATACACATAATATTCGACCACAGGACCAGATCAACACTTTTGCAAATACTTGCCAAAAAAAGAATATAAAGATGATGGCCGCCAATTGACTAACATAACTGTTAAAACTAGCGACTATAAATTGCAAAATATTTCAAGCAAAGTTTCTGACATTTAATATGGCATAATTAAAGGTCATTTATGAAGACATTATGGTCGTTATGTTCTTGACTTATGTAAGTGACGACATAAACGCACCTTCTTTTCAAGACGACTTTTATGACCTTTTAGCCATTAAATTAATGAAAAATAAATTGCCTTCATAAAATTTGTTTGTTTTTTTGTTTTTTTAATATAAATTTGCCGTTTATGGTTTTTCGCTGACCAGGCTTAATCAAAGATGATGTTCAAAACGCGGCACAAATTCAACATGTCATTGTGTGTCCCCCAAGTGTGCATACACACCACCATACACATGTAGACTTTAACATTCGCCGTTAAGAAGATGAGCACACGACAAATGTACTTGTCAAAAAAGCGGTTTTGACAGTTATAAATTTATGTGTGTAGATATATATGTATGTTGTATGTGAGTGTTTACTTATAATTTTTATTATTTCATGTATCGCTAAATAATTTATAAAAATAAAAATTAATCAAATGACTGACTGATTAATTTGTTGTTTTTTATAGCCTAAGCAAATATTGAAGATGTAGCAGGGTGTAGCTGGTTTGTGGAAACCTTTGTAACAATCGTAATAGCATATCAACCAATGTTATTAGGTCCCGCCACTCAAGTATAAAATTAAGCACACAATAACACACGGTGTGACAAGCTAGGCCGTAATCCTGACTGAAGGGTTGTAATGGCCAATTATGTATGTATTTATGTATGTAGGTTAGGTTAGGTCGGAGTGGTAGCTCTGATATCACAAAGCTCACTTGAGCACGCATAGCGGCCCGTTGTGATGCCACGGGTGAACGCAGACCCTGTACTAACCAAGTTCCACCAAAATCAGAGAAAAGGAGGAAGTTGGTCAGCGCAAGGTCTGCACATTTATGTATGTAACTCACACCGCTACCTATTATAATTACTCAGCAGAAGTTGAGATTGTCCCAAACTCATTTAGCTTGAGAATGGTGTTCGCTTTTTCCCATCTTTCCTTTCGCCGAATACATCGGAAAGGTTCTGACGATATCCACCCAGTCCAAGTGGATTAAACAATCAATCGCGCGATATCCGTGTCAATTCCCTTCACTTCCCTATGAGATGACCATGCCCTCAAATGCAGTATATACAATGTGGCATGTGCTATGTGTCACGTAATGTGTCAAACATTGCGAGCTGAACTACTATGTGACCCAGTTCCTAACTGGTCATGGATGCTTCAGGAAGTACCTGCACAGATTTGGTCATGACACTTCCCCAATATGCCCAAACAGTGTAGATGAGGGGGAAGATACGGAGCATATTCTAACATGCTGCCCCAGATTTAGATGGCTCGGAGAAACGAGTTTAGGACCAAACCGGCTAATGGAAGAGCTGTTGAATTGTAGTAATCTATGGAGCCAATATAGTCAGAGAATGGCTGAAGTTATGCTAGAACTCCGAAGACTGGAGGAACGGAGGCGTAATTTGACTTAATGTGATGAAGCTTTCGGGCTAACCAGCCCTCCGCGAAGTAATACCGCGGGAGGAGAGTGGTTGAAGTGTGTAGGGGGTGGGTTTAGTACGTAGGCACCAGTGATGGTGAATCGTGCACTCTTTTGTTGGAACAAAAGTGGCTTTAGAAGATTTTCACCTCCGGCTCAAAAAAAAAAAACCTAGTGTCATCCTGTTCAAACCACATGTCATTGGTGTCCAGGCCATCGAATTCAGCCTGAAAGAAGTTCGTAATCATAGACTTAAAGCGTTCGTAGTTGACACTTATGAACCGACAATGCCGCTTACTGAAAATCCATACCAAACAGTGACAGTAACAGGGTTGCATTGGACGCTCTTGAATCTTCGGTGGATTGGTGTCGTGCCAAATTCAACAATTTTGTTTGTTCAATGGATTGAATCGTGGAAGATGATTTTGAAAATTAGGGTCTGTTGCCAACGGCTCCAGAGCCGATTTAAACAACATACAGTGAGCGCCGGAAATGAGTAAACACCACTGAAATAATTAATTTTCTTAGGATAGCGGGTAAAGTAAATGAGAATAGTCGAATAAATTTGGGTGTTGACTCGCTTATGGCGCTCACTGTACGTCGTTATCTATAGTCGTCCATGTGTATTAGGCAAAACAGACTGAATAAATGACAGCTAATTTGACAGATGTGACTTCAGCTAGATAGCCGTTATCAACTACCAAGACCCGAAATCTCTGTTGGAAGACCCTATACTATCAACAGTTTGACCAGTAGAGTACTACCAAATCCAACCAAATCCAATTATCAACTACCAAGACCCGAAATCTCTGTTGGAAGACCCTATACTATCAACAGTTTGACCAGTAGAGTACTACCGATATCGACATTAGCTCGCCTGAAATTTCAAAAGCTTGTTCTGACAGAATGAGCAAAAACCATTTCATTATTCTCTATATTCTATTCTATTCTATCTGAATAATTAATTTAGCAGCCAATTTATTTCAATAAAAACTACACAATGGTGTAGGGTACTCTCTAGCCATTGTGGACTGTATTTAATTTCCCTAATCGCTTTTCTATTGCAATCAAGCGTTAGTTAATGCTCTCTCTCCTCCAAGTGTAAATCGTTGTAATTAGAGAAATAATTAATTGCGATAGATAAACAAATTAATACCAACAGCAACAACAACAACTACTACTACAGCAATAGCAACACATAACATTAATAACGATATTGATATTTAATATTATTATTATTGTTGTTGTTGTAATTGTAAAAAAACAAACAAACAAAAACGTTATAATACATGTAAGTGGGTCAGGTCAATCAGCATGTTAAGCATTTAATCATTGACTAACTGCTGTTTACGTACAAGTACATACATATATACAGAGCCCACCTTAAAAGCATCACAAGATGAGTATGAATAATCACTGGCATAACACACATCCATTCATTCAAATCATTGATAAAACCATTCATGTGTTCAATGTGTATTCATATGTCTGTGTCAGCTTCTCCCACTTCTAGTCTAGTCTTGCCTTACTTTGCTTATAAAATCATCTCTGTTGGTTAGTTGTTATCATTTATCGATCATGTTTCGATCGTATTTAGAAAAATACTTCACTCCACACTAGCTCATGGTGGTTGCATAGGGGAATTGATCATCATCATCATCATTGTGATTATTGCTGTGTTTTTATCAGAACAATACTCATCGTCGTCATCATCATCATATTAAGATCCGTTTGTCATTAGCACGCTCCTGAAGGTTACATACCACAATAATGTCACCAGCGCATATTTGACATATAAAATCGCATTTTGTTTTTAACATTTTAAATGTTAAAGTGTTACCCACGACCGCTGTTCATTTGAGACAACAACATTTCTATTTTTCTGTTAATGTTTGCCCGACTGTCTGTCCAGCCAGCAAAGTGGTTGATTTGTTTGTTGGTTGGTCGGTTTGGTCTTCATCTTGGTTTGTTGTTGTTGTCAATGTTGTTTTTTTTAATAATTATACACTTATTTTATGCGGCCATAATATTATTAAAATAATGCAATAAAATACACAAGAGAACCTTACGAAAAGTTGGCAACTACTAGAGAAGCTAAAGATCTTTTATAATCAATACTTTAAAATAATTTCGAACGGGTTCTTTTTAACAACAGAATAACATTTAAAAAAGAGACTCAATTGGAAATGAAATTGTTGGTAGAGAATCTTACTCCATAACAACGGAGGATCATCAGGGGTTTTAGTCCAGCAGGCAGACCCTACTTTTCTAAAGCTTTTGGTGTCCTACATTCGAATTCTGAACAATTAATTTTTTAGAATTTTACCACACATACATACATACATACATACATTCAGTCAGGATTACGGCCTAGCTTCGCACACCACTCATGTTATGTGCCTTAAATTTTATATGTAAGTGGTGGGACCTACAGTTTTAAAGTCGTCTCCGAACGATAGATTTTTGAGAAACTTTTTCATGGCACGTTTTATTTACTCTCAGACAAGGCGAATTGATATTATGAATTCGCCTTGCTCTCAGAGTTTTTGCCAGAAATCTGCTGAGAGGACGTCGCCGAAGAAAGAAAATTTTACCGGCCTATGTAATTCTTCTATGACGGTGCAATGAGTTATTCATTCACTTTTAAGGCAGTCAAAAGTAAGTGTGGGTTTTGATTCCCTAATTGTGCTGTGCTCTTTATTGCTTTAGTGATTGTAGATCTATTATCTATCTCTTCCATCTTCTTATAAATTTTTCTTAGTTTATTTCGTTTTCATTGATCAAGGTCTTTCTGAGAAGTAAATGATTGCTTTACTGTAGTAATTTCTAGAATGATAGGGTTGCCACTTATAATAATGCCCTCTCTGAAAATGTAATTTCTAGTATTATAATGAGTATGGAAAAAATGTTGCTCTTTGAATTCTGCTTTTTCTTAAGGCGCAGCACTACGAGAAAAGAAAAGATCTGAGAATTTCCTAAAGAAATGATTTGAAGGGAAACTGAAGCCTTCTTTATATTTTGAAATTCGAACACTATGCCTATTCAAGATTCAATCATGTATTACTCGTGTTTTTAGCCAAGCACTTCAACCACCATGCCGCGTTCACTACTGCTGTGACAAAAATCTTTGAATTAGATCCATTATGCGCCTTGTTCGCCAGACGAAGCTTCCACAGATTATTTTCTCTTTCTAAAAAAAATTGTTCTCAATGAAGAGATAAAGTCTGGAATTAATGGCTATTTTCAGTAGCTACACAGACTGTTCTTAATGTAAACGTTGTGTTACAGCTATAGACTATGAGAAGTAAGGAAAGTTTATCTCATATGGGCCTTGTTTTCGTTGCTACATCGGCTAATTTTGAACCCGCCCTTGAATATATGATATTTTCAAGACTAGTTCTTTTTTTCGTTCAGAGGGTTATCATCCTCTGAGTCCCAGATTATGTGGGAAATCTTGTCAATGAACAGGCAGACAAGTTTGCAAGGTGAGGTGTTGCCAACCCTTACATAGAGTGGGATTGAATGTTTAGAAAGGCATACTCAACGAAAGGGAAGATAAAGAGAGACAAAGACCCTTCTCAAACCAAATGGGTTTGTGACAATCAATACTTCTCTTGGAAAATTACAAAAAGAGGACAACTGAGATCGGTAACAGGCCTTTTGACAGGTACACTCAGATTACACCTTTGCAAAATGTATGTTGTCTCGAGCTCAACAAGAAGATTTTGGGATGATAAGAATGAATCATTAGAACATATTAATGGAACCTATGCATCCCATGAGGAAACACCTGAGTGAATATCCGGTGCTGGACAGGAAATTGTCATTGTTGACACCCAGCAGCATCCTGAAGTTTGCCAAATTAATAGGTTTTTTAGGTCACTGACACCCAACCGGACTATTGCGGGGTATGAGTTGGAAACTATCGAACACCTCGTCTGTAACTGTGCAGCCCTTAGTAGGTTGAAGTTAAATACTCTTAGCAGGGGCTTCTTTAAGGGTTTGAATTCTGTGTCGAGAACTCTCCATAGATTCATTAGTAGCTTGAGCTGGATGAGAAGTACAAGGGCCTCATCAGTGTGGTCGCACTCTCTCTTGCGTGTTTGTGTTAGTGTTTGTTAGTGTTGGAGTTTGTGTTTGTTGATCTGTGTATTTCCTCCGCTTCCTCATTCTCCTTTTTCCTACTTCTTTTTTTCACATCCCCTCTATTATCCTCTCACTTAAAGGACGGTTTTGTACAATGGGTCAACTTGAGCTCCGGGTACTGTACTTGTCAAGTATACGTCCTCTAACCTAACGTAATTATAATAAAGTTTAAAGGGAGTACATACATAATTGGCCATTACAACCCCTTCAGTCAGCATTACGGCCAAGCTTCTCACGCCACTCATGTTATGTGCCTTAATTTTATACTTGAGTGGCGAGACCTACAGTTTAACGTCGATTTCGAACGACAGATTTTTTGAGAAACTTTTTCATGACAGGTTTATTTACTCTCAGAGCTTTTGCCAGATACCTGATGAGAGGAAGTCGCGAAGAAATATTTTTTTTTTCATATTTCGTTTTGATGTCTGGTCTGGGGCTCGAACCCGGGCTTTACTTATGACCTACTAGACTACGGTGCCTTTGCCTCTCTTTATTTTCCCTTTCGTTGAGTACGTCTTTCCAAACATCCGTTCAGAAGATCTCTGGCTCCATCAGTGGCGAACAAGCTTCTCGCATGCTCATCTGCCTGCTCATTACTGAGAATGCCCACAGTTTCTGGGAAACAGCACAGGGTAACCCTTAGCAAGAATTAAAATAAGTAAACCTTGGAAACATTGTATATATGTACAAGGGGGGCCTAAAACAAAACAACGTAGCAAAGGAAAACACGGTCCATATGAGAAAAACTTTATTATAGTCCCCTTACAGTAATTGCCATGAAAAAGTTTCTCGAAAATCTGTCGTTTGGAGTTGACGTTAAACTGTAGGTCCCGCCTAGGGGTGCCAGACGTACTGTTTTTAACAGTACATGTACTGATTTTTTTCAATTGTACTGCTTTATTCACAACACCTAAATCAGTACGCAAATGTACTGTTTTTTTACATTTGCACTGTTTTTGTACTGTTTTTTTTTTCTTAAATGCTTCTTATGTGGCAATACAAAATATGTCTCTATTTTAATATTTTAGAACAAAAAATTTTGTTCTGAGCTAACGAAGAATCCAATGCAAATGCAACTATGAATACAATTGTAATGAATTTTACATTTTTTTAAAACAGAAGATGGGAAAAATGGCATTTTAAAACATATAAAAAAGTGATAAATATCTTTGAAAACTATTTTGAACTTTGAAAAGAAAAAATATAATATCGTAACTTTATATACACATATGTCTATCTATCTAAAAAGCATTTTAATAGTATGTACTTATATTTAAAAAAAACATTTACTTATGTACATTTGAAATTAATTTATTATATGATCTTATATTTTAATTGTTTTTTTAATTAATACCTCAAAATGTTATGAATTGAATAAATTGTTATGTTTTTGTAAAAGCGTACTGTTTTTTCATTAATTGTACTGATTTTTTGTACTCAGTGTACTGTTTTTCCGAATTCCAAATCTGGCTACCCTAGTCCCGCCACTCACGTATAAAATTAACGCACACAACATGAGTGGTGAAGGATTGTAATGGCCAATTATTTATGGAAAACACATTTTCAATGACCTATCTTCCCGACTTATGTCTAGCTGTATAAGGCTGACATAACGTCTAAATTTCCCACAAGGTTGTTTGTTCTTCGCATTAGTCAAACTCTAATAATAGCCTATAACAAACAACCATACCATACAATGTTGTTGGTGATTGAATTATGGTAACATTAAATACAAAAAAAAATTATAATTTTCTTCTTCTACTACTTCTCGTCTTCAGTTTAATTTTTAAATATAAAATTATTTTGTAATTCTTAGATGTTTAAATATGAAAAACAACAACAACAAGATAATAAAAAATAAAAAATATTAAAAAAATAATTTTAAAACAAATACTGGAAAATCAATAATCGAATAAAGAAAAAAAAAAAAAAAGACAACAACGAGGGAGACGATATTCTGTCGATATTTTAATGGCATTTCGGTTATTAATTTTAAATACAACTGAAGTCAATAAAAAAATATACGAATTCTGAATAATTTTTTTCATATTTTTTTATTGTTATTAACATGGCTGTGCTGATCACACAGTCAGTCAGTCAAACAGTCAGCCAGTAAGTCAGTCATTGGGTTAATAAAACGTCAAAAGGTCTCTCTAAGGCTTTTAGGGGGTGGCAAGAGGCATCTTTAAGAAACACTATGAATGAACGAATGAATGAAATTGAACTAGCAAGGCACAGAATCATTTTAAACTGAAACTTTTAACTTCTATTTCATCTATAGTGGATGATCAGAGTCAGGCTAGAGAAAAGTTTGAAATCATCTTAAATTTATTGTTGTTATTTTTGTATTCATAGCGCTTACAAATAACGAACGAGTAGCTTTTTTTTCTTTTTTTGTATTTAACTGGAGACTGTTTAAGTGCCATCAAATGGGAGACTCCATGTAGTACGAGAATACGTGCACAAGTCAAAAGAGTCGCGCTGTCTAAATAGAAGATGCACGACCATAAATTTTGAGGACGTTCACTGTGAATTTATGTGTGCATGTACATATGTATGTCCGTCTATCTGTCTAAACGACTAGCTGTCTGCCTGTGACTAGAGATTTAAGCTGCAGCATCATCAAGTCGAACAGCTAAGACAAACAAACGCAGAGACAGACAAACTGCAAAAATTGGGAATAAATATGCCTCACCTAGGCACGTTTTTGAAGGTTACATGCTCCGTAATTCTTTATAAATATATACGACGTATATACATATATTTAAAATAATAACAACAACTACTACTATAAACATACATACATACAAAACAACACTATTAAAATTAGTCTTACTAGGTAATGTTTTAAGAGTCTTCAAACAAAAACCAAAAAAAAAAAATCCCAACAAAACTGCCATACAAGCGTGATCACATTAAAAAAAAACTCCATCCATACACAGTGTAACGGATTTGTTAACACAAAGACCAAAGACAAACCGTGACAAAAGTGAAAACAAATGTTACAAATTGAATAATTAACTGATGCGACATGATACATGATAATACTCGCATACGAGATCTTTGGCATCCAGCCGTATGAAATTTTCGGATTTGTCTTAAGCCATGCCAAATTCAACATTTAAATTTCGAAATATTTAAATAAAAATTATTTTATTGTCGTTGTTGCTATACGGTGTTTATAAAGTCCGCTTATTGTAGCCGCCAATTATTCAAAGCGTTGCAAAGGCTTACTTAATTGATCATTACAAACCTTTAGTCAGGATTACAACCTAGACTCACACACCACCCTTGGTGTGTGTGAAAGGTGTGACCTACACTTTAAAGTCGACTCCCCAGTACTTTGGGCCCATTGTGTTACCACAGTTATCCGTTATCCCACTCGGTGCTTCTGATGAAGCGATTTAGACTGCCAATGTCGGTCCCTGACAATTCCTCCAGAACATTCATGTAGTAAGTACCCAAGTACTTCTTTCTCCTCTGGCAAAGAATCGGGTATGTACCCAGCAGGTAAGGGACAGTCTTCTCCTCTTCCTCATCCCTGCAGCTTCTGCAGAAATCGTTAGCAAGTCGCCTCGCATGCGTACCCATAATGCAATGCCCCGTAATGACACCGATATCCACACTGAGCACGCCTCTTTGGAGTTTAAGTAGACTCATTGTGCGCCCCTCATCCAGCCTTGGCCAGATTTTACGAGCCGTTCTACCCGTCTCCGAGACCGTCCACCTGTCGTTTACGGAGTCGACGATCGCATTATCAATTATGGGCCTGCCGGTCCTAATAGGGATGTCCAGATTCGAGAATTCATCGGAGAGTTCGTTCATCAGCTCTGCAGTTACCCGCAATACCACTGTGCCCCGGTACCCATACGATATGGATATTATATCGTTCCGTTATTTCGTCGAGATATCTGCGACAGCCGTACACCGTCTTAAAGTTCATCACGTTGGAACTTAGGGCCCTGATAGCTGCCTATCAGAAAGTATTGTGACGTTCCGCTTGAAGACCCTTCCGTCCCCAATAATTCTTGCCATCAGTTCAGCCTGAAAGACGCTACATTGCTCTGGCAGTCTTATAGACTGAGCTATTCCATGCGATTCCGAAAAAATTCCACTGCCAACAGCTCTGTTCAGCTTCGAAACGTCGATATAGATTTGTACGGAGTCTCTTACCGGGTGGGCCACAGCACCCATCCAGACCTTGTTGTGGGAGACTGATGTCCTGAATCTCCTCGGTCCCTCGTGGTACCGCGGTGTCATGTAGTCACTGCTCCCGACAACTCCAACTTCCCCCATGATCTTTGCGTGGCCGATATCCGTGTCGTGCCGCTGTCCAGTCTCCCAGAGAAGTTTACTTATTTTCGTGGCCACTACATACATACATACATACACAATTGGCCATTACAAACCTTCAGTCAGGATTACGGTCTAGCTTCTCACACCACTCATGTTGTGTGCCTTTATTTTATACTTGAGTCGCGGGACCTACAGTTTAACGTCGACTCCGAATGACAGATTTTGGAGAAACTTTTTCATGGCAGGTTTATCTACTCTCAGAGTTTTTGCCAGAAATCTGCTGAGAGGAAGTCGCCGAAGAAATATTTTTTTCATATTTCGTTTTGATGTCTGACCTGGGATACGAACCCGGGCTTTACGTCTTATAAGCGAACACACTACCTACTAGACTTCGTGGCCACTCACCTACAGAAAAGGTCAAGCGGAAAGAGGCCCAAAATTATCTCCAGTGACGACGTAGGTGTAGGGCGCAGGGCACCACTAATTATAATACATGCAGATCTCTGCAGTCGCCGTATTAGGTTCGAATTGGTTATCTTATCAAAGTGGTGTACTACATTAACATTTCTAAGTTAATTATTCTAATAGCCCATCGTATGTTAATTTTTCTATTCGTTACACTGTGTAGTAAGATGCTTCCATAGAATAATAACATTTAAGAAAATCATTAAGTATGAGGTACAGTTGCGGTTAAAGTAATAGCATCACAACCAGACATTATATAAACCTATTAGGGTCCCGATAAAAATTCGCCAAAATGCATTATTTGTTCGCTCTTAAAGAGAATTCATGTCCCAGTCAATTAAAACTGTGTACCTGGTCACTTAACTAAACAAATTTGTTAAATCGCTATTATTATTGCTATAATTTTTATCTCAACTGTGTATGCATGTGTTCCTACATGAATTGTTTTTTTTTTGTTTTTTTGTAGAAATTCGTACAATTTAATAAAAACTCATGATTTTAATTCAATGAAAAATGGTCGTTTAACTATTTTTTTTTGATTCTATTTTTGTGAATCAACAAAATTTTTCAACAATAATAATAACAAATATATCTATGCATGTATGTATTAGCAAACAACCAAAAGGTTATATAATCCATAAATGTTAAACAAGAATCCAATGGAGTACCTTATCATCACTCACCTACATACATATTATGGGGACACAGTAAGAGTATGAAAAATGCAAAAAAAAAATGGATTTGCAAAAATGGTTTGTTTTCCAATAACAACGACAACGGCAGAACAACACCAACAAGAAAACTAGTCTACAATAACAATAAAGCGCAACTTATAACATGGCAACCACATGCATCCAGCAAAGAAACAAACAAATTAAGATGAATGCTCATAGAAGGGAAGACATTCAGACGTACTTGTAGTATAAAGTGTAACAGAAAATAATTCATACAGATATACTTAACAATCAGAGTTGAAGACGACCCTATGTGGAACAGCACAGAAAATTTGGGCAACTATTCAGATAAGAGTAAAGCTCGTCATCACTTATCCTAGACAACAACCCAATGAACCTTCTCAATACGTGTTGTATCGTTCAACCAGGGATGTAGAACAGCACAGAAAATTTGGGCAAGTATTCAGAAAAGAGCAGTATCCCATATCATCACTTTATCCTAGACAACAACCCAATGAATCTTCTTAACACGCGTTGTATCTTTGAAACCACGGATGTCCTCTCTTTCATCATGAAGCCGGCCGCAGGAATCTAATCACATGCTTGTCTGCCCAAACTTGCAGGTATGTTCCCTAAAGTTTCGAAGAAAATGGAACAAAACTGAGTTAGAATTACAAATATTCGCTTACTTTGCTTAACTAGCCCGAGTAGTCATAAGTATTATTCTAACTTACTTATTTAGATGGTCATTCCAAGCCTTTAGTCAGGATTACAACCTAGCTTCTCACCTAGTTTCTCTCCATAACAGGCAGGACCTACAGTTTAACGTCGGCTTCGAACGATAGATTTAAGAAACTTTTCATGGCAATTTCTACTTATACTCACAGTTTTTGCCAGAAGACTGCTGAGAGGAAGTCGCCGAAAGAAATATATTTTCACGTTCTTATTCAAAGTGTTTGAGTTGGGTTTTGAACCACGAACTCTCATCTATCTACTACACTGTGACGACATTAAGAAGATTATTCTTTTCTTATTTTCTCCTTCTTGAACAACTGCTAATGCCTGAATTACATAATTGGCCATTACAACCCTTCAGTCAGGATTACGGCCTAGCTTCTTACACCACTCATGTTGTGTGCCTTAATTATTTTATACTTGAATGGCGGGACCTACAGTTTAACGTCGACTCCGAACGACAGATTTTGAGAAACTATTTCATGGCAGTTTTAGTTACTCTCAGAGTTTTTGCCAGAAATCTGCTGATGTCTGGCGTGGGGCTCGAGCCTGAGCTTTACGTCTAATAAGGGAACACACTACCTACTAGACTACGGCGACTGTATTGCCTGCCTGAATTAACTCCGGTAGTAAATAAAAACAAACATATTCCGGCTGTCAATTGGGCCTCAGACGGAAACACAGCATATTGCCTACACCCACTGACTGGTGTAGGTCATTAGAAGCGCAGAAAAAGACTCTTTTACTCTTCCTAACCACATTACCCAAATATGAGGTAGATTTTGGCTCATCTGCTTGATAGAATAAATTGAAACAAAATTTTCTATTTGATCTAAGGAAAGTTGCAATATTGTCGACCGAAAAGTTTATACACATAATTTTGATTTTGTACGATAATTTTTTTGCCATACTGTATTCAAAAATATTGCAGATCTTCCCTATACGAGCAAAAAAAATGTTATTTTTAGCATTTTTGTGAAATGGAATGACTTTTTGGTGACAACATTTAAAAAGCAGAAGATCTCATACATATATACTCGTATATGTTACGATTTACAAATGGCATGATGTTACTGTTGTGCATAGAGGGATGCCAAATAAAATTGTTTGAAGGAATTTAAATTTTTGTATGGAACAGAAGTCTTTTCATTTTAAAAGCCACAAATCTTTTCATCTTTCCAAGGATTGAACTTAGATCGAGCCTTTTAACTACTACACAGCTGCAACTCCCACACCATTATCGACTTCTAAGCTGCATTTCATGACAAACATCCATAGAGATTACGCCTTGGAGTTTTGGCATGAATATTTACATACATACATACGTACATACATAATTGGCCATTACAACCCTTCAGTCAGGATTACGGACTTGCTTCTAACACCACTCTTGTTGTGTGCGTTAATTTTGTACGTGAGTGGCGGGACCTACAGTTTTAAAGTCAACTCCGAACGACAGATTTTTGAGAAACTTTTCATGGCAGGTTTATTTACTCTCAGAGTTTTTGCCAAAAATCTGCTGGGAGGAAGTCGCCGAAGAAATATTTTTTTCATACTTTCGTTTTGATATCTGACCTGGGGTTCGAACCCAGGCTTTACGTCTAATAAGCGAACACACTACCTACTAGATTACGGCGACCTAACAGCATGAATGGTTATCAAGTTTTATTCAGCTTATTACAGCGTCAGTAGAACAACTTCCTATTATAGTCAGAAGACTTCGGGGACAACAGCATCAGAATCGTCTGTCATTAGAAATATTCATGACAATAGACCGATGATCTGACCAAAGAAGCCGAACTGTTATGATATCAATAAAGTAAGCTATCAGTCATATTAATACACTTTTTGGCAATAAACCTACTGACCTGTGTCCACAAAAATCATGTGCAGGTCGTGTAAAATGATTCCAAAAATTAAAAATCTATTGAGTGAAAGACGCCGCTTTAAGTATTTTTTTCTATACATACATAACATAATTGGCCATTACAACCCTTCAGTCAGGATTACGGCCTAGCTTCTCGACGCCACCCATGTTGTGTGTATTAATTTTTGTACATGAGTGGCGGGACCGGTTCCGAACGACAGATTTTTGGAGAAAATTTTTCATGGCAGGTTTTATTTACTCTCAGAGTTTTTGGCCAGAAATCTGCTGAGAAGTCGCCGAAGAAGTATTTTTCATATTTCGTTTTGATGACTGACCGGGGATTTGAACCCTGGCTTTGCGTCTAATAAACCGACACTCTTCCTACTAAACTATGGCGACTTCTTTTTTCTATTTCCTTGCTAATAACGACGAGTTTCTCATATCTTAAAGGAACGTCAAAGTTATGTTAAATCACACACTTTATATAAATTACATATATGTTCTAATTTCCATTTGGCATCCCTAGCTGTGAATCTTTCAAAATTTAAACCTAAAGTTCTTCTTGTTAAATTAAAGGACTTTTAACGAAATATTTTTAAAAAATATTTTTTGTTGTTGTTCTATTTCTTAATATTCAAAATTTTAATATGAATATGTATGTGAAAAAAAAAATATAAAAATTGATATTTACTGTCACACACCCAAACATACAGACACACATACAAATGTACATACATACATGTATACTGAGTGTGAAAACATCAATTTGTGTGTCATAATGGATGTACTTCAAGTGGCATGAATTAACACATATTTTAAAGAAAAGGGTATTGCACACATAGGTGTGCATTTTGAAAACCTGCAACAAAAATCAGAAAATATGAAGTTATATTGGAATTGCACACAATAGCTTCGTCTATCTAGTTCCAATATAAAATGACATTGTGTAGTGTTAAAGGGACTACAATCTAATAGAAAAGGTTCGAATATAGAAAGAAGACTGTATCTAATTATAAAAAATTAAAATGCTGCACATTCTCCAGAAACCCACTGACTAGCCAAAGAGGATATCAGTAACAACGATCACCAGACTTTTCTCATAACTACACCCACTACAGAGGGTATTGTTTCCACCCTAGGACCTGCCACAGCAAACACATAAAAAAATTTGATTAATGAAATTGAAGCAAAGCAAAGGAAAAATACGGATACCGAATAAGAAGATGATCAGAACCCTATACTCTTTGGACAATATTAAAGGATAACAAATTGACATTTATTTCGTAAAGATGCTCAAAGCTGTGGGAGTCCAATTGAAAAAAATGTTCATGAAATATTAAAACAGTCAATGTCCTCATATGTGCCCCACTTTTTTCTATTTTTACTGAACACGTAAAGAATTGTGTTGCATTAGCACAATGCCAGACCACACACACATCGATTTTGACTCTCCCGAAGCACTGTAGTATAATTCACACTGAAATAATGAATGTAGAGGCAGCCACAGTATAAATTCGGCCATAAAATTCTTCAAAATAAATGGATGACACTGAAGGAGATAACGTAACCTTCATCATTCATACTTAATTGGTCATTACAGCCCTCAGGCAGGATTACGATCTAGCTTCTCAAATCACTGAATTCGTGTGTGTTAATTTTAAACATGAGTGGTGAAGATCCCGCCACTTTTAAGTCCGAACGACAGATGTTTGAGAGACTTTTCATGGTAATTTTATTTACTCTTAGAATTTTTGCCAGAAATCTGATGAGAGGAAGCCGCCGAGAATTTTTTTTTTATATTTCGTTTTGATGTCTGACCTGGGGTTCGAACCCGGGCTTTACGTCTAATAAGCGAACACGCTACCTACTAGACTACGGCGAAATATTTTTCAAATTTTCGTTTTGATGTCTGACCTGGCATTTTAACCGAGGCCTTACGACTATTAAGCCAACACACTACCTACTGGACCAGGGCGATGTAACATTCAACGGTCACCCTTATGTGTGTTCTTCAACTAGGGGACATAGAAGACAACAAAACTGATGCACTTACGAAAGCTGATACAAACACTAATTCAAACGAATTAAATACATTAGATGAGCTTGCCTGCCCTAAGTGGAAAATAAATGGTCTCAGACAGAGTAGGCTCTTTCAAAAAGGAAGGCACTTCACTAGTAGAGGTCTGGCCTGATTCTATATGGATATATGGAAAACACAATTTTCATTAAATCTATCCAGAATTTATCATACGAGCCTCATAGCTGGCATAACGGGACAGAGGGACCTAAACATACATGACCAATAGCTGAGATTACTCTACTGTTTCAGAAGCTGTAGTAACAAGAAAGTACAGAAAATCACTGAACATATACTCTGTTATTATCCTCAGAAGTTATCGATAGAACTTAACGGATTAACGGACTTCATAATCAG
This sequence comes from Sarcophaga rosellei, assembly GCA_930367235.1. NCBI lineage: Eukaryota > Metazoa > Arthropoda > Insecta > Diptera > Sarcophagidae > Sarcophaga > Sarcophaga rosellei. The sequence continues at coordinate 67,915,550 of OV884018.1, forward strand.
CTGAAGCTACTTTCCTTTTCTAATATGACCATGTCACTGTCATGTCATGTCAAAATAAACGAATAACAAAAATTTGAAACCCGTAGATCGTAAAGGAAATAACACTTCTTGGGTTGGTCACCCTATTAACGTATGCATATTTATATTGATTCATGAGATTGATTATAAATTTCGACTTGAATTTTGTTGTTTTTTGTTTTTTCTCTGAAACTTAACAATGATGACGGAAAAATGCATCCATCCATCCATCTAGTTAAGTCAAATCATGTAATAAAATACTTATATTTGCCATATCATTCAACCAAACTACATACTACTGCACTACTGGTGCTGGTAGTGATGCTGGCGCTGATGCTAATGCTGCCTTGTATTGTTTTTTTTTTTCAATACAAAATAAAAAATATTTTTTTTTAAAGAGGCAGCAACAACAAACACATTAACAACACTTACAAAGTCTCTGATTGGCAGCAGAAGCAACAGTAACATGAACAACGAAGTTTAAGAAAAATTTGGTAGACGAGATATTTAACATTAAAGCTTACACACCTCAGCGACATTTTCAAAATTCAAAATAAAAAAACTGAAAAAATATTTACAACAAAAGAAAACAACTTGTTAAAAAATCAAAATACAACAAAATAATCGTCAAAATAACGTAAAAATATCTCACAATTTTCATTTCAGTAGAGAAGCGAAAAAAGGTTTCCCAATAAAAAACCTTGCATACACATGACAATAGTGCATGCATATGTAGATGTAGAATGAATTCAACAACAACAAAATTTTTAAATAAATTCACATTTCACATAAAAATTAGAAACAATAATAACAACAACAATAACAGCAACCGTAGGTAACAATGAAATAAATAATAACAATTAAACAAATATGATAATAAACAAAAACAACAAAAAAAATCAACCGAAAAAAAATCTTATTCAACACTAACGAATAGAGGAGGCTGTATAAAGTTCTAAAAGATGAGTCATTAAATCCCTACAGAGAGGCATATTTATACAAGCAGACAGACATACGTACATATAGGCTTCAAGAAATAATGACCGTATCATTATCACAGACACAAGGTATTAATATCAACGCCCTTACTCTTAGAGTTTTTGCCCAAAATCTGCTGAGAGGAAGTCGCCGAAGAAATATTTTTTTCATATTTTCGTTTTGATGTCTGACCGGAGATTTGAACCGTGGCTTCGCGTCTAATAAGCCAACTCACTATCTACTAGACTACGGCGACTTCGTACACTCATTTACTTACAGTAAAGAGGCCATTATATTCCTAAAGAGAGAGTCTGGCAATTGCTTAAGAAGACGTAGGAAAGGGTCTACCGCAGACGCAGGCGCCACAGTTCTCGGAAACACCGGTAAGATACGTGTCGATCGCTTCTCTCAGGTCACAATAATTTCGGAAAATGGCAAATTGAGAGAAACACGCTAGTAGAGATGATTCGTGAATTTTTCTCGCACAATATCGTAAACAGAACGGTGGAATGCGAAACCACATAGAACGTTGCGGGAGTGAGTAGGTAGGTAGGTAGGTAGAGGTGGCTGCCCGTCCAAGAAAATTGGATGGATCCACTTAGGCCGCATTGGGCCCATTGTGTTACCACAGTTATTCGCTATCCCCTAGTCTCGAAACCACTCGGAGCTCCTGATGAAACGATTTAAGCTGCCAATGACAATCCCTTTCACTTCCTTCAAGTTCATCCATGTAGTAAGCACCCAAGTACTTCTTTCTCCTTTGGCAAAGAGCCGGGCATGTACCCAGCAGGTGAGGGAGAGTCTCCTCCTCTTCCTCATCCCTGCAGCTTCTGCAGAAATCGTTAGCAAGGTGTCCAAGACCAATACGTACCCATAATGCAATGCCCGTAATAACACCGATAACCACATTGAGCGCCCCTCTTTGGAGTTTAAGTAGACTCATTGTGCGCCCCTCAGCCAGCCTTGGTCAGCCTGTGGATGACGCCTGGGAAGTTCATCAGTTCTGCAGTTACCCGGAATACCACTGTGCCCCGCTGCCCATACGCTATGGATATCATAACGTTCCGCTATCTCGTCGAGATATCTGCGACAGTCGTACACCGTGAGTGAGAAACGAAGTGTCCTTTTCACTTCTCATCGGTCTGAGTAAACACGTGTAAAATGTCATTTTGATTACAAAGGATTATTAATCGCGTAAGAGAATAATAAAAACTTTCAATAAAAATCCGCCGCTTTCACTAAAATTTGAATTGAAAATTAAAGTTTTCGATCGAGTTCAGTTTTTATAACGAAATTTAGATGCAGAAATTTTATTATTCTCGACTATAGTTATTGAAGGTCAAGTTATTTAGGCCATTTATGGTCAAAAGGCTTGATGATGACTCGGGTATAGTGGAAACTTTAAGACCAGCTTAGATTCCTTCTCGAACTATAGTTCTATTGCTGGAAGTTCTCTCATATTCAATCATAGATTAGGTTAGGTTAGCGGACGTATGCTTGTCAATTAAGACAAGTACATTACCCGGAGGTCGAATTGACCCATTGTACAACGTCCTTAAAGAGGGAAGGATAATAGAGGGAATAGGATAAAAGGAGAAAATGTATCAAAGGGGAGAATGGGAAGCGGAGGCATTACACTGACCAGACACAGCAAAAAGGGAGAGCGCGACTACACTGATGAAGCCCTAGCACTTCTCAACTAGCCTAAGCCACTAATGAATCTGTGGAGATCAAGGCTCTCGACAGAGTTCAAACTCTCAAAGAAGGTCCTGCCAAGGGTCCTCAACCTCAACCTACCAAGGGCTGGTCAGTTACAGAGGAGGTGTTCGATAGTCTCCGACTCCTCCTCATCGCAACATGGCCTGCAATAGTCCGGCTGGGATCTGGAACAGACCTAATCTCAGCGACCTAATCTCGCAGTGCCCCGTGATAAAACCGACAACCAACCTTAAGCTGACCTTATCCAAGCCCAGCAGCCAACCTGTTCTCTTACTGTCCACTGTAGGCGATAGACATCTAGAAACAAAACAACCCGATCCGTTGCCCCAACGTCTCTGCTCTGCCTCCCCGACCCATCCATTGATGAGGCCGTAGAGGTGGCAGACTAGGGGGCTAGGACCAACTATTAAATATTCAATCATAAGGATGAAACATTTATAACAGCTAGGATTAAAACTATCTTTAAAATCATGGACAACCTAACACACATGTGCATGGGGTAGGGTACCCTACTTACAAACAATCAACGACAATAGCCGCACAAACTAACCAACCAACTAACAACAACAACAACAAAAAGACGTGAATTGATTAGAAAATCATCAAAATATCTCACGATTTGACTATATCGGTCAAATAGATACAGATGTAAAGGAAAACAAAAAACAAAAAGAAAAATCTTCTCAAAATTTTAAATACACCAGAATGAATGCGATTTTGAATGATTAAATAGCATGATAGCAACAAGTTCGTCTCTAACAAAAGATGCAAAAAAAGCTGACAAAATATTTCAAAATTTCAAATAATTTTGTTTGAAAATGGAAAACAAGAAATTATGAAATCGTAAAAAGAGAAACCGAAACCGAAACCGAAACAGATTCTTAATGAAGATTTTAGAATCAAAAGCGAAGACAATTTCAAAATCGTGTTCAATGAACATAAAAAAGAGAAGCTTTTCTAAATTATTCTAACTCTACTTCGATGGTGGTAGAGAAAGAGGGAGGGAAGGAAGGGAGACATTTAAAAATTGTAGGATTTCTAACACTTCATTTCGATTTCCAATTCGAAATTGAAATGAATTTTTTGAAAAATAAAGGTGAAATTTTTTCGTTTTTTAAGCCATTATTGTTGTTTGTATTGCTTAGAAGATAACAAATAACAGCAGCACTACCTAGTTTACCTAGAAGCTGCTGAAGATGAGACAACAACAACGACAACAACATTAAGCATCAGCGGCAGCAAGTATTTTAAATAACATGCAACAAAATAGTCAATTCATCATAAGCAGAGAATTTAAAATCGGATAAACAATAACAACAATAACAATAACAACAAAAACAATATTTTTTTAAATGTTAAATTTTGTTGTCTTATTGTCTTTGTAAATTTGTTGTTTTTTTTTACAAAAGCGGCGTCGACGCCGCATTCATTCATTCACTCACAACACTGTGTCACGGTGACTGTGGCAATAACTCTGTGTGCTGCTGCTGTATGTCTTCTAACTGCCGGCTAAAGTTTTTAAATGTCTTGATGTCGTTAAAACTAAATGAATGAATGAATAAAAATGACTGACTGTCAGCCAGCCAAACAGCCTAACTGCCAACTTAAAGTCGTTCATACACGGTAGGTACTCTGGGGTAGTATGGAGTATCATCATCATCGTCGTCGTCACCATTAGCGCGATACATAGATGAGCAGCAGCATTTCAGTTGCGATTGGCTTTACATTTAAAAACTACAACAACAAAACAACAACAGCAGAAAAACTTTAAATAAAAAGTACCTTTGACCTATGGCAAGGTATACGTTACACTAATACGTTACTACTCTTGCCTGAGATGCTATGCGGTACGATGCGATGCCATGCGATGCTATGCGATGTGATGTGATGTGCTTTTGCTCTATACGATGATGCGATTTACAAAACCAGAGACGACTCGACTCGACTCTTGACTCAGAATTCATATAAAAGACTTCTGTAGCAAACAATTGCTTTCAGTTAAATACTTAAAGCGTTTGACGACTAAACGGTAAAAAAAAAAGATCTTCTTTTGTCCCACCACCAACGACCGGTAGGACTATTTCGTATACAACAAACATACAAGAAAAAACGGAAATAAAAAACGATAATTTTTTGAAAATTAATCGATAAAAAGAAAACGAGAAAAAAATCAATTAAAATGTCGGCTTTATCTTGGAAATTTATCGCGGTTATATTGTGTGCGTATATTATTATGGCATATGCCCGACCTCAAGCTCCTGAACAACCTGAACCGGTAATATTAATTTTGTTGAGTTTAAAAACAATTTTTTCTAAATTAAAATAAAACGTAAACGATAACATCAAATGTGTGTTAAAAGAATTGAAATTCGAAAAACTTTGAAAGAAAAAGGATTCGCTATCGAATTTTTTTGGCTCCAATACAATGTCATTTGTATTGGTTCTTCCGGTTTTAAAGCGTCCTTGAACTAAAAATTAAATTTTTCTGACTTTAAATACACGGGGGGGAGAAGATATGCAAAAGTTACGATATTCCGAGGGGAATTAAAAATTTCGTCTAGAATCACACGAAATTAAAGCATACGTCCTCGTCGTTCAGAGATTACACTAGGTTTGCTTAGATTGAAAATAAAATTAGTTTCCCGAATAGAATTAAATTTGAAATATTGAAGAAATGTTTGAAATATGTAGCAGGATAACTGCTTTTCGAATAAGAAAAATTAAACACGCAACTGAAAAAAATTCGAAAATAATTTCGAAAAATTATATTATATTCGAAAATTTTATTCTTTTTAATTTCAATATATTCAAGACCATAAGGTTCGAATTTTAATTTATTAATGAAGGAAAAAAAATTATTGAAATAAATTATAATTTTTCGAAATTATTTTGGAATTTTTTTTTAGTTGCGTATATAATTTTTCTTATTCGAAAAGCAGTTATCCTGCTATATTTTGGATAAATTAAATGCCGTCGGCATTTGTGCACTTTTCATGTACATATTCAATGAATGTGAAATTACTTTATCAAAAGCGAATTTGCTCTTTACAATAAATGATTTCGAAATTTTCGAAAATGAACATGGTTTTAAGGAAGTTAGGCATTTATGCAGGTATTTGAAGGTTACATGTTATTTTCTAAGTAAAGTTGCAATGAAGGCATTTATTGTACTTATAGAAGACCAATAGATATGCAAACGAATAGGCTATAAATCAAGCATATATCCGTTCCGAAGTTATAGGGAAAAATCTACTTAGAATACACATATAGTCGTATGTCGCGTGAAAACTTTGAGAGCTCATACCTCAAAACACACTTTTTCGACTTAGAATGTTATAGAACGGAGGCGTCGATATAATCGATAGAAGTAGAATGTCTTTTGAAATCTGAACTGCGATCAGCATTTAAAGGATGGAACCCACGTTCTTTTTAATCGCTTACTATTATTCTATCAGCAACAATGCCTCAATATCTCTACTTTGTTCTTAACACAGGCAGGATAATACTTTGAATTGAACAGCACTGCGTAACAGGACAAAGTATCTTTTTATTTCGAATCCATTCACTTTGGCTTCATCCATCTCGAATCACTCTAATCTTCTGCTGGTTTATGAAAGCCTTTTTCATTTTCTGGCATCTCGAACGTTCCAGTGAGTTGCCCTGAGGTCTCTTCAAAGCATGACCGAACTAACATCTTTCCCCTATTTACATTGTAAATTTTACAATACTGTATCAGATTCAGATATCGTTCGTTCTTTTGCTTTTTTTTTCTTTAATTAGAAATCTCTATTGGAAACTATATTTGCCAAAAATACCTTTAATGTAATGCTACAAATGACGATTATTTTTGTGCAGTTCACTTGAGCCGTCGGGTTACGAATTTGCCCAGACAGGCAGAGCATTAATATCTTTTATTCCGACGGCATTAATTAAGAAGCCTGGCAACACTATTGTTTCGGGACCTTTGTTTTGCCAAATATACCATCCGAGATTGGCGATTACTTACTTAATTAGTCATTGAAATCCTACACTCAGGACCTCGCTTCCCACACTATTCATATTGTGTGTCTTAATTTTATCTATGGTTGGCGGAATCTACAGTTTAAATTTGACTCCAAACGAGAAATTTTTGAGAAACCTTTCATGGCAATTCCAATTGCTCCCAGAATTTTGGCTCGAAACCTGCTGAAAGAAATTCGCCGTAAGAAATATTTTTTTTATTTTTCGTTTTGTTCGAGATGCCTGGGATGGGGTTTGAACCACGTAGTCTCGTGGCTACTAGACTACGGCGACTTTAATGACTCTACTACTATCAAACGCAATTGAGCTCCGAGGTGGCCAAACGACATCAGCTCTGCGGCTGATAATGCGATATTCAAAAACAGGGCGCAAAACATCGAGTGTAGCTTCGGCTGTGTGGCACGTAGCGCCGTCCTGTTGAAACCAAATGTTGCCAATATCCTCCTCTTCAATTTTTGTGAACAAAAATTCTTTCAACATGGCCCGATAACGATCGCCATTGACTGTAACGGCCACTCCTTGCTCATTTTCGAATTATGCCTCTGGACCAAAATCCGCATCAAACAGTGACTCGTTTCGGGTGCGTCGGCTTTTCAATGTATGCGTGGTTTTCTGTGCCCTAAATGCGACAATTTTGCTTGTTTACATACCCGCCAAGATCAAAATGAGCTTCATCTGAAAAGATGATTTTTTTTGCCAAAATCGGCATCTTCTGTAGGCTACTCCTGTAGGCTACTGCATGGCCAGCCGAGGCAGCCATTTGAATGAAATTATTTTCCATTATTAACCGGAAGGATTGTACATACTTTCAAATAAAAAAAGAAATTTGAGAAAATATTCAGTAGTTTTTTTTAAAGCATTTTCAAAAAAAAAAGTTATTTGGCAGACCCTTTATTTTTCTGGTCCCATTCGGAATGCTGTAGGTGATTTGTTATGGGTTCGGAAGTCTATATTTTACTAAAAGGAGAAATGGAAAATATGTAGCATTGAATACACATAATTGGCCATTATAACCCTTCAGTCAGGATTACAGCCTAGCTTCGCACACCACTCATGTTGTGTGCCTTAATTTTATACTACAATTTTCATGGAAGATTTGTTTACTCTCAGAGTTTTTGCCAGGAATTTGCTGAGAGGCAGTCGCCGAAGAAATATTTATTTTCATATTTCGTTTTGATGTCTGGCCTGAGGCTCGAACCGGGGCTTTACGTCTAATAAGCGAACACACTACCTACTACAGTACGGCGACTACATGTAGCATTGAATAGCACTTTAAATAAAAAATAAATGTCTCTATATATTCAAATAAGTATGCATTTTCTATTAGAAAAGCTGTAGAAGACATAACGAAATTCTTAAACTAAAACCAATCATATTACATTTGCGATTCACCTTAAAGGTCTTATATTATTTTCAATCTCCAGACTTGATATTACAGTCTTCTGTCGATGATATGCTTTAATATGCATTCATAATTCATTTAATAAGACAATAATTAATTATTAATTGAATATTTAACACAGTAACAGTTACAACCTCCCGTTAATTAATTATAAATTAAAATATAAAAAATATAGTAAAGTATACAACACAGTAAATTGAGTTGTAAAAGTACGAGTACAACATATACGAGTATTATAAATCATTTTATACTGTAAATAATAAATATTATTCAAGTACAGTATACTTAACAGTAAATACATAATATATTTACCGCTTGTTATAGGGAAAGGTTAAATGTCAAAATAATTACGATTGTTTTTTTTTTACTAATTATCATTATTTTAATATTTTTTAAGAAAGGAAATTTACATTTTTTTTTCAATGCATAAATTTTAGAAGATGCTTCAAATGTGCATGTTTGTTTATAATTTGAAAAACATTTTGATTTATAATTATTGCTAGTTTTCTTTTTTTTTTGTTGTAATGTGGAAAGTCATTTAATAATTTGTTGTCTTATTTTATTATACATTTAAATTTAAAAGTTTACAATGATTATTTAAAATTTTTTTTTTATTTTTATTGTTATTCTAAACATTACTCATTAATATTTATGAGAGAGAAAAACCATATTTTTTATTGAAAATAAATTTTGTTAATTTATTTCAATTTTGTTTTCTTTTTTTTCATTATTTTTTAATGAAAAATGTTAAAAATAATTGACATTGGCGTTAATAATACCCGTAAGCAAGTTGTTGCAACCACAATCACAACCACAGCCTTAACAGTAATTTGTTTTTCAAATAGTGGCCAATGGCATTTTTAAAGAAGAATTATCATATAAGGTTATGATTAACACTTTCTGGATTCAATATGAAACAAATTCTATAAATCTGTAGAAACAGGCATGTTACCGCTTTACCTCATGATTTATTGAGTAACGCCTCATACAATAAATTTCAGAAAGAAATTGAATTTTAAGCCGCCCAGTTAATAAAAGATACAATCACCTTAGAAGTGTACATCACTTCACAGTGTATAAATCAATACACAGTTTAAGTGGGAGTCTCATTAAAGTAGCAACCTTAACTAAAGTTCATTACACTATATAAGGCGTACTCAAAAACACTCACTATTTCGCCAGTGGCTTGATTTAGTAGTCATGATAAGATTTTATATAAAAAAAAACTTTTTGCTCAATTTTGTGATCTCTTAAGCCAGTATTGTCAAAAGGGGACGCTACAGCAGTGGGAAATTTCATTCATTCATGTACATCATGTGATGATGTACACCATGTCGTAGAAACCCAGTCAAAGAAAATAAAGACCGTCGAGTCCGATCGTTATTTTCAGAAACTGTTGGAGATATTGTGAACAGCAACCCAATTTCAATTGCTTTCTGTAGTTGCTCAAACGAATTTTGTTAACAAAGTTAAGTTTTCAAATGTTGCCTGTGTGCTGCCATCTAGAGCATTATTTTTGGCAACTACCGACGCAACTGAGTGTCAGTTGCCATCCATAGTTAAGCCATAAACATTGCACATGAGACCGTTTGTAATCCCTTGAATGAGGGTAATGTGTAAGTGCAATGCAAGAAATAAACTCCACTGAATTTTAATATGCGATTTGCTGCTAGTCGCCGTAGTCTAGTAGGTAGTGTGTTCGCCTATTAGACGTAAATCCCGGGTTCGAGCCCCAGGTCAGACATCAAAACGGAAATATGAAAAAATATTTCTTCGGCAACTCCCTCTCAGCAGATTTCTGGCAAAAACTCTGAGAGTAAATAAAACTGCCATGAAAAGTTTCTCAAAAATCTGACGTTCGAAGTCGACTTTAAACTGTAGGTCCCGCCACACATGTATAAAATTAACACACACAACATGAGTGGCCGTAATCCTGACTGAAGGTTTGTAACGGCCAATTATGTATGTATGTATGTATGATTTGTTGCTAGAGAAGAAGAACAGTAGCATGCGATCGGGAATCACTTAAAATGGGGTGCTAACTTAAGACTATTATTAATTTTAAACTATACTATCATCAATGAGACTGTCTGATGGAGACGATTACCCACAACTGGCCAGAATTTTGTCCTTTTTCTTTAAGATTTCTCTTAATTCCTTCTTAGAAATTAAAAGAATTTAAAATTATATGATTCCAGGCTGTATTACAAGATGAGCATTTGCTCTTTGCCATCAGAATTCATATCCTGTCAGGATTTCTATAAACTTGTATTCCAATCGAGCGCTTATCTAGAGATTCTCAGTTTGCCATCGAAAGTAATTGATTTATCTTCAAGCATTTTTTGTGAAATGTTTTTAATCTTCTTCTGAAGTTTTGGGTCAACCACCAAGTGTTTGAACTATATTTTTGAATTTACTATTACTATACTATATATATACTATACTATATATATACTATACTATATATATACTATACTATATATATACTATACTATACTATTACTATATATTGAATTTACTATTTTCATCTTATAAAAGTCAGCAATCAGATTACTATTCACATTCTAAATCTGCTTGTACTTTATATCAGCAATCACACACACATTACTATTTTAGATATTCGATACGACCACATTTTCGCCATTATTTCGTGAAACTCTGTGGCTTAATTTTAACATTCCTATCAAAATGTTTGCAGATCCTTGCACATTACTTTTCTAAATATATATCAAGTAAACTTCTGTTTTCGTAAGACGAGCAATTTCACACGATTGACAATTTTTATGAAAGACCCTCAATTCCTTACATATTCTTGAGTTCTTTCATACCAATTGCCAATCGTCTGAAATCATTCGTCTTACAAAAACACGAGTTAAAAGACATTTCAAACAATAACGAAATAATGTTTCTGTCATCACGATTGTAAGATGTTCTGAAAATTTCAGAATGTCATAGTTTCCAAATTATGACCTTGTCTTCAGTTTTATATATTTCACTTATGCAAATAATATTTCATGCATGTATTACACAGTGAGCGCCAATAGTGAGTAAACGCCACTGAAATAAATCATTTTCTTACGATAGCGAGAAAAGTAAATGAGAATAGTCGAATAAATTTCCAAAAATAAAAACGTTTATTTTTTACTTATAAAATGTTAAAACAAAAACAACAATTCATGATAAAGGAACTTTTTTTTAAACTTAAGAGAACATAATAGAAAATTTAAAATTATAGTGGGTGTTGACTCAGTTATGGCGCTCACTGTATATTAGGGTGGTCCATGCTTACATAGAAAAAAAAAACTTCCAAGAATAAGTTACGCCACCCCCTAGTTTTGTTACACGTACCATTCTTATTATGTATTCAAAATTTCAGTAACATATCTTATATACAAGGGAGTGCTCATCGACCTTAAAATATTTGGATTTTATGAAAAATTCCTGATTAAGTAAAAAATTTAAAAAATGTGTCAAAAATATTTTTTTTTATTCAGCAATAGTATTAAAACACACACAAAATGATATAAATAAAGAAATACTTAAAAATAATATTAATTAATTTTTTTTTTTCAACTTAAAACTAAGTTTTTTAAAATCGTTTTGGAAGTATCAGTAGAAAGGATCTTTCTGTTCTGTTCAACGAAATGAAGCAAAAATTGTTTTTTCTCTTCATTGTTAGTAAGTATCGTATTGTAATTTTAAACAGTTTTACACCCCTCTCGCAGTGTCGTTAACCACACGCAAATTTCTTATGCAACTTTTGCATTGAAGGTAATCAACATTGTCATCCCAAGACACAGGAGGTAATTCCAAGAAAGAGTCCTTGATTTCTAGAACTGAGAGCGTTTTCAGCGTTCTTTGCGATGCATAGACTTCTAATGTGGCTTCCGTGGATAATTTGGCAGAGTCCCCTCTTACTAAACGAGAACCGCCGTCAACATCCATTCTTTTCTCGTCATAAGACAGCTTATCGGAAAACAAGGCAAAGGCAACAGCTCATCAGATAAGTACCACAAGTGGCGCTCTAAGACAGCCTTTGCTGCTGCACTGATATCGGGATCTCAATGACTTCGTATGCTTTTAATCTCTTCCAAAGTTGGAGGTCATTAATCGCTGCATCTGTTCCAAAGGCACTTCAATCCAAATCTTCGTATATATGAATGCACCAAAATTAACAAATCGAACAATTTGTTTTTCTTCTTTTTTGGTAAGCTTAAATGCTTGAGAATTTTTTCGAAAGAGATAAATCTTCATAGCATATAGCAGTTTTGCCATCCATTTAGCATGATGTATTGGTCCCGGAGTACGCCAACTAATCGTTGTAGGTGGCTTGTTCAGAGCAATCATTGTGAGCACTATTAGCTCTTTGTAATCACCACGAACATGTTTTTTCTAGCTACATCAGTCGTAAGACCCGCAAGAGTATTTTCGGCAAACTGTTTCTCGATAGTGTTAAAGTCAAGACATCGCTGAATCGTTTGAATAATGGAATCTTAGGAGAGTTTGATGGCCCAAAGAACAATGTAAATATTTTTGAAAGCATTATTTCAAACAGGTGATGACGACAAGCAAGCCATAAAAGATTACGCCCTGTCTTTGCTTCGAGGAGAGTGCACGGTCCTACTTTGGCACCTGTGTTAGAGGCAGTAGTATCAAAGCTCATACCTCGGACATTCTTTGTGACATTCCACTGTTCCATTGTGTCAAAAACAGCTTCAGACGGGGTTTTCCCCGTTTTAGCAGTAAGTTTGGGTACGCCTAACAGTTTTTCGCAACCATTACCAGGGACAATAACGGGAAGGCGTTCTACTTTCTTCTTACCTATTATATCAAACAGTATTTTCCCATCCCAATATATGACAAGTGGATACTTTGGGTCGAATGGTTCTTTTATATTCGCATTGAATTCTGCTTTTTTTCTTGCACGTCGAATTGTGCTCCGAGAGATTGGGAGTGAAGCAGGATTACAACCAAGTGCAGCAGACAATGGAATAATCAGTGGAACTGCTTCTCTTTCGGTTATTTTCTTACGACCCAGAGCGCTGAACTTGCCGAAGAGTTGGAGGTTGGTTAAACCTTACCAATGACTCAAGATCCCTACATCCAAGAAGAAAAATATGGCATTTTTTTCTAGTTGATGAACTCATTTATTGCTCTGATTCACTGAATTTGACTTGTAATAAAAGAAGAATATCGAATAATTTTTGAAAATATGCTTTTACGTTAACCGCTATATCAAATCGTGTAAAAAATTATTGAATAATGCATTGTCATTGTCTAGCTAGTCGGGAAGGTAGTGAAAATTCGATCAAAAGAATCAGGTAAAAGCATAAAAACGAAGAGGTAACGAGAGTTCAATGAAAGCATTTAAAAATAAAAATCAAACATTTTTCTCAAAAATTTCAAAAACAGCACTCGATTGAGCACCCTCTTCCGGTAAAGTTAGCCAACTGAAATTTTACAATGTTATTGCTATGGATACATGTTACAAATTTACGGGGTGGCCAATCTGAAAAACAAAAAAAAATTTTTTTGGACCACTCTACTGTATATGTATCTGAATCTTTGGAATGATAAATATTTAAACAAATAAGCTCGGATTGCATAATCGTTTTCATATTTAACAATCAAAAAGAAACATGAAATTAATATTTTAAATTAATTTTTCTTTTCAAAATTTCCCAACAGTATGAATACCAATATGAGGTGAAAGATCCCGAAAAGGAATTATTTTTCAATAAAAACGAAGCTGGTGATGCACAAGGCAAAGTAAGTTTGATTTAACAAATTAACAATTGAAACTCATAATACAATACAATGGAAATTTAATTCCCACAGGTATCTGGTCAGTATTCCGTTTGGTTACCAGATGGCAGATTAATGACCGTCGCTTATAGTGTAGAGGGAGAAAATGGTTTTGTACCAAAGATTACTTTCGATACCAACAATCCATTGGGTTAAGTAAACAAAAAAAGAGTCGTGATTTCAAAAGAACAATAACAGTTAAAAAATGGGAAAAACAACAACAACAATGAATATGAAAAATGACCGCTTTGTTATGAAAAAAATAATATAAAAGAAATTAAAAAAAAAAAATTTATAAAAATTAAAGAAAATAAAAGTAATCAAACACCTCCAACAAACAAACAAGCCTGCCCCCCATTTCGTTTATGTAACTCTTTAACAACTGTAACTCATTTACAAACAACAACAACACACACTGTTTATAAAACAATCTATTTCTCCAATTACACAATACTTTTGGCAACACTGTACATAAAAAAAAAATTAAAAAAATATTTCCTCTTAAAAACTTTTTTTTTTACCAGTTTTCAGTTTTCTTTTCAAAATAATTTTGAAAATGAAAACAAAAAAACTTTAACAAATCTAGATTAATTACAATATTTTTTTTTATTCACGTGTATGTATATTAAAAGAAAAAAACAAAAAAGAAAAAAAGATACTCAATACACATATCTTTAGTACTTAAGTTGTTTTTCTTTTCTTTTTTTTTTTCTTAATGAAATATTAATTCTTTTTTTATTTGTATTTTGTTAATAAGTCTATTTCAATTGTATTTGTATTTACTCCTACTTTATGTACTATACTATATATTATATATAAAAAAGTCATATATAAACAACAACAACATATAAAAAAAATTAAAATTTAAATAAATAAATGAAAACAATTACGTGTATTATTTGTTTATCAAACAAGATCGATCAACAACAACAACAACTTCTTTGTCTTCTTTGCTTTTTTTGTATTTCGTTATTTTTTTTAAATATTATAATTATTCAATATTGTATTCAAATATATGTATATGTAACTTAAATGCAACACATATTTATTAAATTTGTATTTTATCTATCTGGTATTTATTGTTAAAAAACAAATTAAATAAAATAAATAAATTACACAAGAAAATAAATAAAAAAAGAAGTTGGTACATATTCTTTTGCATGGTAGGTAGATATATAGGTAGAGGCCACATAAGAGCCATTGTATTACTACGATTTTATATTTTCCCCCTAATCTATGAACCATCCGGCACTTCTGATGAAGCGCCGTTCTTTTAAGTCGTCTATTATGTGCCTTTCCCTAACCAATACGTGAACAACAGTTTCCTACTTTTCCTCAGCTCTACAGCTGCCGCAGAAGTCATTTACTAATGCTCGAGACCAATGCATTTTGCTTGAGTGCACCTAATTCAATACTGAGTTATGACTTCAAAAACCATATTTAACATGCTCTTTTGGAGTTTAAACAGACTTTCTGTGCGTCCTCTTTTTAGCTTTACTCAGATTTTCGGAGTCCTTCTAACCGTATTCGAAGCCGTCATCTGGCTTTGACTGAATTACATCGGAACCCAGCCGACCTGGCTATCAGAAATTACGGTAATATTTTTTTCAGAAATAATAATTCTTTCCGTAGCCCGTAACTCCGAAATTACCGATTGGAAAACGGTGTAAAAGTGCGGTGGCTTAATGACCACCGATTCCGAAAACCGTAAACCACCAGCAAGTCCACTCAATTTGGAGCCAACAATGAAAATCTGGACAAAGTCGTTGGCGATGTACACTGTAGCTCCTTTCCATATTGCTCTATTTGGATTGGACTCTCTCACTTCTGTTAACACTGACTTCAACCCAGGATCTTTGCGAAAAAAAAATATGCAGACACATCTATAAATCCGCTGTATAAGCTCCAAGTTAGTTGTCCCACAGAGGGATTCCCATCATACTAGACATTCATAAGTATGTACAGTTCTAGTGAGTCATCCTAGGTACCAGACACCATTTATCCCTTATACTTTGTTGTTTGAAAAGAAACGAAGTCCTGTTTTGTCCTTTTAAGGACATTTGGTTTAGAAAACAACTTTCTCTTGACAATAAATACCAAGAAATCTGTCTCGTCTTTGAGCGGTAGCTGGGATTACAAACTCCATTTTGCTTGAATTAACATTGAAACCGCAATTAGACACCCTTTCGCTGACTTTCGTTAAAGTAAGTTGCACTGTTCCTTTGATATTAAGATCTAAAGGACATTTAGACTGCAAGTGAACTCAATTTCCTACCTCTTTGGAACATTTTATTCAAAGTTGGCAGCACAATAAACTCATAGTTTACCTCTATTAGAATACAGAGATTTTATATCACCTGGTAAAGACAATCACATCTGAATTTTACCAATTGTTATACAAGCTATTTGAAATTGTCAATTCATCTGTAGACTCAACAGTGTATCTTTAATACTTTGATATTGATAAAATAGCTGAAGCAACGTTTTTATAGATTATTTTCTTATTGGCGTTGTGATCTACTGAAATTCAGTGAACGATAACAAACAGTAGCAGTCAGAAAAATTATAAAGAAAAGGAATTTCGTAAGAGATGGCTAACAAAAGATTTACTTCTAATACATACATACATACATAATTGGCCATTACAACTCGTCAGTCAGGATTACTGCCTAGCTTCTCACACCACTCATGTTGTGTGCATTAATTTTATACTTGAGTAGCGGGACCTACAGTTTAACGTCGACTCCGAACGACAGATTTTTGAGAAACTTTTTCATGGCAGGCTTATTTACTCTCAGAGTTTTTGCCAGTTTTTTTCATATTTCATTTTGCTGTCTGACCTGGGATCGAAACCGGGCTTTACGTCTAATAAGCTAACACACTACCTACTAGACTACGGCGACTACAATAATACCATGCTCAATATGAGAGAATAATCAGCATGACAGCCATTAACTGTATTTTTACATACATACATAATTGGTCAATACAACCTTTCAGTCAGAATATGGAAATAGTTCCAAACACCACTTATGTTGTGTTTAAAGTCGACTCCGAACAACAGGTTTTTTTTTGAGAAACTTTTATTTCAATTATCCCATAGAAAAATCCAACGGTTTTAGATTTAGATCATCCCTTGGAAAGGATCATAGTGCTGTTTTCTTACATGACACAAAAGTTAAATTAAAACTACTCAGTAAACGCAACTTTCAGTACCTATTTAAAATATTTTTTAATAGTTCAATGAGATAGATTGAGTTCGTATGCAAACATTAAACAACTGTCATATGATATACAATGGCGAAAAGCAATTTAAATAATTGATCGTTAAAACAGTTGAAGAGAGAAAAATTTGGTTTTGTTTTAACTACACAAAAATCTAAAGTTTCATAATGGACCGAAGAATAAATAGCGAGGACCGAAGAAATAATAGTAAGTATGGTAGGTATAGTATAAATACTACATTTACATCAACGCAACAACAAAATGCATTTATTTCAAATATACAACGCTCTTCTAAATTTACAATGAAAAAAGGTCTAGTATATAAGCTTGGTAAATATAAAACTAAACAGCTGATCATCTATCCTGTTATATGATCAATACATTACAAGGTTCGGCATTCCCTTACTAAATAAAAAGACCACCCTTCAAAACATTAACAGATAATTGCAGTACAAGCCATGACAACATCACGGTATTCTAAATGATCATAACTTTACTCATAATTTCGCTAATCCATGTAGAAGCTCAATTAACTTTTATTCTATAGGTAGCGATACAAAACATAAATTCTTTTAATTCGTAATAAATTCTCTCTCCCTCTCTCCTATGCTGTTAACAAATTCTGAACACATGTTCTTGCTTTCATTTCTACAATTAAAATATGCGTCTTATTGTTTACCAACATATTGACTGATAATGATATTCAAATAGTTATTAAAGTTCATGACCCTTAAAGTGGAGTTTACAAGAACAGGTTTTATCAAAAAAAAAAAAAAATGTTTATAAATAATGGCAACAAAAGAAAGGCAAAAAAGAGAAAAATAAGAATAAAAAATAGCAAAAAAATATTACTTACTTTATGATAATGGCTTGAATGTGAATATGATTGTTCTTGAAATTTGAATGTTCTTGATTGATTTTTATATTCTTGAATAATGAAAGGCAGGCAATAATAGTTTACCATATTTTGGAATGAACTAAATAAACAGAAAGTATAATAAATAAACATTAATAAATAATTATTTCTTAAACATATGTATATGCTACTATTCTACTTGTATTTGCTACGAAAGAAAAAGAATACCCACCTTCTAAAGAAATATGTTTGTTATTTAACTTTCAACACACAGTTGTTGTATACAAATATTCTTTGTTTCTATGTTTAATTTAATTTAATTTCATTTCTTACTGGTTGAATTTATTACTAAATTCGTGAGTGGTTTAAAGTGGATTTTAAAGTCTTAAAATATCGTATAACTTTTTTTTAAATTTAAAGTTGTTCAACTAAATTAATTTATAGTACTTGAGATTACTGTCCACTTTTATTTCGATACTATCTATGATTTTTACTCATATTGTGTGTATTACGATATGCCATTAGTTTATCAATGTATTCATCATGTTTAACAATGGTAGCCAAAAGGCCTCGTGCATTTACAGGCGATTCATCGGGCCCATAATCAATTAATTCATCGTCTAAAGTTGTCATTGTACCGCCTAGGGCCCTAAGTATAGCATCACCAGCACAAATGTCCCATTTTTTAATTTTCGTTGAATGCAAATAAGCTGTGGCATTATTGGCTACCACTTGTAAAACTTTATAGCCAGCACCAGCAGCTGTTAGTATATTTGAATCTTCTCCAAACACAGCACGTGTCAAGTCCTTAACATCGCCAGCATGTGAACGTGATACTGTAATAATGGGATGTTCAATAGTGGGTGTATCTGGATGAATGGATGATAGATATTCTGACATTGAATGATCAACCCAAGCCCAGGCGGTTTGTCCTATAAAAGGACTGTGTATTACACCAATGACCGGTTTACCCTGGACAGCAACACACACCATTGTGGTGACATATTCATAAAGTTGTTCTGCAAAAAAAGAAGGGAAGTCAATTGTTTATTCGTTAATTTAGTAGAATTAAACCAATAGAAATTTCAAAATATTTGCGACCTATTTGCTACGACATACTCTTCTTATAATCATGATCCTCTTAAGAAACTCCCACAGAGTGAGATAAAAGAGTTTTCATATTAGCTATTCCCGCACTAAAGTCATTCTGTCTGTTCCAGGTATAAGCCTTGTTGGCTTAATATGCCAATTTTATTTGTATTTTTACTAAAGCACACTTTTACTCGCTTCATTATTGTGTCAGTACTTGTATTAGCCACCCGATTGAGGACAAAAAAGTGCAGCGTAAGGGCTCCTCCAATAGGGGAGATAGGCCTTACGTATATGGCCATTCAGTCACGTGACAGCGTTTATTGCTTCCTGCGGTGATGTGGAGTGGAAGTCACGAATTCAAAACAAAGACGACGTGGAATGTATCACCATAGTCTGTAAAAATGTCCGACACGTAGGTCACGTTAGAACGTTGAGTGGTGACTGTCTTTTACAATGAATTTTTCAACAGCCTCCTTACAATATCTCAAATGTGGATTACGAAAGCTGTACAAATTCCTTATGGCTATTTTCATAACCTCGTTGCTCTCCTCAATTGGAAACCATCCAATACAAGCCCCTCACCTTCAAAAACATAATAACTCACCTGTAAATTCTTGTGTTGCATCCAAGGGATCTATCCACACTGTAACATCTTTTATATTCACTAATAAATCTGGTATTTCAGCAGTTTCATGCAGCACAGTCGGATCCAAATCAAATGTATTCGCTTCGGCACAACTTTCCTTATCCTCTTCCGAGAAAATAGTGACACGTGGAAAGATGCGATGCAAACCCTGTTTCATGACACAATGAGAACGACCATCAGCATCGGTAAAGGGATCATTGGCACCCTCATCCGTTTTGCCTTTACTCTTCTCCTTGAGGTCTCTTGACTTCGCTACCTCCAAAATTTCCATACCACCACGCTGGGCAGCCTGTATGGCGCCAATTAACAATTTACGCATATTCACCTTATTTTGATTCCTTAACATGCCATACATGGCGGGACGTTTTTCTTCGGTACCACTAAATACATAGAAAAGGAAACACAAAACAACAATGGCTGCTATTGTGGCCGGCACTCGATGAATTTTAATGCTGCGCCCATTCATGGTTATGGTGTTACTACTGCTGTTGGGCTTTCTATTGCTGGTTATCAGTGGCACCGTCATTCAAAAGCTGTGCTACTCAAACGGTATTGTGTGGTTTAAGCTTAAACACGGTTTCACGTATCAATAGAAAATAATCGACGATGATGCTGACTTAACAAACATTCTTGGTATACAACATAATACAAGAGATATTAAGAAATTTCTTATTCTATCTGATATGTATTGTTGTTGTTCTTGTTGGTAAAAGAATGTTGACGTAAAGTAAACAAAAAGAAAAGACACGCGTCAGCTGAGAGTAGAACACATTAGTGCTGCCAGATGAATTGTAGTATTAGTAGTATTAGGAATGAGTCAATAAAGTGGTGTTATCGATAGCTAAGATAAGCGCTTAAATTTAAAATGATTTTTAAATTGTTTAGGAAAAACGGATAATAAAACCTTTTATGCTATGTTCGCACGAGCATTCGAATTACTTCGCTCTCTGTTTGAATTACTTATTTGAATTATCATGTTCACACGGTAGTTTTGTAATTCTTTTTTACAGTTCTTCTTCTTTTTATTACTAAATTATTATTAATATTTTTCATACAGCTTCTTCAAAAGCTGCAAATACTTTTCAAAAGGTTTTCTACACACATAGTGGCTTCCTCCGCTAATTTCGCGAATAACTTTCTTATAAATAATACTTTTTTAATATATTATTTTTGGATTCCATTATTGTTTATTGTTTACAATATTTTTTGTTTATATTTTTTGTGCGTTGACAGTTGGTGATGGCAAAAATACGATAAAATTTAGAGATTACATTGATTTTTAAGTAATCCACAGGGTAATAGAAATTGGATTACACACAATTTGGGTAATTCGCTCACAAAATTTTGTATGGCGAATGACGTAATTTAGCATATAATTGGGTGTTGAATTGCGAATGAGAGAGCGAATTACGAAAAATTGCTGCCGTGCGAACATGGCATTAAACGTGAAATGCCTTATTTAAAGCTCACTTCTCGATCAAAATAACATTTTTAAATCAAATTATGTTATAAAACGTCTATCCTGCCTTTAGACCTCAAGTTGCTTTTCCCTCGATTAGAATGTTCATGCCATAGCTATCATTTTGTAGAGTATTATTATTGAAAATGACTGGCTCGTAACGATATTCTTGTGCGCGGGATTCCGTGCCTCGTTTCATTACAGCAGTATGGAGTTAACATTGAATATTCGAATCTTACATACATAATCGACCACAACAAGCCTTCAGTCAGGATTACGACCTTGCTGCTCACACCCCCCCCCCCCCTGGGTAACAATCTTGCCGAGATGTGTGGGGTACCTATCCCCAACCTGATGGGGATGTGGTGCATGACTAAAGGTTACCCTAATATCGAATTGATGTCTCTGATGTGATCTCTTCGACTTGACCGATTCTTAAGCGACCCGATATGTTAAGCGACCCGTGCTTATCGGATGCATCAGGGGTCTAATCCGACTGTATTATAACGGAGCCTCACTGATACCTGGGCGACTCCATGAGTATTAGGTTTTCTACCAAGTCCTTGTCATGCTAGCGGGGGCTATAGCATGATTGACCTCCTTTCCCCTTCAGTCGTGGGACGTATATGTAGCCGCGTTCTTCCTTTTTGTTTTGTTTGGTCTATGTAAGTCCTTCGCTTCCCATTCTCCCTTCATACTTCCTCTTTTTTTCCTATCCCCTCTTGTGTCCTTTCTTCTTAAGGACGTTATATATAAAGGGTCAAATCGACCTCCGGGCACTGTACTTGTCTCAGGTGACAGGTACACGTCCTCTAACCTAACCTAACCTTCTCACACCACTGATGTTGTGTGGTGTGTTAATTTTATGTATGAGTGACAGGACCTACAGTTTAAAGTCGATTCCAAACGACAAATGTTTTGAGAAACATTTCATGGCAATTTTTGTCAGAGTTTTTGCCAGAAATCTGTTGAGAGAAAGTCGCCGAACCGTGGCCTAACCTGTCTAATTAGCCAACACACTGAATAATAGACTCAGGCGATTACAATAGAAAATCTTCCGATTCTTCGAATCTTAGTTTCCATACATACATACATAATTGGCCATTACAACCGTTCAGCCAGGATTACGGCCTAGCTTCTCACACTACTCATGTTGTGTGCATTAATTTTATATTCGAGTAGCGGGACCTACAATTTAACGTCGAGTCCGAACAACAGATTTTGAGAGACTTTCTCATGGCAGTTTTAGTTACTCTCAGAGTTTTTGCCTGAAATCTGCTGAGAGGAAGTCGCCGAAGAAATATTTCTTTTTCATATTT
This sequence comes from Sarcophaga rosellei, assembly GCA_930367235.1. Taxonomy (NCBI): domain Eukaryota; kingdom Metazoa; phylum Arthropoda; class Insecta; order Diptera; family Sarcophagidae; genus Sarcophaga; species Sarcophaga rosellei. Next base: position 67,938,089 of record OV884018.1, read on the forward strand.
CGTTTTGATGTCTGGCCTGGGGCTCGAACCCGGGCTTTACGTCTAATAAGCGAACACACTAGACTACGGCGGAATCCCATATTCATACTTAGAACTCGAAGAACGAAACAAAATATCTTTGTTTAGAAGCTGATCATTAAACAGCATGAATGATTAGATACTGGCTGATAAGATATACAGTCAACCCTCCTATAACGCGGTGAGTGCGTACCGCGTTATATGGAAACCGCGCTATAAGAAACTCGGATTTCACCGTACAAACCAGGCTAATTCGTAACGCGTTCTATGGAAACCGTCTACCGCGTTGTATGGAAACCGCGCCATAAGAAACTCAGAATTTGAAAAAATCGCATCATTCGTACCGCGTTATATGGAAACCAAGAAATACAAAAGGCAAGATGAATTATACGGTATACATATTTTTTTTTGTGTTTAAAATCCAACTGCTATTATTTTGCACGGAACTGTATCTCGGCTGAGCTTTTGTGTCGAAAATAAAACTTATATTAAATCCTCTTACAATATCTAGTTACTAGTCATTCATAGGCTATGCGGAAGGAACTTATAGGATGTTGTTGAAGGGAAACCGCGATGTTAGAGTACCGCATTATAGGAAGGCTCCGCGTTATATGGAAACCGCGTTCTGGGAGTAGCGCATTATAGGAGGGCTGTCGCAATTTCAGGCCGGCGTTATATGGAAACCGCGTTCTGAGAGCACCGCGTTATAGGAGGGTTGTCGCAATTTCAGCCCCGCGTTATATGGAAACCGCGTTCTGAGAGTACCGCGTTATAGGAAGGCTGTCGCAATTTCAGCCCCACGCTATATGGAAACCCCGTTCAGAGTGTACCGCGTTATAGGAAGGCTGTCGCAATTTCAGCCCCACGCTATATGGAAACCCCGTTCAGAGTGTACCGCGTTATAAGAGGGTTGACTGTGGTCTTATGCACACGTAAAGAAAAACAACCTCACTGTATATGTGTTTTGCTTTATGGATCTTAAATCGTTTTTTATTAAATCAATAATACATACTAAAAAAAAAATATTTTTTACTTTTTTTTTTAATATCAATGGACCCAAAAAAAAATTGTTTAATAAAAAAAAAATTACACAGCGCTTTGAATAAAATATTATAAGAAATATAAAAAAAGATTAAGACCATCATGGAAGAGGGTGGTACAAATAATAATAATAAATAATATTAATAATTACAATATATAGAGTGAGTGTGTGTGTGTGGATGTGTGTAAGTGGTGTTTAATGTCTTTTGTTGCAGATTCGTATATATGTATATAGAAATAGTAGTAATGACATTAAGGGTCATGGATTATAATGGTGGGGTGGGGTGTTGTAATAAAAAGTTTATATAATAAAGCATGTACATAAATACATACAATTATAATTAAAATAAGTACAATTAGTGATAATTAGAACTTTATGATGGGATAGAATAATATTTAAGTAATTGGAACATAAGTTTTTATTTTTAATTTAAAATAAATTAAGAAAAAAAAAGTTTTCGAATAAACTTTAAAAAGGGATAGGAAGTTATATAGCCAATGTTGTGTAGCAGCATATATTAACGTTTATGTAAGGTATTTACATAGATTTATGTGATGTTTCTGTAACACAGGCTATTTCACTTGCTTGCCTGTTTGCATGGAAAACTCAAACAAAAACACTCAATTTTATTTGTGTTTCCCAGGCAAGCAAATGAAATAGCCTGTGTTACAGAAACATCACATTAATTAAAGAACTCATTTCTTTTTTCCGTTTCAGACGTAATTGACAGGATATTTAGTTTGTAGGAAGAAGAATAAAATGTATATGAGTATAAGCTTAGCAAAGGAACAACACTTTTAATAGAAAAGCAAAAAACATTATATCATATAGAAAAATTAAATTTCTGTTTTTGTTCAAACAATTTTAATATTTTTTAAACAAAAATGATTGTTTCCAAACATATTTTTCCAACTTTAAATCAAAGAGTGTGTGAAACTATATAACTTCTGCCCTAAAGTTTCAGATATTTATTGTGAGAAAAGGCACTAATAAATAATATCATTCATTTTCAATTTGTTCTATTGTTAAATCTAGTGTTTAACTATTATTGTTGGTTGTTGTTATTATGAAAACCTAACCAGGTTAGCTAGTTTGTTTTTTTTTCTTCTTGGGTGGGCAATATTTATTGCTTATTAGGTGCCTCTTAAGTCTCTATTGTGTCTTTATGTTTCTTAAAGTAATTTTCTTCTTTTTTGTTTTTGTATTTTTATTGTGTTACTTTCGAAAATGGAAGACTTTTTTTTAGAAAGGAGTCGTATTAAGTAATTGGCTCGAGGAGTTATTAAAAATTAAAGACTCCTGCTTAACTTCTTCTTCTTGTTCTTCTGTTTTTCTTTCTTTAAGGGAAGAAAGGCAACCATTTTCTCTTTCTTTTTTTCTTCTATTTTGTTTTTGTCGTTTTTGTAGCCTCTTGACCGCTAACATTACTGTTACTATGAGATTTTTTACTACCAAAACCAAAACGTAAACCCTTCTTACGTTTTTTCAAAGTTGTAGACGGCGAAGCTGGTAAATTATCTGTTTGCAATTCACCACTAATATGCAGCTGTGTATCACTGTGATATGAATCATTTGTTTTATTCGAGTCCTTTAGAGAGCCTCCTCTAGCAGGATGATGATCTTCAGGTTTTAATTGCCCTAATGTTTGTAGGGCCGTAGCGGAGGTGGTTAAAAGTATATCTTTATCCATAGGCGGAAATGTTGTTGTTGCTGTTGTTTGTATGCAAGCCGCTGTATAATGTTGCTGGTGATATTGATTCATAAGTTGTCTTTCTAGTGACGTAGTCGATTGGCGTGAAGGTGATTGTTGTTTACCCAGTTGATCAGGAGCCGACTGTACCGATGATGTTGACGAGGTAGATTGTTGACTGGCTGTACTGTGCTGTTTAACCATTTGTTTTGATTTCGCCGCTGCACTAGTAGCCTGCGCTGCTAAGACTCCATTATTAGTATTGTTTAGATTTTTATGAAAAACCTGCAATGGCTGTTGTCTACCCAAATAGTTGTAAAGATCTTTAGCGGCCATTAAATCGGAACTTTGGGACCTTAATAGCGGACTGTGGAAAGGGAAGAAAATTGAAAGGAAATTATTATTATGTATTAGGTTTTCAAATATTTTTGATTTTAAACTGGGATTAGTAGTTCTACTGAGTTGTTAATGATTTAAGTTAGTGTTGGCAGTATGGTTAAATGGTAGTGAAGTTAAAAAACAATTATTTAAATGAAAAAAATAACAACAAAAAGTAATTATTGCTTATGGGACTCGGGTATTTTAAGTATTTTGTTTTATTGAATTGTTAACAAATATATATGTGAAGTACACTAAAAGAAAATTTGTTAACGAGTAATTTTCGTTGTATGCCACTCTATGGACATCTGAATTAACTCCTCAGCTCCACTTACGCAGGGCACTGTATTAGAATTAGTAGTGCGTGTAGTTTATATGGACATTAGATTTGAATCTAAAATGTTCTAAAGGAAGGTAGTCCCACATATGTATCCATGGACCATCCATGTGCCCACAAACGAACATGAATTTGTACATAAAAAATTGTGATTTCTGAAATATACTTCCCCCTCTTTTTCTTTGATTTTATTTCATTGTAGTTCAGATAATACAATTAGAATGAAACAGAGGCGTGACAGAGAAATCTCTTTCTTGTTTGAAACAGCTTAAGAAAACACAAAAAGAAGAAAAATGTGAAGATTGATACGTGTCGTAAGTCGCGACAAAATTCGGAATTAAAACGTGTCCTTAGTCGCAATAAAAGTCACAAAATAATGATATGTACAGTATCTAGGCAGATATTTGGACTGGCAGATTGCAAAATAGAATGAGAAGCAATTCTGTGCAGCATTTTAAAAGGCGCTCGAGTCGAAAAAAATGTCGGTGGACAAAATTCAATTTGCACAATTTAGAAGAAGTTGTTTGTCGCGTAGTCTAGTTGGTAGTGTGTTCGCTTATTAGACGTAAAGCCCGGGTCAAGCCCCAGGCCAGACATCAAAACGAAATATGGAAAAAAAATATTTTTTCGGCGACTTCCTCTCAGCATATTTCTGGCAAAAACTCTGAGAATAAATAAACCTGCCATGAAAAAGTTTCTCAAAATCTGTCGTTCGGAGTCGACGTTAAACAGTAGGTCCCGTCACTCAAATATAAAATTAACGCACACAAGATGAGTGACGTGAGAAGCTAGGCCGTAATCCTGACTGAAAGGTTGTAATGGGCAATTATGTATGTATGTTGGGCAATTTAGAAGAAGGTCTTACTATGGAAGTGTTCTCCGCCGTAGTCTAATAGGTAGTGTGTTGGCACAGCTCAGGCAATTCCTAGCAAAAACTCTGAGAGTAAACAAAAATTGCCATGAAAAAGTTGTCAAAAAATCTGACGTTCGGAGTGGAGTGCAGGTCCCACCCTCTCATGTATAAAAAATAATACACACAACATAAGTAGTGTGCGAAGCTATGTCGTATGTATGTACTACAAAAACATAAAAATTTAGCGCTACTTCTACATAAAAATCTTCAAAACAAGCTTCTATACAGGCCTGAGGAAATCATTATTGATTTGATGGCCAATTACTTATGTATGTAAGTTAGTATTAAAAAAATATGTTAAGCATGGTAAGCATCAGTTTTCAAATAATGTTGATATCGAACTGAGGATCTCGGATAAATTTTAAAAAGCATTTTCATATTCGCAGTAAGCCTAAGCAAGTTTAATGATTAGTATTGGGAAAATATAGGTGAAAAATATACTAATTTTACATGCCATATACTATGTAGACGTGAAGCAGTTAATAAATGCGAAAATACAAATAAAATTATGCGTGCATTGAAGAATACATTTTAACAAAAATTTTATTTGATAAAAAAAACCTGTTTTTAATTTTTATAAAATAAATCTAACATCAGTGAGGTGTCCCTAATTATTATCTGTTTACATAAACAAATACACTTTGGCTCTATGTCCGCTTATGGTTTTGTTTATAAAAAATTGGGCAATTCACACAAGCCCTTGTATCGTTGTATTCATTGTATTGTTGGACGAATATACAATAGTGTATGCTTGTTGTTGATAATTTTCATATAAAAATCCGATACACTTATACACATTTCTTTCATATGTTTTTAAAAGTTGTATTGGTTTCGTGCTATCAGTTTATGTAAATGCCAATAATCAAGAAGAAGAATAAAAATACAAAATATTTTCTATGTAACTTGAGTCAATAATTATCAATTTTAAATTATAATTGTTAGCATAGATAATTAATTAATTTACTTTTTTCCGTAATATTTTTCATTTTGATGCTTTAAAATCAAATTATAAATACTCGTGTTCTTCTTCGTATCACTTTTCGACGTTTCGAATACGAAATATACAATACAACATAACATTGAGCGTTCACAAACAAAAAGTGTATTCAATACAACATACACGATACAAAGTCGTGTGAATTGCCCAAATAATATAAAATTGTGAAAAAAATATTGTATATCGAAAACAATCTGTCACACATACAAACACACACGTACACACACATATGTATATATATACAGTAAATAGAAAATAAAAAACAATTTTTAAGGATTATTTTTTATAGCAATTTTTCTTCTTCTTTATATAGACAAAATATGTTATTTTTTTGATTTGGTTTTTTCTCTTTGGAAAAATTATCTTTTCTGTTTTATATTATAATACAATAGGTAAAGAGTAGAGCAGAGTACAGTAGAAGAGTACAGTTATTATTATAGAAGTAGTGGTAGTAATTATCAAGTCTATTATTTTAAATGTGGTAGTAGTCGCACACGTAATAATAGTAGTACTAGTAGTAGTGGTAGAAATTTATGTAGTAGTAGTAGTAGTAGTAGATGTAGAAGTACTTTGTTTTTGGCTTCTGAAATTGTAAAATTGGAAACAAAAAAAAAAAAAAAGAAATTCAATATTAGAAAACACTGTAACCAGGTTTAACAAAATATGGGGGGGGTGGGGGGATAGAAAAAAACCTTTAAAAAGTTGAAGCATTCGAATACAGAAATAATTCGAAACTGGAATATTGCAGTATAGCCATGCAGGATCGTCAAGATTATACATTGTATATATGTATATATGTATGTGTATGTGTGTGCTTACATATATGTGTGTGTGAGAGACATTTTTCTTCGAATTTCGATTTCTTATACAATAATATTCAAATTTTTAAGAAACTTAACAAATTAAACAATTTTAAATGGTTTCGACTAGGATTTTACTTAAGAGCAGACGAAGAATAGGTTACAAACTCAAATGGTGGAGAGTAATAATTGGTCGAACAAAAATTAAGTTTTTCTGGGGACTCGAAATTCAATGGCGTTTAGGTTTACAGAAGAGTGGTAAATCCAAAATCCATATTTTATTTCAGAACTCAATTCTGATTAAGATGCAAAGATAATTAGAGCTGACGATCAATTTTACTAGTTTTTATTGGGTAATCACACACGAGAACAATTATGCTGGCACAAAATGCCAGCTTGTAGGCAAGAGAGGTGAGGAGAGTGGTTTTTTTGCTGGCATAATTTTTCAACCAGCTTCTACCCTGCACAAACCCATACATAAACAACACAAAACCAATACAAATACATTTATAAAACAGCAGGTTCAGAAAAATTTTTTTGTATAGAGCATATTTAGTCTTTCGTTGTACGTTAAAAAACTAATACACACAAAGCAGAGTACATGTATACAATTTTATGCCAAATGAAATAGTCTCGTGTGTGACTGAAAGAACAAAAAATGTGCGGCTTAAAAAATAGTCTCGTGTGTGATAGTACATTGTGATCCTTGATTGTTAATTCCTTGGGGCTGAGTATTACGTCAGATACTATGGCCTATTGTATTCATCTGGATCTATAGTGGTGGAAACGTCCTCCAGCGACAGAACTTATCGTAAATACTTCCATACAAAATTATCAAGAACTCCACATTTACATATTTGTTCTGCTGGACCATTTTTGCAACCCAAAAAGACCCTCGCTTCACTTAGTAGACCCTTGTTGTAGAATTTTCTAACCAATTCCCAGTTAACAAACTATAATCATGCTATTAATTCAAAATTTACGCCAAAGGTTAGTAGTATAATATAATAACAACAACGTCAACAATGGAAATTACAACAAAAACAAGGGATTTTCGACGAAAAAGTCTTCATTTAGTGGTTTAGTAAGAGTTTTAAAGGGGAGAGGAAAGAAACAATCGAAAACAAACCTATGATTCGCTTTACGAGGTGGAGGTAATGGTGCACGACCTATTGGGCCACCTGGTGGTGGCGGTGGAGGTATTGATGCAACGCTATGTATTGTTGTTGTTGTTGTCGATGTTGCAGCTGTGGCCGTTGAAGCATTTGACGAGATAGAATTTGAATGGGCATGCTTTTTAGTACGCGGTGGTACTGGTATGGAACGATCCGAACGTTCCGATGACACCGAAGGACTATGACGATTCGAGTCATGTGTAGCACTAAAATATTTCATAAATTTAAATAGACGAGATAGTAAGGAGATTGTAATCAAGGAAAAATTAAATAAAAAAAAATTAAATGAAATGAAATGGAATGGAAAGGTTAAAAATGAGAAATAATGCTAAAATACTTATACTAATTTATTATTATTATTAATTATAATTAACTAAACTAACACCACCATTAGAATAATATTGAATTGTCTCAAAAAAAAAAAACAAAGTAAAATACCTGTCACTGTTACTAGCATGTGGCGTTGCTGGCACTGCTGCCGCTGACGAAGATGAAGAACCGGTAATTGCAGTTGTTGTTACTGCCGTCTTTGTTGCATCATTGACATTAGCATGACCACTACTCGTTGTGTGATTATGATTCGTTACATGATTGTGTAGTTCAAAGGGTGGTTGTATGGGTGTCCGTGGCGTTATGGTTGGTGTTGGCATAGCACTCGACGTACTGTGTATGGGTGTGGTTGGTGCATTGCCCAAATAAAATTGCACCGATTGCGATTCAATATTATCCTCACTACCCGATGAATCCTCACGCAGTGTATTGCCACTACTATTCAATATGGTTGAACCACTTAGGCCCGAATTACGACTATAGCCATCGATAAGACCTGGTAAAATATAAAAAATTTCTTTTTTCTTTTAATCGTCTCAATCTTTAATTTCAAAGAAAAACTAAAGAAATGTGGTGAAAAATAAATTTCTTTGATAACAATATTCAAGTATTGTGTAAGCAATTTAATGAATGGTGATACTGAATGAATCTTGATGCTATGGTTAGAGATAGGATTTGTTAAAGAGATTTATGAATAAATAATCTTTGCTTATTGAAAGGTTTCATATACAAGTTACCCAAAATATTTAGGGCAATTCACACGACTTTGTATCGTATATGTTGTATTGAATACACTTTTTGTTTGTGAACGCTCAATGTTATGTTGTATTGTGTATTTCGTATTCGAAACGTCGAAAAGTGATAAGAAGAAGAACACGAGTATTTATAATTTGATTTTAAAGCATCAAAATGAAAAATATTACGGTAAAAAGTAAATTAATTAATTATCTGTGCGAACAATTATAATTTTAAATAGATAATTATTGACTCAAGTTACATAGAAAATATTTTGTATATTTATTCTTCTTCTTGATTACTGGCATTTACATAAACTGATAGTACGAAACCAATACAACTTCCAAAAACATATGAAAAAAAAGTTTATAAGTGTATCGGATTTCTATATGAAAATTATCAACAACAAGCATACACTGTTGTATAATTGTCCAACAATACAGTGAATACAACGATACAAGGGCTTGTGTGAATTGCCCAATTAATTTGAAAATATTTAATAAATTCAATAAATTTTAATGCACTTCTACGATAACATATCCCAAAATAAGCGAATTGGTTTCTTCTCTTTTATTTCCAAACAATTAATAATTTTATCTCTTCGATATTTGATGTTTCAGTAACTGCCGCCTTTACGATATTCGATATCTGATATCAGCATCAAGAGATTTAATAATTTTTAATAAAAATAATAATTTCTAATAAAAATTTTGAAAACAAATAAGTCGCCAGGAGGAGAAAAAATCCAATCTTTTCTAGGTAAATCAACATTTACAGTTATGCGTAATGTATCATCCGTAATAAACGCTCTGAACGAATGTGGCAACTAAAAAGACATCGCTCTGTTCAATACAGTCTACGAAATAATGGCTGTCGAAGCATCAAAATATTATTAAAGGATAAAAAGGCACGCTCATGACGTCATAGAAAAGGATTAGACCAACGACCTCCATATAATTATTGGACAGTCAGTAGAATACATATATAAGTGGCCATTACAACCCTTCAGTCAGGATTACGGCCTAGCTTCTCACACCACTCATGTTGTATGCCTTAATTTTATACTTGAGTGGTGTGACCTACAGTTTAACGACCACTCCGAACGACAGATTTTGAGAAATTTTTTCATGGCAATTTTATTTACTCTCTCTATATTTGCCAGAAATCTGCTGAGAGGAAGTCGCCGAAGAAATATTTTTTTCATATGTCGTTTTTGATGTCTTTGCCTGGGGTTAGAACCTGGGCTTTTATGTCTGATAAGCGTATTACTATGATTGTTCCAAAAATCGATATTAAAAATCCTTTGACTCTACTAAACGAAGATGAATAAAATATGCGAAAAAAAACCGAAAGGGAAAAGTCGTATTGTATGAAACGATGTTCAAGTATTCATAAGAATATCTGTAGGTGATTAAACTCAACAACTATTATCATTAGAATTAGGCTCAGCATATCCCAGAGACGCAGGCGATTAAGGCTTGTATTAACAGTATTAACGGACACCCCAAGACCCGTGGCCGGAGCGTAAGAGTAGTAAGAAGATGAGTTGTTCGTGATACAAATAGGGCAACCTCTCAGTGCTATGTAGATTCCAATGAACTTCTGGTATCCGATTCATAATTATTGATACGATTTCTTGGAACACAATTTTATATGGAAATATATTTTAATAATTAATAAAACTTTTCTAATTTAAAATTATATTAATGAGTAATAATGATTAAAAATAAATTGGATGAGTATGGCATATTTTTAAATTTTCTTTTCAAATCGATTAAAATGGATTATGGTTATTGGAAAAAAGCATTATCGATTGTATTATTTATTGCTTTTGTAAATATGTGTTGTTTGTTATTACAGCATTAAAAATGTACATACATACATACATATACAGAGAATATGACGGGAGAAAGACAATAAGAAAAAAGAAGACAAAAGTTGAGTTGCAGTAGTGGTATTGGAAAAGCTACTTGAATAATGAAAATAGGTTGGGGAAAATAATGAAAGGGATTTGAACCAGAAAAAATATTAGTGAAAATAATTAAACAAAAATAAAGAACCGTATATGTTATATAAAAACAAATTTGCAAACCATCATGCCACGAAATTAATAAAAAAAAAAGAGAAAAATTAAACAGACAAATTATAATAAACAGACAAATTGTAATAGACAGACAAATTTTGTTAATGAAGTTATTTACAAAAAAAAACAACAATACAGAGCGTTAAAAAAAAAGTAAAATGAAACGCGTCTTACCTTTCATATACTGGGGGATTTTGGCTATATGTCTGTCCCGTTTAGCGATCATAATACGTCTTTTCATAATGTTCATTATTTTGAGTTGCGAATTTCAATTTACAAAAAAAAAATAAGGGGAAAGTTGATTAAGAAAAAACAAAATCAAGTATTTTTATTTAAAACCAATTTTTCTTTTTTTGAAATATTCAAGTATACGGGTATATTTACTGGTCGTGCTATTGGGGAAACGATACTTACAAAGTTTATTTTGCTTCTTAATTGTCTTTGGAATGAATTTGTTATAAACACGGTATACATATTTAAGCCGTTCCGGTGTTAACCATCATTTTTTTTATTGACAACCTTCAAAATTTAATTATAAACGCACTACTACTCTAGTATGTGAATTTGATGATGATGACGAAATTCGAATATACAGTTCGACTTTAGCTACTTTAATTAATTTTTGAACTGAAGTAGACTGAATGTAAAGAATAAATTGTTAATTCAAACAAACCGAAACTTTAAATAATTTCGATCTGGCGGTGCGATATCTTACGGATTTATTAAAATTTCGGTGAAAATTTATTTTTTATTTTTAAAATAATTAATCAAAAGTAGAAGGAAGGGGGTGAAGACAGCATTTCGTGTAATCAAGAATTTTTTATTTAAGGTTAGGAAACAGGTCAACAATGGCTCTTTTTTAACACAGGACAGTTGCTGAACTTTTGCTTTTTATTCTATTATTTTGGTCTTCTTAAAAAACCGATAAAACCGTAAAGTATTGTAAATTCAAAACGTTTTTTTTTTGTCATAAACGAAAGGCAGGGTTCTTGGCAAGAATACTCTCTTCGTGAATTGTTTACTTTTAATAACTCAAAGACTACATACATAATTGGTCATTACAACACTTCAGTCAAAGTCGCCGTAGTCTAGTAGGTATGCAGTGTGTTCGCTTATTAGACGTAAAGCCCGGGTTCGAGCCCCAGGTCAGACATCAAAAACGAAATATGAAAAAAAAAAAAATGTTTCTTCGGAAGGAGGAAGTCACTCTCAGCAGATTTCTGGCAAAAACTCTGAGAGTAATAAAACCTGCCACGAAAAAGTTTCTCAAAAAATCTGTCGTTCGCAGTCAACGTTAAGCTGTAGGTCCCCCTACTCAAGTATAAAATTAAGGCACACAACATGAGTGGTGTGAGAAGCTATACCAATTATGTATGTATGTAGGTCCCCCCACTCAAGTATAAAATTAAGGCACACAACATGAGTGGTGTGAGAAGCTATACCAATTATGTATGTATGTAACCTATCAGTCAGGATTACGACCTAGCGTCTCACAACATTTATGTTGTGTGCATTAATTTTACAAATGAGTGATGGGACCTACAGTTTAAAGTCGACTCCGAACGACAGGTTTTTAAGAAAGTTTTTACCAAAAAATCTGTTGAGAGGAAGTCGCCGATGAAGTATTTTTGCATATTTCATTCTGTTAGAGCTGTCTGACCTAGGGTTTGAACCACGGCCTCACATCTAATAAGCCTACACACTACCTACTAGGCTAGAGGGCGACTTTCAGATGCAGACTTAGAGTAGCATCGGCGAACAAAGCGGAAGTAATAGTTGACGATAATAGCCTTGCAGCAAATTTTATATAATTTTTCAATTTAATTGGAACCTTTAGAATAATAAATTGCTTTTATTACAACACTTAACAACAGTGATCCTTTTTTATTAGCATATATTACATTCCCAAATTTTAATACCCACTACTACTACTACAAAAAAAAAGGAAATAACTACAACAAACACTGCTAAGAAAGTATGTATGTATATGTACATTTAATGCTGTAATAAATCAACAAAAATTAAAAGCCATACGAGAAAAAAAAAGAATTGTAAACAAAATATTTAAATTAAAAGCACCGGAAAGGATTAAAGCATATCAACAAAACGTAAAGAGAAGGAGAAAAGGAGGTAGAAAAAGTTGAATACAAAACATATGTACAAAACTAAAAAAAAAAAAAAACATAATAACAATAATAAGGAAAAAAAATTAAAAAATAAAAATTTATAAATATTTCGTATATAAATTAAAACAGTTTTATTTAAAAGTTGCTAAATTTTAAACATAAAAGTAATAATAAAGTAAAGTAAAGTAAAGATAAAGTAAACGTAAAAAGTCATATAAATTAATGAAATAACTTTTTGTTGTTATAAAAAATTTAAATACAAGAAGATATTTCGGTTTGTTTTTTTTTATATAAATCTTTTGGGGATGTCTTGGATACAAATTAACAATAACAATTGAGGGCAGGGAGGGAGTAACAAAAACAAAATAATAATAATAAAAAAAAACAAGGAAACAAACAAAAGTTCTTAAGAAAAAATTCAATTAAAATGCTAACATAAGTAAGTAAGTAAAATGCAAATATTTTCTTGTTTTTGTTTTGTTTCTCTTTAAATTAAAATACAAACTAAAGAATAATATTGCGCTTAATATTTATAGTAATTACGTATAGTATATATAAATAATAAAAAAAGGAAAAAAACGGAAATATGACAGACACAGCACAGCATTCATTTGTAATTTTGAAGATCCTTCTTTTTTACGTGTTTTTTTTTTGTATGAAGCAACTGGGCTTAGGTGTATGCTTGAATCTTATTTTTTTTTTAATTTTGATCATGGTAACGCGTTTAGAGATTTTTCTTTTTAAATGAGAATAGATTTCGTATTTTCGTTTTTTGTTTTGACTTTCTTTAATACATTTTCATTGATTTCCTTAGCATTTCATTTACTCGGTGGCTAACAAGGAAAAATTTTCAAAATTTAGCTTACCTTGAACAGATTCATCGTCCAAGTCATCGGAACTGCTTGTCATGCGACCTAAAAAGGAAACAATAAATAATTTTAGTTTTTTTTGGCCTCAGAAAATGTAGGTTCTTTTAAAAACTATAATAAAATATATAAAACGAAACTCACCTCTTGAACTCTTAATGGACGATGTGCTACCACCGCCATTACGACCATACAAGACACTCTCCAAATACGGTAAACCATTATTGTTGACAATATTCATACCCAAACACTGTTCAATTTGTTTCCATCGATGTAGACGTTCTTGCAATTCATTGGTTACCTCACCCAACGAATTACGAGCCTCCACAATAGAACGATCCACATCATTAATACTTTTGCCGTGTGTCGAAACGAAAGCACCAACTAAACTTGATCGTTTTTTGCGTAATTTTTCGCATGCTTCTCTAGCCGATTGCAATTGTTTTTCCGCTGATACGCGTTTCTTTAAATGATTTTTACTTTCCAATTCATAAGTATACTGTAGCCACGACTGTAGCTGAGGCGGTGGTGCCCAACAATTGTCGACAAGTTCAATTTCGGCCCGTGACAATTCAGTGCGTAACATTTCAATTTCCTTCTTCAATTGTTGAACTTCAAGATCAGAATTAGAAGATGTTAGGGTGGGTACTTCTTTGAGGCGTCGCTCTAAATCCATTTTTTCGGTAGCAACATTTTCCTGCTCCAAACGTGCACGTTCCAATTCCTGTAATACAAGTTAATATAAATCTATACACAAGCTTTTTAAATTACATTGCTTCCTACCTTTTGCATTTCTTGTAGACTTTGCTCAGCCCTTTGCAATCCCTCCATGTCCTGAGCCATACGCCTCAAATGTCTTTTGGCATTTTTATTTTGCTGATAAGCATACCAACAACCAATTATTGCACTCAGCAGTAAAGTAACTAAAATGTAATCTTTCCAACGTGTGCCAGTCTCTGTTAAAAGAGTATTTAAGAGTTAAATCATTTATTTACATATTCTTTGGAATTTATTTAACATACCTCTTGGTGGGCCAAATAAAACTACATCCATGGCCTTTAAGGCAATTTTTTGCTTATGTATAGGATCCTTAATACCCAATACATTGCTAACGTAATGCATGTTATTAACAGCTAATCTGAGAAGAGAAAAAATGTTGGTTTATTAATTGCAATTTGATTGTATAGAGGGTTCTAAATGGTGGTTTTAAATTTATTACTTCTTAATTTATATTCCGATCGTTTGATCTAACTCATCTAACTGAACTAAGCTATAGGAAGGCTTAATGTCGTTTAATAGTTGCCGTAGTCTAGTAGGTAGTTTGTTCGCTTATTAGACGTAAGTCCACGTCGGCCCTACAGTTTCCCGAAATGTTACTGTGCCCGGTGAGACACTGGTGAAGTGCCCAGAAAGAAGGTCGAGACAGCGGCGACATTCCCTAACGATCCTAGAGTTATTTACGAAACCCGATAGAGATCTTATCGCGGCCTGACTATCAGAAAAGACCGAGACGCTAGTGAAAGTAGCACCGTTGACGAGGATCTATTCCGCGGCCCGGTAAATTGCCGTCACCTCCGCCTGAAACACGCTGCAGTAGTCCGGCAGACGGAAAGACATGTTCAGGTCCAATTTCCCAGAGTAGGCACCGCTTCCAACCCTATTATCGAGTTTAGAGCCGTCGCTATATATATCCAGAACTTCTGGGGGGATAATCGTATTAGGATTCCAGTCGTCCTTACTCGGAATCAGTAAGTGAAAACCCCTATCGAGACAATATTCAGCAGGGAGACAGTCGATGTTCACGGTGGTCACTGGATCAACCTCCAGAATAGTGGAATGACCAGTAAGTACAATATGCCAACGAGACAGGGCATTAAGTCTAGTCGCAGCAAACTTAGCAGTCTGCTTAGCGAGAAGCACAGTAGGAAGCCAGTTAAGCATTGCGAACAAGGCTTTCGTGGGGGTGGTGCGCAGAGCGCCAGTTATATAGATGGCTGCAGACCTTCTGACCTTGTCAAGAAGTCTGACCTTGTGTTGTCTGTCCAGAGCAGTTCACCAGAAAGCAACACTGTATAAGAGGTTGGGTTCGATGACTGTAGAATATATCCAAGCTTCCCTTAAACTAGAACGAGCTAACACTGAGTGGCAAATGCTAACTTTCATTAACAAGTAACCACAGTTTCCATATCGGTCATAAAACACGCAATCAGTATGAAACATGTTTTTACAGCCTATAATTGGGACGCATGTAGTAAAACTATGAGGAACATGCTACTGTCCTATGTACTATGACTATCAAAATTATGTTTGGAATGGTCTAACATCAAACATCAATCATAGGATCGCATATACTGAAAGGAATTTATTAAACTCCTCTGTTTCCGCCAGGAATAAAAGAAATATATTGCAGTTCCACTTTTGCTGGATACCTGCCTAACTGTTATATTGAAGCCGATCACTAACCCTCAAAAAGAAATTTTTTCTGTCAACTTTACATTCACTGTATTGTAATAGGTTATACACTAAAATTTTCGATAAAATTTTAAAAACGTCATAACATTTCAATGACATTAAAATACCGCTAGTAATGTGTATATTTACGTACACATATTTACTATTGACGGTTTTAACGATAGTCATTATATGCCTAACTAGCTACGTATGTACATAAATATGTATTCGAAATGAGTATTGATTTCCATTTTAAAATTATTGCTAACCAC
The DNA here is from genome assembly GCA_930367235.1 of Sarcophaga rosellei. Classification (NCBI taxonomy): domain Eukaryota; kingdom Metazoa; phylum Arthropoda; class Insecta; order Diptera; family Sarcophagidae; genus Sarcophaga; species Sarcophaga rosellei. Next base: position 67,954,302 of record OV884018.1, read on the forward strand.
AGCTAAATATTTAAATAACTGAGAGACTATATGACGAGAAAAAATGTATTTGAAAAGAATTTTCTTTTAAGATATGATGAAAGAGTATACATATGTATTTAATGGCAGAGTATCAATGTCAAAATTAGACAACCAAAATAAATAAATTTGTGTTCTACTTAAAAGGTACATTTTTTTAATACAAATTTAACAACAATGTTTTTCTCTTTTGCTTTTGCTATGTATACACTTACCGTGGCAAGCTAGCTCCTGAGACTTTGTGCTGTTTGAACAAATCCACATATTGTGGCAATTGTACGGATTGGGCTAACCAATCGGTTGTCTGTTCAGTGGTCCAGTTGTGAACCTAGTAATAAAAAAAGAAAACAAAAAACATTTCAAATAATTCCAGAAATAAACAAACAAAACAAAAAAAAATTTACCTCCGATCTTAACCAGGCCTCCCACAGTTCTTTAACCGATATATGCATGTCATCATTGAAATGAAAAGCTTTTTGCCGCTTTTCATAGCCCGAATCATATTTAAGTTCCTCACGCAAAAACTACAAATGGAATTATTTTTTTTTGTTGTATTATTAAGTACTTTTTTTATTCTTTCTTTTATAAATAACATGCAAAGCAATAACAGGAATAAAAATAAATGGAATTACAGTGAACGCCATAAGTGAGTCATTTTCTATTATGTTCTTAAGTATAAAAAAAGTTCCTTTATCATGAATTGTTGTTTTTGTTTTAACATTTCATAAATAATAAATAAACTGGTTTATTTTTGGAAATTTATTCGACTATTCTCATTTACTTTTCTTGCTATCCTAAGAAAATGATTTATTTCAGTGGTGTTTACTCACTTTTGGCGCTCATTGTATAAATAGTATTACATTAATAACAGTAACAATAACCATAAATTTAAAAAAAATATTAGAAAATAATAAAAAAAAAATAAAACTTACATCATCAGATTCACTTAAATCAATATTGCCATTATCATCGTCATCCAATTGACGATGCAAACTACGTATTGCTTCCATGCCCAAGCGATCTTGATCATTATAACAATCAAGATCATCAGCATGACAAGCACCATCCGCCGAACCACTGCCCAAAGCACCTATCAACCAATAAACAAAAACAGTTTTATTAAAAATGTATTTGATTTTATTTCTTAATTAAAGAGAACAAAAATACTTACTGAATTCATTACTAACAGCCTGTGACATGGCTTCGCTTAACAGATTATACGTGTTTTTATGTTCTGCATGACCACTGCTAGGAGCTGGATGATATATATGAGCACTACCAACTACAGCTCCATGCGAAGGATGATGTATGCCACCACTGCCGGCTGCATTAAAGCCTGACAGGGCACCTCCACCACCACCACCCCCGCCACCTCCGCCACCTCCTCCACCTGCCGCTGCATGTGATGCATAGCCATGATGTTGCTGATGATGAGCCTGTTGCTGTTGATGGGGTGGTATGTGCTGATATCGCGGATGATTACTAGGCGTAGGCATAGGCGGTTGTCCTCCACTATCTACTGCACTAAGATGGGTATTAAAACGATTACCGCCAGCGTTACTATCGCCCGGTGCTGAATTACTTTCTACTAAACATTTGTGTGAGTGTAATGATAACAATGTAAATGTGGCTAAGACTTTAAAAAATTGCATTTTGTTTGATTATTTTTTTTTGTTTTCCTCTGTTTTTTTTTCTTTCTATTTTTTCCTTTTTTTTTTTTTGTTATTTTTGTTTTAGTTTTTTAATTAAAACGTTTCTGTTGCTTGTTTTGTTTGTTTGTTTCTCTATTTTTTTTTATCGTTAGCACTTAAAGGCACACAATATTTCGTTAATAAAACAAAAACAAATGAATTGAAAACAAAAAAAAAATTTTTGTAAAAAACAAAAGAATAATGAATAATAAGAATATTTTTTAAAAAAGAATCTGTAAATAAAAGAAAAAGACAACAACATTAATAGTTTATTAAGTTAATCGTTAATGAAAGAAAAAAACTGAATAAATTGGCAAATTAAAGTTCTATCTCGTATGCCTAAATTAAGACTCTGGTATGCCGCAACATTATTAAGGTTTCTCTGGCGATAAATATTTGTGGTAATTTAATTACATATTATTGTTTGGGTGTATATAATATCGTTTTACTTGTTATTTGCTGAAAATTAATTGCTCAAGTCAAATGCCCATGAAAAGCAGATTTAACAAATTGGCCTTTGGAATAACCAGCAGCAGTTAGATAACAATTAATTCCACGTTTTTCTTCTTTTTTGTTTTGTTTTGCATTTCATAATATAAAAAATCGTGATGATATACGAAAGTATTTTTTTTCTTTAAAGTTTCTTAATCGTGCTATTTTTGCATGTAAATTATTAGGATTTCATTTCAATATCGTCAAAATAATGCACAAATAGCTAAATAAACTCCATACTAAACCGACTAAGGATTTGGCCTAAGAAAATATCGGTAAGCAACTGGAAAACTACTACTACAAAAATGCCCTGCGCTTCATTAGACTAAGCCATAAGACGCATTTAAATATTATCCCCAATAATAATTGTAAAACGATAAAAACTAACCGCCTGTCTTTCTCAAGTTGAAGCCGAGGAAAGTGCATATTCTTCTTTCATCTAATTATTAGCTTTACATATATACATAACATACATAATTGGCCCTTCTAAAGCCTCTTAACTATACCTACTCTTACTAATCCCCTGATTTGATATCGCCTTAAGAAAATTGTCTCGCCAAGTCTGGAGAAAATTCCTACGCTTTCTATGATTACAAAGGATAATTTTTGTCATGTTTAGGAACTACACTTCTGCCACCTCATATAGCCTCTTTGGATTTAAATTGGCAAGATTTGTCAGAATTTTTTATGTTATGTTTACTATAAGCTAAAAAGAGAAGAAGATTTATCGTGTTTTTTCCTTTTCTAGAATATGAAATTGGATTTTGTAAAGAAAAGCTAATAATTAGCCGCCGAGTGTTGGCTTATTAGACGTAAAGCCCGGGTTTGAGTCCCAGGCCAGACATCAAAACGAAATATGCAAAAAAAATATTTCCTCGGCGACTACCTCTCAGCAGATTTCTGGCAAAAAACTCTGAGAGTAAATAAAAAATTGTCATGAAAAAAAGTTTCTCAAAAATCTTTCGTTCGGAGTCGATGTTAAACTGTAGGTCCCGCCACTCACGTATAAAATTAACACACCCAACATGGGTGGTGTTGAGAAGCTAAGCCGTAATCCTAACTGAAGGGTTGTAATGGCCAATAATGTGTATGTATGTATAATGTCAATAATAAAGACATGATAGTCACTTCTCAGATGCTCCATGAAGAAGTCATTAAACTGTGGAACCTTTTGTTTATTTTCGAAAAAGCTAAATAACACATCTTTGCTTGTCCGTTATTTGCCTATTAATTGAATCAGTTTCTAAACTAAATCACCACAATCAAATGCATTCTTAAAATGGTAACTGACTGTGGTCAAATATATTGAATTGAATATTTTATCACATGATTGCCTATTTTTATTGCCTTATTGCCTAAGGTTTGTCTATATAAAACACTCCATTTCTTCGAAAAAAATCAATTAATAGTTAAGAAAAAAAAACAAATTATTTTTAAATTATTATCACTTTCACCACCACCTATTCGCTGTAGGACACCAATACTTGAAGACACGGCAAATAATCAAAATTTGATTGATGTTGCTTTAAATGAAATTGTGAATTACTCCCACAATTAAAGTGTTCATAAAGATAATAACTATTGTATGTATTGTGTCGTATTTAACTACACCTAAAATTAAAGATAAAACAACAAAATGTCTTAAAGTTTTTTGAAAATAATTTTTAAGCAACTACCATTTCAGCATCTTGTGGCATTCCTTTCTTTATTTTCCACTTCATTTGGAATACATTTGAATATAAAAATAGTTACAGAACAAAAACGTAAAATTAACATACAGATAACGGTAGTTTTATATAGTAGATCTGTAAATCAAACAAAGCTTACGAAATTCTACGTTGAAAAAAATAGTTTGCGAAGAGAGACACACATGCTGTGAACGTAAACGCATATCTTTTATTATCAAGTACTACTAGTATCCATACGCTGGCACACTATGACTTTGCCCACCCACCTTTAAATTAAAATATTTACAATTTAGGTGAGTCAGTCAGTTAATAAAAATAAAAAATAAAACGAAAATTATTTGTATACGGTTTTATATGCGTTTCGATAATAAAGCTCCACAAGACCTTAAACCGAAAAGTGAATTAAAGTTAAATAAACGAAGATATTTTTTTAATTAAATTTTTATAAGAAAAAAAAAGAAAAAACATTTGCAAATAAAACCCACCACAGTATTTCTAAGAAAAAAAAATACAATGGAGACATTAAACCATTGTGGTGGAGAAGTATTTAAAACAAATTAAATATTGAAAAGTACTATGTTTCGAAGAGTATTTTTTCGAACAAATAAAATACTTATTAGAATCAAATCGAAAATCTTTAAAAGGATTTCGACTCCTTAATCTAATCCCCAGAAGTGCCGCGAAACAAATGATGGAACTAGGTTAGGTTAGGTTAGAGGACGTGTACTTGTCAATTAAGACAAGTACAGTACCCGGAGGTCGAATTGACCCATTGTACAACGTCCTTAAAAAGGGAAGGATAATAGAGGGAATAGGATAAAAGGAGAGGATGTAGGAAAGATGAGAATGGGAAGCGAAGGAATTACACAGACCAGACATAACAAAAAGGGAGAGCGCGTCTACACTGATGAAGCCCTGGTACCTCCAACCAGCCCAAACCACTAATGAATCTGTGGAGGGCCTTGATGTCGGCTCTCGACACAGAGTTCAAACTCTCAAAGAAGGCCCTGCCAAGGATCCTCAACCTCAACCTACCAAGGGCTGGGCAGTTACACAGGAGGTGTTTGATAGTCTCCAACTCCTTCTCATTGCAACATGCCCTGCAATAGTCCGGCTGGGATCTGGACCAGCGACCTAATCTCGCAGTGCCCAGTGATAAAACCGACAACCAACCGTAAGCTAGCCTTATCCAAGTCCAGCAGCCAATCTGTTCTCTTACTGTCCATAGCAGGCCATAGGCATCTAGAAACAAAACAACCCGATCCGTTCCCCCAACGCCTCTGCTCTTCCTCACTGACCCATCCATTGATGAGGCCGTAGAGGTGGCAGACACGGGGGGGTCAGGACCAACTATTAAATCGCCCCCAGAATGCGAACCTAACCTAGCGAGGGCATCCGCCGTCTCATTGCCCAGTATTCCGCTATGACCCGGAACCCAGCATAGACGGACACGGTCTAGTCTAAAAGTCCTCAACGACTCCTTGCACTTGCAAACGAGCCGTTATTTGCGCCAGACCGGCGCAATGGCCATAAGGGCAGCCTGACTGTTAACAAAGATCATGTAAGATTTCGAATCCGAAGCTGGACCACCAGCTATGGCCTCAATAGCCTTCAAGATTGCGAAAATCTTCGAGTTCCCCACAGAAAACCCCAGCACCTGTACATCCACCTAACTTAGACCCATCTGTGAAGATGGGTATACCTGTCTGCCCCTGGAGTACCCCACCATTCCATTGTGCCCTTTCCGGTATAAGTATTCTTAAACCAAGCAGGAACATAGCCTCAGGCACAATATAATCGGTGGCTTTGCAAAAATGAGGTATGTTTAGAATGGGGATGTGGGTAAGCTACGCAACCAGGTCAAAGTCGATTAGTAAAAATAGTGACACTAGATTAGAATACTCAAGGCAAAAGAAAACGAAACCGGTCAAAGAAAATCTTTTAGAATTAAGACAATACGACTTTACATTGAAAGGTGTATATAGCCATGGGGAAGCGCTATGCTTATATGAATGTATAATGGAATGAAAATGTAAATGGAAGAATACATACATACATATGTACATAATTGGCCATAATACAACCCTTCAGTCAGGATTACGGCCTAGTTTCTCACACCACTCATGTTGTGTGCGTTAATTTTATACATGAGTGGCGGGACCTACAGTTTAACGTCGACTCTGAACGACAGTTTTGAGAAACTTTTTTTCATGGCAATTTTTTATTTACTCGCAGATTTTTTGCCAGAAATCTGCTGAGAGGAAGTCGCCGAAGAAATACATTTTTTCCATATTTCGTTTTGATGTCTGGCCTGGGGCTCGAACCCGGGCTTTACGTCTAATAAGCGAACACACTATCTACTAGACTACGGTGACTAATGTAAGAATATTAAATAAATTAAATAGAATAAAAACAAACAGGATGCAAATGCTACTTTGTAAGTCTAAAATTCAAAATAAAACTCATCTGTTTACCTTATTAATCATGCATCACTAAATGCGAATAAATCATAAATGTGTACTCTACGAAACACTACATGAATTATTAAATACACTGACCCCGTGTTAAACACCCAAATGAAAACACATGTACTCGTATGTGAACTTCATACACAATCTATAATCAAAGAAAATATTCCATAACACTTTTGATCTTCACTGTCGTAATTGGGGTGAATATGTTTACAAATGTGTAGTACATAGCGATGTGACTAAAAAGCAATTATTTAAAAAAAATTACGAATTTTAACAAAAACTAGAAAAAGTTTTTATTTCTGAAGGTTTTTTTTTTGCTTTTTTATTCAATGGCTGGAAAGAAAAAAATTTTAACAACAACGAACAGTAATAACAACAAAATACACGCAGTCATAGACATGAATAAACTCGCATTTTAATAAACAAATACAGAAAAACAAAAAACAAAAAAACTTGTTTATGTTTTAATTTTAAGTTGTATTACAATAATAACAACAACAACAAAAAAAAAAACGAAAATAAAAAAATATTCTAAAATACAAAAAAAAAAAAAAAATAATTATAAAAACAATAATTTATGTTTTAAATTGTTTTTAACAGAATGATACAGACACAATACATACATATGTACATACTCGTATATACTTGAACTTGAACAACGGGGAGCAAAGCTTTAATGTGTTGAAAGAGCTCCTATGACAAACCGTTAACAAAAAAAAAACAACAAACTGAGACAAATTTAGTAAAACCAAGTGGAACCGGCATTAAAAAACACAGTCTAACAAGTCTAACAAATATCAAGAAAAAAAAGCAAAGAAAAAAGTGTCTTTTTGGAACTAAAACTGTATAAATAAATAAAATATAATTAAATGGAAGTAAACAAAAAAAGTTTAGAAAAAAAATGGAATTGTTAAACAGAGATAATATTTTTTCAGACATTTTAGAATAATAAACCTGACAATCTTTAAGATACGAGCGAGCATTAGACAAACAAATAAGTCAGAGCACAGCGTTATTTATTTAACACCGCGCGATAATAATTCTTCTTTGGCAAGCAAACGTGGTAGAATTATAAAGATTTTTCTCAGGAATTCATAAGAAATTAAAAAAATATGCTTTGTGAAGTGCGTCATTGAGGCCTGAGAAATATAAAAATAAATGGAGAAATTGGTTTTTTCTTTTATCTTATGGAATATTTTAAACAAATGCTTGGGTACTTCCCTTTTTATGGGAGATATATAAATATGCTGTTCGAAGGCAATGCTTGTTTCTATTTCTAAGGAAATCATCATTCACATTGAAGAAGTCTTAAAATTTGTTAAAATATAAATTCAAGTTTTTATTAATAAGTCAGATAAAATTGTAAAGAAATAATCTATATATACAGTGAGCGGCATACTGACACTATATATAATTTTCTATTATGTTCTTAAGTATAAAAAAAAGTTCCTTTATCATGAATTGTTGTTTTTGTTTTAACATTTTATAAGTAATAAATAAACGTTTTTATTTTTGGAAATATATCCGACTATTCTCATTTACTTTTCTCGCTATCCTAAGAAAATGAATTATTTCAGTGGTATTTACTCACTTTTGGAGCTCACTGTATAAATGTTTGTTTGTATGTAATTAATAGAATCGTAAACTATGCATTTAATCATGTTATGATCTTTAGCAAAGTTATTGCTCATGAGCCCGCGTAGGTTTCTAAGTTGGTATGATCAATACCCTACAGGTGGCGCCACCGAAGATTACTAAAAATGTTTTAAATCGTAAATTGTGTATTTGATCATGTTATGATCTTTAGCAAAGTTGGTATGACCAATTTAAAACAGTTGGCGCCACTGAAAATTACTCAAAATGAATTAAATGGTAAACTGTGCATTTGATCATGATATGTTCTTTAGCAAAGTTGTTGCGCATAAGTCGACGAAGGTTACTAAGTTAGTGCGATTAATTTCCGATAGACGGCGCCACTGAGAAGTATTCAAAATGGATTGATCGGACAAATACCAGACATTTTAGGATTCATAATTTATGATTTGAATAGCATTTAGTATAACTCATTCCCGTAAAATGTCAATCACAAATTTGAAACATTTTAATTTTAGAAAATTTTTAAAAATGCTGTTGGGTTCAATTGTGAGATTCTAATAATAATAATCATGCCTCCAAAGCGACAAGCAATTGGTCGACCACGGAAGAAAAAAGTATTACGAGCCTTAGAATCAGACGAGTAACGAGGATTGAGACTGGAAAATCTTCGAGTACCAGCCACTGAGACCCGTTCACATGAATCACTCGAACAACGAGAAGTTAGATTAGAAACTGATCGAATGCGTACTACTCAGGCCTGTTCGTCTGAATCCTCTGGAGAACGGGATACAAAATCGATATAATGATTCAAAATTAATTGGATATTTGTGTATTGTCTTTCCTTCAAATTTATTTTTGTTGGTGGCACAGCAAACTCGCGCATGGTACAACTAGTTAAATAATAAAACAACCCAATACTGAGATTTAAAAAAATGTTAATAATTTGTTTAAAAATATTTCATTTATGTGTTCTTCTAATCTTTATAGTTTCGCAATTAATATTCTTTATCAGTAAATAAAAACTAAAATTATTCAAAATGTTTATAATTCAAAAAAGAGTTTTTCTTTCTTTGCAAACTATAGAAAACAAATTGATATACTATATACCCACACAGGTCAAGGTAATACCTAAAATATTTATTTTGAATAAGTCTAGTATCTGTTTTTTGCCTTCTTTTTAATACAAGGTGTGGTAAAAAAGAATACATATATTGAGTTTCCATGATTTAGCGATTTTTTATTATCAATTGGTCTTCCAGAACGGGAACAATGGTTGTCTGATCCAGTACCAGGACCGTTAAACGTTCTTCATATTATATATTACAAGGGTTTTAAAATTTTAGGCATTATTGCTACTTTTAAGCCCACTGGAAAACAACGGGATTTATTCTTACAACACATTAACTCAGGGGGTGTATCCATTTCATGCAATGTTGAAATTTGGACAATAGACAGTAGGAGGATACATATAGGTATGGTTTTTAAATATCGAATCAGTTCACATTGCAACAGACATGAAATATTTTTACAGAAAAGAAGCATCAAAGACAGATATCAGCAATGAATCGTTTTTTCGCAAATCATAAGTACTCATGAAATTTTGAGAATGAATGAGTCAACAGTATTAAAATTAAGGACTTTTATTCACTCGTACTCATTACATCATTGATTTATGAGTATAGGTTGCAATAAGTATTAGTACAACGTTGACATCAAACTCACAATATTCGAAATATGTTTGATTCAGATTCATAAATTTAGAAAAATATTTATATAGTACTTATAAATGATTCGAGTGATTCGACTCATTCATCAAAATTTACAGTCTTGGTTGTTGTTGCATTTACAAAAAAAAAAAAAAAAAAAAAAAAAAAAAAAAAAAAAAAAAAGTGTTCGTACGCGAATCACGTACGTATTGTTAAGTATGAGTACGATGAGTACTTCAAAGTATGAATGCGTATAAGTATAAGAAATTATGAGTATGATTCGAATTTACTTATCTTTTTGAATACTCATTACAAATGTCTGATCAGAGACGAGATGTGGCTGCATTGAATTTTCACTGTAATATCTTGGGCATATCACTGATCAAACAACAATAAAAGTATAAGTAATCTATCAAAAATTTAAGTTAATTTCCTTGTGTAATTAAAAACCAAAGCCATACTGCAAAGGTGCTCTAATCGAAGTTACAAAATAAAGTTGCGGCACGCTGTCTGTAATTAATAACTAACTTTTAAATTAACTCAGAACTTGATTTTTAATGAAATTGATAAAAATATTTTATATTTACATGTTTCTTGGCGTCTATTGCGCTTATATTGAACAAGCAATAATTAAATATTGATTGGTTAATAAGGCGGAACATTGTCGATTTGTATCGCTGATAGATATTATTAAAGTGTACATTGATATTTTAAATTAACTGCTTGATATAACCTATCAGCGGATTTAATTAGACGTAAGGGATTGTGTTACTTAGACAAGTTTGTTTGTTTTTCTTTTTTATCAGAAATTTTGCATAAGAAATCAAGCAGTTTATTGAGATATAAAGTGTTTTACACCCAGGTGAACAGTTTTTATTTTAAGTATCTTGGAGAAGGAATGCACCAACTACAGGGATATGAGCCTACTTCCTATCGCATATATGGTTCTTACAGGCGTATTGTCGACCAGATCTTCACACTAAGCCAAATCCTGGAAAAGACCCACGAAAAACAAGTCGAGACACACCATATTTTTGTCGACTATAAGGCTGCCTTCGATAGCCCCTTAAGGTATCGTGTTTTTGCTGCAATGTCTGAGCTCAGTATACCTGCGAAGATGATAAGGCTATGCAGAATGACGTTGAGTAGTTCCTGCAGTTCCGTCAAGTTTTAATACCGTGGAAGGTTTCAGACAAGGCGACCCCTTATCCTGCGACCTCTTCAACTGCGTCATGGATAATGTTCTGCGACACTTTTTATTTTTCAAAAAAGTGTCCATTTGCGTACGCTGACGACATGGCCATCATAGAGCGCGCCAAGCGAGATGTTACTGCTGCCTTTAGTGCTATTGAACGGCAGTCTATTAAGATGGGTATGACAGTAAATGAGGGCAAAACAAAGTATATCGTTAGTCTAATTCGCAAATGTGTTAAGTCCCTTTTTTCAAATTTTACAGGAGACACAAAAAACTTTATAGCATTTCCAGCTTTTAAAATTTGTAAACTTTTTAAACGCAATTATTTTTACAAAATAGCTCCCTTTAAATGACCTAGATCAAATATCAATTCAAAAAAATAAAATAAAATCAAAAAATTAGCACGTGTTTTTAATATTTTTTGTAATTTTGTGGACTAGCGTTTTTGCCAACCACAAAATTACAACAACTTTAAACTACATATTGACATTTTTTGTTGTTGTAAAATATGTATTTTGTATAATGCTACCGTTTTCCATTAAAATCTGAATTTTGGAAAAAAGTGGACTTAGCGTCTTTGCGAATTATACTAACGATATGTATGTTATCGACAAGTAGAGACGTGTGGCGGGGCGTATTGATTCTCAGATTACGGCCGATAACTATATTTTTGAAACAGTCAAGGAATTTATTTATCTTGGCTCCGTCATTACCATCAAAAATTATGTCAGTCTGGAGATCAAGCACAGGATCACTCTTGCCAACAGGTGCTACTATGGTCTCAATAGGCAACTGAGTAGCAGAGACCTCTCTCTCTCGTACGACAAAACTAACACTCTACAAGACACTCATCCTACCCGTGCTTCTTTATGGCGCAGAGGCTTGGACCCTATTAAGCACTGATGCAGCAGCCTTAAGAGTGTTATACCAAAACAGCAAACAACCACCACCTGCATTTATTTGCCACGCAAAGATAATATACAATTTTATCGATATTTATTTTTCTAATTCGTGTTCATAATTTCTTCCATTTTTTTCGTTTATTTTTTTTTATCGAGCTTTAGGACAAAAAAGCAACTTCACAACTTGTGTCAATAAAATAAAATGAAATTTAACTTTTTAAACAATTTTTATAGAAACAAAATGTTGATTTCTTTATATTATAAATATTTGCTTAAGAAACTGGGCTATAAAAAAATATTGTGCTCTAATAGAAAGCAAGCAAGCAAGATAATGTTTATCTCCAAATGCAAAATGTGCTAAAATTATATATGTACGTACGTATTTATGTATTTAATTATTGTATCATTATTGTTACTATATAATATGTATACATATATATAAACTTATTAACGGTTGTTGGGGGAGGATGAATTCTCTGAATCATTTAGTTTTTAAATATAATTAAATCATATGTGTACATACGTTTAATCACATTTATCAAATTACAACAATAAACAGTGAACAAACAACATTGTAATGTAATTTTATTATTTATTAATAACGGAACTAAAAGTTTTCATTACATTTTATTGCAAGACCGACCTAAAACGACTTAAAAATTTTCCTAAATAAAACTGCCGTTGATAGAGAGTATTTTTTAATTGAACAATTCCAAATAATTCTTTAATGTATAGAATAATTTAAGCATTTAAATGAGCTATTCCGTATGCAATTCTATATAGAATATCTGCGGTTTTAAGTTAAATTTTTTTAATTAAGTAGGAGGAACAATGATGCCTGAGTAGTTCTATAAGAACTCTATGGTAAAAGAATTTATCAGATTCCAAGTTATACTTATTCTATCTTTAGGTTCCGCAGATATACAGTGAGCGCCATAAGTGAGTCAACACCCACTATAATTTTAAATTTTCTATTATGTTCTTAAGTATAAAAAAAGTTCCTTTATCATGAATTATTGTTTTTGTTTTAACATTTTATAAGTAATAAATAAACGTTTTTATTTTTGGAAATTTATTCGACTATTCTCATTTACTTTTCTCGGTATCCTAAGAAAATGAATTATTTCAGTGGTGTTTACCCGCTTTTGGCACTCACGTAAAGCCCGGGTATGAGCCACAGGCCAGAAAATATATTTCTTCGATGACTTCCTCTCAGCAGATTTCTGGCAAAAACTCTGAGAGTAAATAAAATCTGTCGTTCGGAGTCGACGTTAAACTGTTGATCCCGCCACTCAAGTATAAAATTAAGGCACACATCATGAGTGATGTGAGAAGCTAATCGTAATCCTGACTGAAGTGTTGGAATGGCCAATTAAGCGTGTATGTATGTATGTGCATACGTGTGTACATATGGACATTCTAAAACCCCGATTAGCTAAACATTCACGGAACGTACGTTCGTTTTTAGAATACGAAAAGCAATGACAGCGAACCATAATGTTCGGAAAGCATTTACATTGCTCTTCATATGCTAAAAATGAACGTACGTCCCGTTACGTTTCCTGGACTTTTGACTAACCGGCGTTTAAGCCTACATTCCCTCCGGGCTTGTGAAACTTGTTTTGTTACAAAGGGCATGCAGTATAATCTGAGATTGTTTGTAAACTGAAATTTACATGGATATCGTGCGTTTTAAAACAATTAAAAGAAATGTTCGTATATTAGGGTACAAAATCCCTCGTGGACGTGTGACTAATCGGAACTTAAGCCTGTATTCCATTCGAGCTTCTGTATGTTTGTCAAAATTTGTTTTGTTACAAAGGTCAGTCGATCTAATCTGAGTGTAATTAAACAATTAAAAGTAATGTTCGTATATTATGGCACAGAATCTCCGAGTACGTTTGTCGAACCATAGCTTAAGCCTGCATTCCCTGCGGGTTTTTGTTTTTTTTTTTTTGTGAAAATTGTTATGCTACAAAGGTCATGCGAACTGATCTGAGAGAATTTTTAAAACGAAATTTATGTGGATTAGTTTTTGAAAACAATTAAAAGAAAAGGTTCGCATATTGCCATGAAAAATCTTTACATGCTAGCCTTTGCTGCGTTTTTCGAAATGAAATTGGCTCACTATTAATAGCTTACAACATCGGTATATTGCGAGAAAAAATTATTTAAAGGCCAACAAGATTTTTAATCCTGAATTCTAAAGATTTTTAACTAAAAGTATTGTTTATCATTTACTATCTGTATGGATATTGTGACACAAGTTTTTATCGGTTTCCATCCATAATTGAACCGTAAATAGGTTGGCAACTGTAAAAAAGATTCTAGTGTTTATCAAAAGATTTTTCTAAGCTCAACAGTGAAACAAATATGAACACGAAAGAGAAGAATTAAACTCTACGTTCCTAGTTTCCAGTAAAGATATTCATGAATAACTATAAAAATTATATTCATGAACATTTTAAAACAAGAAATTAATAAAATAATTGAACAATTTTGTATTTTTAAATGAATTTCCTTGCCCGACTACAATGCTTTCCAGTAATAACTACAACAATTAAGGCAACAGGTAGGAATTTGAAACATTTCAAAATTCTCTTCTCACACAAACACATTTAAAGCAATGAATGGAAAATTATTAAATTGTAATTGTAATAAAACAATGAATGTAATATTTAAAAATACAACAACAAGAGAAAAGTAATTAAAATAAATCATGTTACCATGTTTGTTTTATTACATGCATACCTATTTGCTTATTTCTTACATTTTTTTTTATAGAGAATACATCGATATATTTAATACATCGATAACAATAAACAAACAAAAAAAGCAAAAGAATACCAATTACAATTTCAAACACAGCGCTCCTCTAGTAGACAAAAACGAACAATAATTAATTAACGGTTGATCATGTGGGGATCAAACTTTTACATTTGTGTATGTGTTTTTTTATATTCTACCCAGTAATTACACATGTACACTGAAATAAACAGTTATTTTTAATCAATTCATATTGTACGTGTTGTTGTATTTATATAGAAGTTGCTTTTCGATTTCATTAATTCATTAACAAAGCAAAAACAACACACGGCAACAAATGACAACCATATAAAGGCAAAAAACAACAACACTTTTAATGCGGCTCACACACACGCAAGAGAGCGTGGCCACCAAAAAAAACAAAAAACAAGAGAATATTAATGATCATGATTTTGTTTCCTTCCTATTCTGCTCCGCTGTTTCAAACAGCAAAAACAAACAGACGAACAAACAAACATTAAAAAGAAGCATCATTGTTTTGAGGTTTTTCTTTTCACTGTTTCTTTTCCTTTTTTTTTGTATTTCTTTGCACAAAATATTTACTATCTGGGTGAAACCATTTGTTATTCTATTCCTTTTTTTCTTTTCTTTACTTCATTATTTTTTTTTGTGCAATGCGCACTTTTTTCCAACAACAAAATTATTCGTAAAATCACTTGTTTTTTACAACACGACAGTACAAGTACGGTCTTTTATTTGTTAAAAATTCACATAAAATATTTGCTTTATTGTAATTTATTTTAACTTTTTTTCGCTCTCAATGTTTCCCGTTTATTTTTACTTTTTTTTATACTTCGTTATACAAGCTAACGTTTGTGGTTTGTATTTGCAAAAACCAATTTTTTGCTGTTCTTTCCACTTTTTTCTTTTGTTTTTGCTTTACAATGACTGACTGTGTCTCGACTTTTTCGTTTTGCATTTGCCAATTTATTTTTGTACAACTTGACTTTCTTTTTCTGTTGCATTTTTTAACTTTAACTTACAATTTATTCACACTTTTTATAATAGAACATTATATTTTGAGGTTAATGAACTCGTTGTTTATGAAATTTCTTTAAGATTTATTATTTTTTGGGTATAAAATTGCTGTGTAAAAAATTTTTTAATTCGTTTAGCAAAAATAAAAAAAAATTATATCCGTGCCAACAACTACGATTGAATGAAAAATACAAATGTCAAATTGAAAATTACAGTAAAAGAACTATGTTGACAACTGCTGCCATTCGTATTGGTATTTTTCTTATTCTCTTTTGTGCACATGGTTGTATCGAAATGTATGCTGTAGTGATGGTTGCTGCGAACAGCTGAGTGCCAAGTAATGCACTGAACAAAATTTAAAATGAAAATATTAAGCAATAATAATAACGACATATCGACGCCTCCGTTCTATAACATTCTCAGTCGAAAAAGTGTGTTTTGAGTTATGAGCTCTCAAAGTTTTCACGCAACATACGACTATATGTGTATTCTAAGTAGATTTTTCCCTTAACTTCGGAACGGATCGGCGCATCTTAACCAAATTTTGACAGTATTTAAGTTAGAGAACGTAGAATTTAAAAATGCAAGAACATTAAAAACGTTCTAAGTACACTTAGGACGTTATAGAATGGAGGCGTCGATATGTACATTGTTGGTTGGTTTTTATTAATCTTTTTTTTCCGTTCTAAAGCGACAGTATTTCTTCCTAATGGGTATTTAAATACACAACATGCAATTTTCATTTTTATTTAATAGTAGTTCTGTGCTCAATGATGTAGTCGCCGTAGCCTAGTAGTAAGTGTGTTCGCTTATTAGATGTAAAGCCCGGGTTCGAGCCCCAGGCCAGACATCAAAACGAAATGTGAAGAAATATTTCTTTGACGACTTCTTCTCAGCAGATTTCTGGCCAAAAATTCTGAGAGTAAATAAAACCTACCATGAAAAAGTTTCTCAAAATCTGTCATTCGGAGTCGACATTAAACTTTAGGTCCCGCTACTCAAGTATAAAATTAAGGCACACAACATGAGTGGTATGAGAAGCTAGGCCGTAATCCCAATGCCTTTTAGAGTACTGAAAATCAAGCTAAAAACATAAGTGAAAACGCCTCGTAGAACCATGACATCGCAGGAGAAATTGAGAAGATACTCTGGGACGATCTTGAATGGAGAAAAATCAGGAGTATATTGAAATTGCATAAAGGCGCCTCGAGTGTACTAATGAAAGTTCTGACGCGCCACTACTACGCCTTTTACGCACGCCTGAACGGAATAGGCGTCAAATTTAAAGAACCTAGAACATGTAGTGTAGACATCGAAGCGGTAAAACGCTATGTTATTGCTCAGCTTTCGTAAATTCGAAATTCCAAGATTTTGGAAACGATACTACACCGTACACAACGCATCTTAGACGAGTGGGCTGGAAGAAGTTATAGAAATTTGTACACGATATAGGCTGTCTATAGAAAAAGAGTGATTATGAGTGCACAGCAAACCAGTTTGATGACTTAGATGTATGCCGATAGGCATGAGTCCCTTAATTGGTCTCCTCAACCTATCCTAACCTATTGAGTTAAGTTCGTAGGAGCTATATCGAATTTTTCCCCTACATATTATTTACAATTCTAGTGTTAACTTTTCTAATCCTAAAGATCAAGATCTTCGTATTAATGATGTAATGCCTTGGGTACAAAATCCTAATAAATTCAACATATTGAAATTGTCAACCAAAGAATGTGATCCACCTGTCGAAGTCGCCGTAGTCTAGTAGGTAGTGTGCTGGCTTATTAGACTCAAGGCCACGGTTCAAGCCCCAGGTCAGACATCAAAACGAAAATATAAAAAAATATATCTTCGGCGACTTCCTCTCAGCAGATTTGTGGTAAAAAATCTGAGAGTAAATAAACCTGCCATGAAATGTTTCTCAAAAATCTGTCTTTCGGAGTCGACTTTAAATTGTAGATCCCGCCACTCATGTATAAAATTGACACACACAACATGAGTGGTATGAGAAGCTAGGCTGTAATCCTAACTGAAGGATTGTAATGGACAATTATGTATATGTATGTATGTATGTATTAAAATAGTCATATCCTAACAGACTGTGGAATCTTGTGATACTATAAGATGTAGCGATGACTTACCGAATTGGGTTGCAAGCATTGACAAAATTAAAGATTAAAGATAGAGGCTCTTCCGCTGAAAGAGTATTATTAAATATCCATCGAAATTTCGTTTTGGGATTGTCATCATAAAGCTGGTCTAAAACACTTCTATTTGCCCTCACTCAGTTGGTCCTACCATAACCATTAGATCACAAATAGTAAAGCTTACGTTGTGTTCGATTATTGATTAGGTTTAATTACAATTCGATAAAAAAAAATATTTCCGTCCTCTACATTGGAAATTGGGTTTATAATTAAAGCCTGAAATCTTTTTAAAATTTCTTATCAACTTAATATTGTCTTAACTACATTTAAATTATTTACAATACAATTCAAAACATAAAATAATAATATGTAATAATAATCTCGTTTTAAAGATTAAATATAAAATTTCAAAACATTTCAATGGCTAAAAACCACAATTTTAATTAAAACATCCGTTATAATTCATAACAATTATGGCACAAAGCTGATTTCCCTTAAGGGATAACCCTCAGTTTTTCTCACTTTGTCATTATCAATGTGTGTCTTTTTTCTTCTCCAATCACAGCCATCATAACGGTAAAGACAAACGAAAACCTTCAGATTGTGGCAGGAAAAAAAGAAGTGCTCCTATTTTATTTTCTCCTTTATTTATTGTATTTGTTGTTGTTTTTTTTATCTAAAATCAAAACAGAGAGAAAATTGCAAAATAAAAAAAAAATCCTGTTAAACATGTGCTTATTGCGCTCTCTGACACGCATGTTTTGTTTACATATTTTTCTTTGAATAAATGAGAGAAACAACAAAATTTAACGGTAGTAGTAACAATCGGCGGGTTGCCAGCTTTATGGACAACACTTAAGAAGATTATTACAATTCAATGTCGTTGGTGTCCAACCACCCAGTTCGGCCCAAGGGAAATTAGTAATCATCGACCTATAGCGCTCTCCGAAATGGGCCTCATCGCTGCAGATAATTTTTTAATGAAAACTAGGGACAGTTATCAACAGCTCTAGAGCCTATTCAGCGAACACACGTCGTTGTTTAAGTCGTCCATGATGATTTGACACAAAAAAGACTGAATAAATAACAATTAATTTGATAGATGATCTTTTTAAATGGCTGCTAACAACCGTCAAAGTTCGGGAAAAATTTATTTAGAAAATAAAGAAACAAAGTTAGAGATAGATCAACAATAGATCTTAACATACATACATACATACATAATCAGCCAGGATTTGAATAAATGAGAGAAACAACAAAATTTAATGGTAGTAATAACAATCGGCGGGTTGCCAGCTTTATGGGAAACACTTAAGAAGATTATTACAATTCAATGTGACATGAGCTTGATCTGTTGAAACCACATGTCGTTGGTGTCCAACCACCCAGTTCAGCCCAAGGGAAATTAGTAATCATCGACCTATCATCGCTGAAGATAATTTTTCAATGAAAACTAGGGTCAGTTGCCAACAGCTCTAGAGCCTATTTTTTTTTTTTTTTTTATAATTATAATATTCTTTGAAATTTTGCCTTAGAATTTTGAAGCATTCCTTTGACTTTGGAGAACTTTTCCATGGCAACTCTAAAAAAAAACAACTGTAATAAACAAATATAACGGTTTTTAGCTAACTCTCACTTTTATTTCTCTCTAAAGCACAATCTCTGCTCAATATTCGCAAATTTCACTCTCTTAATGCGATAGACAAATAATCAACTTCCTGATTTTCCTCACTTGCCCACACGCGCCCCTCCCCCACCTCTTTTGGCCAACGATTTTTGCAAATGTTAATAAAGTAGTTTCTTTAACATTACTAATGAACAGTACATAACGGGATTTTCAACGAAATGCACGGCTGCGAAGTGCTAACGGATGAGGCCAAGTAGGTTAACAAAGTATTTTGGAGCAAAAAAAAAAGAAAAAAATTAAAGTGAAATAAGAGAAGAAACAAAAATAATAAAGTGTGATGGTGATGATAATGATTGTTACTGGAGAAGTGAAATTTTTTTCACTTGGCAAAAGCCAAGAAAGTGAAATGAAAATATTAAATGAAATTTACAAATTGTACAATTAAATTAACAAAAAGGGATGTTCAGACATATGTGTGATTTAAAAGTTATCAAACATTGCTGTTGATATCTTGTATTTTTTTTTTTTTTGTTGTTCCTTAAAAGGAAATCTTGATGACAAAGTGACCTGGATAAGTTTTCCATTGTTTTGTATCGTATGGAATTGGTTTTTTTTTTCTCTTGCTCGAGATGGAAAGAGGCAAAATAGTGAAAAAATATAAGAAAAAGTCATCATCACGTTGAAATTGAAACCCAAGCGATTTCTTATAAAAATATGCTGACTTTGTTTTTGCCTTCAAGCAGCACAATCTTAAGCACTAAAGGGGGGAAGAACAAAAACAAAATATCGATGAAGATGTGAATTAAAACTGTGGTGGAGACTTTTCATAACATTTTCCATTTTTTGTTTGTTTGTTTGGTTTTGTTTTCTTGTGCACATTATTCATTATGTTGCTTCATTGTCTTGTAGGAGGTTCACAAATGCAATGAGCATATGAGGAGCATAGAAACCCCTATCATATACCTACCCCATCCCACACACTACTAATTCAACCTCCCAAACTATGTCAAAGTTCTAATAACAGTCAATGCTCTACTTAGTGCCGTTTTTCATTCTTTCTACTTTCTTTTGTATTTTTTTTTGTGTGTAAAAAAATGTGAAATAAAATAAAATATTTTTCACTATTTTTTTTGTCTGTTTTCGTTTTGTGTTTTATTCAAAAACTTTCCCATTCATTCATATTCATTCCGAACGAGTGTCCAACCAAGCATACAGGAGGAGGCTATTTAAATTGCTAGTGCCACTACTAGTTAGTTCTACATGTACTTCATAGGATAGTGACACCAACACATACCGTTACCAAAAGTGTGCTTAAATATATACGTTTAGCGTAGTAGTATAGAATAGCATACATAGCATATTGTAGTGTGTTCAGCCTTTGCTTGAATATAATTGTCGAGATGTTCGTTCATGTCCCCATAATTAACAATAATGTTACACTGTTTCCTTGAATACCGAAAGTGATAAATCAGCTTGTGTACACTGTATACCTACTCTCTTTTGTTTACTTTTACAATTACAATTGTCGTCTTGTTGTTATTATGACCCACTTTAAAATTCTAAATTAATTTGCCAAATTTATTAAAGACGACAAAGACTTTTTCCACGTCAAAATGCCATTTATTAATGACAGTTGGACAAAAAAAAAAAAAGAGTCAAAAAAGATAAAAAAATGCGAGTATAATTGAATTTGAAAGTATTTCGCAAAAAAAAAAAGTTTTGAAAGTGAATTCGAAAAAAAAGGAAACTTTTTGGTTGTCTTCCAATTTGCACTGCAAGCAACAAATAATTTAAGAAGTGTGCACGAAAAAATTTGCTCATACAATTTGCTTTATAAAAACAAGAGTTAATGGTAGTAAAATGGTTGAAATTTCTTAATTTGTCATTATAAGCGTTCAGTCAGGATTACAATCTAGCTTCTCACATCATTCGTGGAGTCTGTATTGATTATATCCATGAGTAGCGGTTCGAAAAACAGATTTTTTGATAAACTTTTTTTCGAGATAATTTTCGAGATAAATTTATTTTATCCGCCGAAAGAAATATTCTTTTCATACTTCGTTTTGATCTAGATGTCCGAGCTGGATATTAAACCACAGGCTATCGTCTAATTAGCCAACACACTATCTACTATACTACAGCGTTGCTATTTTAACTATAATCTTCAAATTAATGGAAATGTAACATCCCAGCGTCTCTTTGGGAATCGAGCTTACTAGCACACACTCGCAGTTTAGCTCACTACCACATAGATTACTGTGGCATATATTTTTTTATGATTCATGTTCGGTGCAGTTGTTTAACAAAAGTAAAGTAACGATAATAATTTCCTTCACAATCACAATAAAAGATACAAAGCAAGAAGTATCCAAATTCCTTTGTGCACTCTCCTTATGGATATGTATGTGTTATACATAGGAATGTATAATGCACGACTATTTTACGTGCTTAACTAACATTAATGACTTTACTGCATCGCTTTTTTACATACGTGGCGTAATATAAGGTACAGTAAAAATAAACCCATGACGTTAAACAGTTAAAATGATCTCATTCAATAACTTGTTGCATTGTTCCAATATGAGACATTCTTCAAACCCTGGCAAAAAAAAATGGGACAATCGACTTCATATACTCTTGTTTTGCAGCTTAAGCGAATTGTTATTGATTTGTGATGCCTAACGTTATATTAGGGGAATTTCGCTGTTGATATGTGGGAACTTACTTCTGTTAATAATAGTAACAGCATACATATAAGTTGGGTTAGGTTATGGTAAACGTGTAGTCCACCACATCTAGATGCGATAAATGCTTGTCTTGTACGCGAGTAATATATACACTCAATAGCCTGAAGTACTATTTAGTACTATTTAGACTTCGCCGTAGTCTAGTAGGTAGTGTGTTGGCTTATTAGACGCGAAGCCACGGTTCAAATCACCGGTCAGACATCAAAACGAAATATGAAAAAAAATATTTCTTTGGCGACTTCCTCTCAGCAGATTTCTGGCAAAAACTCTGAGAGTAAATAAACCTGCCATGAAAAAGTTTCTCAAAAATCTGTCATTCGGAGTCGACTTTAAACTGTATGTCCCACCACTCATGTATAAAATTAACATCACAACATGAGAGTAGAACTCAATACTATTCACATAATACAACAACTTTGTTCAGGTGGCAGCAGATGGAAACCGCATCCTCCTGCCAATCATCTGTTTAGCTGAAAAACTATGCAAAGCAAAAAATAAAACTAAGGAGGAATAAAAGCTTTATGACAGCAAAATTTTCCTTAAAGGGACGAAGAAGAATAATACTGGGAGGCGTTAAGAAGTTACCGTAGTCTAGTTTTTTTTAAAAAGTTTTTTTAAAAAAATATTTTTTTTAAAAATATTTCATCCTGTGACTTTCTCCCATCAGTCTTCTGGCAAAAACTCTGAGAGTAAAACAAAAATTTGCCATGAAAAGCTTCTCAAATCTGTCGTTCGTAGTCGACATAAACAGTAGGTTCAGCGACTCAGGGATAAAATTGAAACACACATTATGGGTTGCGTTAGAGACTAGGTCGTAAACCTTACTAGAGGGTTGTAAAGGCCAATTAAGTAAGTAACTTATAATCATTATTGTAATAACTCTAGCTTTTGGCTCTAATACTGGTAACCATATTTGTAACAATGATTGGCTTTTAAATTAAAAAATTCTAACTGAAAGGACCTTCACTCCAATATTAACTGCTGTAAGAGCAGATTTGGAGAGTAGCCGTAGTCTAGTAGGTAGTGTGTTCGCTTATTAGACGTAAAGCCCGGGATCGAGTCCCAGGTCAGACATCAAAACGAAATATGAAAAAAAACATTTCTTCGCTGACTTCCTCTCAGCAGATTTCTGGCAAAAACTCTGAGAGTAAATAAAACTTGTCATGAAAGGTTGTAATGGCTAATTATGTTATGTATGTATCTTTATTTGTTTTCTTTTACTTTATCCCAATACATCACGAATAAAAATATTTTAATTAAATTATAGAGCCGAGCCTGTTACTTTTGGAAATAGTGTACGAACGCATTTACTATATGAAATCTAATTGCACATCCTTTGCAAATCACTGAATTGAAACCTCCCTCCTCTATTTTTTTTTTTTTGTCTTCTATTTATAAGAGAACTTAATTATTAATTCGTTCGTTTTTTTTCTTCTTTTTTGCTTTGTGCAACACATTAAATTGAAAACAAAAATAAAATCGTATTTTTAAAAGATCCAATCGACAATTTACAAAAAAATAATAAATGAATAGGCCCCAAAGAGAAAAAAAAAGAATACGAATAGGAATATTACGAGTAATATACCATCCTATATGCATATGATAATAATCAAACAAAACTATACGAAGTGTACTTAAGTATTAAAAGTGTGTGCCCAGACATACTCAATTAAATTTTTTTTCTATAGGTACACTGGGTGGCATAAAAGTAATGCCATATTTTGAATGTATCTTTATGTTTTGAAATATGTACTATGTAGAATCAAGTCATTATTCTTTGCAAAACATTTCAATTACGTTAACTTACGTCCTACATATATACAAAATTAGCCATTACAAGCCTTCAGTCAGGATTACGGCTTAGTTTCTCACACCAGAAATCTGCTGAGATTGCTATATCGTTTAACACGTTGACTGCCGCGATAATTTTCAGAAAACTGGCCACGCACGCCAACATTGACATTTTGTTCTTTTGACAGAAGCCATTTATCGATACTAGCACTGATATAATACGATTTTATTCGTAGCTACACAAAAATGGCAGTACGAGATAACTCGTAGTTGGCAGCCTAGAAGGGAACGGCAGTCAATGTGTTAATGGGTATTTGGGAGTGAACGTTTGATCGACAAATTTATTTTCAATTGATTGCCATCCACCTTACATGTGCCTCTTCCAATTAAAATAGAAGCTAATATTTAGAAAATGAGTTTACTTGTGCTACACCTCGTATTAATAAATGAAACTAAAAAAAATTTAAATATGAAAACAATAGGAAATATGTATTTCAAGTGTATATGGAAATGGTTGTGATCACATTTCATATACAATTGGGATCTGTCAGCCAACGATACAAACTGATCCAGATTCAATAATCAATTCATAGCCACAGTTTTTCATTTTCATTTCCATATGAATGTGCTTAACTAAACAACAACAACCGCAGCAACAGACAACCAACCAAATGTTTTTGTTTTTTTTTTTTGTTTGTTTTCTTCTCTTCATTTTCACTTGAAATTGAATACGACATGAAAGCAGCCATGAGGTTGAAAGGAGCAAGAAATAGAAAAAATAGATACAATTTTACCTATAAAATAACACACATTTACATATGGGGAGTACATATGTACATATGTATGTATACATATATGGGGACTACTACAAATATAAACAGATTTATGCGATTATTATTGTTTTTAGAAAAATTGTTATTGTTGTTTCTGTTTGGTTAATTGAATATTCATTTGATGATTCATTTAATGGGTCAAATACCTTTTGTGGCAAGTCAACCATCATTGCAAATACCAATGAGTTGAATGTGCAATTAATATTCGAACGCAATATAGGGCAAAGCTACTGTTTATCAGATGTTGATTATACGCACCATATTCCAAGGGAAAAAGCTCCCATGCGAAAAGTTCGTGGTTATGTCCCAAGACAATCTTATCGAAAGATATGCGGAATGAAACTTGGATAGAAGGTTTAAAGGACGCAAAGTAGCAATACGGTTCTTATGAGGTTAAATCGAAGATAAAGTGAGAAGCTGGGGTCTGGGAGAATCAGCTAGGCTGGGTCTTAGGTCATGTGGTAATTTGCGTCAATAAGCAGGCAAAGAAGGGGAGTTTCCACACCTGGGATGGGACAAGAACCGTTCTATGGAGTGGAGACAAATGTTTAGAAAGATATACTCAAAAAATGGCAGTTAAAGAGAGTCAAAAACTCTTTTCAAAGCAAATGAGTTTGAGGCAATTGAAACTTTTATTGAAGAATTACGATAAGAGAAGATTTGAGTTCTGCATCAAACTATACAGAGATAGTAGGAAATCTTTTGAGAGGGAACTGTATACCAAAGTAGCCTTATGCATCCTTTTTTTTTCTTTTTTGTCTTGAGCCGAAAGTGGGAATCTGCGAAAGACACTTTTGTTCCAACAAAAGAGTGCACGATTCACCATCACTGGTACTTACATATTAAACCCACCCCCTACACACTTCAACTACTCTCCCCCCGCGGGACTGCCGTAAGGTATTATTTCGCCTCCGTTCCTCCAGTCTTTGGAGTTCTAGTATAACTTCAGCCATATTCTGGCTGTATTGGCTCCATAGAATCCTAGAACTCAACACCTCTTTCATAAGCCGGTTTGGTCCTAAACTCGTTCCTCCGGGCTATCTAAATCTCGGGCAGCATGTTAGAATATGCTCCGCATCTTCCTCCTCATCTACACAGTCTGGGTATATAGGGGAAGTGTCATGACCAAATCTGTGCAGGTACTTCCTGAAGTTCAGTAGTTCAGCTCGCAATGTTTGTTCTTCAGCCAAAGGGTTACATCAGGGACAAGTCCATCTTCCCTTTAAACTGCTCTCCCATCGTGACTGCCATTTGTGCATGGCAGTCCTTCGTTCCTCCGCTTTTATAGCTGCTATTTGTCCTGGACACTCGAGACGGCGAAAGTGTATTCTCCTCATCTCATCCGCCAATATGTCTATCGGTATTGTCTTTGCCAATACCAATACGGCTTCATCAGACACTGTCCTGAAGCCACTTATCCATCTAATCGAGCTTAGACGATAGACCGAGGACAGTATCCTCCTTGTCGCTCCTACGGAAAGTGCCTCCGACCATATTGGGAAAGCATATAGTATTATCGACGTTATAACCGCCGAAATTGTCCTCCTTTTGAATGGACCTGGTCCTTCAAAATTTGGCATTATCCTCGCCAGTGCTCCCTGTGTTACAGATGCCTTTTCGCCGATGTATTTTACGTGATCCTTGAAGTTCAACCTGTCGTCGATAATCACTCCCAGGTATTTTATCGCCCTCTTCGATTCGATCCTAGTGCCTCCAGCGGTCACTTTCATTTTCTCCACTATCTTTCGGCCGCTTATCAAGACGGCCTCCGTTTTATGTGCAGCAAGTGTTAAACCTGCTTCATCCAGCCATGCTCCAACATTTCGAATCGCTGTGTTCGTTTTCTCTTCTTACCGTCTTAGCTACCGAGACTATGGCAATGTCATCTGCAAAGCCCACAATTGCAGTCCCGTTTGGCAACTGCAGTCGAAGTACACCATCGTACATAATGTTCCATTGTAGTGGCCCAAGTACAGAGCCCTGAGGGACACCCGCCGACACTACGTATTCATCCTGGAAGAATGGAAACATATGTGTGTGTGTATATGTTTATCAGATACTGGGCAGGAAACTGTCCTTGTTGACACTGAGCAGCAATGTCTACATACGCAAGAACCTGTTTACTAGCCCCCTTTCGTCCTTTCTTTAACTATTTTCCAACTTACAATGTTTGCCATGAGTTAAATCCATCCCTTGAGTATTTCGGGTGAACCCACAACTCTTCAATTCGTTGATCGTATAAAAAGCTCTCATAAAACTTAATACGTTTTAAAATTTTCTATTTTCAGAAAAGCATGATAGAGATGATCTTACACTGGAAGTACAATAAAAATGGACGAATCACCCATAACACTAACGAGCATTATATTAATTGCAGTTTTTCTCATTATACTTGGCATGTTATTATATCGCTACTACGGAAATCGGGAAACATTTTGGTCACGCTCGTATAAAGAAGAGAAAATTGGTTTATCAGCTCATAAGCTATTCAAGCCTAATGGTTATATGGTAACATAAATCACTCTATAAACAACAAAATGAACTGAATTTCCCTTCTTTCTTTTCTGTTGCAGATACATTCTGGTTCTGAACTTTTATTAAGTTCCAGTGGTAGCTTTAAACGTTTCGATACTGTGGATAAGGAAAGTTGTAAGAATACACAAAATTCGCCGAAACACGCTACAACACCATTGTGGAATATATCACAAAACGAAAGTGAAATACCACCGCAACCCCTAAGACCCGCACCAGCTCCAGTCTCGTCACAATCAATAACAAATACAAGTCACACGAAAATTGTTACATTTTCGGTGAATTTAGAGAACGAAGGTCCATACGTTAGCCACCAGCAGTATTCGCATAAGGAAAATAACGACATGTTCCGAACAAATATACTGCAATCGAATTTAAAACGACCAGTAGATATACCCGTATTGGAAGCACCGCCTCAAACGAAAATGTCTACCAATACGACAGCCTCAATACCGGCCACGGCTATACCAAGGCCCGTTGTGAAGAAATCACCTCAACATAATGGCTTTTATGTGGAAGAAGACAATCCTCTTAACTTATCGAGTTCCGACACTGATACCGATCAGTTACAACGAGCTAATAACACAAACACAAATACAAATCCTTTTCTAGAGAGTTTACCTAAAACACAAACTGTAACAGCAACTGTAACAGAAACAACAACAACAAACAACACTGCCTTAAAACCTAACCAAACAACGACCAACAAAGAGCCTGCAACCTCAATAGCGAATCCATTCCATGAGGCAACAACAAATTCTTTAGCAACTATAGAAGATAACTTCTGTGAAAAGGGTTTCGATCTGCCAAAATCGTTTCGTAATCGTTCATTTTCGGAAACTCAAACTCCCGATGGAAAGGAGGAATCATCTACAATTTCTTTACGCAATCTCACCAATGCATTCCATAATACAAATAGTGTGGGCCCCAATCCGGGTAATCCATTTTCACATGTGGCGCGTAAAATCAAAGGGCCACACATGCTACAAAAGACAATATCCGAAGACTTTCTATTCCGTAAGATAGGCTCAAATCCATGTGCACAAAATGGCAACAGTGTTCTAATGAATGGCAACAATGGCGGCAATAATACATGGAGTTTTGGTCGGCTATTAATGCATGAGGATGCCTCCTTTAATCTGTGGCGTCGCAATAGTTCACAAACATCATTGGATTCGGGCAGCATGGCTTCATTGGATGGTGTTAATTTACAACATGCCATATCCTGTGATTCAGTCGATTCGGATATGTCGACTACCGGTTTTAATAGTGATTTGGATCAGTCAACTTATACACAAATAACCGGTTATTTGTGTGTAGGTTTGCACTATGATAAGTGAGTAATTAAAGCAAGTGATTGGGGGAGGGATATTTCTAACGGAAGATGATTTTGTTTTTTTTGCAGGAATTCAATAACGGAAGAGGGTATGGATTTGCAAGTAAGTGTACTTGAGGCTAAAGGTTTGATGTTGCCTTTCAAAGTCGACTCTGTGGATACATTTGTACGCATATATTTAGTGCCAGATCAAGCTGGGGCATTGCAGACGAAGGTAAGTATAAATAACGAAATTAAACATAATACAAGTCATAGCTTCAATAAATGACTAGATCCACTGTAATATTGTTGGGTTTGGTTTAAATATACCTCTTTTAACGCAAGCTAAAGTTCACTAGCGTTTAGGCAGTGAAGTTGCTTTTGTTGAACGTCGAATTTAAAAAAATTTAAATTTCTAATTTAGAACATTTTTTCTCTCTTCACTTTTTATCAAGATTGTTAAAGACTCTCTAACGCCCACATATAATGAAACTCTGAATTTTTGGTTGACACGCCAACAAACGAGACATTCGTTATGGTTTCATTTGTATCACAATGGAGCGGCTCACACATTAATTGGTAAGCCAATGGAGATCATCAAGGAATTTTCATATAATTTGTGTGAAAAATTGTCCAATTAGGTGAAGCGGAAATGGAAATTGGTGAGATGCCAAAACCAATTACCACATGGATACCTCTAACCGACTCACGTAAATGCAATGCCAAATGGGGTGAATTGATGTTCTCACTCAGTTATTTGCCGACAGCCGAACGTCTAACGATTGTTGTGGTTAAGGCGCGTAATTTACAACTTCAAGTGCCAAGCAAGGGTGATCCCAACAAATTGCAGGATATTCAAAATATATTCGTTAAGGTACCACCTGCACACAAAATTTTAATTTGAAATTTTATGCACTTGTCATTTCTTTTCTACATCTCTCTACCACTCTCTCTCTCTCTTTCTCCACCAGGTCTATTTAATGAACAATGAAAAGAAAATTTTAAAGAAACGCACTTCATTGAAACGCAAAGATCGTTGTCCCGTCTTTAATGAATCGGTAATATTTAGTTTACCGCCACCAAGTCTGACAACAACACAATTACGCCTTACGGTTTTCGGTGTTATTGATGAGTCGACAGTTACGCCACTTGGTCATGTTGTAGCGGGTAGTTGTGCTACCGGCAAGGGTTTACGACATTGGCATCAAATGCTTTCATCTTTGCGCAAACCGGTTGCAATGTGGCATGTTTTGAGGCGTGTCACAAATCAACCGGTATTTACTGGCGGTGCAGATGCTGTGGTAGCCGCTATGCAAACTACAGCTCAACGTGCCAAGCGGAATAGTGTATTCTAAGAAATACATTTCATTACCTATTTCCATGTCCCTACCCTACCACCCCTCATCTCTCCTAAATATAATAACAACCAAAAATTGATATAGATTAAGTCCGTTATACATATACTCGTAATTCGTAATTCCTGCATAATAACAATCCTTTCTAATGAACTCTTGAAATTTTCAAAACACTCGACGTATAAGAAAACCTAACTGTGGACAAATTTATGGCGCATTTAATAGTGGAAGGATGAGAAGGTTAAGGAATACTTAAAGGAATTGAGAGAATATATGTATTTTTTTATTTCATCGGTTTTATAGGTATGTATGTATTTATGATTTTTAGAATTTAAATAATTTGAAAATATTAAAAATAACTCACCATGACACAATGTCTGGCTAACACTGGACATATTGTCGAAACAAGCTGCTGCGAACACAGAATGGAAGCACAGAAGCTACTGTCATGCCAAAGTATTGGGTATGGTTTGTCGGAATATACCAATCGATTATACGATATCTGAACCTGCATTCGATTCTGATTTTATAACACAAATACCGGGAAAAACCTTTTCCGATAATGGTGTGAACTAACCACCAACCAGATTTTTTGTTGTATTTATCGGGCTGAAATAACGGAAATAAGTCGCCGCAGCGATAATATATCGTAAGGTGATATGCGCACATTTAACGACGGTAAAGCGACCATTAGATCCACAGAGAATTACATCTAAAAAAGCACAATCTAGCACGGATTTAATGTTGGTTTTTTCGCCTTCATCAGCCTTTGTGATCTCGAGATCTTAATATTTTAAGGTTGATTTTATGATAGACATAATTCGTCTCAGAGGAGTGTACTGGTGGAAGTTTGTAGAATATAAAAAGCTAGGTTAATATTCCTTAAAGGCGAGTGAGCAATAAGTCCACTGACGACTTAGGTGTATGCCTTTTATACCTGAATAATAACTGAATATTAAATAACGCTGCTATTTTTCACAAAACAAACTTTTTAAAACTATTATTTGTCATATCAGATCATCAAATTTTTGAACCGCCTTCTTAATTCAGTTGACAGAGAACGAAACAATTATATGTATCCAATAATTGCTTTGGTTAAGCTAAGAGCGAACGCTTCGCTTTGTATATTTCGATGTTAAGATTTAATTCTAGATCCAGAACTATTCGAACTCAAGTTCAAAAAGTCTTTAATTTATTTAAATAATAACATATGCAAGATGTATTATGAACCTTAAAATTTATTTAACAATGTAAGCCAATCCAACCACTGCTAGATGCCTGTAAATCTGTCCCACTCTTCTATTAAAAAAAGAAGAAAAAAAAACCAAAAAACAATCCAAGTACAATTTATAATCCTTAAACGATTTCACCTTAAAGAAGCATTAGCTTAAACCTTTTTCTGTACATACACCAACAATTGAAAAATATTTAAGACCCTAAAAAATAATACCAAAAAACCAAAAAGAAAAAATCTCAAATCAATAATAAATAATAAAATATTTACAAAATTTTATACTTTTTATTATAAAAATCAAACGATTTAATAAGAGAGAAGAACTTTGTATTTAATTGTAGCTTAAACGTCCCTTTAGTTATAAACTTGAATTTGTTTTTGTTTTCTATAGACGAATATTTATAAAAATAAATAATAATAATAATAAATAAATAAAAGAAAAAAGGTAAACCTAAATAAGTAAAATTAAATTCTAAATAACAAATGAAATAGAAAAATTATTGAGTTTTTCTTTTTCATATACATATTTGTAGTAAAAAATTTTTGACCAATAAAACGAGAAAAGAAATATAAATATTGAAAAATATAAAATAAAATAAAATAAATTAATAAAAATAATTAAATAAAATTTATACATTTAAACAAACGTATGCATAAGAATTTAATCTATGAACTAAATGTTGTTGAAAGTATTTAAAAAATACATGTTAATTTTTATTACCAAAAGTAAAAACGTAAAACTAATAAAAACAAATTAAATTAAAGAAAATATTTATAAATATATATTTAATCATAATTGAATTACAAAATGAAATATATATATATACATATACAGACATACATTACTATATATTATATATTTAACCTTTAACCTTAACATGAAACTGTGAGTAAACCAAAAATGTATTGTAATTGTAAAAATTTTAAATTAAAACTTGAAATTAATTTAATTGAAAAATATACAATATCTATCCGATATATATTTGTTAATTTATAAGAAATTTGTTATTTGAAATAATAATAAAATCCAACAGTGGGAATTGATAGAAATTTCATAGAAACTAATTATTTATTGTTGACAGAATGAGCTGAGCTAACATTAAAAAATTTACAACAGACATTTTGGAAAAATATTCATCCCTTAGGCTCGAGACTTCACTCTTAAAGCGATATTCGATATAATTTTTTAGCTGTAACAATACACTTCCATAGTATTGTAAATAAAATTGTATTATAAGCCAGTGATTGTTCCATTCATCTGCACTTGGCAGCACTTTGAGCGCCAAGTTGAGTTCAAAAACATTAAAACATGGAATACATTTAGGCAATTCACACAAGCCTTTGTATCGTTGTATGGCATGTATTGTTGGACAATAATACCACAGTGTATGCTTGTTGTTGATAATTTTCATATAAAAATCCAATACATTTATACACATATGTGTATCATATTTTTGGAAAAAATACTCGTGCATTCATAAACTAATATGTAAATGCCAGTCACCAAGATCAATAATAAAAATACAACATACATATTTTCTATGTAACTTGAGTCAATAATTAACATTTAAAAACTATAATTGTTCGCACAGATAATTAATGAATTTACTTTTTTTTCGTAATATTTTTGAAAATCCAATTATGAATACTGGTCTTCTTCTTCTTATCGCTTTCTCATATTTGGAATACGAAATACATAATACAGCATAGCATTGAGCGTTCACAAACAAGCAAAAAGTGTATTCAATACAACATACACGATACAAAGTCGTGTGAATTGCCCAATTGTTTGCACGGTTGTGAAACATATTTGCGTAAAATAAGAAAAAATATTTCTTCTAAATATAAAGCTTAACTTTTATAAAGAACATCCTTTTTAAAAATTTTTGAAATCAACACTGCCTTACCATGACTTTGAATTTATAAAATTACAACAATACTTCGTACTTTCATAAATATCATAGCACAAGTGAATTTATACAATTTTATTCGTAAATTTTTTTATTTAAGATTTAAACATCGAGATCAAGTTTCATTACAATTTTAATCAGTCTATAAGGACACTAAAGAAAGAGAATTTAGGAAAATCTTATATAGAAAATTATCTTACTGAAACCTACTGTTGGATTTTTCTAAATAGTTTAGGGATAGAGAGAATGTTTATTAGCATATGAAATGAAAACGATCCGAGATTTTTCCTACAAACGTAATCGCTAAATAGGTCCTTTGGTCCTCTTTTTCAACTCATGTTCAAACCCTGTGCTAATAGTATTCCTTCACACTGAAAAGTACTTAATGTAACCCTAAAAAGTGTAAGGCTCACTTTAGAGCTTTCGTTAGGCACAGTCAATCACCTACTTATAAAGTACAATACAGAAATCCCTCGATTTAGGTTGTCAAATTTTTTATTCCTCCTTCTGACCTGTAGTCTGTGTAGTTAAGCGACTCAAAGCGTCTATTATGCCGAAAGGTATTCAAAAGAATTTGATTGTAAAGCATATTTACAATGCATAGAGTTCGTAAACTTATATTTGAAACATTTGGCGCTCTCTTATGTTCCTTTTTGTTTTGCAACTCTTTTGGCTGAGTATCAGTTGTGAAAATAACGCATCAGTTTTAGTGATTGATGTATGAGCCTACGGTCACATTCTTTAAAGCGTCTGTTATGGAAAACGTTTCTCTGTACCACAAGTTTGCTGCTAAAGCATGCTTAGCATTGCTTACAGAATTTTTCAAATTGTGCTTTGCAATATGCGTTTAGAAATCGACCTTTCCCATACAAAGTTATTATTCGCGTCCCTTGAAAAGTGTAGCCGCTACAATGCACTGCACTAAACGAAAGGAAAACAACAGTCGTAGTTCTTAGTGAATTAGGATCTCAGCTTATATGGAGAATATATAATGGCGCATGACGACATTTCAAATTTAACTGATCAAATTTGTATATGTGTTGGTAACATTTATTTGGCTTAGCACAGCAACATATCAAAATTGTACCTTCAAACTACATTGTATAGTTGTTGTGAAGAACAGGAGAACATATGATTAAAGTCGCATGGGCACTGTTCAAATTTAACTGATCAAATTGTGCATATATGTTGGTAATATTTATTTTGCTTAGCACAGCAGCACATCAAAATTGAACCTTCAAACTGCATTTTATTGTTGTTGTGAAGAAGAAAAGAACATATGATTTATGCAACGCAGGCAGCGAAAATCAAAAGTATTTTGATATTCTTCAAACTCACCTCGGCCTGTATTTGTGAATTTTATTTACCAATAAATACCACAACACCAAAAATGCTGTTTGATCCATTATTTGATTTTTTTCGGGCAACCTAATGGTAATTGAAACTGAGGGAGATCGATGCAAGATCTAATAATTCTGAAACTAGCTTGATCGGTGGGTTTTTTTTAAATTATTCTTTTGTAGGCTGATTTATGATGATATCTTGAAACCAGCCGCTTTAAAGAAATAATGGATTGAGTTTCTTCTTTACGCCAATAAAACATTTTCTCAAAATCAAGCATTTATATGCATTGAATACTGAATATAATACGATATTTAATAAAAATAAAAATCTATAATACGTATTACAATTTTGTTTGCCAATCAAAAGTGAATAAAACAAATTAAAAAAAATACAAATCTTTAATTATACCGATTAAAATGAAAATCTATATACAAATTATTAATTGTTAAAACAAATCCCCCACATTTAATAAAATATGTACTTAAAACCAGTGAATAAAGAAAAACAAATACGAGTATTATATTATTATTATTATTACTATTGTTGATACCTAAACTCTTATCTATTATATTATATTGAATGATTATTATTATTTAATGATATTTATGAAAATAATTAACTAAATAAAAATAATAATAAAAAAATCTCTAAAACAAAAATCCGAAACAGAAAACCCAAAACTAAACTGTTCAAAACCACAAAACGCAATATTGTTTTCCTTGTTTTTTTTGTTTTAATTTTAAAATGTTTCAGTATTTAATTTAATGCCAATACTTTTTAAATACAATCCCAAGGAAAAGATACATTGTATACCTACAATGATAATAAAAATGTGAAAATATGGTGGAAATTATCATTGGTGATCTATATTTAGGCTCCATTCCGCAGCATCACTAGCCAATCAGCAGCGAGTAGAGGCAGACAAACACCCAACCGAACCAGACAGCAAGACGTCAATTGTACACGATCATACAAATGTGTTTACGAATATCAGAGCAAAACGCTGGTGTGTAAACATAGACACAACGACGTGACGAGACCACTTGAAATAAAACAGCAGGCAGTCAGCCAGCCTGCCAACAGCACAGTTCTAATAAATAGCCTGTACTGCTATTAGTAAAGCAAGTCAAGTGTAAAATCTTCCTAAATTCAATTCAATTGTTATTTTCCTTTATTTAACATCCTTCTAGAAAAAAATAACGAATAAACCTATAAGAGGACTTGTTTAGACTCTGAAAAAATCAGTTTTCAATATTCCACACAAGAAAATACAAGAAAACCTCACCGAACAAACGAGGAAAAGTGAAAAAGTGTAACAAAATAAAATTAATTTTATACAAACATGTTATATAATAATACTTCGTACTCCTCGGATGAAATGGCTTCTCTAAATTCATCAACATCATCAAACAACTCAAGTTTAAAGGAACGTCGCATGTTGCGTACGCCCAAGTGTGCCCGATGCCGCAATCACGGCGTCATTTCATGCGTTAAGGGTCACAAAAAGCTTTGCCGTTGGCGTGAATGTACTTGTCCCAATTGTCAACTTGTAGTCGATCGTCAACGTGTTATGGCAGCACAGGTAGCCTTGAGACGTCAGCAAACAATGGAAGAACCCTATGACACCAATTCAGATGATTCGTCAACGGCTGCAAATTGTGGTTCATTGCAAACATCATCGAATTTAAAGCGTACACAACAGGTTTTAATGGCCCAGAAAAAGATCTATAAACAACATTTGAGACATGTACAGCAGACAACGCTCTATGCAACGGCGGCCATGGAAAGTAAGTATCGGGACAAAAATTTTAAAGTTTAAAATACATCAATTTTCCATTAAATTAAAGTCTGAATGATCATTCATCAATTTAATTATTCTCCATTACTTTGCATTAGAAAATAATTCCAGTATGAGCTTCTCTCAATAAGTCTTGTCCCTAATGGCAAAAAAAAGACTAAGTCAATCGATTTTCTCGAGTTTTATTTAAACAATTTTCCATCAATAAATTATTTACCACAGACAGGCCGAGGTGGAAATTATCTTATGTCAGGTTCGGGATGTATAAGAACCACCCAACAGTTATTCCGGAGCTCCTATGCTTTCAAAGCTTAC
Organism: Sarcophaga rosellei; assembly: GCA_930367235.1. Classification (NCBI taxonomy): domain Eukaryota; kingdom Metazoa; phylum Arthropoda; class Insecta; order Diptera; family Sarcophagidae; genus Sarcophaga; species Sarcophaga rosellei. Next base: position 67,990,816 of record OV884018.1, read on the forward strand.
CGCTTATAGGCAATTGCTTGCTTCAAACGATTAAACTGTAAACGATATTTGGCAATTTTCACAGCTAAATCATCCTAATTGTTAATTCTGGCTTGGTTATCAATTGTGCTAGATTATGAAGATTATAAAATAGCATTCTTGAGAATAAGACCTCATTGAGCATCTAGTCTAGTGAAAAAAGTTTGTAAAACATTTTTTTTTTGCAATGCTTAGTCTCTACGCAAACGAAAAACTGTTTCCAAGACCGCTTCTACATTTTCGACAATTGTCTCTTCTTAGCCAGCAGCATCTTTAACAGCAAAATTATAGGAATGGAATCAAGGAAATCGTTTCAAATCGTTGTGCTTACAAAACTTAATTAATATAGAGCAACGATAGTTAATATCCACCTTATTTAACTTTCGAATATAAAAGCCTCTTGCAAACAAGGTACAGCAGTCCTTGAAATTGGAATCATTAGAGTTCTCTACATGATCGATTGTTTGTTTAAAGACATAAGGCTTTTTGGTCACGATATTTGGAGAACCTGAGTAGTTAGTAACAGTTTGGGTATATCATGGTATCAGCAGCATATGAGAGCATATGAAACTGGACCATCGGTACAACGTTTCCTGTATCTATCCCCTCTTTTAGAATAAATATTTTTAATTTAATTTTCTATAAAACGTTTTGCAAGTAAATTTATTAGTGATAGAGGATCTACAGCTTCTTCGTGATAAATGAAATTTGCTAAAGATCTCCCGCATACTGAACCTTTTGGTAATATTTTCGATGCCAGTTCGGCATAATTAAGGGACCATATCTATTACTTTAAACCAATAATTGTCTTTTAATGTTTTAATTGTTACTAGTTTGATTAAGTTTATAATAAAGTCCACAAGAGTTTATACATACATACATACATACATAATTGGCTATTACAACCCTTCTGTCAGGTTTACGGCCTAGCGTCTCATAAGAGTTTATTTTTGAATTAAAATAGGAATGCAAATTATATTGAAGTTATTATAAATTATGCCACGAAGATTATAAAATGTTCGAGTAGAACTCAATACTACGACCCCAACACAGTCAGACTAACAAGCTACCTAGTCGCTCGTCGAGATATCCAAGCAGTTTTTATGTTGAAAAGATTTTCTTCAATAACTTTTTTCCTTTCATTTCTTCCATTCGATCATTACATAGAATTTCAAATTCATCGAGTGATTTATTAAATGTTTTATTACCTTGCAAGACTGTTGACAGTTCTTTTCAATACAGTTTTTCTATGCCGTCAAATAATTTTGCTAAGCTATTACCTATCTATCCATTTCCATTTACATCACGCTATTTGTTGAATTATTGGCTCTCCGTATGTTAATCCCTAATAATAATCCAGTAAATAATGCACATATTTTTAATTTCAATTAAATAATTTTCAATATGCATAGGGAATGGAAAGATACATAATTAGCTGATAATAATTATAAAATATTAACACTTCCTATTTACATACTTAAAAAAGATCCAAATCCATTAAAATTGATAGATTCCCTCAACAAATTAAATGATCTTTAAATGAAACACATGTCAAATATGCATAGCTCATACATTCATATGAAACATTCATCAAATGAAAAAAAAGAAAAGAAATGAAAACATTTTTAAAAATACACAACAAATGTTTTCCAAGTATTTTAAAGAAATTTCCATGAAATCGCTTAGAATAACAGAGACACAAAGTCTGGATACGTATTGTCTGCTCCAACTAAACAAAATTTCTTTAACGTTGCTTTAATGTCTGGCTGTTACATGGTCATGTACAATTTCACTGAAAAGGATCTATGCTATCGTATGCCTAGTTATGTTACTAATATTTGTAATATGATCTTAAAAATGCATAAAATTGGATGAACAAATTTTTACAAAAGTTAGACTAGAGAAACACTTAAAAATTTTAAACAAAATTTAAAAAAAATATTAACACTCATATTAACTGTTAATGTTGCTAGTTGTTGTTTCATTTGTGACCCCTAAGAAAGTTGTAATTGGAGTAGGGTCCTGTACAAGCAAAATAGTTATTGAAATATTAAAAGGGGATTCTCTATACAAATTGAAATCAAACCCTGTATGTGATGGTGAAATATGTAGATCCACTTATAACGATACACCCTTTTGACCTTAGGCATATTTACATCTGTTTTTGTAACATGATCTCTGTGTCATTTGACTACAAATTCTTAGCTTGAATAGCTCAGACAGTACGGTGCCATACTGTCTGGTGTGTACAAATTATAAACACATGTTGTGTCTAGAAATAGGTAGTATAAAACCACAGGATAAATAGGATTAGTAATAAAATATAAAAAAAATTGTTTTCTAAACTCAACATTCAAATTTTAAAAAAGTTCGTGAACAAAATGATTCTTTTAAAAATATATCCGGTTATCAAAATGTTTGATTTCCTACAACCTTGAATCCTATACTATATATTCTAATACGGTAAAGTATGTTAAGGTAGAATGTTTTCAGAAATTTAACTCCAATTGATAAGTAAAGTGAAAAGCAATCTCAATAAAGAATGAATTTTTGTTGTAATCTGACTAGCGATTTACTGTCTAATCAACATTTGCAACCGACTTCTGTTTATTTTTAAGTACTTGAGAATTGTATTTCGTTTTTCGATGAAGTGAGTTCTTACATGAGGCTGATATTATCGCCCTCACGGTAGCCTGATTCTCAACGAATAACACTTAAATACCCGCATTTGAAGAAGCAGCTATTACCTCCACCCAAAAAAATGCTGTACATTTGGTTTATATGAATCTCACTCTGAGATTGCTTGTATATTACAGATTACATGTGCTGTAAATGCCTCATATAGTCACAAATTTCTACCATTTCGCGATAAAGCAAAGCGTTCATACATACATAATTAGCCATTACAACCCTTCAGTCAGGATTACGGCCTAGCTTCTCAAACCACTCATGTTCTGTGCGTTAACTTTATACTTGAGTGGCGGGACCTACAGTTTAACGTCGACTCCGAACGACAAATTTTTTGAGAAACTTTTTCATGGCAGGTTTATTTACTCTGAGAGTTTTTGCCAGAAATCTGCTGAGAGGAAGTCGCCGAAGAAACATTTTTTTCATATTTCGTTTGATGTCTGGCCTAGGGCTCGAACCAGGGATTTATGTCTAATAAGCGAACACACTACCTACTAGAATACGGCGACTACAAAGCGTGGATAAAGTTGTTAATTAAGCTTAAGAAATTCGTGTTCACATAACCTCAACTTTATTGAGTTGTAATCGTTTTAATTTTCATTCGTTTTTTATTTTTTTGCAGAATACCAACAACATTACTCCAGTTGGAATTCACCCTTGGTTGAACGTATACGCAAACGCAGAGCTTTTGCAGATCCAGAACTAAATCAAGTCAACGATGTTACGCTACTCAATGCAGCTGCTGTAAGTCATATGGTACAGCAGCCGGCTTTTTATGAATACGATTCTATACCACCATCTTTAAAATCCTCATATTCTCTTACATATTACACACAGAATTTAATAAATTGTGCCAATGACTTACCCATTGTTTCTTGTAATGCTAACAGCACAACGTCTCCACTGTCATCTTTGAAAACTGAAGACACCGTAGGACTGCAGACACCAATAAGTAAAAAACCCAAATTAAGTTTCTCCATAGAAGCCATTATGGGTTTTAAATAATGAAAAAAACACTGCTTAATTTAATTTTAATCGTTTGTAAAGAAAAATTATTAAAAATGTGATAAATTTTATTGTTAATTTTAGTTTTAATTAAAGAATTTCAAAGAATTGCAACAAATTTAACCTAACACTTGTTATTTTTTGCTTGTAACGATCTTTCATTTACACTTAGACCAACTTAAAGACTTGGCAGTACTTTTTGTTTTATTTCCTTCTACAGTGAAAGTCAAAAGAAACTGTACAGTAAAAAAATATATATATATTAATAAATTACAGTTATTTTTATTTTTAAATTGTTTCATTATCGGTTTTTAAAACTGAAACCAAAAGAATTATAAAAAATTTCTAAATATTGTCAAATATTTTCGGGCACTCTCCATAAATGGTAAAAGTTGAGTTTGGTGATTGTTAGAATTTGATTCTTAATGTACAGTTTCTTTTGACGCTCATTGTATATAAAGCGAAAGCAACTCTACTAAATTTCAATACCTTTTTTTGCAACTACGCTTTTAACCCGGTCTGATTAATAGGCAAAACCACAACAAATTTTTGTATTTACAAATGTAAACAAATTGAATTTTGAATTGAATTTTTATAAACATTTTTAAATAACACCACAAATGTGCTTAAATCGTTTTGAAAAATGTCTGCTCAAGATCGAAGAAATGAAATTATACAAGAATGTATACCCATACTGGTAAAACAGTTAACGGGATTCGATGTAAGTAGCACAGATGGTCAAGTACATATCATTTCTATAATTTTTTTCGTTCTCCGCTAAAGGACAATGATGTTAATATGGAACATTGCGTACACTTTGCCTGGAATATTATACGCAATCATCGCAATTTAAGTACAAACAGTCATGATGTCCGCCGTAAGATAGAAGGTATACAGGAACGTTTTAGAGCTGAAAACTGCAATGATTATGCAGCTTATTTGGGCAGAATGTGTGATGAGGTGGTTAAGCATCCCTTGTGTGTGGATCACTATGAAGTGGATGTTCACTGGTCGCTATTAGACTTCCTATTTGCCCTTGCCTATAATCCTACAGGTGCATTAAGGCGTAATAAGCATAAAATAGAAATAAAACCAGTCATAACAGAAGAAGTGGTAGCGGACAATGGAGAGAAGGAATACTGGAAGAATCTTCTTCAGGAAGATTTTATACCAGTATCAGAAGATTTGAACAGTGATTCGGAATTAAGTGTAAGTATTCAGGATTTGTCAATTTATATTTTATTCTAGTGGCATGAGATGGTAATTTTAGTTAAATAGAACCAATTTGGAAGAATCAAAGGAGTGCCTTGTATCATGGTTATTATAGACGAATATTAAACTAGCATATGCCCCACTAAGAAATTTATCTTTTAGTCTGCATAACCACCGTCTAGATACATTGGCATATGCACCAATGAACTTTGCCTTGGAGTCTCTATGACTACGTCTATATACAGTGACTATGCTCCAGCTAATGTAGGCATCAGGTTGCCAGTCTTAGACATTGACAGAGTATACATATAGAAAATTTGTTGCTTATTACCTACGACGTTAAGGGCTTGAGAGAGATTGCCTGCTAATATTCAAATAACTCAGATTGTTTAGGGTGTGGCAGAGGCTTATTTAGTAACTTTCTGACTAATTAGCTTTGCTTTAAATAAACTCTATTGGTTCAGTGTATACAAAATATGTAATCTTTTTCTGCAATAAGATTTCTTAAGGTTATAAGAGAAATAAGCTTAAACCAACAAATCTCACTCCCTCAAATGCTCATAACATTTTTAGGAATGGACCGATGACGAAGATAGTAACAGTGCTACAAACAACTTAACTACTGTTGCTGAAAATCTTGCCGCTGAAGAAGTCAAAAGTTATATTTCATTTAATCAAACAATTTTGGGTGAACTAAAACCACCAGAAAAGGCTATGCCATATCGAAAATTTGATGCCAACAATTCTAAAGAAATACTACAGGATAGTGTACAACATTACTGGTGGCAAACTAAACCAGATGAACATTGTAATGCCGTTATAGAGAGTAACTACAGGGATGCCAATTTCGCTTTGCGTTATAATAAGTTTTTAAGTGAAACTTCGAATAATTTAATACCATTTAAAGTGCCCACCACAATAACCGAACAGCATGTAATGCGCGAACTGCTTTGGATGTTTCATATGCCACAAAATTGTACTATTTTTACAATGGATGAGGAAAATCATTTGAAAGTCAACGATAATGTAAGCATATCATCATGTAGTGTGGTAAGTTTTGGGGAATTTTTTTCGCTTTTTTCATGTTTGTTAGAAGAAAAGTTTTTTTTTTTTTTTTAATTTATTTAGAATTCTTTTAGAACTTATCTACAAGACAGCTTTATACCCTTTATAAAAATGATGAATACCTTAAGAAATTTCCATAAATCGATTTACAGCTGTGAGGATCGTATGCCTGCACGCACTTTAGAATGCTATGCGGCCAATTTAAATATACATTTAAAGCCTATTTGGCAAGCATTATTAGCGTACGAAAAGCGTTTAATGAATCAAAAGGATTTTGAAATCAATTCCTTAATTGATATGCGTTGGACCTTGAAGGATTCATTTCGCCTTTTGGAATCATTGTTTGAATGCCATCAACAAGTTGTATTGAATTGGCGTCAATATCCTTCCCATATAACAGCGGCATATCTTTTGGCCAGTTTAATGCAATGCTACAGGATGGAAAATAATGTTGAAAAAGCGAATTTGTTTATATCCTTGTTTTTGGCTTCCATAGAAATATTTTTAGAGATTATCGATACCTGGTGGACTGCCGGCAGATTGGATGATTGGCAAGAGGAATACATAGTTGAAAGGTAAGCTAAATAAAGAACTATTATTAGAAATATTTGAAACTCATACTCATATAAACATATTTTAGGGTAAGCAACGTCGATCATACCGTTTGTATACGTGAATATAGTAAAAATAAACGTAAAGGCTTCTTTGTGCCAACTCATGTCAGCAAAGTGATTGAAGAAAATAGCCTGTTACACTTGATGCGTAAACATTCTATGGAAGCGGGGCGCACTCTTAACCTATTATACGAAATCAATCGTATTGGCGACTTGCGTTACAATTGTGATGCCATGCAAGGCAAATTGTATCATGTTTTCATAGAAGACTTTCTAAAACAGGTTAACAAATTACACAAGCCAACGCAAAATGATGCTATTGTAGATTCATCATCAACTTCGCCTTCACCATCTACTTCCAGAACAGAGGAAACTTTAGAGGATAGTGGTTTTTATAATGAGGCAGCCACAAATACTATAAAACCTAATGAAAATAGCATTCTAAACAATTTAACCACCCAAGACAATTTCCTTTTAATGGCTTTTGCCTTGAACACTAACGAAGAAGATACAGTGGAAGAAAGTGAAACTGAAGCTGACAGTACGGGGCAAGTGGAAAGTGCTGATCAAGATCAAGAAATCAATGCACGTTTTATATACGATACACTACAGAAATCCAAATCTTATTTGCCTTTAGAAGAGCTTTTGATAAGCTCTTTGACACGTATTTTAAAAACACGCATAGCCTTTGCCAACTGTTTCGTGATGCGCCTCTATCGTGAGGAATTTATGGTATTAAAACATTTACAAAACATACGCAAAGTATTTCTAATGGAGGCCAGCGATTTAATGCATCAGTTTTATAGTAAATTGTTTCAACAGGTCAGTTAAAAAACGCTTCACAAGGTGGTTGGTTACCTGTTTTACTTTATTTTATTATTTTTTTTTTTAATTTGCTCAGATCGAATCTGGTGAAACTTGGGCCAATCCTTCTCTGCTTACCATGCAATTAGATGATATCATATGTGCCAAATCTCCCGAAATATCTTCACTATTTCGTTTAGAACTCAACTCAATATACCGATGCCAAACCACCAAAGTTATCGATGCTGTAGATGAGATAATAGCCACCTATAATTTAAGTTGTGAATTAGCCCACATTATCAATGCCGAGGATATAACATCGTATAATAAAGTTTTCTGCTTCTTGCTTAAAGTTAAATGGGGCATTACCACCTTGGAGAAATTACAATTTGCTCGCAGCGATAAAAGACGTATGCCCTATGCTAAATTCGAAATGATTGACTTGATAATGCGTCGTTTAGAGCAGTTACGTTTCTGGATGTTGTACTCCATACAAAGTGTTCATTTTCATCTTATGACTCATGTTTTGCAATCGATGGGCGAACAGTTGGATATTAAAATCAATAATTGTGAGAATCTCAAAGAAATGGAAGCAGTACACAAATCCTATTTGAGTACAGTATGTGAACATTGTTTTCTTACCGAGAACGTAAGCTCTTTGAAAACCGGCGTAGAACAGCTGTTAAGCCTGGTTTCTATATTACGTAGTGAATGGTTGAGTTGTGTGCAGTGCATTGAAAGCAACAGTCCTTTAGCCATTGATTTAGATAGCAGCTCAGAAGAGTCTACTGATTTAAATTTTGTTACCAATTCACAAATAGATGCCATGGAATATACATACATTTGTTGTCATCAGTATTTTGCCAATATCTTAAATGATCAGGTTTATTTGCAGAAAAAAACATTTTGTAAGTCATTATGCGTGCTTTTAAAGGAGTTTGTAATTAAATTTTCCTTTCTTTTGCTTTCAGTATCTGGTTTAAGAGCAGCCTTCAATACCTCATTGCCTCATTGAGGTTACTTCCACGATTTCCTTATTAATCTTATAAAAACTCATTTTGTATTACATTTGAATTGTATTCAAATGTTGTATTCTTTGTTAAAAGTATTAAAAATTTTTCTTTAATTTAAATGTAAAACTTTTTTAACTTCTTTTTTTTGTGTTCCTGTTTCAGTAAATGGGTGAGATAATTAAATAATTTCGTTGGCATTTACAGAATTTTGTTTAACGAGATTGTATAAGGTGTTGTAAAGAGATCCATAGAAGGCTTTAGTAATCAGTATTTCTTTTTGAGTTGAATCAACAACATGATCCGGAAGATTGAAGAATCCTGCCTACTTCTTAAGTAAGTTCAGAGCCTAATAGCCTTCGCCATTTGGACATAACTATATTTATTTGAATTCATAGAATTCATTAGAAAATTTCTGACATAAAACAACACATTGAAGGCTCCTAAACCCTAATAGAAAGAATAATAATAGGCCGGCCTGAAGTTGCCATTCTCCTTTAACTAATTCCAGAAAAATTAATGCAAAACGTTTCATTACCCTACCACGCCACCACCCTTTCAATTTTGCATCCTGCGAATGTCTTGCAATGGTGTCATTAAGAGCAGTCATTATAAATTCCTTTTACTCTCTTTCCCCACAGAACTACCAAATCATCTCCACCAAATTCCACAATCGACAAATGTCTAGCGATGCCATTGCCATTCTCTTAAAACTAGAACTGACATTGGGACGAGCAATACAATCTCATTAGAGTCTATCCAATATCTGGGCGATGCCGTTACTAAGAACTGCCATTACTCTCCTCCCCTACAATAGTACCATGTCGAAATCCAATTAATCCTACAAGCAACAAATGTCTAGCGATGCCATTGCTATTATCTTAAAACCAGAACCAATATTACAAAGAGCAATATACAAACTCCTTAGAGTCTATCAACTATCTGGACGTAATGATTAACGGTTGTTTTAACAGTACCTATAGAAAGTTTTCTGTTCCAATGCAAAAAAGGAACCCCCATCCCACAGATTGCAGACAAGTTGGACATGAAGTAATTCACCTTCATTATATACTTAAACGAGGAGAAATCCAGATTATTAAAGCCACCTGTTGAAATGAAGTGGTGATTTGCGTTTACCTCACCTTAAATTTAATGTTTGGCTTATGGTTGCTATAAGCAACCATTGAATTATTAAACAACATACCACACATATGTTTAAAAATGTTATTTTTTGTTCTATAAATTGTTTAATTAAACAATGCATAGCGATCTTAGAGGTAAGTTACACTTTAAACAAAGCAATTTTGTTAATAACTGATTTGTTTATTAATTACAGATGTGCCCTATAGACCCAGTTTGGTATTGCAAATCTTAATGTTTTGTAATGTTTACTTGTCGATAGCTTGGAATGTTGTCTATGGCTTTTATATACTCTACAATGTATGTTTAAATAATAGAAAGAGTTTACCACAAATTATTTATACATTTCCTATACAATAGCTTTCAAATTTATATGATTTACATGGCATATGTGTAATTGTGGCCTATTTAGTGGGCTCCATAGTGGAATTCTATCGTTTGCGTATGGGCTACAAGGGAAATTTACATTCTAGGGTAAGCTTCTGTTTAAAATGTATTTAATTTTATTAATACTAACTCCACTCTTTGCGTTATCTAGCCTGGTGACTTGTGTACATTTGTAATATTATCACCCTTTGTGCAATTGCCAGTTTTGGTATTTCTCTCACTATCGGCACAAAACTTTTCCGGCTTAATAACTATAATAACTTTGTGTTTATTTGTGATAATGGCTTTGGAATTTATTTTTGCTTTAGCCATGATATGGCCCAAATCGGAAAAGTGTATAAATGTTAATAAATGAAGTTTAGTTTTCTTATTTTGAATTAATTTATTGAAAATTGTAAAAATATTTAAAACAAAATTAAGCTAAATCTCTTTAAAAAAACATACTTTTCTAATTACTACACCTTTTTGGGATCATCTAAATTGTATTTCTTAAGTAAACAATCAATACGATCTAAATGAGTTTTCATTGTTGGCAGAAATGTGTTTAAAGCTTTAAGATTATCATCATGTTGAGCACCGCAACCGATTAATTGTGTTCTAGTTGGTACCCAGCTATAGATTATCTAGAAAAATTCAGAAAAAAACAAATTATTTTCAAACTTTTTTTAAATTATTTCCCTATTAAATGTCTTACTCTTATGGTACTTTGTACTATAAAGCCATGATATGGTTTAAGCGTCTTTTCATAAGCATCCTGTAAATGTTTTTTCACAACTTCTGAGTTTTGCTTGTCGTTGAGTATATTTTCGAAGAACGTATAGATTAATTGTAGGCCACGTTTCAGCCATAGCAATGCATCAGCAGCGAAATTATTAACATTTACATTGAGTATGATTATATCCTCGAGATATTTATATTTATTGGCATCCTCTTCGTAAACTTTGCGTATTTTCTAGAATGGAAATAAAGTTTACAAATAATTAAATGGTTTTCTATTATAGTTACTACAGAGGTTTAATACTTACATTGATATTGCCGGTCATATCACTGATGACTGGTGTGAATAAAGTACCAAAAGAACCTAAAATTATAGACAAAAAATAACAAACAAATTTTCATTTTAAAATAAACATAGCGATTTAAGAATATAGCATTTTATAAATAACTAGCTGACCCGGCGAACTTCGTCCCGCCCAAAATTGATTGTTTTATTGCCCAAAACAGATCACATTATATATTTATTGTAATAGCGCTGACGAAGTTGTAGTTATTGTACTCGCTCCAAAACAAAAACTAACAGACATACATGTTATATATGTACATATGTATTTATAAACCTTCAAATTATCCGACTTAAGGGCAGGTTTGTCCATATCGACTCTACGAACTTACCCACCAAATTGCATTCGTCTACGATTACTATGTCACTAAATATTCAATTTTAAATGTTTGCCACGCCTACTTTTTCCTATATCGATTTTTTTTAAACCATCTAAACCCGATAAGCTTTCGAACAAAAAAGAATGGTTAAAATCGGTTCAGTAGTTTAAGAGTTATAGGTATCACTTGAAGGGGGAGGGTTGTCACTCCTATTTTTGGTGGGATTGTCGATATCGACTCTACGAAATTTTATTCGTCTACGATCAATATGTACCTAAATATTTTAATGATTTGCCACGCCCTCTTGACATAACATGATATGAAAAATAGATACCCGATATGCACACAAAATTTCATGAAAATCGGTCTATCCATTTCGGAGGAGTTTAACCACTAACACCGTGACACAAACATTTTATATATTAGATTTTGAGTTTCTATTCTCTTTTCTTGAAAAATTTCTACTGTTACACATTAAGAGGTTGACGAGTAGTTCCACATAGGATTTGGTTAGGTTTACTACATCTTTAGACGGTTTTCCAGTTGTAGTTAGTAGAAATGGGTAATGTTTAGGAGTTTCAAACGCTTTTGACACGTCATGATACTGGCTAGATAACATAAAGAATGTACCTCTTCAAGCTTTTCTATTTATGTTGAAGTACTTTGTTCGCAACTCGTTTTGTTTAATTATCGGAATACATTGGTAAATCATCAAGATTTTCCAGTCGTTTATTATTATTCCTCTAGTTCCTTTAATGGGCATACAACTTTTTTTCTTTGGCTTGTTGTCGTTGCATTAATTAAATTTTTTCTTGCTAAGCAGGTCATTGCCCTTGTTGTCATTTCTATAATCAAATTTTTTCTTGCTAAGCAGGTCATTGGCCTACAGTAGCATGTATGTACGTATTATTATAGAGTTGCGTAGAATCAGCAATCATCCTACTCAGTAGTATTCTATTTTTTTTATCCCACGCAGGAAAATAATAGAACTTGAAGCAGAATATATTTTTTACAACCTTGAAGTCCATAGTGCAAAGTCAGTTAAGATAATCAAGTTGCTATCGTATAAGAGCAATTGTAAATAATTATTTTATTTTAACGACATTGTTTTGGGACTCTCCCTAATTTAAAATTAGTAAACCATTTAAATGAATAATTATCTATTATTATCTCATAAAACATAAAAATAGCATTCCCTAACGTAATGCCAATTTAATATTATATCGGCTTAATCATCATTTTTAGGATATCACTGCTGAAATCATAGAATTCCTATTGAGTCATTCGATAATTAGATTTATTAATAAAAGAACACCATTTCCTAAGAAATTAAAGGACATTTTAAATACAGTATTAAGAATTGAAATTTAGTTTCTAATTAACTTTTTTAAAGGACGTCAGTGTAATATCACGCATGTTTAAATTACAAAAGACTACGAAAACTATATGTTGTTGTCGTTGTAACAGTTCGGCTGTTGCTTCCGGAAGCTTCTCCCTTGGGAAAACACTTCCGGTTGATACAGCTTTCGCTGGGTTGACAATCCTTAGCCGACGTTGAGTCGGGTCTTTCCGGAGCGTAGATCCGATTGTTGTGGGAACGACTAATGTAGTTAAACTAAAACTATATGTAGTTATTCTTGGTGTAATTCGAACAGGAATACATTTTTAGATTTCAGGTTTGAAAACTGATTATTATCTCAACAGTAAGATAAAGATTCAATAAACAAATAATAGACAGAGGTTGAACAAAAACAAGGAACAAAGAAATGCATTTCAATTAGGATTTAATTTTAATAAAAATATTCTCTAAATAGAATGAAATAAGGACAGCGGAAATGAAAGGTTGGAGTAAATAATTTCGATAATGTTTTAAGATGACCTCAACTTAACAAATAAGGAAAATGTTTAATGCCAATAGGGAAGATAAGCCTATTTTGTTTAAATTTAAAATTTTTTTTACATTTTGCATATAAGAGAACTCCTAATGCTTTTGGATATGCAAAATATTACAGATTTGGTGTAGGAAATGTAAAAATGCCATGTTTTCACAGAATTTTATTGCCAGTATGGCAGATTTGATTTGCATAATAATACGAAAGCTAGGCCGGAATGCTGACCGAAAGGTTGTAATGGCCAATTATGTATGTATGTATGATAATACGAAACGAACATTAAACATTAAGGAAATATTAAAAACACCGCCAAGATAGTAGCGGGTTGCGTAACAATTTACAATAAAATCTATAAAATATTTACAACAGTTTTAAGTTTTCCGATAACGTTTTTTAAGCCTTTGAGCTGCGTATTTAATAGTACACATTACATGTGTAATAGATACATACATACCAATATATATTTCAAACGTGCAGAGCATTAACGTTTAATAAATTACCCAAATCGTTACAATAAATAATACGCTTGTAGATTAAAAATATGATGTATTGTCGTAAAATTAAATATAATTTAGAATATTCAGTTAAACAACTGCTTGTAAATAGAATTTCAAAAAACCCTCAGAGTTAATTGCTCCAAAGTAAATAAATAATAATAAAAAATCAACACCATCAGATGGGTTCAGCTTAAATTCAGTTAATTCATAAGCTTCTGTCCTATAGCAAACACTATTTTTAATATATTTCAACCTGTTTAACTTGCAAAACTCTTGCATCAGATTGTCTGTTTAAATATCAACTAAATTCCACTGGTCCCTTCAAAGTAAAGTTTTAATGCTCCATAACATATTGTAATCGTAAAAGATATTTTGCAACTAAATAGTGTTCTAGTATTCATATTCGAATATTGAATGAAATGCCACTATGCTGCCATTCATAAAAAATTTAAATTTTAATAGAAATAAGTGTACTTCGAAAAGTGAAATAAAAGCTGAAAATATCGCTGTTTGCTCTGAATAATGTTTGTAAGTTTACGCAAAGATTTGAAAAGCCTCAAGGTATCTTGAAGCATATTTTTACTAAAAATTAATTTATTATTTAACAAACACTATAATAGCAAACAAATACTAACTTTAATCAATTGTATTAAAAACAACGATCATACAATACAACATTTGCTATGGAAATAGTGTTGACCCCTATTCAGAGTGTGTTACTATTAAAATAAATGAAATATTTTTATCTGATAAACAAAAACAAAAGCTTTACAATAAATGAATAACTTAAAAGAGAAATAAATAATATGTTTATAAAAACACTTACGTATAACATCCACAATTTCATTGGAGGCAGTTAAAAATTCTTCCGTTTCAACTTTATCACATTCACCAGCTGGAAAACCTTTAAGGTTACCAAATTTAATGCGAGCTTCTGTCATGATTTTCTCTTTTTTATCCACTACTGGCCGTGTTATATTATATTTGATACTGTTAAGACTTATTTGCTTACGTTCTTATTCACTGGCGGAAAGTTGTTTGTACAGAAATCAATACTGAGTTCAATTAAACTAAAACCGAAACTGAAGTGTTAATTTCTTCTTTTTTTGCTTCGCTTGAGTTGGTTGGCTAGTTTATTTTTTATTATCTTATCATTTCATATCACTAAAATTGCCAATGTATTGGTAGTCTGTCGAATATTATTATTTTTGGCATTTGAAAACATGCAAAATTGATACGTTTAAAGAATACTGGGCTCGAACGCGTATCGTTGCGATAATAATCTGTTTTGTTGGCACTCACCAAATGATCTGAATAGAGAGTGTATTAGCAGCAAATTAATAATGATCAAAGCAAATATTATTGTGTGTCATTATTTGTTGTTGATGTTAATGCGACCGTTGTTTATGGATCTTTTTGATTTGTTTTATTGAGTATTAACATACGCATATTTTACTTAAATGGAGAATACGTTTTATGGAGAAAGAGTATTAAAAAAAGCAAACTCTGCTAATCACGTTTCTTTGGCTTCTGTGCTAATAATTGTGTTAAGAATTTCGTTGATAAAGCATTCATATGATTGCGCTCAAGTAAAGTAATATTAGTTTGTAGTTTGTTGAACGTAAACAATAGCAAGTAATTGATGGTTTTGATGACTAATATAGGAAAATAGTTGTATAATAATAATAATGGCCTTTGAATTGTCTGATCATATGTTCTGTTTAAAATAGTTTTCTTATTAAATTCGTTGTTTGTTGTTGATTTATAAAGTTAAAAATTATAATTACTTCATTGAACTTTCTTGTGTGTAGAGTGTAGTATTTTCTTTAGGCTAGCAAAGATCAGCAACAAATCAAGCATTTTTGTTCAGTATATCAAAGTTTCTATAACTGCAACATGAATTTTTATTGAATGTTATGGTAGGTAAATCCAGTTGTATAAAAAAAAATACATGATCTTTCAAGTTCGAGTTTCTTTTTCAATTTTTTTTCTTTTTGTCGATTTTTCTGTTTCTTTTTTTTTTTTGGCAGATGACAGTTAGAAACTGTACAAATTTCTAAAATGAATTGAATTTCTCTCAGGAACTGTAAAAAATGAATTAAATTTTGCTCATGGTCCATATTACAAAACAGTGAATGGTTTTTAGTTGTTGTTGTTGGAACAACTCCGCTGTAATATACGGACTTTGACAAATTTATCCGGTTTGTGCAGCTTTCGTTGAATTTGCAATCCATAGCCGAATTTAATTTGGGTCGTTCCCGAACGGAAATCCGATTGCCGTATAAATGGACATTATGACAGCCTAACTGAGGCTAGAATACGTAAAAGAATTGGGACATATTGATCCTGGTAGTTAAAATGTGTCAATAAGGGGAAATTTGCAGCAATCGTGCTTATATGCAGCAAACACATGGTAAATAAGTATTTTGTTCTTCAGACTTTCTAAATTCAGTTTCACAAGAATTGAAGTCAGTGTGTAATCATTAATATTTATGAACCATTAATAGTATTGAAGAGCAATCAAATGATTCTCTTGGAAAAAATTCAAAGTTCGACTATTTATAATTTCCTTTTGAAAAAGAAACTCGAATTTGACAGATCCCATTTGACAGAACCTATATATTAGGTTGAAGTCCTGCCAACAGCATCCAGGACTAAATTAATATACGATCCATAGCTCAGATAAAAGTTGTTTCTAAGACTAGATTAATTTAAACTATTTGGAAGAGCATATTCTAAGGCTACAGCAATATATTTAAATTCCAGTGTTTTTGATTTCCATTGTCTTTTTTATAACTCCAACTTCTTGCAATGACCATAGAGGCTCATAACGAATATATAACAATCCTTGTTGAGTTTCTCTTTTAACTTTTTTAAATCGAATTCATAAACCTTTTCAGCTCTAGAACTTTTCTGTAAATCAAACCATTCCGTAACCAAACTATTTTCACATTTTCTTAATTCAATCAGCTTTAAAGGCAATTCCAAACTTTTGATGATTTTATTGGCACAGTCCAACTCCACCTTAAATTGTAGACTAGCAAATTCTTCATAATCTTCCCGTAGCCAAGGATGATAAGCCAAAATAATGGCAGAATTAGAAGAAAAATAAAATGAATCATTTTCCTGTTGTTCACGATAGCGTTGAAGAAAACCGTTTGCTGGTTTCTTGAGTTGAGTAAAACGTGGCTTATTTGCTTGTTCCGGACAATGTTCCACAACCCTTTGAGGCAGATTTTCGGTTTTGATTTGTAAAGTAAAAACTCTATTGATATAGTCAAAGTTAGAGCCCATAACACCTTGTAAATCATGGCCCAAATCGAATATATGACCTATTTCATGACACACAGCACCCAGACTGGAGGCATAGACACCTGCCTTGGTCTTGCGATAGTTACTGTCATCTGGTTCCAAGGCTAAATTAAGTTTTTGTTGGTTGAGAAAACACTTTAAAATATTTTCAAATTGACTGGGCCATGCATAAAAATAAGTAGAACTAAATAAGGCTAGGCCACCGGTACCCAAGGCGGCGTGACCTTTGATATGTTTTCTTATGTTGGAGTAGGAGAAATCTTGGCTTTTTTGCACTTCCTCACCCAAGTATTTGCTGCAATTTATAAATGCAACGAATTTTAAGTTATTCTTTTCACCCCAAGCTGAAGCTAACAGCTCCTTGGCGAACTGCTGCCACAAGTCATGTTCATTTAATTGCCACATGTCCGCTTGTTTGAGGTGGGACTTAAATATTAAACATTTATCATTGAAAGCAAACGTTAGTCTTTGGTTAACAGATTCATTTAGTTTTTCCGCATAAACGGTTTGTATTAACAGCAGATTTAAATCTATTATCCTCAGATTTAACCTCACTTTTTCACTATTAACCGTTTCATCTTGGGCCAATATCAGCAGTGGTTGTATGCGATAAAATGACTCCTGTCTTTCGTATTTAATGTTTACAGTTAGTTTAGCTTGACAATATGTGAAATTTAATTGCAAGTCTTTGTTTTCCGTACCCAAATCTATTAAGAATTTAAATTTTCCTGTAGTTTGTGATAAGCCGGTTGCTTGTAATTGTTGTTCATCTACATTTAAGCGAATGTTTGATTGTTTAGAGCACCTAAAATTATCCACAACACCTTTAATTAACAATATTTGATGAGGTATTAAAAGATTATCTTGTAGATTTAAGATTTTTATCGTGTGTAAACAATTTGTTGCTGTCATAATTAAAATATTTTCTGCAATTCAACACTCATTTCTAGAGAAGGCACTTTTTTGTTTTGATTTTGTTTATAGAGAGCATACTCTAACGATAATCTATACTACCAAAAACGATACAATAAGCAAAATTACTAAAAAGTACTCTTCCTTAACTAAAAATAATACCGCATTTAGCAACTGTGTGTGTGTAAAAAGATCTGACACGTCAATTTTCTTTAAACTAAAAATCTTGTGAAAATTTTAAACGCTGCTTAATTTTTTTTAATTAATTCTTTTATAATTTATTATTAATTAATAACAAAAAGAAAACATTGTCATTTAATAAATAAAGTGTTTTAAGTGTTATAGAAAGAAAAAGAAAAGCAGAAAAAATGGCTTTGTCGTCTACCACTGTGCCCTGTTACACCATTATCAATTCGCCAGACTTGGAGGTACCGAACGAGATGCAGCTGAAACAAGATTTGGAAAAGGGCGATACCAATGTGAAAATTGACACTTTGAAAAAGGTCATCCAACTGTTGTTGAATGGCGAACGTTTGTCCGGTTTGATTATGACCATCATACGTTTTGTCTTGCCCGTACAAAATCATACCATCAAGAAGCTGTTGCTTATCTTTTGGGAAATTGTACCCAAGACATCGCCGGATGGCAAATTGTTACAGGAAATGATTTTAGTGTGTGATGCCTATAGAAAGGTAAGAGGAAGTTTATTAATTTGAGCATAATATGTGTATCATTAACGATCAATAGATTTCTTACATGAAGCTTTTGGCAATGGAAACCTTTTATTTGTTTGAACCTGAGGTTATCTAAAATTTAAATCATTTCTTTCAATATTTAATCCTTGAAATATAAAAATTTTTCTTGAAAATATCATGCCCGGTTCATAATTAGACAATTGGGTGTCCTAGTATTCTAGTAAGAAGAGTTCTAATTGGCAAGTCCAGGGGTTGTGGGTTCGACACCTGCAAGAAAACCTGTTCTCACTCACTATTCCCTCTCGTTTCTTCAAAAATATGCTTTACGGTATTCCAATGAAATATGCTGCATGTAGTGCAACTCTGTGTAGTGCTACGGTATCTTTGTCAAAGTTCAGTAATTTCATTGCAAATTTTAAAACGAAACAATTGGTGAACGTCAATACGTCTTGTTTCCCTTTTTCTAAGCTATTGTAGCAGTACTATCATAGCATGGCCTCTTTAGACACAGGATCAGTAGATAGAACAAGGATATCACAGATTTCTGTAGGCTAAGTGAAGATGCAGAAGAGAGAGTAGATAATTTTCCATGGCACTGTTCTCGTTTGCGGCTAGAAAAGCTTTTTTCTCAATGAACTTGTTTAAATCAACCAACTTTATATTTGTCAATAACATCATATTTACATTCTAAATTTAATCTCCTATCGCATAAGACTTCTTTTTGAAACCAGAAAATAATGAATTTCTCTACTTTCAGGATCTTCAACATCCCAATGAGTTTTTGCGCGGTTCAACTTTACGTTTCTTGTGCAAACTCAAAGAACCGGAGTTATTGGAACCCTTAATGCCTTCCATTCGTGCTTGTCTGGAACATCGCCACTCATATGTCAGACGTAATGCTGTACTTGCCATTTTTACCATCTACAAGAACTTTGATTGGCTAGTGCCAGATGGTCCTGAATTAATAGCGAATTTTTTGGATACCCAACAGGATATGTCATGCAAACGCAATGCTTTCCTAATGCTTTTGCATGCCGATCAAGAGAGAGCCTTAAACTATTTGGCCTCTTGTATCGATCAAGTTAATAATTTCGGTGACATCTTGCAGTTGGTCATAGTTGAGTTGATCTATAAGGTGTGCCATGCTAATCCAGCTGAAAGATCACGTTTTATCAGATGTATTTATAATCTCCTGAATTCATCTTCGAATGCAGTACGCTATGAAGCAGCCGGTACTTTGATTACCTTGTCATCGGCTCCTACAGCTATTAAGGCTGCTGCTGGTTGTTACATTGAATTGATTGTTAAGGAAAGTGACAACAATGTTAAGTTGATTGTGTTGGATCGTTTGATTGCGATGAAAGAAAATGAAAATATGGAAAAGGTTATGCAGGATTTGGTAATGGATATTTTACGTGTTCTAGCTGCTCCTGATATCGAAGTAAGACGCAAGACTTTAGCCTTGGCCATGGATTTGGTATCTTCTAGAAATATCAATGAAATGGTTTTGGTCTTGAAGAAGGAAGTCTCAAAGACCCACAATGTTGAACATGAAGACACTGGCAAATATCGTCAACTTTTAGTGCGCACTCTACACTCTTGCTCTATTAAATTCCCTGATGTTGCTGCCAGTGTTATTCCAGTATTAGTTGAGTTCCTTTCAGATACTAATGAATTGGCGGCTGCCGATGTTTTAATTTTCATTAGAGAAGCCATACAGAAATTCCCCTCTTTGAGAGGCTTGATTATTGGCCATTTGATAGAGGCTTTCTCACAAATTAAATCTTCCAAAATACATCGTGCTGCTGTTTGGATTTTGGGTGAATATGTGGATGATAAGAATCAAATATTGGAAGTTATTGAGGTCATTTGCCAGACTTTGGGTGAAATACCCATGGTTGAAGCTGAACAACGGCGTTTGGCTGGAGATCAAACTGAGGAAGAGACAAATACGGCTAACAGTGCTCCAACTACGAACAATAAGGTCACCTCTGATGGTACCTATGCCACTCAGAGTGCTTTCAGTTTGGCACCGTAAGTTGTTGGTGGGTTTTTAAATTAAAATTTACTGAATTTTTATTGTTCTTCGTTATAACAGTGTTGCCAAGAAGGAAAAGCGTCCACCATTGCGCCAATATCTTATGGATGGTGATTTCTTTATTGGTGCTGCTTTGTCAGCCACCTTAACCAAATTGGTTTTACGTTATGCTGATTTGGAATTGGATGTGGTAAGAGTACTTTGTAGATCTAAGTTTTTTTTATAGTAATTTTAAATTGTTTTCATTTTAGCGTGCCCAAAACCGTTTAACTACACGTGTTATGCTTATTATGAGCTCCATTTTGCATTTGGGCAAATCTGGTTTCCCCTCTAAACCCATTACCAACGACGATACCGATCGTATTTTCATTTGCTTACGCACATTGAGCGAACGCACAGAGGAAACTGTTGAAATTTTTAAACGTTATTGCCGCGAAGCTTTAGGCAAAATGTTGGATGCCCAATACGAAGAAGATCAACGCGTTTTGAAAGAAAAGCAAAGAGCTGCCGCCAAGGTACAGCCCGATGATCCCGTTGTATTTGCCCAACTGTCGAATGGTCGCGAAAATCAATTGGGCGAGAATGTATTTGAGTCCAGCTTAAATCAAGCCTTGGCTGGCACTAAATCCACCAATTTGAGTGATATTACATCGCCCAATAATAAACTTAATAAGGTTACCCAATTGACTGGTTTCTCTGATCCCGTTTATGCTGAGGCTTATGTCAATGTCAATCAATATGATATTGTTTTGGATGTTTTGATTGTAAATCAAACAAGTGAGTTAGGAAATTTGAATTTCTCGTGTTTTTTTTTTTTGTAATAACACCATTTTTCCTTGCATTTTAGATGACACTTTACAAAATTGTACTTTGGAATTGGCCACCTTGGGCGATTTGAAATTGGTAGAGCGTCCTCATCCCGTGGTATTGGCTCCTCATGATTTCTGCAATATCAAGGCCAATGTTAAAGTATCTTCAACTGAAAATGGCATTATATTTGGCAATATTGGTAGGAAACTTAAAATATTACAGAAAGCCATTTTGATTTATTATTTAAAATTCAATTTTATAGTTTATGACACTTCCATTAACACCAATGTAGTGGTATTAAATACCATACATATTGACATTATGGATTATATTATACCAGCTTCTTGCACAGACACTGAATTCAGACAAATGTGGCAAGATTTCGAATGGGAAAATAAGGTATGTATACCGTTATTTTCTAACTCTAGAAAGGCTTTTAATTTAAGATGTAATTTTAGGTCACAGTTAATACTACTTTCACTGATTTACATGAATATCTAAAACATTTGCTTAAGAGCACCAATATGAAATGTTTAACACCCGAGAAAGCTTTATCGGGTCAGTGTGGCTTTATGGCTGCCAATATGTATGCCAAGTAAGTTTTAAAAACTTGTATATAAGCGAATGAATATTTAATGAATGTTTTTATTTCGTTTAACAGATCGATTTTCGGCGAAAATGCTTTGGCCAATTTAAGTATCGAAAAGCCCGTAGAGGATCCAAATTCTAAAGTAACTGGCCACATTAGAATACGTGCCAAGAGTCAGGTAAGCTTTAATAGAATTTTCAAAAGAGTTAAAAACATGAATTGAATAGAAATGTTATCCTTTAATAAGGAAAACCTTGTTTTATCTTTCTCCCAAAGTATTTCCTATACCCGCTCAATAATTATTTACCTTTAAGTTTTTGTTAAAACCAGCTGTTGAAAAAGAGCTTGAACCTTCAATTTAACTAACCCATATGAGGATAGTTTTTAAGGTGGACTTTATTTAATTAAATATATAATAACATATACAACACAAGCCAAATCGGTTTGGCCATAACAAGATTAGCGGCGATCATTTCTAAATAAACAAGAGGAATAAATTTGCGATCATCTTGCGGAAGTATTACATTCTACTCATATCTAGTTATCATAGAGTAGTTTTGCTAGGAGATTTAATTAGAATATGGTAATTATCGTTTCAATCAAGATTATAGCTGACTTTCTAAATGCATGTTGCAAAGTATAAATTGCGTATGTAATGAAAATCATGCTTTAGAAGAATGTTTTGCAGAATCCTGGCGTTAAGGAATGTGACTGTTGACTCATACATCAAAGAAAAGTCATCACAATTGCAACCGTTTGCATATAAAATAAAACTGATGCGTTATTTTAACAGCTGATACTCAGTCTAATGAGTTGCAACACAAAAAGGATCATAAGGCAAAGCCAAATATTTCAAATATGGATTTACGAACTCTATACAATATTCTTTACTACTTGCTTTTAGGAAGTCAGTCGGCCTATGCTTGACTCAAAAAGCTGTTTAAAGCTGTAAGGAGACTTAATTCGCCTTACCAATTCTAATACTCGTATCATTGTCTAATTTAGCACTATACCTTCGGACATAATAATATCCTCAAGAGAGCAAAATTTATCTAAAACTTTTACCCTCTTTATAACCTATAATAGTGGGGTTAAAGGTTGGGGATCGTAAAGTAACAAACCAACTTCAGCCTAAGTGGACAACAAAATCGTTTAAATTCGATTTCATGTGTGAGTGTTTGTTGGATAACAGATTTTTTTGCAAGTGTACGAACATAGGTTAGGTGGTCGAATTGACCCATTGTACAACGTCCTAGCTTCTCACACCACTCGTGTTGTGTGCGTTAATTTTATACATGAGTAGCGGGACCTACAGTTTAAAGTCGACTCCGAACGACAGATTTTTGAGAAGCTTTTCATGGCAATTTTTACTCTCAGAGTTTTTGCCAGAAATCTGCTGAGAGGAAGTCGCCAAAGAAATATTTTCATATTTTTTCGTTTTGATGTCTGACCTGGGATTCGAACTCGGGCCTCTCGTCTAATAAGCCGACACACTACCTACTAGACCACGGCGACTTCCACGAACATATATTTCGATTAAAAGAAGAAAAAGTAAACGAGAGGGCGGATATCTCTCTCTATGGCCTGAAAAAGAAGTGGAATGTCTGTTAGTATCAAAAAACCTAAGTCCAGCGGATTATGCCATCTAATGCAGTAGCGTGTTCGATAAAGTTCAGTTTAATTTTTCAGCTATAATCTGATCACTCCTCAATTCCATTTCCTTTGGAGCTATAAAGTAAAGTTCTCGTAAGTACCTTGGTGTACAAAGATAAGAGATTCTCCTGTAATTTTTCGATATTGAAACGATAAAACATGAAACTCAGATCAGTACTATTTTCCATAAAGTTCAGTTGAATCTATATTCTGCTATAATCTGATCCCTCCTGAATTCCATTTATTTTGGAGCTATAAAGTGAAGTTCTCATAAGTACATTGGTGTACAAAGATGAGAGATTTTCCTGTAATTTTCCGATATTGGAATGATAAAACATGAAACCCAGATCAGTATTATTTTCCTATAAAGTAAGAACATTTTAATTGCATATCCGATCGTATGTAGTTAGTGAAAAGTCAAATAGATTTAGGGAAAGAAAGAAAGCCGACATAATCGGAGATACTGAGTCTTATGTGGGTGTTAAAAAAGGATAGAAGTTGTTATCCGAACAAATAAAGCCTTACGTAAAGGGCAAAAACAATCAATATATGGATATAAATGTGTACATAAGTAGGCTATTTATGCGACAGAAATCCATATTTAAATATCATGTCATTTCAGTAGCAAAAAAAAAGTGATTATAATCCTACTTTAGATAATTCAAGCAATCAGGTTGGTGGGGATGGAAATGAGGTAAAATCTAAACAAATATTTGTTTATTATTGATTAGAATTATTTGTTTCTCAAATTCTCCCAATACAGTAGTATAGACGTTCTGTTCAATAATTTATTTAACACGTTGACTACCGACTACGAGATAACTCGTAGATTGCGTTCCCTTCTAGGGTGCCAACTACGAGTTATCTCGTACTCACTAAACCTGCCATTTTGCAACTACGAATAGAGTCGTATTATATCAGTGCTAGTATCGACAAATGGCTTCTGGGAAAATAACAAAAAGTCAATGCTAGCGTGCGTTGCCAGGTTTCTGAAAATTGCTGCTGCAGTCAACGTGTTTAAAATCTTTACGTGATATTTAGTCTTTCAATAAATGTATACAATCTGATCAAATTTTCTACTAAAATTTTCATATTTTTCTTACCTTTTCTGTATTTATAATTCAAATTAATTAAAACTAGTAGCTGGTATTGTAAAATTGTTTATAATTAAGTTTTTATTTTCATCGTATTAATACTTAAATTTTTAAAATATTTTCTATTCTTTTTTACAGGGTATGGCTCTCAGTTTGGGTGACAAGATTAGTTCATCTCAGAAACTATGTGTGCAGGCTTCGTAAAAAATTGTTACCATTCCAATTAAAAAAAAAAGAAATAAATTTATTAAAAATAAATCCAATAATTACAATGAGTTTATTATATTATTTCCTTTATATAATCATATTATATTTTATGTTCTGTGCGCTTAATTTTAAGTATTTTTACTACAATAATAATGTGTGTTTCTTTTTTCAAGAATTCTATATATTTTAGAAATTATGTAAACGTTCGATGACGTATATAATACAATACAATTATAATAAACTACAAACAGCAACAATAAAACAAGCAAATATAAATACTAAATATACGAAAGAAGAAAGTGATCATATATGTATTACAGTAATAAAAATAATAAAAATGTGTTGAATAATTATTCTTTAATTATTGCGAAATCATATGTAACAATGCAATTCGAAAATATCTTCTAATTATTACTAAAGAAGTAAGCAAGTAAAAATCGAATCCACAGCACTAACCACTAATATGCCAAGACAGTGGCCAAGCAATATATTTTTTTAATTTCAATAGTCTGAAGAATTATAGTTTAAGGTATGTACATTAATTCATAATATCACTTGTTTATATTTTTTTTTTATAATTTAATTAATAATTTTAATTTCTAGTTTAATTTTGCAAAATCTTTATATTTATTATATGATATACAACAACCTCCTTGGACGAGGACAACCATTTAAGATCATGTTTATCATAGGTTGGTTGATATTGTTGTTCAATTCTTTTTTAATGTAAATAGGCTGGAGAATTATAGTTTAAGGTATGTACGTTAATTCATAATATCTTATTGTTTATATTTTTTTTTTATAATTTAATTGATAATTTTAATTTCTAGTTTAATTTTGCAAAATCTTTATAATTATTATATGATATACAACAACCTCCTTGGACGAGGACAACCATTTAAGATCATGTTTATCATAGGTTGGTTGATATCCTTGATTTTATTTCCATTTTACACGCACTGTTTAATTTATTTTATTTTCATTTGTTGATTTTAGCAACTTACAATAGCCATTGTCACACGCACAAGAGTCATTCATTCTAATCTTGTGCAGTGGTCAGCAGCTGCAATAAGTACCATTTATTAAATGTAAATTACAAAACAAAACAAACAAAAAATCGGTGAATTCAGCAGCTCTCAGAAATATATTTAAAGGTAATACTGCTACACTTTTAAACAAATACACACAATAAGATTAAAACTAAAATAGAAAACACCATTTAATAATACATACAATTTTCCTAAAAACACTTTTAAGGTTTTATATTAAGAAAAGAAAAAAAAAAACACGTAGACTGGTAGTGGATAAAGTATGGCTTTTGTAAACATATTTAATTAAAATTTTATTTTTATTTTTTACTCTGTTTTTATTATCTTTACATATACATAATATTTAGAGGAAGATGTGCTTTTTGTATAGTTTTGACGTTTTATTTAGTCTATAAGAAATATGGACCCTTATGGTGTATGGGTTTCTCTAGGATCGCTTTTTAACTTTCGATAGACAACCGAGGTAATCGATTTTCACCGCAAAATTATTTGCAATACACAGGACATACATACATAATTGGCCATTACAACCCTTCAGTCTGGATTACGGCCTAGCTTCTCAACACCACTCATGTTGTGTGCGTTAATTTTATACATGAGTGGCGGGACCTACAGTTTAAAGTCGACTCCGAACGACAGATTTTTTGAGAAGCTTTTCATGGCAATTTTTACTCTCAGAGTTTTTGCCAGAAATCTGCTGAGAGGAAGTCGCCGAAGAAATACTTTTTGTATTTTGTTTTTGATGTCTGGCCTGGGATTCGAACTCGGGCCTTTCGTCTAATAAGCCAACACACTACCTACTAGACCACGGCGACTTGCAGGAACAGACGATAAAAGCTTGGTGCAGGAGCAAGATTATAATTCACTTTACTTTTGTAGCGCTGAATATTTCGATGGATTCTTCTTTGTTATTTTTTTTTTAATAGGATTCTCTGCTTTTAGTCCTTGTGTTCCATTTAAAAATGTTTCATCCTATTACATGATATCCTACCAAGTCCACCCATTTGACTTTGGTGTGTGTCAGGTCTTCTGTCACCAAGTGGATACATTGAGAATACTTTTAAGGCACCAACCTCAAATATTTTTTTTGACAAGTTACTGAAATAAATTTGCAACGTAATTGTCTAAACTGATCGGTGGTTTTCAACAAAATTTTAGAATCAAGTTTAGTTTTCTCTGAATGAATTAATGATTAATTTATACAATAAGATTTTCTGCATTGAAAAGGTCTCCTTGAGACTCGCCTAGTGCGGCAGTGTTAGCGGAACGTACACAGTACTTTCGTTCCCATCTTGTTGAGAAATAGGGTGGACCCTCAATCTCAACTTGAAGCATACAAAAATGGACATTAACGGTCCATATAAGTAGTAAAGCGCACCAACTGGCTTGTAAATAAAGTCCTCATGACAAAGTCAACGAAATTTTCTGCTTGGGTAGCTTAATTATGCTAACGAGCAGTGCTATACAAGGCGTTGGAAGCACGCTTTGTTGTCACCATGGCTGGTTAAAGCTGCAGTTACCCTACTTCAGATTTTTCTTGGAAAACGTTTTGGGAAGTTTAGGATTTTTTTTGTTGTTGTTAATTTACAATCAGTTTATTGCCCTTTTTTCATTACTTTCTCTTGGTCTGTTTCAGTTTCATTATGCCATATTTTTTTTCGTGGTAATCAGATGACTTTTATACTGCTGCGGATCCTGAAATTAAGGAGTTGCTGTTGTCATTGTTAAGGCCTTCGGGAGAAATATATTAGGCTGCATTTCCAGCTTGATTCATTGGCATCATTTGATTTGAAGTCAAGTTTCTCTTCAGATCAACCTGTCGTTGCCTTGAAACAAAGCCCTCTGTGATCGTGAGTTGAATGTAGTGGTGAGGATCTTTTTGTTGATTGAGCTCTGCCTTTCGTCATGTCATATTTGGAAAGAAATTTCTAACAATAAAATCATTCATTTTATATGGTTATTTTGTTATATGGTTTTGCAACAATAAATATTACAATTCTTTTAAAATGCTTTTTAGAATTTTAAGAACCCTTTAAAGAAACCTCAATAAATCTGCCAATATTTTTACACCCTTTTTTTTGTTTACGCACTTTTTAAAGCGGAAATATTCATTACGACAAATATCCCCTTTATTAGTTCCGTTTCCAAAGGTGTTTTTTGTTCTTGCCTTTTGTCACCTTCTTTAAGTAGATAGAGGGGGACATGATGTGCGTCGTATTACATTATTTTTCCATACACACAGTCTCTACTTACCCGCTAGAGATATATTCTGTCGTTTTTATTTTAATTTTTCTGTCTTTTTTCTTTTTGTTTTTCTTTTTGATTCTGTTCTTTAGAAGCCCCTAAAGTGGTCTTCATTTGAGGGTGTAAATTGTAATTTAAAACAACATAATTTTAAGTATTTGTAGTTCTTTTTTTATTTGTTTTCTATTTTTTTATTTTAAAATCGGCTTATAAACAGGGTAGTGAGGTGATAATATATGTATGTCTTCATTTATTTTTCTTTTTCTTTCTTTTTATTCTTGTTGTTGGTCTTTATTTTAAATAAATGTATAAAAGTTTTTGATTTATTT
Organism: Sarcophaga rosellei; assembly: GCA_930367235.1. NCBI lineage: Eukaryota > Metazoa > Arthropoda > Insecta > Diptera > Sarcophagidae > Sarcophaga > Sarcophaga rosellei. Next base: position 68,019,460 of record OV884018.1, read on the forward strand.
AAATACAATTATATTGTATATATCGTTGGTCTCATGTAGAAAGGCCCTAACTCACACTTTTTTCGAAATTGATTTTTTTTGTGATTCCAATGTGTATTTGTGTTAAATGCACTGGAATCACAAAAAAAATCAATTTCGAAAAAAGTGTGAGTTAGGGCCTTTCTACATGAGACCAACGATATGTATGTATGTAAATTTATATAAGTATGTTACATGTGCTAATTTTTTAAAATTTTTTTAATTATTTAACATAATAATTGCTTGAATGGTTTCACTTATTTGCCTAAATATTGTTGCAGGCTTCATTTGAATATTGCTTCTAAACATTGGATACTATCGGAAGTATGTATGCGTTCTGATGATGCGTTCTCTTCGTCACAGTATTCACATATTGGACTTAAATCGAATGCTAATCTAAACAAGTGCTCTTTGAATCTACAGTGCCCGGTCAAAAGGTCAGTTGCTATCCTTATGCTATTTCTAGATAGTCCAATGTACTAGAACTCAAATATTGTATTGATAACCTAACAAAAGTTTAGATTGTCTCAAACACATTTAGACACCTCTCTATCATCTCTTTCGCTTGTCGACTTTTTTTCAAGACTCTTGCCCCTGTCAGCGACATGGGGACTCTTCTTCTTTTGTGTACCCTTGAGAAACTAACGATCTAATTGAATTTGAAAACATAGAAATAATTGATGGTTTCCATTATGAAATTCAGTAATTTCATTTCAAATATCCCATTCAAAATTAATCCGTATCATCCCAAGATATTTGGCACTGAGTAATAAATTCTGAATGATAACTTTATATTTGTCACTCCAATGTCAAACAACCCATTGTCAACCCAACTATAATAACATCCAGCTAGGTTTTACTTTGGTGAAATCTATTCCTTCGCTTGCGAGTTTCCAGCTGCTCAGATGTTAAGATTAACACCGTAGTGTTTAATCATTTGGGGACTGAAGATATATACATTGGCAAAAACATTGTATATTGACAATTAATTTATGGTTGAGACATCAGTGCGCTAGATGCGTGCTCACAATATAATAGAAATTGGGCAATTTTACCCTTCACTTTAGTCGAGTTTTTGAGCCAAGGAGGATATATGGATCCATCACTTTACACCTGATAGTAACAGTCAAAGCAGAAAATTTCTCCTAAAGGCTCGGCCACGGTGTCTGTTTTTAGGGTGCGCGTAATACAATTTTTATGAGTTTTTTTTTAAAGAGATCTTGAGGTGTAGTCGTTTTTTTGAATTTTAAAAAACTAAGAAAATTCATTTTCTCTGCATAAAAGACCTACAACTTATTATATTTCGACGCCTTCATTCTATAACGTTCTAAGTGTACTGAGGACTTTGTTTTCAGATTTGAAAAATGAAAAACTAAAAACCGAAAGAAGATGAAAATTCTTTGTTGCTGCTCTATGCTTCTAAAAGAAAAAAATCGTCAAAAAGGAAAGGCAATCAGAGGCGAGTAGTATGTTAACTTATTGCAGAGTTCAAATTCTTAATTCAAAGTATTAGGTTAGGTTAGGTCGGAGTGGTAGCTCCTCCTTCCTGATTTTTGTGGAACTTGGTCAGTACAGGGAATGCGTTCACCCGAGGCATCACAACGGGCCGCTATGCGTGCTCAAGTGAGCTTTGTGATATCAGAGCTATCAGAGCTATCAAAGTATTGCTTTCTCGAATTTCGAATTGCTTCTCTAGAAAAAATGACACATTGAAAGCAAGGATCTGCATGCATTTGACAGCTATGTTAACAACGGACAGTATTGAAAATTTTTTACTATAAACGTGGTATCGAAGCTAATGAAAACCGCCGTGTAAAGTTGTGTTTATTTTTTATTTTTTGTTCACATAGTTTGTATTGTTTTGCTTGCTAAATGGGCTAATTTAGATGAACACTGCTTGGATCTAAATATTTCGAAGGTTCCAAAATTCTATTAAAGATAACACAAAACCAAATATTATAAATGAAATACAGTAAACCCTCCTATAACGCGGAACTCTCAGAACGCGGTTTCCATATAACGCGGGGCTGAAATTGCGACAGCCCTCCTATAACGCGGTTTCCATATAACGCGGAGCCCTCCTATAACGCGGTACTCTTACTGCCCGGTTTCCGTTCAATAACATCCCATAAGTTCCTTGAAGTCTTTTAGTTTAGTTTTTATTTCATTTTGTTTGTCAATCCTTATATGAACTCTTGAATTCAATAAAAATAATTTATAATTTATCTTGCCTTTTGAATTTCTTGGTCTCCATATAACGCGGTACGAATGATGGGATTTGTACTAACTCTGAGTTTCTTATAGCGCGGTTTCCATACAACGCGGTAGACGGTTTCCATAGAACGCGCTACGAATTAGTCTAGTTTGTACGGTGAAATCCGAGTTATAGGAGGGTTGACTGTATTTCATTTATAATATTTGGTGATAGATAAGAGTTTAGTTCATGTGAAGCAGTCACAGTGTTCTGTCCTTTATCACAGTCAGTGTTTCTCTACCTGACTTCTAAATCCTTCAACTTTTTTTTGCATTCATAGTCATTCGAACTTTAGCCAAATCAATTAAGGAGAGTGGTTATTATGGTAATAATATTAACATTGATTCCTTTTAACTCAAAAGGATATCACAAGATTCCAACTAAGGCGCTTACTTTTTTTAATACTTGACTTCATTGGATTAATAATGCAACCGGTCTACAGTCGAAAACGATCGAAAGGCTTTATTAGCTCTTAGGTATGAGATCAAAACTTCTTGTCTTCTTACAGGAAGTGTTGATGGCACTCATGAACGCCAGAAACATATCAAATCCTGCAAAGCATAGACGAAATGTCACTTCTGGATTATCATCCTCAGATCGCGAAATGCTTTGCAGAGAATTCCATCAAATTTAGTTTCAATTGAAATGCTTTATAAAAATTTCTGTAGCATGACTTGCATGATTAGTTCATTGCCAGATCCCAGTCTTGATGCCTTAAAAAAATAATTTTTTTTTTTAAATTTCAAATTTTTCTGAAGTGAGTACGGCTCAACCTCTGAAGGCTGATCCATTATGAAATTTTGTAACGTGAAAATAATTTTGAATGCGTGTGCGAACATGTGGGATGAAGGCTGTTTATCTCCATATTATTGAATGGAAATATATTAAGGATTTATAGAATATTTTCTATAGATTGTAATGGATGATAGGATAGTTTTGCCTGTGATCAAAGTGTGAGACGCTACAAAGGAAAGGAATAGAACCTGATTATCCTTTCCTTATCCAAATTGCTTTCGCTTTTGTTGTATGGATTGGTTAGCAATGTAATGATTTTCAAGCATTAATTTTATGAATGAATGGGGAATTTTAGTGGAAATTGCAGGACTTGCCAAAGTAAATGATAAAACATCACTTTATTTTTGTTTTTTCTTCTTCGTTTTTTTTTTTGTAAAACCCCCGGCCTGTTGATTTTAGTATCTCACAATAGCCGCTGTCACACGCACAAGAGTCATTCAATCTAATCTTGTGCAGTGGCCAGCAGCTGCAATAAGAACTAGTCCGTTACGTTACGCTTATGGTACGTTACGTTACGTATTGTAAATAAATTCAAAACAAAAATATTGTTTCTAGGCTAGCGAAATCACTTAATTTTTTAAAAAAATTTTTCTTTTTTTCTCTTGCTTTTCAGGTCATACTTAAATTGATTTTAAGGAAAGAACTGAAAATAAAAAAATGCCAAATTAAAATACTTTTCCAACCAATTTCTTTTCCGTGTTTCTAGTGGTAGTGGTAGTGATAGTGGTTGTGGTAGCAGTAGGACACAAGAGGTTGTTATATTTGCTGGTGGTATTGAAGTTAGTTTTGAATAAATAATAACGGTAACACATGTTCAAAATTCCAAGCCGCTTAACGATGACCGTTACATTGGAAATGAAATTGTTTATGCTTGATTTTGTATGCAAGTGTGTATATGTGTCGCTTTCTCTCTCTCTCTCTTACAAGACACAATTCTTTTACAAATTCAGTTCAATTGAGTTTAAAAGACACTTTTTTTTGCAGACCAAGAAACAAAATATAAAACCAAAGTCCTTGGCTGTTGAATTGTCTTTTTTTTGTGTTTCAGTTTTCAACAGAATTTTAAATTACATTTCGAGTGTTTTTCCCATATAAAATTTGATTTAAATTGTTTTTTTTTTAATTTTTAATTTAAATTTAAAAACTTTTCTTTATTATCCGTGTTTTCTATTTTTTTTTCAATCAAAATCAGAATAATAATTGTAAACATTATCCTTAAAATACAACAACGTTTAGTCCGTTAATTTTTTATTTTTTTGACCACTCGTATACCGTATACCCACGCAGTATTAACAATAATTGACTGAGGCTTTGTCCACCCAGTTACCTGACTTTTATAGCCAACTAATATAGCTTATTAGTTGGTTTCCTTTTCTTAACGTTGTCATTGTTTTTGTCGTTGTTTTTGTTTTTAATTTGTTGTATTTTGTTTTTGTTTTTTGTTGTTTTTTTTTTTAAAGAATTTGTACAAAATAAATTGAAGAATGTATGACAAGTTTAACCATCCATCCCTTCCGAATTGAGTATTGAACACAATACAACGCTCAGCGTTACATATTCGTGTACTTGTAGGGGCTTTAAGTCGTTTATACATGCATGTGTAAACCATTAGGGCGCCACACAGATTATATGTGAGGGTAGGCAGGCATTGCTTAAAAGGGGGGGAATTGTTCAATGTTAAAGTGGATTTTGTTTTCTGTTTTAAAGAGAAATTAAATCCATTATGAATTATTATTACCCCTCGTATTGCATAAGTCGTAATTGAATAGGCGTCAGACTTTCAAAGACGAATCTTGAGAGGTCTCAAGCGAACTTACCACCTTTTTTTTGGCCGATCGAGACAAACAATATGAGACACATTGCATTGCATTATTTACTATGACAACCTAAAGTCAGAATTACGACTCAATCTCTCTCTCATTGTTATCTGACAGTCAGGCTGCCTTTCGAACACTTGATTTTAAGGAGATGAATTCGAAAATAGTACAAAATTGTCGGGAAAGCTAAATCAGCTACATATATACCATTACATAATAATGGTATATATAATTGGCCATTACAACCCTTCAGTCAGGATTACGGCCTAGCTTCTCACACCACTCATGCTGTGTGCCTTAATTTTATACTTTGAGTGGCGGGACCTACAGTTTTAACGTCAACTCCGAACAACAGATTTTGAGAAACTTTTTCATGGTAGGCTTATTTACACTGAGAGTTTTTGCCAGAAATCTGCTGAGAGGAAGTCGCCGAAGAAATATTTTTTTTTTTTTCATATGTGTTTCGTTTTGATGTCTGGCCTGGAGCTCGAACTCGGGCTGTTACGTCTAATAAGCGAACACACTACCTACTAGACTACGGCGACTAACTAACTCAGCTAGGCAAGGCCAAGACAATGAGCAGGCAGATAAGCATAATGGGAAGAGGGAGCCCCCACATTGCTGTGTGGCTAGAGATTGGAAGATATGTTTCGAAATGTATACTTATCTCTTAGGAGAGATAGAGAAACAGAGATTCTTCTAAAACCAAACGGGTGTGAGGCAACCTAATATAAAATGGCAGGAGAGATTTGCATCACCATCAACCTGATTTCAGTTATCATGCATCGTAGACTCAAAGAACACTTGCTGAGTATAGTAATCGCTTCGAGTCCAATACATATGGAGATTCTGTGATAATGGCAATGTATCATCGGAACATGTTGTACTTGTACCTTAGACTATAACATCTGGGTGCGTGGCAAATGCTGGGAGAGGAGTTGTCTTAGAATTGACACCGAGCAGCGTTCTAAAGTTTGTCAGGGAAATCAGGGATTTCCAATCCCATTAGATATTACAGGAATAATCTGTATAGATTGAGTGGCAGTACAATAGATCGTACCGTGGAAGTACAGTGAGCGCCATAAGTGAGTCAACACCCACTATAATTTTAAATTTTCTATTATGTTCTTAAGTATAAAAAAAAGTTCATTTATCATGAGTTGTTGTTTTTGTTTTAACATTTTATAAGTAATAAATAAACGTTTTTATTTTTGGAAATTTATTCAACTATTCTCATTTACTTTTCTTTATATCCTAAGAAAATGAATTATTTCAATGGTGTTTACTCACTTTTGGCGCTCACTGTACTATGTTACCTCTACGCGACAGCAATACCTTCCAACACGACCCATAATGCGAGCAATGGCACGTACTTAATAACAGATTTAAGAAGTTTTACCATCACAATTAGTTACTCCCAGAACTTTTATCGGTAAACTGCGGACCATGGGTTGTCGAAAGAAATATATTTTGTTTCAAATTTTCTTGTTCAAACGATTTCAACAACTAGGCTATGACTATCAGAGATTTTGTTTGTTTCTAAAGTTGGCCCGTAATTTCGTATACCACCCATTGACTCCCGAACCTTTGTAAATGTAATTTTAACTTGACAACACTTCTTAAATGTGTAAAACTGGGTTATTCTATTGGGTGTAGTGGCAAGGTACCTCGTTCATTGAGTCCTATCCTTTTCCAAGAGGTAAGCATCACTTCTAAAAAATTTCCGTTTTTGATGTAATTGTTATCAGGGGACTTTGGGGGCTTCTGGATAGACCATTTAGAGGGGAAATAAAAAATTTTTAATTGTTTTAAGTTTAAAGTATACGAAAATACGAATATTGTATCAAAATTTTTCTTCGTTGTTATGGTCTGCCCTAATGTTTTGTTTTGTGTTTTGAAGGTAATTTTTGTCTGCAGTTGTTGGTGGTTTTTTTGTTTCTTTTCTCCTTAAGTAGCATTTTTTTTTGTACAAAAAGAAAGTCCGACTAGTGCCAGTAGCGCTAAGGGAAAAACCTGTCCATTTTTTAACAGATTTAAATAAAAACGTCGATGAATATTTTTTAATAAAAAGGCGATTATTGCACTGAAGAAATAATACCTGCTGCAACACATTCAGTTTCTTTTCCTAAATAACTGATTTTTAAAATTGAAAAATTGCTTTTCCTAACTCATAGTCTCTGAAGCTTATAGTAATGCAGAGTTAGTTAGTCTCTGGAAACTAGCTTTTTCAAATTTTCGTTGTCTAACTCTTGGAGTAGAGATCTGCGATTAGTCATAACGCTTAGGTACATGACGTGGATTCTGAGTGGAGCATACAGTAAGACCCCGCTTGACGCTGTTTCAGTATTACGCGGTAGTACAAAAGCGGAGCACTATATAGCGACGGTGTATTCTATGTATCTTTTTCAACGCTCTTTTGTTAGTCTGTCGAGAATAAAGAATCAAACTGTATTTGCCGAAGTTACAATCACAGTACGAACGCATCTTTCCTGCGTTACAGTTGATTTATTAGTTGCCTCATTTAACGCTGTTTCGTTTAGCGCTGGAACTTATTGGAACGTATCCCCCGCGTTAAGCGGGGTCTTACTGTATATGGCGCCTATCCCTTTTGTTTACAAGGAAGGATCTGTCGCTAGGCCAGTGAATATATATCACGCTGAAGTGTATTGAAACAAAAATATGCTCTCCTCAAGGCAGTCATTGTAGAATTTAAGTGACTCCAGGGTTTGCCTAAGCCGAACTCGAATAGCTTTTCTCAGTTGTGCCATATGTATCTTCCATAGGAATCTATTCTGCTTAACAAATTTAAAATGTTGCATTAAAAAAGTTGCTTATTTAGGTTCTCCATGATGTTTGGGTATAGGTTAGGTTAGGTCGGAGTAGTAGCTCTGATATCACAAAGCTCACTTGAGCATGCATAGCGGCTCGTTGTGATGCCACGGGTGAACGCAGTCCCTGTACTGACCAAGTTCCACCAAAATCGGGGAAGAGGAAGAAGTTGGCCCGCTGTAACTCTCTGTTTTAACATCTTTTAAGGAACTTTAAATAAGAAAATTTATAATATTCGCACGCCACTGGTCTATAGGCGAAATATGCCTATTTGTGAATAATTGTTAATGTAACAGATATTCTTACCAATACGGTTTCAAAAGTACCGTATTTAAACATGTTGGTACTTATGTATTGTGGCATATCGTGCTGTGTATATAAAGGGTGTTTTTTATAGAGGTATAGAACTTTAAGTTGGCATTACTTTTCAAGATGGCGACCGATTTAACAGCTGTCAAGTGCTTTATTCTCAGTTTGGTTTGGCAATTCATCATGAATAGACTCACGCCTGAACAACGCTTGCAAATAGTGCAATTTTATTTCGAAAATAATGGTTCTGTGCAGAAAACGTATCGCGCACTACGTCCATTTTATCGTCGACAAAATCGTCCATCAGAGCAGTTAATTCGATTAACCATGGAACGTTTTCGCACCACGTTTACTCTTATTGATAACTCGCATCCCCAGAGACGCTGTACGGTGCGTACAGAAGAAGCTATTGCTGCTGTAGAGCGTAGCATTGAGGAAGACCCGTATGAGTCCATCCGCGGTATAGAGCCATGATTACTAACTTTTTCATTCCTGAATTGAATAACCATGATGTCCAGGAGATGTGGTTTCAACAAGACGGCGCAACATGTTACACAGCTCGTGCCACAATAGATTTATTGAAAGACACGTTTGGTGACCGCCTAATTTCACGTTTTGGACCTGTGAATTGGCCTCCAAGATCTTGTGATTTAACATCGCTAGACTACTTTCTGTGGGGCTATATAAAGTCATTGGTCTATGCGGTATAGCCACAAACGCTTGACCATTTGGAAGACAACATTCGCCGTGTTATTGCCGATATACGGCCACAAATGTTGGAAAAAGTCATCGAAAATTGGACGTCCAGATTGGACTACATCCGTGCCAGCCGTGGCGGTCATATGCCAGAAATCATATTTAAAATGTAATGCCACAAGATTATCTTTCGGATAAATAAAATTCATGTCAATCGAATAATCCATCGTTGTATTATTACAACTTGAAGTTCTATACCTCTATAAAAAACACCCTATATGTATATATGGCTCATCGTACAATAACTGCTTATTGTCTGAGTAAATGATTCGGAATATCGATATGGAAGGTGACGACGGCGACGACAATACCGACATGGTTTCAAGAAAAAAATAAAGAGGCAAAGAGAGAGAGAGAGAGAGAGAAATTGCATATTATAAAATAGTTTAATTTTAGAGGCGACTAAACGGCCGACCATACATCTGCCTCAAAAATTAAATACAATAGAAAACATACATATTTTATTGTAGTTGTTGTTTGTTTTGTTTTTGAGTTGGTTGATTTAATTTTTTTAAAGGTCTTCTCCCATTGTCTACTTAACACGACTACTTAGCACGAGTGTGTAACCAATAACAATAATTATGTGATAATTTTGAAAATGAAAAAAAAAATACAAGAGAATATAAAAACATTCCTTTTTTTAATATCTAATAAAGGTTAGGAAACCTCAAGAAAATACATAAATTCGGTATAAAGAGTAGACTCCTTAGGCAAAATCCAATACTATGCCGATGTCATTAACCCCTGTAATGTTTTTATTTCGAAATTAATTTCTTTGATTTAAAAAAAATCGAAACATATTCGATTTTATTTCGATTTCGAATTGTTGTATAATTTCTGTTTTTTTGCAACAAATACAAGCACAAGTATGAAGCCAGCCAATTGAAATATGACCCAAAATGTAAAATTGTACTCAATTTCTTTACCACGATTACCACCACTCACCACCATCCATTTTGTCCCCTACATTCAATACTTTAAATCTTTGCATGTGTATTTTTGTATTCTATACTGTTTTACAACATGTTACAATACACTCTCGCGCGTCAGTTTTCAGTCACATCAATGTGTCTTGACGTCGTCGTTGTGTCCATGAACAATGCTTGTGTGTCTGGTATTGGTTTTGTATTGGTTTCACCGTAAAGGCAGTTGGGATTGTGAGGGTAAATGAAACAGGGCCTTTGCAATTTTTTAATACAACAACTACAATAGGCTTTCACAGTGTTAAGCATTTGAACTTTAAGATCACAACTGAAAAAACAACTGAATCGGTTCTTTCATTAAGCGTTTTCTATGTCTAAATTTAAATAAAACAAAGTCTGATGCTGTCGGTTGTTAGAAAGCAACTGTGCTCTCAACAAAAATTTTGTGTGTGAAGTAATTGTAAGAAAAGAAAAGAAAAGATAATAAATGAAATTCCTTTTGCACAATGGGACGAGTACTTAACAGTATGTATGGAATATAGCTTTGTTAACATGTTCGCCATTCGAAATGTAGAATTTTACTTGACCTATTTAAGTACATGCCTAATTGGCCATTGCAACCCCTTAGTTAGGATTACAACCTAGCTGTTCACATCACTAATATTGTGTGCGTTAAATCAATTCACGAGTGTCTTGATCTACCGGTCAGAGTCCACTCTGTAAGACAGATTGTTGAGAAATTTTTCATGGCAATTCCATTTTACTGCCAGAGTTTTTGTCAAAAGACTGCTCGAAAAAAAGTCGCCAAAGATATGTTTCTTATTTGAAATGTTTCAGTCAGACGTTGAAACACGAGCTCTCGTCTAATAAGCCAACGCCCTACCGGCTAGACTAACGCTGATTGTGGGACGTAATTAAGACTGATTTGGCTGTGATCCAAAAGCGACCAATGCATCGCGAAAATGTCGCTGTGTGAGGTTGATTTTGAGCTGGTCATTTGTCCATATTTGCATATTTCTTTAAGAACGTCTTTAGACAGGTCATCACCGACAACACGACTCGCACTATATGTCGATGATGATTGTCTTCTTTTGGCCTGAATTGGATGATCTGGACACCAACGACATGTGATTTCAACCGATAATGTGATTTCCAATGACAACTCATGTCGCATAGTATATTTTGCGCAAGCAATTTGAGGGCATGGTTGTCACATGTGCGAGTGATGTGAATAGGCCACTGCGATTGTCCCACTTAACACTGTTAGACTTTTCTTTTCTTAAGAGCGCATATGTATGCGAATAAGCGACAAACGGTCTTCAAAGTCAACATAATCCATACCTTCGATCAAATTCAGTCTAATTTATAAGCCAAAATCATGAAAAATTGGACATATCGGATGCACTCTACCCAGAGTAGGGGTGGGGATAATTTGAACGATGTTATATTCCACGCATATTGGCATCCATAGGTCTCAAAATTCTCAGCATTCTCTCATAACCACAGCTTATTAGTTACAGTGTTTTCTAAGGCCCTCTTCCATTTACATACCTATGTACCTCTTAAGGAGTGTGTACGTGTGTATTGGTAACATAATCGTTATAATTTACAAACACAACACAACAACACAATGCGAAACATTCATTCACTCACTCACTCAGTCATTATAATATCTTTAGCATTTGGGTTGCTGACCCCTCCACACCTTATGCTCTCTTTAGAAAATAATTTTAAAGTGTTATTAACGTCATGTAATAAAGTATGTTCGATTGTGTATATGTGTGTGAGTGTCTTAGTTTCAGAAAAAATTGTATGAAAATGTTTGTTGGCTTTATTTTCGATAAATAAAAACAATAACAACAACAAACAAACTAAATATTTATCACCCTAATAACAATACCAATACATACTAGCAATGCATGACCACCATTGAAATGCAGTTATTTTGCTTTTGCTGCTGCTGCTGTCGCTTGTTTTTATTTGAAGCCTATTTAAAGGCGTTAGTGTTGTTATTGTATGTGTGTAATAGTATTGTTGTTGTTGGTGTAATAATATATTGTAAATTAAATAACAGAAGTCTTTAAGACAATAGAAGCAATATAAAATAAAAATCACTTGTATGGCATCAAAAAATCGTATCGTATCGTATCGTATCCACATACATATAGCAAGGAAGGGGACGGCGTACCCATCCAATGTCTATAGTGTAATGGGTTTTGTTGCAGTTGTTGTTGAATTTTTTGTGTTTGTTTATAACATATAGATTTTACCTTTGTTGTTATTGCGATAAATATTCATAAATTATTCTACTGTCTAATATCTATCATATGTACATATGTATGTACTTGAATGATTTAATTAAAAAAGAAAATTATACGATATATTTGGGAATGAAATAAATTATATTCATTTTCCAATAACAGCGAAGAAAGGCACGCATAACTTAAAAATGTTTTTGTAATATTTTTTCATGCCATTAACAAGCTACTTACATATTTAGATTGCTATGCACGTTGATCTTGTGTGCGTCTCCTCCATTTTTTCTAATCAATTTTCAACAGATTTTCTTCAGTGTGGTAGTTTTCTCGCAGAAGCATTTTCATTCGTTCGCATTATATGGCCACATCAGAGCAAAAATTGTACTCTGGCTCGTCTAATTGTATTTATTACCCCGTATACATCATATAACTCGCCATTCATATTCTTCGTGGATTCAGAAAATCCAAATATCCTGCGAAGTATTTTTGGCTCAACCCCAAGAACAGCTTCATCTAATTGCGCATGTATCCGTGTTTCACTAATATATGTACATTAGAGCGACTCAAGTTGTATGGAAGCAAAATTCGTGCTCGATGTACCCCCCTCAAAATGAACCTTGGACTTTTTTAAGATGACATTTGAAATATTTCGGCTCCAGCTTTGACCTCTCGTGAGCTGGACCATTTTGAAAAAGGGTCTTTTTTTGTATGTTTTGTTAATTTGAGAATATGTTTCCTTACCGACAGATACAATATGGGTATCATAAGAAAGGGTTTTTTAAGGCGCGTCCAACTGTATATACAATTTGTCCAAGGACGATCATCCATGTCCTATTTTAATGGATATTCTGTAAAAAAAAAATGGTTTTTGAATTTTTTGTTCGGGGTTGTTCGTAATAAAAATGCCAAATTAACATGTTTTAATCTTTATTCGATTTGATTAAATACGGGTCTCAGCTTTTTTGGAAAATCGCACTAGTTCGCGTTTTGACGAAAATACGATGGGGTGGTAACCCTTCGTTTTAAATAGGGCAATATGGGTATCAAATTTTTCCTTTTGCCAAGGACATCATATTTGTATGTAAATAATTTAGATTTTTGCAAATTAGATGCATTTTGAACGGTGCTCTGCAATATAAGTATATAAATGAAATTTTGTGGTAACTACAATATGTTTCTAGATCATCTATGAATGAAAATAGGACTATAGAAAGAAAAAAAGAAATGATCCATGACTTTTCCGCGGCATATTGTATTTCGTCAATTAAAAAAAGGTATTAAATTTTATTGTTTATATTTATAAAACTGTCCTCACAAAACGCGAACTAGTGCGATTTTCCAAAAAAGCTGGGAACCGTATTTAATCAAATCGAATAAAGATTTAAATATGTTAATTTGGCATTTTTATTACAAACAACCCCGAACAAAAAATTCAAAAACCATTTTTTTCCAGAATATCCTTAAAAAAAGGACATGGATGATCGTCCTTGAACAAATTGTATATATAGTTGGACGCGCCTTAAAAAACCCTTTTTTACGATACCCAGATTGTATATGTTGGTAAGGAAACAGATTCTCAAATTAACAAAACATACCATTTTTCAAAATGGTCCAGCTCACGAGAGGTTAAAGCTAGAGCCGAAATATTTTAGATGTCATCTTAGATAAGTCCAAGGTTCATTTTTAGGAGGGTACATCGAGTACTTTTTTTTTGTGAGTCGCTCTAATGTACATAGATTTTCTAAAACAAAATCTTCATAGAATAGAATAGAATTTAATGACAGCTTCGTTAAATCAATGCTCATTGAGCATATAACACAATGCGGTATTCCAAATCTAACAGACGTCATTTAAAACATGATTCGTTTTCTATTCCACATAATGAAGCACGGTTGCCTCTCAGTCCTGCCCATGCAATAAAGGCATCTGCCTAATGCAGTAGCATAAAAAGAAGTAAAGTGTGTATCTTTATTCTCGTATGAATTAGTATTTTTTTAAAGTATACCTGCGCTAGCAAGCTCATCAGCTACACAATTACTCAGGCTATCTGTGTGACCAGAAATCAAATTGATCTGCTCTCAAAGAAAGTTTCTATAATTTAGAATTGTCCATGTTGACTTTCATAGAATCTCCGGAGCAGACCATGTTAGGGGACTAGTATCCCTTTCTTGAAATATTAGAGTAAAATTTCCCATCAAGAAAATCCTTAAATAGAATAGAGTAACTTACAGAGGAATAATGTGCCGACATGACAGTGCTTTAACTCGTTAGATTGGAAGATGATTAGCTTTGATTTCCGTCAAATGAATCGAATAAACAACACCAGGACGAAGTTTCATTTCTTGTATCAATTGGTCCACTGCAGTTTTAAATGGTGCAAGCTTAACCATGAAGCTCAAAAGAAGTCTGACACTATTTATCCTATGCAGTGTAAATTGCAGTCGCCGTAGTCTAATAAGCAGTGAGTTAGCTTATTAGACGAGTACCAGTGGTTCAAAACTTAGCTCTGATAACGAAATTATAAAAAAATATTTCTTTCGGCGGCTTCCTCTTGGCAGTCTTCTGGTATAAACTCTGTAAATAAAATTGACATGAAATTTTTCTCATATCTGTCGACTTTAAAGCTGTAGGTGTCTGCCACTCCACTGAATAAAAAATTAAAAAACACGATATGGGTGGTGTGAGAAGGTATGCAGGTTGTAATCCTGGCTAAAGGATTGTAAATTTAGGTACCAACTGAACTTCTTTGGCTTGGTTCGCTGACTTCAAGTATTTGAAATAATTTTCGAAAATACGGGTGACCTATACATAAGTACGTCCAATGGTCATTGAATAATTCCTAGACTTTTATTAAATCATTCATCATATGATTTTTAATTTAATGTTGCCTACTATTGAGTTTTTTTTTATTATTTTATTTATTTAAATATTCGATTTTCAAATGATTGAAATGCAAGTGCGTCATGGTTTTTTGTCTATATACCTCGTCTCTCTCTCTCCTCCTCTCTTTTTCTATCTCTTCCATTCACCTACAATTGATGCAATTGCAAGCATACATACATATATTATATATGTATTCTTTCTCTCTCTCTCTATGTATGTATGTATACGTGTAAATATGAACATAAGTATGTCGCCTGTATGAGATTACATAGTTTGACCTTCTTATTTCTGCAATACATAATTAATACGTACACACACATACATATATACAATATACAAACACTTGTATATAAGGAATGTATGCATGTGTGTGTGCATGCAAGGCATTTGGCCAATACAAAAAAACAAACCTGGTTACAAATGTAACTTTACATTCGTCATTTGCCTGTTGCACATGACTTTGAGAACTACAACAAAAACAAAAAACCAACAAAAATATTAAGGACATGGTAATATTTTGTTTAAAAAAAAAACAATTTTTTTTTTATAAATTTAAAATATTTTTTTTTTAGAAATTTTCTTAAAAAATTTACAAAATTTTAATTTTTATTGTTGTCAAGTTCATATGTTTTGTTTTTATTATTTAAAAATATTTATATTTTTTTTTGTAACATTCCCTCACCTGCTTAATGTTATTGCAACGTATGACGTTATCAATGGGTGGGGTGTGGTACAAGAAATTTGTTGTGTTTTTACAATAATAAGTTCTGGAAACGTTGTAAAATGATTTAAAAAATATATAGTATCGTTCTCTCTGTAAAATGCAAACATACATATTGTTGGTCTCCTGTAGAAAGGCCCTAACTCACATTTTTTTCGAAATTGATTGTTTTTGAGATTCCAATGCATTTAACACAAATACACATTGGAACCACAAAAAAATCAATTTCGAAAATTGTGAGTTAGGGCCTTTCTACATGAGACCAACGATATAAACATTGTATGAGCCACAAAATTTATTATAAAAAATTTATGTTTCCATGTAAAACTCAACTGTGAACGGATACGTCCGTTAGACTATCGAAATAGAATGAACTGAAAAAGGTGGATGATATTCCCTCCCGCCTTAAACAACTTAAAACTTCCACATGGGAGCCACTAACAGATAAACAAAGTATCTACACATGCCTACCGATCACTTAATGACCTTTGAGATTAAATACAGTAACAAAGATATTTCTACTATCCTACCCTATCTATCCTCTTTAGCATAGCTGCGACTGACAATTAAGCAAGATTCTTAGGATCGATGGAAGTAGGAAGTGTATGGATTAGTATTCGATTTCATCGGCTACACAATTACTCGGAATATCCCTGTGATCAGCACCCCATATCTGATTGACGCAAAATTGTTTTGTGATAGGGTGTTGAAACATATGTATGTCAATATGATTGCTTAAAATCTTAACTGAAATAGCAAAACGTGGCAATTAATAAATGTTGTTTACGAGCAGAGACATCGGTCAAAAGATTGGTGAGAGGTTTACTTAGCCTAGAATGTATTTGTTAGTCAATAGTATGAACAAGCTTTCCACAGCTACCAACTTATGTTGCGTTGATTTTATTTATAAATCGCTGTACCTACAGTTGTGCGTAGAGTTCGAACAACAGATTTGAGAAGCTTTTCCTAGAAAATTCATTTTTAGTACATACATATGCATAATTGGTCATTACAACCTTTTAGTCAGGATTACAGCCTAGCTTCTCACACCACTCATGTTGTGTGCCTTAATTTTATACTTGAGTGGCGGGACCTACAGTTTAACGTCGACTCCAAACGACAGATTTTTTGAGAAACTTTTTCATGGCAAGGTAATTTACTCTCAGAGTTTTTGCGAGAAATCTGTCCGACCTCGAGCTAGAACCCTGGCTTTACGTCTAATAAGCGAACACACTACCTAATAGACTACGGCGACTACATTTTCATTTTTACTATTCGCCAGAATTCTGCTAGAAGGAAGCAGCAAAAAAAAAAAAAATTTTTTTAATTCATGTTATTGGAAATGTCAAGGATCGTGAGTTTTGCATTTGAGAAGCAACATTTGTTAAGTTGTCGCCAAGAAATGAGTCGTCTGAAATGAGCGAAAAACTGACAGAAAATTACTTTAAAACGATGGAGTGCCAATAAACTGCTCAGCATTTTATTTACTGGTGACAAGCGGTTTAAATCTAAGACTGACTGTTGATCAAACTATTTTCACGAAGTAGAAAGGTTCTGAAGTTACCGTAGTCTAGTACGCCATGTGTTGGCTCATTAGATGAGAGCCTGTAGTTCAACCCCTGACGCCTTCCTCTCAGCAGTCTTCAGGCAAAAACTGTGAAAGTAAATAATATTGCCATGAAGAATCTCTTATTCGGAGTCGAACTTAAACTGTATGTCTAGCCACTCATGGATAAAATTAACACACACACACAGCATAAGTGTTGTGGGAAACTAGGTTGTAATCCTGACTAAAATGTACTTTCATCACCTTTTTAAGTCTGAAGAAATTACTTCGGCGAAAAGAGATTGGACTCCAACGTTAAAATGAGAAATCAAATTTTTTTTGATGAAATAGAAAAAATTAGAATGTTAAAAATAAGTTGCTTTTTTTTTTTTTTTTTTGTTCAAAAAACCTGCTATTTATTTATTTTTTTCAGTGTGTGTATTCTATGACATAAATATTTTTTGTATGTATAAAAAATATTTTTATTGTTCAAAAAACCTGCTATACATATGTATGTATATGCATTTATTTTTGTTACTGAGTGTATTCTATGACATATGTATACAAAATTGTTTTTTTTTTTGTTCAAAAAACCTGCTATTTATTTATTTTTTTCAGTGAGTGTATTCCATGACATACATATGTATGTATAAAAAATTTTTTTATTGTTCAAAAAACCTGCTATACATATATGCATTTATTTTTGCCACTGAGTGTATTCTATGACATATGTATACAAAATTGTTTTTTTTTTATTCAAAAAACCTGCTATATATGCATTTATTTTTGTCACTGAGTGTATTCTATGACATATGTATAAAATTTTTTTTTTGTTCAAAAAACCTGCCATATATTTACTTTTGTCACTGAGTGTATTCTATGACATATATACATATGTATACAAATTATTTTTTTCTTTTTGTTCAAAAAACCTGCTATGTATATATTTATTTTTGTCACTAAGTGTATTCTATGGCATACATATGTATACAATTTTTTTTTTGTTCAAAAAACCTGCTATTTATTTATTTTTGTCACTGAGTGTATTCTATGACATATGTATACAATATTTTTTTTTCTAAATTGCATACACTATAAATCCTTTTACTTTTTGCCACTGAGTGTATATTATAATCTTTATTAATTTTTTTTCTCATCCCTGAATGTATATTGACTCCGTTGGTCTTCGATTGAGATTTTTTTATGTTTTTTTTTCATGTATATTTTATTTGAAATCTTTTTTCGTCACTGTGTGTATATATTATAAGTTTTATTATATTTTTTATTTGTCCTTTGCCTTTATTTTTTGTCACTTTGTGTATATTTAAGTATTTTTTTATATCGTAATATAATAACATTGCTTTTGTGAATGACTGTATACAACAATCTAGTATTTTTTGTCACTGGCCGTATAATATACTAAATTTGTACTATTATGCACAGAAATTTTAATTTTTTTTTTAATTTTTTTTTGTTACTGAGTGTATATTACATGATATTTACATTATGTATGTATGTTACATTTTTCTTCAATTTATTTTAATTTATTTATCACTGAGTGTATAACAAACGGATAGTTTTAATTATTTACAATTGAGGACATTTTATGCTTCATTTTGTTTGCTTTTTTTTGGCACTGAGTGTATATTTAAGTAATTTTTTTTTTGTATCGTAACATAATTACATTGCTTTTGTGAATGATTGTATACAACAATCTAGTATTTTTTTGTCACTGGCTGTATACTACACTATAATCTGTACTACACTTATACACAGAAATTTCAATCTTTTTTTACATTTTTGTTACTCACTGTAATTGCTTGAACAGAAAAGACTTTTCAAGTGTATAGTATTTTATAATTATATTACAATATTTTGTTGTTGTTCCACTTGATTTAAGATCTCTGCTGTTTTATTGTCGTTGACTGTTTCTTTTCTGTGATAAAAAAAATGTTAAAGATTTAAAGCGTTGCAAAATTAAATTTTAAAATTTTTCTTTTTTTTTTTATTAAAATTTTTAAAAAATTCTCACTCCTTTTAAAAAAATTGTTTCAACATTTTAAAACTATTCTTTTTAAATTAAAAAACAAACAAAATACATGTTTTTTTTGTTAGAATTTTTGCTTGGTAAATATTTTAAATCCTTAATATCGTATGGAACTCTGCTCGACAACGACTTGCTGCTGGTTTGAAATAAGAATTTCAACTAATTTCAGATACACGGGCTCCTTCATATGTAAGCTTATAAAAATTGAACTGAATTATGGGCTAAAATAGTATGTTGGAAGCGCGATAGGGGGAAAAGCGGTTAAGGGTTAGAACAAGAGCAGCAGCATTGGCTGCTGTTATTAAGAGACTGTGTTGATGATGACGACGATGACGAATACAGCAGCGGTAACAAGGATAAAGGATGACAAAAATACCAATGGATGGAGGATACACAACAAACGAACAAACAAAATCATTCACAATACACAACGACCATGTAAAGGTTACCGCTTGCGAACGGAATGTCCTCTGCCTCAACCGACAATTACAATATAATATACATACATGCACGTATGTATGTATGTATCTGCATATACAAGCTTCAACATACAATCCATATATACATACATATTTAGCAATGTATACATACATACATACATATATCTGTTTAACTGCAATTCTAGTATATGAACGAATTGCAATTTCGTCCTGGCATCGTTTACGTATTGTAGCCTTCTATTAACGCCACTCCCCGTTTTATCATCATCGTTAACTTAACCATTGCTGCTGCTATCGTCGTCATCATCATCATAGATTGTTTTGCTACCGCTTCAAACGCCTGTGTGCTGTGTATACTTTTGTCCTGTTTGTTATAGAAAAATTTTGCTCAATGAAATTTTGTTGACTGGCTGCCGCTGTTGCAAAATACATACATACACACATGCACATTAACATGGGCCACGTACACTTCATATTCATATTCATACAATCATTCATTTGTCCTCGAAATCCTTTTTATTTCTCTTGCTGTTGTTGTTGTTGTTGCATTTGTTTTAATTTCATTTTGCGCCAAAGAGAAGACATCATTTTAAGTTTTCCAAGCCATTCATTGCTTGACTTCGTTGCCACATGGCAATTATTTTTTTCTTCGTATTGTTTTAGTTGCTGTTGCCAGTTTTTGCAAAACTGTGAATGAATGCCATCCATGACGTCACAAATGGTTTATGCTACTGCTCCTGCTGCTAACGCATATTGAATGCATTCGTTTACTCGTTTATTCGTTCGTTCACTTTCATTGCTTTCGTGTAAAACATCGTTAGTAGGTCAGTGTGTTAGTAGTAATGTGACCCCCTTTTTTAGTAAAAAAAAAACGACAACAACAACTATGAAAGGACGAAAAGCAGCACAACAGCATGAACTTTATGTAGGTTTTTGTTTTTATTCTTCATGGTTACGACGACAACGACAACAACGACGACAAAGAAGACGAAGAAGAAGAAGTTTCTGTATCAATGACATCAATGACGACTAAAATAAAGAATTATTGCAGAAATGTATTGTGTATGCAGTTTAAACTTTAAAGTTTATACAGTGCATTCTAAAAGTATTTCAATGTTTAAAGTGTTAATGCAACCAGACAGATTGAAAAGCAGAGAGAACGCGCATGAGTTTGATGTTTCTTTTAAACAAATTTTCGTTGGCTTTTAGCTGGTGTTTAGAGATTATATCACTAATTTCTGGGCCCACATAGTGCCTTAATGCTTGATTAGTTTCCGGTTTGTGTTTGAGATAGAATCACAGAAAATTTTCCCTTGTATTAAAATCTTGTGATCTAGGTTGTCAGTTCGACAGTTTATAAAATACTTTGCCCAGTCTAAAATATATAAGACTAGCTCGACCCTGCGAGCGTTGTTACGTCACCAACTAAGATACATTTAAAGGAAAGACATTATACAAATATCCAATTAATATTGAATCATTTTATTGATTTTGTTTCCCGTTGATTCAGACGAACGGGCCTCAGTAGTACGCATTCGATTAGTTTCTAATTTCACTTCTCGTTGTTCAAGTGATTCTGGCGAACGGGTCTCAGCGGCATGTACTCGAAGATTTTCAGGCCTCAATGCTCGTAGCTCATCTGATTCTGAGGCTCGTAATGCTCTTATCTATCGTGCTTGAGGTGTAGGCCGACCAATGTCTTGTCATTAATTTTGAATAATTTTCAGTGGCGCCATCTACCGCAACAACTTTGCTAAAGAACATATCATGATCAAATGCACAGTTTACGATTTAATTAATTTTGAGTAATTTTCAGTGGCGCCACCTGTCGGAAATTTATTGCACCAACTTAGAAACCTCCGTCGACTCATGCGCAACAATTTTGTTAAAGATCATAACATGATTAAATGCACTCTTTACGATTTAAATAATTTTTAGTAATTTTCAGTGTCGCCACCTATCGGAAATTTGTCATATCAAATTAGAAACCTCCGTTGACTCATGCGCAACAACTTTGCTAAAGAACATATCATGATCAAATGCACAGTTTACGATTCTATTAATTACATACAAACAAACATTAATTTTTATATATGTATATAGAAGATTACATAGAGCTTACGGGTGACGTATACGTAATATTTTGTTAGACATTAACACTCATACTTTTTTTTATTTATTTTATTTTATTTTATTTGCCTATTTCAACATAAAAAGTAGCCTATAACTCCTTCCAAACATACAGGAAGATACTGTAAAAATTTCAAGAAAATGTTGCCGATTGTTCAACTTAAACTTGTTCGTTTAACATGAACAATCACAGTAGTCCAGCTCAGACAAACGAAATATTTTTTTAGGCGAATGTCACTTAGCAGTCTTCTGGCAAAAACTCTGAAAGTAAATTAAATTGCCATGAAAAGTTACTAATCTGCCGTTAGGGGTCGACGTTGAACTGTAGGTCCCGCCGCCACCCATGAATAATATTAGCGCACACAAAAAGGGTGGTTCGACAAACTGGGTTGTAGTCCTGACTAAAGTGTTGTAATAACCAATTAAGTTAAGTAAGTAAAGTTCTTCCAAGATAATTTTCGCATCAAACAGTCATCTTATTCCAAAGGAAATGATTTTTTCACTACCACTCTAATGTTCTGCGAGATCCACATGGAGTAACTTTACCTTCAGATGTTACCATCGAGTGTGAAATGAGCTTTAGCTCAAAAAAAATTTTTTTTGTGAAAAATCAGCATTTTAAGCTGCCGCTCTAGCACGCAGTCAGCATATCTACATACTGGTTGAACTCGAATATTCTAAAATATTCGAATATTCTGGCCTAAGGCTCGAACCCGGGCTTTACGTTTAATAAGAGAACACACTACCTACTAAACTACGGCGACTAGAAGCTAGGCCGTAAATCTAACTGAACTATGTATGTACACATGTATGAATTTATTCTTCCTGTAATTTTTGTGCAAACCTGGCTTGATCATACATTTTTGCCTTGCACTATCAAATTTGTGAAATTATTTATGAAACTCAAGCTGTAAAACATTCGTACAAATACTCTCTCTCTTTCTCCCATACACGTGAGTACCTTGTGCTGTGAGTGTGTGTATGTATTTTTAAATGTTTACATAATATTTGTTGAATTCATTGTGATTTTTATTTTATTCTTCGTGGATGATTCATACTCTTTTTGTGCTGCTACTGCTTCTTCTGTTTCTACTACATAGAGCTTCTTGTTTCATTCATTTAAATTGAAGCTTAAAAATATTTCTACACTCTGTGTACATGCATGCATCCCAACAGTATATAAAAGTATGAGAGTGTATGTGTGTGTTTCTATTACTTTTTCAAGTTAAAAACACCAGCATCCTTTAAATGAAAATAAACACATGCACATGCACATGCACATGCATACACAAGTTTAAGTTCGTATGAACGAGGACGACGATGTATGTATGTATTTATGTTGCCGTTATCGTCTGTTATTTAGAGCAAATCTAAAAATAGATATGTTGTTGTTTTATTTATTTTATTTATGTTGTTGTTTTGCTCTTTTAAAACTTAAAACTTACTCTTCGCCTGTAGAGAACAATATCAACACAAGACTAAGTGCGTGTGCGTGTGTGTGTGTCACTGCCATGTACGTCATCAATTACAGCTTTAAGAGCATGGCTTATAAAAATAAACACAAATGTATACACAAGCACATATGAAACTTCCTTTTGATGTTATTGTTATTGTTTTTGTTATTGTGTTGTTGCTTTGCATTCGTTGATTCTGTGGAGTTCAATGCACTTTTATTAAGTGTTGTTGTTTTTTCTCTCTTCCTCTCTCTCTCTGCGTGTGTATGTTAGAATAAAAGCTTTTTCCTTTGCTTTATACGATATACATGCATGCATATGTATTGGTGTTGGGTTAGGCTTGCTTTTCGAGTTAAAATCATTCAAATTGTTTTTAAATTTGGTTGTTGTTCTTATTGTTATTGTCTTTTGCCATTTTCATTTCATTTATGAAACGATTTTTCAATGGAATTCATAAAGAATGAAAATCAAAAAAAAAAAAAGGAAGACGAGAAAAAGGAAGCATTCAAAAAGCGTAACACGAACATTGTTAAGAAGAAGGTCTATGTGGACGTCATGACTGCTGGCTTGTCGAGTCATATGTTTTGCTTAAGGAAAAATCAAAAGCAAGTTGTTGTTCGTTTTATAATTCTGTGCTTAAAGCTCAACAACAAAATATTCATTGATTATAACGACATGTACGAGTATTTGTTTTGTATACACGTACATAGTTGCGGACATCGGTGGGTATGAGTTTTATTTCATTTTTATCAATGAAATTGAAATATTACTCATACGTTCCCAAGTTTAATTTTAAAAATTCAATGTAAATAAGAATTTTATTACGATTTCTATTCGTAGATGAGAGGTTATTTAAGTTATATTTTGATGGCCTTTTAAGCTTTGGATTGAGATTAAAAAAAACAAATTTTGTATTTTATTTTTATAAGATTGCCTTGTTTTCTACAACAATTAAAGAACTGTACTTTTTTTTAATTCCATTAATTAAGTATTCCCTGTCAAGCAGTTGATTGCTCGACTCTTGCAGGTTTTAGTTTGTTAGGAATGCCATTTGTCGTTGTCCAGTGGCAACAGCGCCTGTTAAAATGTTACTAGTTGTTGTATTTGGTGTAGTGGTAAGCAAATTTTGTTCATAGAGCCCTATTTGCTGTAAAGGAGAGGTGTTTCTGATATTTCAGTAATGCTCATTGTTGATGTTATCCTCTCTGGTGAGTTACAGAGACACCGGAAACAGAATTAATTTTAGTTTTTAAAATTGATTTTCTATTGAACCAAGCCAGGGTTATTACAATCCAAATTGAGCTTATTACACCAGTTTTGTTTATTTTTTAATTGATTCACTACGTATTGGGTTATCCATTTAGTGATTTCAAAAACACCGAGTGAGCAATGGTGTCTGCTCTTAAATGCCTTTCATCTGAAGTGTGGCTTAGTTAGAGAAAGGTTTGCCTATCACTTTTACTAGTTAGGTTTACTATAGGGTCTTCTTTATAGAGGTATAGAACTTTAAGTTGCAATAAAACAACGATGGATTATTCGATTGACATGAATTTTATTTATCCGAAAGATAATCTTGTGGCAATACATTTTAAATATGATTTCTGGCATATGACCGCAGATGGCGCAGATGTAGTCCAATCTGGACGTCCAATTTTCGATGACTTTTTCCAACATTTGTGGCCGTATATCGGCAATAACACGGCGAATGTTGTCTTCCAAATGGTCAAGCGTTTGTGGCTTTACCGCATTGACCAATGACTTTATATAGCTCCACAGAAAGTAGTCTAGCGGTGTTAAATCACAAGATTTTGGAGGCCAATTCACAGGTCCAAAACGTGAAATTAGGCGGTCACCAAACGTGTCTTTCAATAAATCGAAATAAAATTGCACCATTTGCAAGCGTTGTTCAGGCGTGAGTCTATTCATGATGAATTGCCAAACCAAACTGAGAATAAATCACTTGACAGCTGTTAAATCGGTCGCTATCTTGAAAAGTAATGCCAACTTAAAGTTCTATACCTCTATAAAAAAACACCCTTTATTACTCACTGATGATTCAAACTTAACCAATTTTTCTGCATTTCGTGGTGTTTATTGTTGCCTTAATCCACTTACGTAGTCCAGTGAGTATTAGGGTATTAGGAGTGTGCCAGTTTCATCATTGTCAACCTGCGTCCAGGCTCCGCTCTTTTCTTATTCTACTGCGTCTAGGTCATATTTTTTCCTTCGCAGGACATAGTGCACAAATTGTTTGTTCGAGTTTTCCAAGTAGAAGCCCAGATTTCGGAGCCATAAAGGAGTATACAATTTCCAGCCTCCATGAGTAACTTCCTCCTACTTGGGAGTGGTCCTCCAGTATTTGCCATCAGTCCACTCAGCTGTGTTGTAATTCTAGCTGCTTTCGCTGTTGCATACTTTATCTGCTCTGAGTAGGGCAGTTTCGAGTCCAGTCTAACCCCAAGGTATTTAATCGATCTCTTCGAAGGGATAACCAAGTCGCCTATATTTATTTCGATCTCGGTCGGAATATGCCGTCTTGCTAGTAACAGCAGCTCCGTTTTATGCATGGCCAACTGCAGGCCGTGAGATTCCGCATCATGACTTGTCGTAGTCTGCGTTGAACTACTACTGTGTTTCTACCTCTAATGATCCTGTCACTTATGTGGAAAATTAAAACGTATGAGAAGCTCGATCGTAATCCTGGCTAAAGGGAATCACGGACATCTCGCGCCAGAAGGAATATTTCTTTTTCTGTTATGAGGCGGAAAATTGAAAACATTTTAAAGTTATTGAGTCGTCCTATTACAACGGTTGCAGATTATCTCTACAATCGTCTGTTATTCTCAATCTGTCTCACTTTTTATCCATCTAACTTAGGCTGAGGGATTCCAATTGTCTTGTGTTGTCTTGTATTGAATAAATATTGAAAATAATAGCCAGCCTTCTGACTGGGCTCCGAATAGGAAATGCTTCAATCGCATACTGGAATTTGTCAGTGAAGCCGTTTTAGGGGAGACGTTATACGGCAACCTTTTATAGGTTGTTAGCAGGGCAATATATCGTCCTTATCTGTTAGCGCCTTAGCGCCTACCACAATACAATACCACTTCCAATGCTTACTCATAGATTTTCATCTGGTCTTAAGCCTAATGACAATATTACAAAAGAAAGGAGTCTCTTTAAATTTTAAATTCTCAAATTTCGTTACTTTAAAACGAAGAAAAAAAAATATTTTTTTTTTTTCAATAACATTGACTCATTGAAAGTTTGTTTTTCATTCATTCAACATTGGTTTTGGTGTCATCTATTTTTAGAATCAATTTATTTTTAAATATCATACAAATACACACGCATATCTCACACATACACTATATAAGCACAAGTAGAGCGAGAGGCCAGAAAAAGCTGTTTTTCAATAGAGAACTGAACACTGCACATAAACAGCATACATGCAGTAGTGCAACATAACCTTTTTTATAAATATTCGTAAACACACACAATCACGCATATTCGCTCTCTCACGCACATTAAAACATTCAGAAGAAGAAGAAAAAAAAACTTGAATAGTTCAAGGAAACCTGTTGGTTAATTTCAAAACACGGATACAGGCACAGAGAAAGGGACAGTGTGTGTGTGTATTGGTATGTTTATACACATGCATACAAAAAAAATATGTTGTTTTCCCAATTACACACATACATATTTTTATCATGTTGAATTGTGAATAGGAGCACAAAATATGAAACTGGTAAACTGTTAAGCTTCTGTTTGTCTTATGCTACATACTACCGTTCAGCAGCAGCCGTTATTTATGTGTAGCATGACATAAATACTACGTCAAAATCAAACCAAAAGGACTGCATACATGGTTTTTGTTTTTGTTTTGATTTTTATAAATCGTCATATGGTTGTGCGAAGTTATGCGAATATATGCGAATATTTACGAAATGAAAGGAGTAAGTAAACCATCATGCGATATGCAACAACAGCATTGAAACTGTTGTTATGCTGCGTATACAAGAAATGTGAAAACCTTTATGTGTATACGCGCATTGTATGTCTTTGTGTGTGTATGTCTGTTTTTTTTTATTTATTTGTTTGCAGCATAAGTACGTCAGCAACAGTCAAGGGTCAAAGGAAATATTATTTTGTATTGATGTTGTTGTTAGTAGTGTTGCAGTCGTTGTTGTTGTTGTTGCATTTACTTCAATACTTTTTTCATTGAGTTTGGCAGTAAATTTCTTTGGTTATACAACAACCGTTGTTGCTGTTTCTATTTTTATATCACTTGTTGTTGTTATTTGTGTTTTTTTTTTTGTTTCTGCTACTTCACAGTTATTTTTGAGCAAGGTTTTAGTAATAGTTTCTATATTTAGAATGCTTCTAAAAAAACAAAAAAAAAAGCGAAAAAACTTCTTTAAAGAGTTGATTTCCCTTCACAAAAAACGAATTAAATTGAAATTTATTTGAAAAATAAAACTTACGAGCATAATTTAATATAAAATAAGATGAAATTAAAAGAATTGCATTATTTTTTGTATAAAATTGAAGATTTTATTTAGCATAGTCAGTTGGCATATGCAATGTTTTTGAAAGTGATTTCTCTCTTTTAAAAAAATACTTCGTTTTTACAATTTTTTTGGATTAGCATAGGAGTAGCAATTTTTTAAATCAAAGTTCACTTGAGCCGAACTAGTGGGATAGATAGACCAAGTCGCGATTAATCAACATTAGAACTTCACATTTAAAGCATTGGCTTCATTAGAATCAAACTGGAAAGAATTCTTAAAGGTTACTTAAGGATTTTGTATCGATTTGCTATGAAACAACGTTAAACTATCATGTATCTTACTTAATGTACAGTAAGCGCCCTAAGTGAGTCAACACCCACTATAATTTTAAATTTTCTATTATGTTCTTAAGTATAAAAAAAAGTTCCTTTATCATGAATTGTTGTTTTTGTTTTAACATTTTATAAGTAGTAAATAAACGTTTTTATTTTTGGAAATATATTCGACTATTCTCATTAACTTTTCTCGCTATCCTAAGAAAATGAATTATTTGAGTGGTGTTTACTCACTTTTGGCGCTCACTGTAATTAGTCACTACAACCGTTTAGTCAGGATTACAACCAGGTTTTTCTCACCACCCATGTTGTGTGTGTTAATTAATTTAAAGTCCATTCCGAACGCTAGATTTTTTTTTTTTTGAGAAACATTTCATGGCAATTTTATTTTACTCACAGATTTTTTGCCAGAGCACTACTGAAAGGATGTCGTTGGAAGACATATTGTTTCATATTTCGTTTTGTTCGAGATGTCTGACTTCGGATTTGAATCATGACCCCCGAACTACATATATTTTGTGAAAATTTTCATGACAATTTAATTTTACTCTCAGAGCCTTTGCCAAAAGTCAGGGGAGAGGCAATCGCCGATGAAATTTTTTCAAATTTCATTTTGTTCGAGATGTCTGACCTGGGCTTTAAACGGTGGCCTGACATCTAATAAGCCAACGCACTATTTACTGGACTACGACGCCTTTATCTACCTATCATAAAAGGTTTAGTCAAATGATAGAAGTCCATGATAAGTCAGAGATGAACAATTTCAGCAAATAAAGTGGCCAATACGCTCTTCTTCCCCAATCGATGTACAACCTTTGCAGAAGTAATTTGCAGTTAAGCGAAGACTCTTCAGTTGCCTACACACTATACATTGTCATTACCCGTGGGAATATATGCTGAGACAAACAAGTTGCTTAGTATGCTTCCAGTCCAAAATTTAGGCTCGATAAGTTTGTTCATGAAGTAAGGTTCCTCTACTCAGCCTAGGATATACATACAAACAGTAAAAAAATGCCTCTGTCTAAGCGAAAGCTTCACAGAGCTAAGAAGTATACCTTTATTCATGTGTGGGTTGATATTCGATAAAAGTATGCCTGCCTTATCAAGTTTTCATCAGGTACACTATTACTCTAGTTATCCTTTGGACAAGGAATCCGTATTATACACACATTATTGACCATTACAACCCTTTGGTCAGGATTGCGACCTAATTTCTCACGCCATTTTATGTTGTGTGTGTTAATTTTATACATAAGTGGCGGGACCTACAGTTTAAAGTCGATTCTGAACGAGAGATTTCTGAAAAAACTTTTTATTGCAAATCTATTTTACTCTCATACTCTTTGCCAGAAATCTGCTGAGGGGAAGTCACCGAAGTAATATTTTTTCATATTTCGTTTTGCTGGAGATGTCTGAACTGGGGCTTGATCCGAGGCCTTACGCCTAATAAGCCAAAATATTACTTATTAGACCACGGCGACTTCATCCGTATTGTGTTAATTATATTGATCCAAACCTAACACGATTGCCCATAAGAAACCTGATTGCCACTTGGCTATCAGCGAGATTTTGAAATCACTTACCTATGGTCAGCTCCAGGGGCATTTTATTGGCCTTAAATACACTACAGTAGTCAGAGATGGCGAGAGATATTCTAAGCTTGAGTGCTTCAGAGAAGCCTTCACAGCCTAGATTACGTCAGAAAACTAGGTTTTTTTGCTTGAATTTCAAGTATGAGATCCCCTATCAGAAATGTGGATTAGAAGAAGAGATGGTCGTTTGTACAAGATACAGACTTCCTATAGAAAGTATGGTTGACTTGCAATAATGGTGAGTGCGCAACAATACAAGGTATAAGACACTTGGTCAGGGATGTCTCTATCAGCCTGCCCAACTACTGCCGTCAAACGAATGTCGACGACAGTGAGCGCCATAAGTGAGTCAACACACACTATAATTTTAAATTTTCTAAGTATAAAAAAAAGTTCCTTTATCATGAATTGTTGTTTTTGTTTTAACATTTTATAAGTAATAAATAAACGTTTTTATTTTTGGAAATTTATTCGGCTATTCTCATTTACTTTTCTCGCTATCCTAAGAAAATGAATTATTTCAGTGGTGTTTACTCACCTTTGGCGCTCACTGTACGTATGTATATATGGATACTGCGCCACTTCACCTTTTAGATCTAATCAATTGAAGTTTATTAAACACCAAACAAAAATACATAGAAACGCAAATAAATCAAATCAAGATTTATGAAAATTTGTATGTATGTATGTACATATCGATGGCTTAATATAGAAAGGTCGTATCTCGTTTTTTTCAAAATCGGGTTTTCTACATATTCTGGTAGACAAAACCCCCATACACATCCTTTGAAAAATTCAGATTCCTATGTTGACGAATAGTTGAATTACAGTAATTAAAAGAAACATAATATAACATTTTTGTTTTAGATTTTATTAAGTTTTTTCCTTCTCCTGTAAAGTACTGAAAATGTAAGATACGACCTTTCTATATTAAGCCATCGATATGTATTTTGATAAACTAAAAATTCAATTTGTGAATTTCTGATGATATTTGCTTAATTTCAAATATTTTCGCTGAATATATACAGAATGAAATCGCTGCCGTACATACAGTGGATGCGAAACGAAAAAATATTCAAAAAATCTGTTTTCAATTCAACAATAACACGAAATACATTTTTTTTCTTGTATTTTTTCGAAAACAAGAAGAAGACTAAGAAAATCAAGAAATTATAAATGAAATTTGGTACAGGGTCAATGACGTCATCGTTCTAGTTGTGACGTATTAAGGTGATATTATATATAGTACATAAGCAAGCATACAAACATACATACATACATACATATATTTAAGTACATAAATTTTATGAATACATATTATATGTATGTACATATACATACATACATACATATATATATTGCTATCGTTATATACATTATATGTATGTACATATACATATATGACATTTGTATACATCGATATTATCGGTGAATTTTCGCATACCGCACTAAATTTTATTCTCCTATTTTGAAAGAAAAAAAAGAAAAACAATTTTTTTGTTGTTGTTGTTGTTTTTCTTTAACGGGTTTTCCGTATTTCTTTGTTTCTCTGTTATATATTTCGTCTGTATTTATTCGTTATAAATTGGGTCAAATGACGCACAGTTTTTAAAGCACCTATACCGAGCACAGCAGCCCAGAGTAGCAGAGAGCAGCAAAGAGAGTGGTAACATAACTTTAAAGGTTTCATTTGAGTAGAACTTGATTTTAAAAACAAAACAAACCTTGTTTAACCTTTTAATTTTTTTTTTAATTTAATTTTCTTTTCTTTTTTTTTAATAAATTTTTTTGTTTTATGAAAAGCCAAACAATTTAAAAAAAACAAAAAATTTGCTGCTCCCACACGCAAATTCTTTTTAAAATTTTTTATTTTCGGTGTTTTTTTGTATATGCATTCCATCGCATTCACACATTTAGTGTTCATTGTAGCATCATTAATAGATTTTTCTTTCTTCCATTTTGTTTGTTTCTTTCTTTTTTTTTTGGTTTTCTTTTTGTTTATTTAAGTTTTTATTTCAAAATACATTCTTTTTTTTTATAAAATTTTTAAACGAAAAAAATTCTATTTTTCGTTAAATGCTGAAATACACCCGATATTAATGCTTGTACGTCATTGTATTTAGTGTTCTAATGTATGTTTGGCTTTGGAAAATTACACTCAGAAAAAAAATTCATATTTTATTTCACTTAATCAAAGGCAGCATTATAGGATAGGATAAATATGCCAAGCGGCATGCGCTTAAGCCATCAAGTAGGCTTGTTGTCTAGTCTGATATCTGTTCTGGCTAGTTCTGTCACAACACAATTTCCTGCTTTGGCACCCAAATAATGGTGATCTCCAAATAATCCTCAATTTTCGAGAGAAGTAGGTGACATGCTTGAACAAGCTCGCACCTCAATGTGGCATAGAAAGGATGCCAGATTGCCTGGCAGCTCGAGGGAATTCTCTGCTATTGAGCAGCCATTTAATCGCCATATGATACAAGTGATTGCCTCCTTAAAGACACTTCAGTGGCCCGAAATTCAGTATGAATGTCCGATACTTAACTCCTCGATTTACGTACCTTAGTTTACCATTTAACTTCAAGAAATCTGCTTATATTTCCAGAGAATTTGAAAATGAATCTAACTTTGCGTTCCACTAATCTCTACGTAGAATAAGTCTAAGTACAGATAGTTATTGGAATAAAGGTGTATAAGTAATACATTACGAACGTAGGAGTGGTTGCGTATCCAAGAAATTGAATGGACACTTACTTACCATTTAGTCAGGATTACAACCTAGCTTTTCACATCACTTATATTGTGTCCGTTAATTTTATACATGAGTGTCAGAACCTTCAGTTTAAAGTCGTTTCTGAACGACAGACTTTTGAGAAACATTTCATGGCATTATTATTTACATTTATGAACAACAAGTCGACACACACCATCTTTTTGTCGACTATAAGGCAGCCTTTGATAGCCCCATAAGGGATCGTGTTTTTGCCGCAATGTCTGAGCTCGGTATACCTGCGAAGCTGATAAGGCTATGCAGAATGACGTTGAGCAATTCCTGCAGCTCCGTCAAGGTAGGAATGGACCTCTCCGAACCTTTTGATACCGTGCGAGGTTTCAGACAAGGCGATCCCTTATCATGCGACCTCTTCAACTTCGTCATGGAGAGTGTTCTGCGAAAGGCGGGAGTGCATCGCAATGACACTATTTTTCAAAAGAGTGTCCAGCTGCTTGCGCACGCTGACGACATTGACATCATAGGGCGTACCAAGCGAGATGTTACTGCTGCCTTTAGTGCTATTGAACGGGAGTCTACCAAGATGGGTATGGCAGTAAATGAGGGCAAAACAAAGTATATGTTATCGACAAGTAGAGACGTGCGGCGTATTGGTTCACAGATTACGGCCGATAACTATACTTTTGAAACAGTCAAGGAATTTATTTATCTTGGCTCCGCCGTTACCACCAAAAATGATGTCAGTCTGGAGATCAAGCGTAGGATCACTCTTGCCAACAGGTGCTACTATGGTCTCAATAGGCAATTGAGTAGCAGAGACCTCTCTCGAGCGACCAAACTAACACTCTACAAGACACTCATCCTACCCGTGCTTCTTTATGGCGCTGAGGCATGGACCCTATTAAGTACTGATGCAGCGGCCTTGAGAGCGTTCGAGAGAAAAGTCCTACGTAAGATCTTCGGTCCAGTGCGTGTTGGCGATGATTTCCGTATCCGATTCAACAGTGAGCTGTATGAGCTCCTCAACGACATTGACGTTGTACAGCGTATTAACATCCAGCGGCTGCGCTGGCTCGGCCATGTCGTTCGAATGGATGAGGATGCTCCGGCGAGACGAGTATTTGATGCGGGTATCTGCGGAAGTCGGCGAAGAGGACGACCTTGTATCCGTTGGAAGGACCAAATCGAGGAAGCCCTGTCATCGATTGGTGTGACCAACTGGCGTAGGCGCGCAAGAAGCAGAGGCGCCTGGAAGGATGTGTTGCGGCAGGCCGAAATCCGGTAAACGGGTTGTTATGGCCAATTAAGTAAGTAAGTAATTATTTACACTCAAAGTTTTCGTCAGAAGAATGCTAAGAGAAAGTTGCCGCAAAAATATTTTTTTATTTCATTTTTTTGTTTGTTTGGGATAGGGTTTGAATTACGGCCTTATGCCCAATAAGCCAACTCTACCTAATAGACTACACATAGACAGATAGCCACACTTAGACCCTGTATGACCCATTGTAAGGCCGCAGTTTTCTATTTCCCCTATTTTCGGAGCTTCTAATGAAGCGACTTAGACTGCCAATGTCTTCTATCATCTATGCAGCAGACATCAAGGTGTCTTACTCCGACATAGTACTGGGCATGCAACCAATAGATGACGATAACGACCTCATCACTTATGTTGTGCGTGTTAATTGTATCTATGAGAGGCAGGATTTACAGTTTTAGGTCGTCTCCGAACGATAGATTTTTTAGAAGCTTTTCATTGTAATTTTATTGTACTCTCAGAGTTTTTCTTAGAAATCTGCTGAAAGGAAGTCGCCGAAGAAATATTTTTTCATATTTCGTTTTGCTGTCGGATCTGGGTTTTGAACCGTGGCCTTACGTCTGATAAGTCATGCGACTTGACCAAGACCAATGCGCTTCGCAGCAATGGACAGTAATTATTTCAGTAACTGTACTAAGCGCATTCCTTTGGAGTTTAAGTTGACTTTTTGTACATATTCTACCCCGTTTTGAATAGATTTTCTGAGTTATTTTACGTGTATCCAAATCCGCCTATTTGGCGTTGACACGAGTCTATGTCTGTATTGTCAATTACAAACCCGTAGGAGTTTAAAGGCATTGCCAAAGTAGAGAATCCACTACTTACTTACTTAATTGGGCATAACAACCCGTTTAACGGATTTCGGCCTGAAGCAACACATCCTTCCAGGCGCCTTTGCTTCTTGCGCGCCTACGCCAGTTGGTCACACCAATCCATTTAAGTGTTCAATTCCGCTCTACAGTTGGCCGGAATATCCCAGTAAGCCGCTACCCATACCCATTCCACTGCCTCACCGTCTTGGTGTTCATTACATTGAAGCTCAGTGCCTTAACAGCCGACTGGCTACAGACATGAGCTTCACAATTTTTCAAGAAAATGTTTTTACGATTTAAAAATTTAAATTATTTTCTTTATTTTTCAGTGTATTCATCTCTATGTATACATATTTGTACATACATAAGTATGTATACTTAATAAAAAATCATTTAAAATTTTAAAAAAAAATTCTAATTTTCTAATTTAAACTTCTGTGTTTGTATGTCAGTCAGTATGTGTGTTGCTTTGATTTGTTCAATGATTTTTTTTTTTATTTTCAATTTGATTCTCAGATTCATTTACAAATTGTACGAAAACACACAACAACAATATTTATATAAAATTTATTTATATTATAAAAAAAATAATAATAACAACAACAAAAACAACACAAGAATTAATAGAAATTATTTGAAAATTTTTATATTGCATGTGTTGTTTTTTTATTTTTTTTTTAATTTTTTTATTTTCGTTGCAGACAATAAAGAATTATTTTTTCTTACGTTTTTCGTTTTTCGCAATAAGATTGTAAAATAATAAATGCATAGCGAAAACAAAACCTTTAATTTTATTGCCAAATATTAGAATAAAAAAAAAAACCACAAAAATACAGATTTTGTAAATTATTTTCATTTTTATTTTTTTATTTTTCATTATTTTGTTGTTTGGTGTCACAAAATACATATGTACATATGTGTGTTTTGAGACCTTTAAACACGAATATTTTTCATTATCAACGAATTTTTCGTTTCAAATTATTTTTCCCCCGTTTCATTTAATTTTTCAAATAAAACGTTGTGATTCGCACCTCAAATTTTTTTTGTTCCTTTTGGCTATTTGTCTGATGAGTTGACAACAGGAAGTATTGGTTTGGTTTTACAAAATTAAAATTTAATAATGGCTCAGTAAGATATACATACATACCAAATCGAATTAATACCTAACCTTCAGGCTTTTTTTATATTTGGGACTTCAATTTTCTTTAATTTTACTTAAGCTTTGAACTTCTCTAAAGCAATGCATACATACATACATACATAATTGGCCATTACAACCCTTCAGTCAGGATTACGGCCTAGCTTCTCTATACCACTCATGTTGTGTGCCTTAAATTTTTTATACTTGAGTGGCGGGACCTACAGTTTAATGTCGACTCCGAACGACAAATTTTGAGAAACTTTTTCATTTATTTTCTTTTTATTTACTCTCAGCGTTTTTGCCAGAAATCTGCTGAGAGGAAGTCGCCGAAGAAA
Organism: Sarcophaga rosellei; assembly: GCA_930367235.1. NCBI lineage: Eukaryota > Metazoa > Arthropoda > Insecta > Diptera > Sarcophagidae > Sarcophaga > Sarcophaga rosellei. The sequence continues at coordinate 68,055,415 of OV884018.1, forward strand.
TATTTTTTTTTTCATATTTCGTTTTGATGTCTGGCCTGGGGCTCGAACCCGGGCTTTACGTCTAATAAGCGAACACACTACCTACTAGACTACGGCGACTAAAGCAATATTTGTAAAGAAATAAGTGGTTTTCTGAAGATTTTTTAAATGTCTAGAAATGTTGCGTACAGTAGCAGGTTATCCACTGTTTCAATACCATCTGACTGGCAGGTTAAATATTTTTCATCTGAGGTACCATTTATTTAGTGAAAGATTTATCACTTAAGACTATAAAAACTGTTAAACATACTTACTTAATTAGGCTTAACAACCCCTTTTATCGGACTTAGGCATGCCTTAACACTTCCATTCAGACGTCTCAGCAACTTAAAAGCCTCTGTCATCTGGTCACACCAATCGAAGACAGAATTCCCTTGTCTTGGCCGTTCTTAAGCAGGCATCAAGCACCCATCTCCCCGATGCATCCTCTTCCATCCGAACGAAATGGCCATGCCAGTGCAACAGCTTGATAATAATGCGCTGCTCAACATCCACATTATTAAGGGGCCCATATGGCTAATAGATAGATCGGATGCGGAAATCATTGCCAATTCGCACAAGATCGAAGATATTGCATAGGCTTTTTCTCTCGAATATTCTCAAGAATGTTTCATTGGTGCGTCCATGCAACTGCGCCTTAGACAAACACGGATAGGATGGGCGACTTATAGAGCATTAAATTCGTTGGCTCTGTTATTCAATCGCCTACTGAGACCACCTGTTAGCAAAAGTAATTCTACTTCTTGATCAGCAGACTGAAATATTTTTTGTTTTTGTTTCGCTGTGGAAAGAAGAAACAGCATAAGTGTAGTTATCGGCTGGATTCGATACGACTCATATCCCTATTTATCGAAAACATATACTCCATTTTGAGTTTACCAAGATGAGTCTGACAGTATAAGTGAAGAAAAAACAATTAAAACTCACGACTAAAAAGTGGCAATTAAGCAGTGGCTCCTAATCCCGCGTAACTAGTTGATTATGGACACCATAATCGCCATACTTTGCAGGGTATTGGCAAGATTTTGCAGAAATTTAGGGAGACTGGCAGCGGTACAAATATGATCAGGCCTGTGCTTCAACGCAGTGTATTCTCTACCGAAAATAATTGTTTTGTTACTGTAAGTGTAGCGAATTTATTGATTTCAGTGTATTCTCAGGAATGGAGCCTACCTTGATGCCTCATTATTGTTCCCCCAATTAATGTCCCAAATTACGCAGCAATTACAACCATCCAAAATATGTTGATTAGGACAGTTATTTTCTTAAAACATTACATATGTACATAATCGATCTATATAAACCATTTATCCTGCACACTTACGATCTTCTGCTCCACAAAGCTGAATAGAAAAAAGGACCAACTTTTGATGTGAATTTTAAATAAAGGTTTTTTTCAAGTTTCAGTGTTGACAACAAGTCCCTTAAAATTGACGACACACTGTGTCTCAATTGTTTCAATTCTGTGAATATAATAGTCATGACACTTGTTGTTTGCAGTCGATCTTATCATTCATCCCCTTTAGCAAATTTAATATTTTTATTTATTTATTCTTTTTTTTTTTTTTTTTTTTTTTTTTTTGGAAAATATGTAATTTCAAACAGATTTTAATATTTCAACACAAATATTGACCAAATGTTTTAAAATAAAATATTTAAAACAAATAAAAATTAAAAAAAAAAAATTGCGCTGTTAATTTATTGCAAATGTCCCATAAACTTTTATATAGCCCATACACCTATGAGAGGGATATATAGTACATATAGCACTAAAGGTTTTGATTTTAATTAAGCTTCTAATGATTCTAAAACTCATTACAAAAAATACTCAACAGCCAACACTATGGGACTTGGAATATGTCTATCGAACATTTGCAAATAAATTTAATTTGTTTAAATATCATTCAAATATAAAACATTTGGGCAATATGTGTTAATTATTATAAAAAAAATTAACACACACTTGTTTCATTATATTAGAAATAATACAGTTCAAGAATGTATGCATATGAAATAGTTTTCCAAAGAACGATGTTCTTTTTGGTTGAAATCGACAGGTGTCATGTTAATTTTCTTTGGAAGTAAAGTATTGTATCATATTCTAATGATTGATTAAAGTACAGTAAAGATTGTGTTTGTTTGTTTAACAGTTTTAGGGTTGCTGCATAAGATTCTGTTCTAATGAAACTGGAAATTTGTTCTGTACTACGCTTGTCATTCTCTGGTTATACACTTGTTTATACAGTGAGCATCAAAAGAAACTGTACATTAAAAATATACATTCATAAATTACCGTTATGTTTATTTTAAAATTGTTCCATTGCCAGTTTATAAAATTGAAACTCAAAAAAAAAATTACACAAAAATTTCGAAATATTGGCAAAATTTTTTTGGGCACTCTCCTTAAGTGGTAAAAGCAGAGTTTGGTGATTGTTAGAATTTTATCCTTAGTGTACAGTTTCTTTTCACGCTCACTGTATATGGTTGACTCACAAATAGTCTGATAGGAGTTCCTTGTGGTGGTGTACATTAGAAAAAGACAATTATTTGCAATACATTACAAATTATACATCGATGTTATAAAGATTTATCACAAAATACATCAAATTCTTCTATGCATTGATAAACTTTTTTAACAAATGTACTTATTTTAGCAAGTTCATGAATTTTAGCCAAAAATTTTTATAAAAAATTATAGTTTATACATTTATTTTATTAATTTATTTCTGTTTTGTTATAAAACAAACAATTTTTTAATGTTTTTTCATAAAACAAGAGAAATATAAGAAAAAATTTCAGATGACTCCATAGGTACCCCCAAGGAGAACCCTGAGTAAATTTAAAATTCAAAGGCCTAATATATGAAAATGTTATCCTTGTATTTAGTAGAATATTCCTTAAGGCCAAGCACTCCATTTAACCCATTTGGAATTGAATGTACAAGTTTTGTGTAGTGTTTTCTGCTGGCACCATGAACAAGTTCTTCGGTTGACTTTCGTTTGAGGTTTAGCGATTACGTAACCGTTCTTTCAAATGATCTCCTAAATACTCTCTTGAAGTCATATCGGGACTTTGTGTAAGAGTATTAAGCCTGTGGGGACTTTTTCTTTGTCAATATATATTGCCGCACTAAGAATTTTGCAGTCCACTGTACCGCAACCAAACGATTTATTATAGCTTTATTCAACTTATATGTATAGGCTGTCTCTCGCAATCCTGTTGTCTTGGCAACGTTCTTGTGTTTCCTTCTGAGATGCTTTAACATCGCACAGATTTTTAGTATGTATTCTGGTGATTTATGACTCACTCACTACGGAGTACACATACTCATTCGTATTCTAAAAAAAAGGGCTCTTGGAGTCCACTACGACTTTCAACATTCCAATTCCAATTGTCAGGCAACTTGACGATAGTTTTATTCATAACTCAAATCACTACTCATTGGAATTATCCAATAAAGTTTAGATTGTCTCAAACCCATTTGACTTGAAAATAGTTACCGCTTGTACTCACCTCTCCTTTCATCGAATATACCCTTACAAAACGATCTTCCTATGCCACAAAAAGGTTCTGGACACAGCAGCGGCGTTGAAGTTACCCTCCATGTAATCTGATTTACCTGCTCATTTCCGCGAATTACCATATGACCTTGATCAACCCTGCCTTGTTCATTTACAAGACGATCTTCCCATTCCACAGTAGGGTTCTGGCCACAGCAGCGGTTTTGAAGTTACCCTCCACGCCATCTGAACTACTTGTTCATTTCCGCGAAGTCCCACATGACCTTTTTCAACCCTGCCTTGCTCAGTTAGGTTTCAATGCTAGTTTCATCTGAGCTGAGTGCTCTGATAGTGTCTTAACTCTCCGTTAGTGCTGATATGTCCCCTCTTTGCAGTTCCAGTTTATTGAACAAATCTTTCGATGACGTAAATTTTCACATGAATGCAACTTGTGAGTTTCTTGCGAGTTTCTAAATAATTCATTTCGGAGCCGAATACCCCGCTTCTTTACGACTATATGTCCTTGACCCATCTGTATACCATGGAATGCTTCTTTATTTTAAAAGAATTTGTAGCAAACAAACAATTTCCTTCACTCTTATTACTTATACTCTTGTTGTGCAGCAAAATCAAAGAGTTTACTGGTCTAGAGTCTAAGGGACAATTAAGGAGAACACAGTCAGCCAGCCATTCGATTTGTTAGGTGTCTATGTTCCCTGATGGATTCTATTTAGACTTATCTCACATTAACCCAATAAGTCTCCACTTCTCTGAAGAACGCTTATATAAAACAGAGCCGGCTTTATAGGACGGCTTTATAGGATAGGTTGTCATTATACTAATACAAGCCCGTCTCTTATCGAAGGCGTAAAAACAATAGCATTGGGAAACAAACATTAGTCAAACGACTATATGAAACAGAGATATTGCCCTTGCTCTGCTTGAGCAAATATTGGTTCGTTGTGTGTACATATTTAATTGAAGAGGGCTTAAGAGTAAATTTTTGTAGAAATAATTATACAGTTAGACCCCGCTTAACGCGTAACTAATAAATCAACCGTGGCGAAGGAAAGATGTGTTCGTACTGTGATTGCGACTTGGGAAAATACAGTTGGACAGACTAACAACAGAGCGTTGAAAAAGATACATAGTATGCACCGTCGCTATATGGTGCACTGCTTTTGTACTACATCATTAGCGGGGTCTTACTGTACTACCTTCCAACTTAACTTGGCACTCCGTAATATAAATTAAAGATGGATTATCGTGCAGACTTTAATTTAATTGCCTTTTCTAAAAGATTGTCTAGTGGATGCCAAAGTATTGGAAAAAATATGAGAAAATATGGGTTCGAGCCCCAGGCCAGGCGTCAAAACGGAAATATGAAAAAAATATTTCTTTCGGTGACTGCCTCTCAGCATACTTCTGGCAAAAACTCTGAGAGTAAATAAAACCCGCCATGAAAACGTTTCTCAAAATCTGTCGTTCGGAGTCGACGTTAAACTGTAGGTCCCGCCACTCAAGTATAAAATTAAGGCCCACAACATGAGTGGTATGAGAAGCTAGGCCGTAATCCTAACTGAAAGGTTGTAACGGCCAATTATGTACATATGTAAAGAACTTAAATGAAGATTATAAAGATAAATGATTGTTTAAAAGTAAAGCTTTAGCATTTAGATTTAAATTTAATGCCAAAGTTTCAAAGTACCAGAGGCTGTTAATTATAAGAATTTTTTCTTGAATTAAATTTTAATTCTTCTTCTTCGTTTAAATATTTCCAAAATAAAAAGACTTTATGGACAGACAGACTATTTTTATTTGTTTATGTATATACGAAAACAATTTCTCTGATATTCAATACAAATTTAAACAAAAAAAAAATGAAGATTTAACAACAAAATATTTAAATAATGGAAAGAAGAAAAGCTTTTTTTATAACATATTGCATTTTATATACTTGAAATGAAATTAAAAATAAAAACAACAATAACAACAGCAATAACGGCAAAATATTAAAACAAAACAACCCACATAAAAAAAAAACAACAATTTTTATTTTCAATTTAATTTTTTTTTTTACTTCCACGTATAGAAATTTACAATAAAAAATGTATGTGTTTATGGTACAGTATATTTGAATATAAAAAAAGGAGAAAAAGTTTTATGAAAAAAAAAAATTAAAATCTGCGAGAAGAAAATTTAAAAATTTCCACATTTACACTCAGCAAAATATCAAAATGTTTCTTCTGCTTCTTCGTCTTCTTATTTTTTGTGTCTATTTCTGAAAACAAAAAAAAGAAAAGAAAAATTATTTTTAGAAAATGTGCCCAGATACATACGATAAAAATTGTTTTTCTTTCAAATTAGATTTTTCTTCTCTTCTCTTCACTTCTTTTTTTTGGTTTTTTTTTTATTTTCTTTTGCAAATAATTTATTTTCTTTTTATTTTTCCTGTATTTTACACTCATTTTACGCTGATAAACGACGACGAGAGTGTTAAAAAAAACAAAGAAAATTTGAAAAAAAAACTTTCAAACATAAAAAAAAAACCGAAGAAAACAACTTCAATAGAGCACAGTGGGTTTTGTTATAAACAAACAAAATATTTTCCTAATTTTAATAATATGGCCACCTTGATTTTCATCAGGAGAGCAGGCGCAGTAAGTTAACTGTATCTCTTAACGGTTTGTCTCACAAATAAGCTCTCTGTGTATTGTATGTGCTCGTATGTGTAGAGGGGCCGAGTGGGTGTTTTTTTTTCTTTACGGCGCTTTTAATGGGTTGATCGAGAAAAATGATCTGCAGTGGTATTCTAACTAAAATATAGTCTGCCGTTAGTCGTCGGACCGTTCAGTCTTTTCGTTCGAAACAGTGCTTAACGAGTTGTGTGTTAGATCGCACACCCTTTTTTTAAATTTCCTTTTTTGAGGTGAGTGTGTTGTGCCACAAAATGCAAAAAAAAAAAAATTATTGCAAATAGTATCACTCCAAAACAGAGTTTCAAACTGTAACATACACGCAAAGTAAAGGAGTTTAAACTGATAAAGTAAAATTATAAAATAATAATAATAATTATTATTACAATATAAAGCAATTAATAAATGTATGAAATAAATATAAAGTGTTAAAAAAAGATAAAAGAAAAAATGGAAAGTGTTGTAATAAAACTTAAAAAGAAAACTTTAATTTTTTACTAAAAAAAAATATGAAAAAAGAAATTCATTTACGAAAGTGTTATTTGGAAGAAAGGAATCTAAATTTATTAATAAAAATAATGTTATAAATTTTTTAAAATCAAAATGATTGCATAATACTAAAGAAAAATATGTATTTTATTTTTCTATATATTCCTATATATATATATATGTGTATATATATTTTCATTTTGAAACTGTTATACGCTGAAAATAGTATACACACTTGATTATAGATTTTTTTTTGTTTTTTCAAAATTAATTTAAAAATAAAATTTTAAATAGAAACCAAAAACACATTCAATATCGGGTGTTGGCCATAAGCAAACTTTTCGACGTTATCATTTTCAATGCAACATTTTCAGCCCACGTATTTTGTTTTTTAAAATAAATATTTTAAAAATATTAAAAAAATAAATGAAAATTGGAAATTAGAACAAAAAAAATTTTTTTAAGCATTAAAAGAAAATACATATATACAGTTTATATATTTAATACTTAATAATTAGAAATAAAAAAAAAATAGAAAAAAAATATATTTAAAATTTCTTAAATTTTTTTTAACGTTAAAATAAATAAAACCAATTTAAAATTATTTTTTTTAATAAATTCCTAAAAAAAATTAAATTTATTCATATAAAAATTTCTTAAAATCTTTAAAATTTCTTCAATTTTTTAATGATAAAATAAATAAAACTAATTTAAAATTATTTTTTTTAAATTCCTAAAAAATTAAATTTATTCATATAAAAAAATTCATAATTTATTTCTTTTTTAATTTAAAAAAAAAAATACATTTTTAAATGGTAGTAGAAATATCTATTTAAAGCAGAACTATTTTTAGTTAACCTTGAATACCTGTTGGGTAGTTTATTTGATTAAATTTCGAAATAAATTTATTGTGGTCGAATTTTTTATTTTCCTGTTTTTTTTTTTAATAATGTACGCAACTGATCTGCATTAACAAACATTTCAATTCCTATAGAAATATTTATTTATTTATTATTAATTAGAATACAATTAAAAATTACATTATAATTATTACGATTTGAGTAACATAGACCTTACGCTCTCGATGTAGAGTCGCTGGTGGGAATCGAACTTACAACCCTCACTCTAGTAGTTTAGCCTACTACCCACTAGACTACTACAGCACCCAAAAATATTATCGTATACATATTTATTCTTTTTAAACAAATCTGAAAACACCATAACATAGAGGATGGTGCTAAGTTGCTTAACATTCGAATAAATCTCTAAAAATAAAGGCAAAATATACGGTATAAAATTTTAAAATATTTACCCTTTACGATAATGACATCATATTTCGTTATTTCTTTTACTTATCGTTTGAAAACTAAAAAAAAAAATATTGAAATCGTATAACTAAACTGCTAGCTATACGAATAAATCCTCTGAAAAGAAAAAGAATTCATACAAAAAGTACAGTAAAAATATATCATGATTTATTATTTTAATTCTGTTTAGTTTTTAATTTTTTTTTTTTTTCGACAAATAAATCTTTCGATTTGACGTACACACAGTAGCCAAGCTAAAATTTAAAATTATGCTGTGATACATTTCAACATATTTTCTTTCTGTTTATTTCAACGAATTTGTTTTCATCCAAATAAGAAAAAATAAAACAAATATTTAAAATATACGATATACAAAGATCAAGGCATTGAATATTCTTCTTATAGAAAGAAAGGAAGACCAATACACCTCATACAAAAACAAAAAGATTGCATTATTATTAGAATTGAAAATATTTGACTGTGAACATATTTTATTTTGTTTTTTTATTTTTATTAAAAAAAATTTTTATTTTTAATTTATTTAAATGGTTTAAAACTGCTTACTCTAAATCTAGATCATTTAACATTGCATTTTACAAACTTATCTGATGAGGAAAAAAAAGACATTTTGAAACTGTGTTTGATAATAAACAATAATGGAATGTATTCGTACAAATATACATTATTTGTCATGACAATTTTTTATCAGAGTTAAGGCCTAACTTCCCACTGCGTTAAGAGCAACAATTTAAAATCGACATTGAGCTCCAGAAAGAAAAAATTTTGGTTAGTCTATGAGATTCTGCCAGAAGAGATATTTCCATATTTCTTCAAATCAGTTAACATACTCCATACATACATACATAATTGGTCATTACAACCCTTCAGACAGGATTACGACCTAGTTTCTGTTAACATACTACCCACTAGGAAATCTGCTGGAAGTATTTTACCCACTAGAAATGAATGAAAACTACTAACAAAGTAGTATTTGTTTTATATGGTAACTCTAATAAAGATCAAAGAGATTTTGATATACAGTAAATGACCAATTAATAACAGATTTTAATAATATTATACAGTATGTACATATAATTTTTCTAAGTGTAAATATCTGTATAAAATCCGTTAAAAACTTTAGGTCAAGCATATTTGGAATTTGGAAAAAAATCATTAAAAAAAATTTCATGACATAAAAAACATTTATTTCAATAAACAATAACAAATTGTTGGCCTAAATTTAAAATCAAAACCAAAAATTTTTTTAATTTTCTTACAACTACTTGTAGGAATTATAACCTAAAATATTATAGAAACACTTCGCTTTCTCATTCTTGTATTAAAAGATATTTAAAATGTATACATATATAATAAATACATTTACCTATACAAAAGAAAATTTTTAATACACTCACCTACGCAAAAACAAAAGAACCAAAAACAAATTAAGAATAAAAATTCATACTAAAATATAAAAAAAATTTTAGGTTATAATTATTTCGTCTAATATAACAATATGAGGACATATGCCCACGCATTTAATACAACACACACACACAATGAGTATAACAGTTATAATACCGTATTATAAAAAATATACCCCTAGTTGTGATTTTCGCTTGTATGTCTGTGTATATTTTGAATATTGTGAGGTGATCATACGCATCTGTTATATTGTTTTATATTTGCGGAGACATGCGCACTCATACTTTTGCAAGCTCACTCACCCATTCTTTCTCCCTCACTCTCTCTCTCCCTGTATGTTATATGTTCTCTTTGTTTAGGCTCCATATACGGTTAAATTATATAGAAATTTGGAAAAATGAGAGCAGCAGCATTTAATAATTTTGGAATAAATACACAGGCATACATACATTAGTTTGTGTGTTTAAGTTATATGATCTCCGTATAAAAGATATTGTTACTTACTGTTATACATAGAATATATTTTACTTGTACATAAAATACATACAAATACATACATACATATAGAATATTGTTTACATTTACTTGTTAGCTTAAAATTATATTTTTTTTGTATGTATTTACGATATAAAGATTTTAAAACAAAATTTTCAAAGAATTTTTAACAAAAATAAAAATATTTTTTAAAATTCTTTCTGTTATAAAAAATGTATAGGAAACAGTAACCAAATATTATATAAAAAATTTTTTATTGAAACTATTTTGCAATTTGATCATGAATTGAACCGATGTTCCATTGGAGTACAAATTTTTAAACTATTGTCCTTGATTATAAATAGTGTATTGACATAAAAATCTTTAAGAAAGTTAGAATTTATGACAAAATTTTTGGATTTCTCAATTACTATACTCTGCATTGCACACATTTAAAAAATATAAAGATATTATTAGGTTATTTCAATAATTTAAACATAATAAGGAAATTTACCTATTAAGTTCTTTATTTACTTTGAAAATTGTTTATATCGTAAATTAAAAAATTATTGAAAATTCATAATTTATATAAATATAAGAGATTTACGTTCATATCGTAATTTTATATCTTAATTTTTATATCGTAATTTTTATATCGTAATTTTTTAGAGTGTTATAAAACTTTATTAAAAATTCAAAACTTTATGCTTTTAAATATTTTAAACATTATAAGAAAATTTACTATGTAAAGTTCTCGTTTCTGCTTTAAACATTTTCTATATCGTAAATTTTTTTGGAGCATTGAATTCCAAAAATTTATTGAAAATTCATATCATGACAATGATAAAAGTTTTAATTAAGAAATTCATGTTCAACATTTTTAAAAAATTTACAATATTAAGATTTATTGTTATAGATGTAATGTTATAGAATTTTTGATTAAAAGCTTTATCTATATAACCATTAAAGTTTTAAAGACGAATTTTTAATTCTAAAAAACAAATCTGAAAAATTTACGATATTAAGATTTATTGTTATAGATGTAATGTTATAGAATTTTGAATGAAAGCTTTATCTACATGTATAACCATTAAAGTTTTAAAGACGAATTTTTAATTCTAAAAAACAAATCTGAAAAATTTACGATATTCGATCTAAATTTCTTTAAAAAAAATTTTTGAAACATTTTTAGTATTTCTTTTTAATGAAATTAACTTACGATATACAAATTTATACTAAAATTTCTATTTTTTGTTTGCATTATCTATTTACAGAGACTTAAACCTTAAACCACAAATCAAACATGGCTGATGAGGAGGTGAGGTAAGTATCAAATCCATGTTTTTTTTTACAAACAATTGGATTTTCTTTTTCTTTTTCAAGATAATAGAAAACTAATTTCCTTTTCTTTTTTCTATTTTTAGTAAAAACTAAACATCAGTTAATGTGTATAGGGTGTTTGTCCAGCCGCAAGGGAACATTGTGAAGGTAAATATTGGCAAATTACGAAATGTTTTAACAATAAAATGCTATTTGAAAACGCTTTTAATGCTATACTCTAAGCTATTTTCTCCTTTTTCTTCAGCTAGACAGCTACAAACGAAATTATTTTGTTAAACTTTAGCTACCAGGCTTTATGCATGCATGCAGCTCTTTAAAAATAAGAACGCTTTTCTTTATACATAGTACTTGTCGTGATAACTTGGGTATTTCTTTAAACTAATTTTGTTCTTTCTTTTTCTTTTCAATTATTTTAGAAAAAGGCAGCAGCACCGGCCGCAGCACCAGCGGCTGCTCCAGCAGCGGCACCAGCTGCAGCCCCGGCTGCAGCACCAGCGGCAGCACCAGCAGCCGGAGCGGCTCCAGCAGCAGCAGCGCCGGCAGCAGGTGCAGCCCCTGCAGCTGGTGCAGCACCCGCAGCTGGAGCCAAACCGGCTGACGGTAAAGCACCAGCCAAACCTGCCTCCCCAGCCGATGAGGTACATACATACATATACGTCTCGGTGTATATGTCCGTCTCTAAAGTGATGTTATACCCGTGTGTGTCTGTGTGTGTGTCTGCGTGTCACCTTCTGCTCTCTCATTTTCGTCACAATGTCTTCTTGTGTTCCAGTGCATTATTGGCAACGACTATTTAATGAATAATTTTTCTTCTTTTAATAAATCAGGCTAAGAAGGCTAAACAAGCCGAAATTGAACGCAAGCGTGCTGAAGTACGCAAGCGTATGGAAGAAGCTTCCAAGGCCAAGAAGGCCAAGAAGGGTTTCATGACACCAGAAAGAAAGAAGAAGCTCAGGTTGTTGCTCCGCAAGAAAGCCGCTGAAGAGTTGAAAAAAGAACAAGAACGCAAAGCCGCTGAACGTAGACGCATCATTGAAGAGCGTTGCGGTAGTCCAAGAAACCTCAGTGATGCCAGCGAAGGTATGTTCTTTCAGATCCATTTTTTTAAGCACTCACCCATCTCTCACTCACCCTTTTGAAAATAAAACAAACATTCTCACCATCACTTTACACTTAAATTTTTAACGTTTCTACGTACACTTACATACACTTTAGAAAATAGAAGAAGAAAAAAATTGTTTTTTTTTTTCTTTCAAACATTTTTCGCGTTTTTTTTTAATCAAAAAAAACTATATATATATATATATTTTAACCCTTTCCCCTCTCGCCATTGTGTATAGAAACACTCAAGACCCTTATCAAGCAACACCACGACAGAATTTGCAAATTGGAGGATCAAAAATACGATCTTGAATACGTTGTTAAACGCAAGGATGTTGAGGTACACGAACACATCTACTACTACTACTATATACTACTACTATTACCACTACATAAAGTTACGCCGCCACTAAACCAAGAAAAAAATGAACACAACCACAATTTTTCTATTACAATTCGCTCTTTACTCTCTTTTAGATCTCTCTCTGTCTGTCTTTCACTCTCTTTGTTGTTACTCTCTAATTATTCTTTTTAAACTTTTCTACAACAATTTGCACTTTTTTCTCACACTAAAATTCAAATGTTTTTTTTTTTTTTTAACTTAAAATTAAATCAGCGTAAGCCATTAACGAATTATCTAATCTGCGTATATCAACGACTGCAACAACAACTACTACTACTAAAGGAAATAGATTTACGATATTAGATAAAAAAGAGAAAACAAATATTTAACATTTTAAAGTCTATTAAAAGGAAAAAGCAAATATTGAGAAAAAATTACGATATTTTATTTACGATATTCAATTTTTTTATCATTAAATTTCGTTTTCGGTATCATTAAATTTCATGCTATTTATTGTAGGATTTGTTAACGAAGGTTTCAAATATCGTATGTTTTTAAGCATTTAAATTTTATATTTTTTTATTCAAATTAAAACTAAAATTAGCTTTCTACGTCAAGATTATTAGCACAAAATTGCATTACTCTAGGTTTAAAGCAACATTTTTAAAAATTTACGATACCAATGCTATAAAAATTAAAATTTCCAATATTTTTCTTTCTTTTTTTAATATTGAAATTGTTTTCTCTTTTTCTTTTATTAAAGTTGCAATCTTACTTTTCTCTTTTTTACCGTATTCATCTAAAAATCACCCTGCGTTCTATAAAAACGTGACCATTTTGTAAATTTTAAACATTAAACAACGTTTGCCTAAAACTGAAGGTTAAAGGAAATCATTATAAAAAACAAAGTACTTATTAGAAGTTACATATACATTTTCACAAACATTATTACACTCTACACATACACTACAAGACACATATACTTTTTTTTCAATTAGAAAATATTAAAAAAATTTGTATTTAAATTTCCCCTATACGTTATATGTTGTCATTAAACCAATTACGACTTGTATTAGGTGCCCTACGAGAAATTTGTAAAAGTTATTACGATAAGATACTCAAATTGGAAGATCAGAAATATGATGTTGAATATCAAGTTGCCCGCAAGGATATGGAGGCAAGAATTCCTTACATTTTTTCTTTCGAAAATCCTTTTTTTTTCAAGTAGTTTTTTTTTGGGAACTGTTTTGCTATGTTTTTGTATTTATAAAGAAACAGTTCTTTTAATATTTTAATTTTTCTAAGTGTAGATAATAGCTATTCCTTGTAAAGTAGTGTTATTGTGTCTTTTAATAACCGTATTATTTTTTATAATTTTTTTTTATAATTTTTTCTTTTTTAAAAAGTAGCGCCATCAACCTTATTTTTTATTTTTTGATTTTGAAAATCACTTTAAAATAATGAACTGAATTAGTGATTTTCCTTTTAAACCTAGTAAGGAACCAGCTTAAATTATTTTTATGGTTCTACTTTTTTAGTAGTTTTGCTAAAATCAGGGTTTCCCTATTTGTAAAAGGACTAAAATTTTTTTGTTGTTGTTATACAATCTTAAATATCGCGTAATTTCCTTCGCTACTACATAGCTTTAAAACTAATTTTTAAGAATTTTTTTTAACTTTTTTTTTGCTTTTTTAATTTTTGCTTAAAGTAGAAGCTTAAAATAATAAGTTTTTGATAAGCTTTTACTAAAACAAAAAAAAAAATGCTTTTGATTTTTGGCAAATAAAACAACCGTTTTAAATGGTTAACAATTTTTTGAGGAATAACTTCAGGACTTAGAATTAAAAATTTTAAGTCTAGTAAGTGTGCTTAATAGATTTTTTTAATTTATGATTTTTGTTAAAAATACAAATGATCAGGTTCTAATTTCAATTCATCTGTAGGAATTATTATTTTTTTAAATATTTTATTTTTAAACATTTTTTTTTAAATATTTTTTTAATATTAAAAAGGAGAAACCTTCCATTTTTAACTTATATAAAAAATCAAAATTAGCTGGAAGTGTGACAAGTCTTTATCCAAATTTTTGATCTTATATCTCGTAGTGAACATTTTTAAAAAATTACGATACTGAAAAAAAATTATTTTTCCACAAAATTTTTATATAAAATCTTCATATAAAGTTTCATAACCATATTACTTATGAATTTTGTTTGGAATATAGGAGAACCTATTAGAAAATCATTAATTTTGAAATCAACACTTTTAAAAATCTACGATATTTAGTTTAAAAAATGTGTAGCTTTAAAAGTATGGAGAATTCTTTAATTTTTATAAAAACCAAAATTAATTTGTGGTATAAACTATCTTTATACAAAATTTTATGTTTGTAATAAGAAAGGAACAATTTTAAAAATTTACGATATCGTACAAAATAAAATTTCTTCAGGATTTATATACCAAAAAGAAATCAAATTTTACGGAAAACAATTTTTTACTCTGTGTTAAAGAGGTTTCTTTTATAAATTATATCTACAGTGAGTCATATAAGTAAGTGTAGTTAATTCAGGGCTTTTTAAATTTTAAAAAACCTTAATTCTTTCAAAATGTTTTTTGAAACTACTTTTTTAATTTATACATTACCTGTACAGTCCCTTACACTGCATTACAAAATTAAACTCAAAACAAGTTTTAAACAAAAATACACTGAAAGAAAGAATATTCACAATACCATAAAAACTATGTATACGAGTAATTATTAAGAAATTTAAACACTGCCTTACAAAAGTATGTACAAAAAGCAGGTTTATGTTTATATTAAAAGGGTTAATTCATCTATTTTTTATTCTAATTTCTGTTTTTTTTTATATTTATTATTTATTATTAAAAATTTAATAATATTTTTAAATACATTGAAAAAAAAATGAAACAAACCAATACAGCCGAACTACAAACAATTTGCAAAGAATATTGGCAACGTCTATTCAAATTGGAGGGTGATAAATTTGATTTAGAACATATTGAAAAAGTCAAGCGACAAGAGGTAAATGGCCCACAGCAAACAAACCAAATCCCTTTTTAAATAACGTTCTTCTTTTTTTATATTTATTTTGGCATTTGATTGATATCTACTATAATCTATATTTATAATATAGATTTTTTTTAATTTTTTTTTTAATATTTTTTTTCTTTCTTTAATATTGTAATAATCATACGAAATGAACAAAAAAAAATATACCCCCTTTTTAAAAAAAAAAAAAAAACAAAGAAATTCTTTTTAAAAAAGAAAAGAATTTGAATATGAAACGGCTTCAAAACAAGGTTTAATTTGGCTTTTTGTAAAAAAGTAAACCTTAATAACATATGTACTGTGGTTAAAAAAAGAAACAATGCTTTTAAACAACAACAACACTCTAGAACACATAACAAATTACAGTTTTGAAAAAATTGAGAAAATTGTACACTGAAAACAAATATTGTTTGAAAATTGAAATTCAATTCATTTCTTTTTGTTTGTTTGAACATATTACAGGTGAATTACAAGAAATTTGCGAAGAATACCATGAACGTATTTATTATTGTGAAAGTTCGAAATTCGATTTGGAATATGATGTCAGAAAAAAAGATTGGGAGGTACTGCCACAATTTATCACAAAATCCAATAAAACAATAAAAAGAATCAACAAAAAAAGTCTTAAATGTTACATGTTATATGTTACTTTTGTTACTGAGTGTAGCAGTCCTTTTCTGTTTTGTAGTGTTTTATGTTTAGGGGTCGTTCTCATTATTCTGTTAGGGTTCTGTTATAAAACAACACACTCTCTCTCTCTCTCTCTCACACATACAAAAAATACTCGTTTTTTTTTTTTTGTTTTGTATTCCATAAAGAAAAAACTTAAAAAATTAATTTTTTTTGTTTTACGAAATACCATTCATCCAACCAACCAACCAATTGCAGCTCAATTACAAAAGATTTGCCAAGAGTATTTCGACCGTATGTATACCTGTGAAGGCCAAAAATGGGATCTTGAATATGAAGTCAGGAAAAAAGACTGGGAGGTATTAATCAAAAACAATGCAAAAAAAAAAAATATGTACACCTTTTTAGCTAAGCTAAGCTACTTCATATAAATTATAGTTTTTCGTTGTCATTTTTCGTTTTCTTTTTTTTAAATTAATTTTTTGGGAATTTATTGCCGATTTCCTTTAAATAGTAAAAGCTTTTATAATATTTTTTTAATATTCTTTCAACAGAAACCAAACCATATTCAATATGGATTCAATAAATGTTTTTGATTTTTGAAATAAATACCATGCCACACCACACAAATACCACAAACAAGACACCACACTTGAATCATTTACACTTAAACACCCGATTTCCAATTCCATTTTATTTGTGTCATTTACACAAAAACCCTTGCTGTCCTCCCCCCCCCCATACGTCCTAATCCAATATTTCTATATGCCTAAGGCAAAAATAAATTCGGTATTTTTTTTTTCAACAAAAGGAGAATTTTTAGTGAATTTTGTAATATCCAATTACCGAATAAAAACCGGTTTTCGTTCAATTAATGAACCGGTTTCTTATTATTCTATTTTAAATATGAAAACTAAATGGCAATTTATTTTTTATTAAAAAAAATTGTAATTATAAAATGTTTTTATTCGAATCAAAACCGGTTTTTTGTTTATGCATCAAAACGAATACAATAAGAAAATTATTACATTACAAATTATTGCCGTAATTAAATCAATTATGATCACTTTTTTCCTTTTAAGACCCGTTTTTTTATTCGAATAAAAACCGGTTTTAGTTCACCTTTTAAATTATAAAAACCAGTTTCTTATTATTCTATTCCGATTTCTTATATTAAAACGATAAAGCAATTAATTTTCTTAAAAAAAAAATTCGGAATATAAAATAAATCTCTTAAAAATACGGGTTTTATTCGAAACAAAACCGGTTTTTTATTTATACATCCAAACGAATACAATAAGAAAATTATAACTTTATGATCACTTTTTCCGATTAAGACCCGTTTTTTATTCGAATAAAAACCGGTTTTAGTTCACCTTTTAAATTAAAAAAACCAGTTTCTTATTATTCTATTCCGGTTTCTTATATTAAAACGATAAAGCAATTTATTTCCTTAAAAGAATTTCTGAATATAAAATGAATCTGTAAAAAACACATGCTTTTATTCGAATCAAAACCGGTTTTTTATTTATACATCAAAACGAATAAAATATGGAAATTATAACTTATTACAAATTATTGCCGAAATTTAATTAATTACGATCACTTTTGCCAATTAAGACCCGATATTAAATATTCGAATAAACTTAAATTTCTTATTCGCTGCAAAACCGATTTTTTTTATCCAGTAAAACGAGTATAATTAGAAAAATATAATTTAAAAAAAAATTACAAACTGAAAATTATTGTTAGCGTTTAAATATTAAATTTTCGTTTAAAAACCCGGTTGTTTATTCGAATAAAAACCGGTTTTTTTATATATACTAAAAAGCGTGTTGTTATAAGAAAATTATTACAAATAATTGTCACAATTCAATCAATTCAAAAACAAAATTTACGATTAAAAACCCGATTGTTTATTCAAAAACAAAATTTACGATTAAAACCCCGATTTTTTATTCGAATAAAAACCGGTGTTTTATATTCATCAAAAAGCGTTTTGTTATAAGAAAATTATCACAAATTAAAAATAATTGATTAAAATAAAAATTTAAAAAAATTTTAAAACCCGATTATTTATTCGATTAAAACCCGGTTTTTTTTTAATCGATTAATTTTTATTTTTTAAATTTTTCTCAAATTTTTCTAAGTTTCTTAAATATATTTTTAAGTAATTTGAATGAAAGTAATTCAAATTAAAAATTCAATTACCAAAAACATTAGCAAACCTTATGAATTCTCCTTTTAATTCCACCATTTATTTACCCCTCTAAAAAGTCCTTTAAAACAACAAAATCTTTGAACACTTTTTTTACATTGAAACGAAACACTTTCACACACGGTATCAGTGACTATCAAGCGCCTCTTTTTTTTCTTTTTCAATATTTTTGTTATTTTTAGCATTTATTAGCGATTGTAATGATGTATGTGATGATATATTTCTATTTCTATATATTTTTTTTTTAATTGATGAATAATATTTTGTGTTTTTATTTGTTATCAAAAAAAAAAAAGTAAGGCTTTGCAAGTACAATATATATATAAAAAGAAATACATACATATATGTAAAACAATAATTAATTAATTAAATGACATTTACAATATATGTAATGTAAAAACCATTTTCATAATGCCACAAAAAAAAATAAGAAAATAATTTTTATAAAAGCCCACTAGCACAGAGCATTTAGAAAAAGCAATCTTTAGTAAGCAATGCTTTTTTGTTTTGTAAAGAAAACATATATAATTTCTTTCAATAACCACCACCACCATTATTACTTTTGTTTCAAAATTAATTGCACAAACAGAATTAATTTAATATAACGAATAATAATAATTATCACTTTTTTTTGTTGTTGTTTTGATTTTATTTCATTTAGAACATGCATACATAGAATATTAATTAATATTAAATAAAACAAATTATTAATTTCAAAAAAAAAAAATCATATAAAAAATGCAAATTCATTTAGTTTTTAAAAAATCAAAAAAAAGGGTTTTGAAAATACAAAAAAAAAAATTAAAGAAAATACCAGCAACAGTATGGCACTAAACTCAATTTTTTTCAATCTATGTGTGACCAAAAAGAAAAATATATTTTGTTTGTGCGTTTAACGTTTAATTCATATATAGAAATATGCCACAAGCCACACTTGTGTTTCTCCTTGATTAACCCAAACATTAATTCTCAGTGTCAAAAAAAAATCGTTATCTTCTTTCTTTTTTTTTAACACAAACAAATAAAAACACAAAATCATTATTAAAAAAATATAGCAAATCAAATCAAAATGTTTTACATCATCTTCTAATAGTTGTTCGTTCAAATTAAAGGTTTTTATCAAATATCATCAAATATTTTATGGGAAGAATTGAGTTTTTTTTTTTTTTTTGTATGTGCCATACTGTGTGCAGTACCTCGTTTAGTTTAGTATTAGAATTCGTTGGTTTGATTAAAATTGTTTTATATGTTAACTTTTTTGTCTTTCACATTTAAGAAAAAAGAAAAAAAATACAAATTTAAATCACATTTTTTCTTTATCACCATTTACTACAAAAATATGTAATTTTTTTTTTTTGTATTAAAAACACTTTTTTAAAATAAAATGTTATGCTGTTCTAAGTAGAAAAAAAAATTAATGAAAAAACATCACGGATTTTAAACAATTAAATTTAAATATAAACATGAAAAGTTTTTAAAAAATTAAATTATAATTTATCATAAACAAATACAATCTTTATATTTAAATTTAATTATTAAAATCCCGCCTAAATAAATAATAACCACTTTAATTCGTATCAATTTTTTCTTATATTTTTTAAGACTTTTAAAAAGCTGCATTTTTACTAAGTATTTTATGTTTAATAACTGCATATCTACAACTATCTGTCTCTTCTCTCTCTTTGTCTATCTATCTATTATGTGTAGCTTAACTAATTTTCTTTATTTCTTTTAGAATTGTTATATATTGTATATACAAAAAAAAAAAAAAGAAGCTTTTAATGTTTTGTAAGCATGCTTTAAGCTTTATAATAAAAACAAAAAATTTCTCATATGCTTAAATGTTATATGTTAATTGTAATTTAAAAAAGTTTTTAAATAAAGCTGTTAAAAAGATTTTTTTTTTTAATTTTATTTCAAAATTAATTCCAAAAAAAAGATTTTATATCCTTAAATTTTTTTTTCTTTTATTTTTAAAACATTAAAAAAATATTTCAAATTCAGCTTTTAACAGCTTTTTTAAGATTTTTGTTTTATTATTTTTATTTATTTATTTTTTTTATTTTATTTTATTTTTTATTTTAAAAAAATATTCCTTTAAATTAATCAAATTTTTTCTTTCCCTTCTTTCCCCCTCTTTTTTTCCTTTTACCATAGATCAACGATCTCAATGCCCAAGTCAACGATCTTCGTGGCAAATTCGTTAAGCCTGCTTTGAAGAAGGTATCCAAATACGAAAACAAATTCGCCAAGCTCCAAAAGAAGGCCGCTGAATTCAACTTCCGTAATCAACTTAAGGTTGTCAAGAAGAAGGAATTCACATTGGAAGAAGAAGAAAAGGAGGTAAGTTCTTAGCCAGAAAATAATAAAAAAAAAATACTAAAGTTTTACACACACTTCTCTTACAAAATAGAGGTTTTTTTAAAGGGAAAACTCTTGTTTAAAATTTATTTACATCACTATTACTTGTACACAGTTTTATACATTTTAGAACATTTTCAAAATTTTACAAACGTTTTTTTTTTAAATTTAAAAATAATTTTTGTATATTTTTTAATTTAAATTTCATTTAAATTTATTTTTTTTTACTCACAAAATCCATAAACATTTTTAAATATATCTTTAATTTAAATTAGAAATCATAATTTAAATAAATTTCTTCATAAATTTCCTAAAAACTTAAGAAAGAAATACATTTCCCTCCATAAAATTCAAAAGACTTAAGCAACAAACACTTTTAGAAACAATTTTGTCTCGCTCTCTCATATATAAACTGAGTATGAGAGCCTTAAACAACAAGTTTTAACACAAAGCCTTAAGCCTTAAGACCTGTGTTAAAGAAAGGTAAACAAAAACATTCTTAAAGACTTAAGAAACAAACTTGTAAAGGACTTCTTCATATGGAGATAACAAGCAAACCAAGCAAACAAATCGTTTTAACCAAAAGACTTAAGCAACAAACCCATGTAAACAAAAACAAATGTTTGTAAACAACAGCAAACTGTTATGTAAAGTTAAACTTTTATTCTCTCTCACGCTTTAAGGAAACGGAAAACCAAAGACTTAAGCAACAAACCTATGTTGAGAATGTAAACAAAAGCATTTTCAAAGACTTAAGAAACAAACTTCTGTTAACGACTCTCTTGCACTGAGCAAATTTACAACGATTCACAACGAAGAGGGAAAACACCAGTATAAGACTTAAGACACAAACTTTGTTTTGAATTTATATGAAGAAATTTCCTACAATATTAATGCTTGAAAAACAAAAGACTTAAGACAGCAACTTGAAAAAATAAATAAATTTCAATAATTTATACGAATTAAATGGGATATATTAGATGTAATAAAATAAATAATGAAATTAATTTAATAAAACTAAAGGCAATTAATTATACAATAATTTATTGAAAACAAAAAAATTAAACACTTAAAATCGAACATTTGAATCAATTGATAAGAAAAGAAAACATATTTATTTGTATCACAGACAGAAAACACCCAAGTCTTTTAATTTTAAACATACATTTTCCAACTTTATAAAGCAATTCTTCATTTCATTTCCTTATTTTTAAAACAAATTTTACACAATCAAAATGTCACACTTATTTACTTACTTACTTACTTCTTTTAATTCTTATTAATAATACTAATGCTTTATTTTATTCCATATTTCTTATTAAAAAAAAAAACAACAACTTTTAGAAAAAGATTAAAGAAACTGTATTAAAAGCCAAAAAGTGTAAGATATCTAAGTGTAACTGTATATGTACTATAAATGTAATGTAAATTGAATGTGTGTGAGTGAATCCTGGCAAAAAATTATACATACATTCACATCTTTGACTTTTCACAGTTTAATAGTAAATAGTAAAGCACAAAAATTATTTACTTTAGTTAAAGACTTAAAAAGCACTTGTTTTGAGGGCATAATTCCAAATAATGCCAAGGCCTAATGGCACTAGACTTTTACCGTTTTTTTTTTTCAATGTTTTTATGTATTGTAGTGAAATTTTCCTTTCTGCAAAACCTTTATTACTTAGAGATCCTTATTTTTATTTATTTCTTTTCTTTTTATAAAATGTCTAGTGTTATTTGTTTTATTCATTGTAAGTAACATAATTATTAATATATTTTTTTTCTTTCTCTTTCTTTCTTCTTTAAAACATTTGCAGAAGAAACCCGACTGGTCCAAGGGCAAACCCGCCGATAAGGTAAAGGAGGAAGCTGAAGTTGAAGCCTAAGTGTTCCGATTTATTTATAAATAAATATATGACCGTATCCCGCCCTAATTTTTAATTACATCATTTATTATTTATAAACAATCAAACAAACAAAAAAAAAAAAAAAAATTTGTTTTTTGTTTTTTCTTTAAAACACCATCATCAACAACAACAACAACAACCAGAAAAGATTAATAAAAATTGAAATTATGTACATCTAAATTATAAATGAGTAACAAAACAAAAAAAGAACTAAAAAAACTAAAAAAAAAAAAATAATTAAAACTGAATTTTTTTTCTAATTTTTCTATGAATTTTATTGATTGGTTTAATTAAGAGAGAGTTGCAATGATCTAGAAAAATATATCAAGTCTTATACAATATTTTTTAAAATTGTTGAAATCCCGTTTTTTTTTCTTTTTATTATTAGTTTAGTTAAGCTTTTTGAAGCATTATATCCCTTAATATGCTTACCAAGTCCTTATTGTAAATATATGTATGTATGTATGTACATACACGGCACCAGCTAAATGTTTACCTTGCACTGGCTTTTATTAGTAAACCTGGCTTAACATGTATTGCCAACCAGTAGCTAATATTTGTTTCTCTTTTTTCTTTGGTTTTTCTTTTCATTTAATTTCTCTAGGAACACGCACCAGAAACACCAGCCTAAGCTGCAATTTCAGTTTTTTTATTTAAATTTGATTTTAAAGACAAAAAAATCTGTTTTTTTTTTATTTCGTTGGCTTACTACTTAGCCCAGCTGTAAAGGGAAAGTGGTTTAAAATTTTTTGTGTTCTTTTGAATTTGAAAAAAAAAACAAACAAAATAACGGAAATTTTTTAATTGTAAATTATAAATAATGTATAAAAGTAATAATGTTTTAAAAGTAAATTTTTAATGATTTTTCAAATAGCAAACAAGAAAACATCATGGTTAAGATGGATTAAAAATAGTAAGTCAAGTTACTGAAAATAGACAAAAATCTTGTTCGGACAACATGGGTGAATCTAGCTTAACAAATATTTTCCAGTTTTTACTTTTTCCTTCTATTCGGTCTGTAAATGAGGCTCTTTGTCTTTGAAAGATACCTCACGGTAACATAGCAACCCTTTCCCTTCTGGTCGGTCTGTTGCTTCATGTAAATGAGGCTCTATGTCTTTGAAAGGTACCTTACGGTAGCCCTTTCCCTTCTGGTCGGTCTGCTCCTTCATGTAAGTTAGGATCTTTCTCTTTGAAAGGTACCTTACGGTAGCATAGCAGCCCTTTCCCATTCTGTCTGTCGGTCTGCTTCACCATGTAAGTTAGGGTCTTCCTCTTTGAAAGGTACCTTACTTGTCCCAAATTGTAGCATAACAGCATAAGTCATCATCAAACTTATTAGGTAGCGTATGTCCCAACAAGTTCAATTTTTGTATTTGAAGTGCATGTTACCACACTCAGCACGTCATTTGAGATGATGCAGCAGCCTTGAGAGTATTCGAAAGAAAAGTCCTACGTAAGACCTTCGGTCCAGTGCGAGTTGGCAATGATTTCCCCATCCAGTCCAACAGTGAGCTGTATGAGCTCCTCAACGACATAGACGTTGTGCAGCGTATTAGTATCGAGCGCCTGCGCTGGCTCGGCCATGTCATTCGAATGGAAGAGGACGCTCCGCTGAGACGAATATTTGATGCGAAGACCTGCGCAAGTCGGCCAAGAGAACGACCCTATATCCGTTGGAAGGACCAAATCGAGGAAGCCCTGTCATCGATTGGTGTAACCAACTGGCGTAGATGTGCAAGAAGCAGAGGCGCCTGGAAGGATCTGAGATAGGCCGAAATCCGTTAATCGGGTTGTTAATGGTTAATTAAGTAAGTAAGTAAGTTACACTTAAGCATCGATTAATAAAGACCTATATAGTATTACAGTCACATAACAACATTGAATTCGATGACAAAAAGATTGATTACGAAACGCACATCGGTCGTCCAAACGTGGGATTTTTCTATATTCACTAAGGAGCCTCCTGAATTCATTATAATGGTATCTAACTGAGTATCGTTTGCCAATCCGCTGTTAAAACTACTTTGTTCTCTGTCGTTGTTGTTGTATAGACTTGCTGGCAATTTTAATTTTCAGTGCTTTATAGGTTGGGTCTGTAAGACGTATGATTTCAGAAGAACGTCTGTTTATACGCATAATCAACTTTGTTTGTGGTTTGCCATTAGCAGTCGCCGTGGTCTAGTAGGTAGTGTGTTGGCTTATTAGACGAAAGGCCCGAGTTCGAATCCCAGGTCAGACATCAAAACGAAAATATGAAAATATTTCTTCGGCGACTTCCTCTCAGCAGATTTCTGGCAAAAACTCTGAGAGTAAATAAACTTGCCATGAAACAGTTTCTCAAAAATCTGTAGTTCGGAGTCGACGTTAAATTGTAGGTCCCGCCACTCAAGTGTAAAATTAAGTCACACAACATGAGTAGTGTAAGAAGCTAGGCCGTAATCCTGACAGAAGGGTTGTAATGGCCAATTATGGATGTATGTATGCAAATAAACAAACGTTCGAATCTATTTGTCTTCCAGAAACAGATCCTTAGTTTTGTTTGCATTTATTTTCAAACCTATTAAGGTGGGGCATCAACAGCGCATTCTAGGCATTGAGGGTGGTACATATGTCAACATGTACTAGGAGTGGTTCGTCATAGCAACATTTCAAATATAATTCATGAGTAAATGTAAAGAGAATGGAAACTGAACTTATGGACCATCACGCATTACAGAATCTCTAAATCCTTATTGACGATATGGTGCATGAGGTAAAACAATTTCTTGGAGATAATTAATCATGCTTACGCATGAATGACACAAGACCGTAATATTCATTATTTTTAATTTTTTTTAACTGAAAACCGAGTTGTTTTCAAGTGTAAATGAAATCTTGAAAATTATTTTTTTTGCAATGATCGTGGATCATTTCTATTTTATTTTTATTTGAATTTATATATGTATGTATGTGTGTAAGAAAGAGTGTGATTATAATAATTTTTGCATCTTCATTTAATAAATTGATAAAATATTGAGTTTTGTTTTTTTCGTTTTTCATCAGAAAAAAAAATTCTTGCAAAGTGAGTAATTACGTGTACGTTTACGTGTGTACGTCTATAATAAAATTGTAAAAATATCATCATCATATCATAATTATATGTATTGCAACTTAAACTAAAATGTTTTTTATGAATAAATACGTTTTAATTAAATGACTAGTCATAATCATCATCGTCATCACTGGCCCCTGCCAGATCAATAACCTCCTCATCGTCCTCTTGCTCTTCATCATCGGCCAAGTCTAAACAATGACGATTATCCAGTTCTTCCAATTGCACTTCATTAAACTCACCATTGCCACCGGCATTATCACGACTATCACGGCGACGCATTAACTCCAGATTAAAAGCTGTGGCCATATCATGCTGCTAAAACGTTTGAGCATTACGACACACACCACACCCCAAAGCAAATTCTTCACCAGTGGGCGGATGTATAACATGCAAGGGACACTCTTCACCCATAAGTTGTTTGGCTTTGGGACCCGCTGGACATTGGGGCAATTTATTTTTCGGTATATTGGTGAGACGTTGAAAATCATCATGGCAGGTGTCACAAAAGTGTGTAGTGCCGAAGCAAAAGAATACGGCCACTGAGCAGCAATAGCGGCATTTGTATTCTAAAAAGTCGGTACCATGCTTAGGACACATTTGTGCACGAGCCACATCCGAACAGCCGCCACAAACCAATTCTTCTGGATTGTATTTATCACCGATTTCTGCATCACAACGTGCCTCACCGCCATAATAGGCCTTCTGGCATTTAAAGCATACATAATAGGCATAGCGATCCATGGCCAGCGTGGTCAAATCACGACTTTCGCTATCTTTGACACGACCCTCGTATTTAATGCTGATAAAAGGGTGTAAAATTCAACGTTAAAAGGAAAAACCCTTTTTTTAATTGCGTATAAAAAACGCTTACCGTATTAAAGCTTTACGTTTAACATCTTGCTTGAGATTGTTAATGGGTTCCAAAATATCCAATAACATGGCATGCTTTATATCGGCTTTACAAATGGGACACAAGGAAAAACCAAAGGTAATACGAGGACCAGTCCAACGTCTTTCTAAAACAGCTTTGCAACAATGGTAATGAAAAACATGGCCACAATCCAGCTGAAAAAGAATAACAGAAGTGATTAAACTAATGCCAGAAAATCTTATTTTCTAAGGTCAAGAGAAAGAACAACATGGGAGTGGGATTAATGGAATAGTATAGCGGATGTTGCGACACAAATACTCTTCAAAACTACTGCTCACACACACATACCTGTATCGAAGGAGCACATGCCAAAGCCTCTACAAAACAAATCATACACATATCATCGGCATCTTGAGTCAATTTCGGCTCGTTCGAACCATCGGCCATATTATTCTCGCGTGCATGACACACATGCTGCAGGCAAGGCAGACATTTCTTTTCATTGGCCACACCACCACACACATGGCCACATTGTTTCGTTTTCAAACAAGAATTGGCCGCATACTCTTGACACTGAGCATCAGCACAAACATTACCAATTTCCAAGAGACCCGAATTACCCGTAATGCCACAAAAACGACAACGACCCACTGAATCCTGTGAGCCCGATATAATCGTACGACTGCCATCACGAAATTCCACCATGGCCTTCAGGGTTTTAGAGTCGGCCAATGCCAATAGCCAGAAGAGTTTAGTACGGCCGCAGGATTCATGCAGTTCAACGCGTATGGCCTCCTCCTCTTCTTTGCAAACCTAAAACAATTTCAAATTAATTTCTTCGTTTTTCGTTTTTTTTTTAAATTGGAATTAATCTTACAGTTCTTTTATGGCTTCTAGTTTTACGATTCAAATGCAAAAAACGATCACAATCACCACACAATGAACCACAGCTCTCACACTGTATGATGGCCGAAGTTTCACCATCATCGTGATTAGAGCACATGGGCCTGGTATCGGATATGGCCCATTGGCCGGAAGATAATTTCTCTACATGATCATTATCCAAGACACACAAACTGGCCAAAGCCAGCCACAAAGTGGCAGTTTTAACACAATTTTCGGGCGAACGAAATATCTCATCCAAACGAGTTAAATTTAATACAGCTTCGGCTATAGCAGCTTTGGTCATTTGAGACCATTTGTCACCCAGTTTACCCTAAGAAGCAAAACATTACATTACAATTACTCTTCTCTCTCTCTCATTTAACTTACCGTGGCCAGGTCCCTTATCAAGGCTATAATACTTTCCGCCTGCTTGGTGGGTATGATGCCATTTAAAAACCAACGATGATTCAGGTTTTTCGGTGTCTCTTTCCTATTGAGCTCTTTATTAAGCGTACGCTTTTGTTTGGTATTCATGTGCTCGTATTCAAAACCATATTCCGAGCGTGCAAATGCCTCTCCAGGTCTGTTTATTTCCTCTATTTCCGGCTCTACATTAAAGCCGGGTTTCTGGGGCTTTAACAAATGCACTGACAAGTCCAAAGCATTATAGAGCCTTATAAAAGTGGGTGTCTTTTCCGTATTGGTCTTACCGCCAGCACTTTTCACCTTAACCTGCAATTGTAAGGATTTGGCAATGACTGCCAAAAATATATCCAATAAACCCAAACTATCCATATCAAAGTCAACGGCAATTTGATGGGCTATATTGTAATCGGAGGGAGGCAAACGTTGTACACTTAAAATATCCGCAAATGTTGAGGGAGATATCTCCGGCAATATGCGCCTTAGTAGGGCCGTAACCTGCCTTTGCACCCTATCACTGCCTGTGTGCAAAAGACTTAAAAGATCTTTAATGAGACCATGTTGATGCGAAAGATATGATCGTCCTACAACACTGCCCGATAAAGCCAACACCATGCTTAACATTTCAAAACAATAAGTATCCGGTGTACGATTGCGTTCCGTGGAAACATCCATTTTAGCAGAGTCCTTCTCATTGTTCGAGCCCGAACCTTGGGGATCTCTGAGACAGTTGGTTAAATTCACCGCATCCCAATCCTCTTTGGCTCGGCGTGCCTCTTTCTTAATGGCATGCACAATATGAACGATGACTTGTTTCTGCAGATGCGATAGTTTACTGCGTGAGAATAGTATACCAACCATGTGTTCCCTTAAGTCCAAAGAATCGGCCAACATGGAATTGTTACTAGTATCCATGCCCAAAGCATTCTGGGAGCCACTTTTGCCTAGAACACCATTACCCATGGGATTTTCATCATTAGAGGCTGCCGATTCCAAGCTAATCAACTTGCCAAACACTTGACCTGCCAACAAAAAATTTACAAAAAATTAATTTCCCGAATATGGACGAACAGTACGTACTCACCCGTTATCAAACGAAAGACTCTTAAGGTTTCACTCTCACAAATCTGCTGTTGTATGCGTACGGCATTGGTAAGCTTAAGATTATACTTAAAGGCCTGCACCTGACAGGAATTATTGGCAGCCAAATCATAAGGATTTACCAATTGATCCGCTGAACCACACATGGCTGCCGGTAAGCCTAACAGTTTGATTTGTCTTACCCTTAAGGTGTTCTCCGGACCCGTAAACTCCAAACGAAAGTGTGTGAAATTGTCATCATTAATCTTGGCCGATAGCCAAGTACAGGTTTTAGCATCCACTTCTAAGGATTTAATAAGACTAGTATCGCCTAACGATTGGCCACCATAAAACATAACCGATGACACTTTGTTTTGTATATCACGACTGTTATCGATGTGAATGAGCAGAACCTTGCAGCAATAGATCAATTTATTCATGGAGATTTCAATAATTTTCGATTTATTACGATCCTCTTCATCGCTTTCCCAAAACGTTTCCGTAGAGTTGTCCGTCAACGACTCAGCCATGGCTTGTCGTGATGAAACTGTCACCTCAAAATGGCCATTTAAGTCACTGTAAAAAATAATTTTACCACCTGCTTCGGGTACTGCATAAACATCTTTGCAAGCTAAAGCGGCCGCAGCAACTCCACCCACTCCGCCATTGTCTTTTGCATCCAGTAGATCCTCATTTAAACCAAATACACCTGGTACTTCATTTTGTTCATCCGACTTCGATAGAATCTTGGAAATATTGCCAAACACATGGGAACTATGCAAGAATTGATGATCCGTCTGGCGGAAACGTATGCCAAAGCATTGTATGGCAATGCGCTGTAAAGGCGAGCCCAAAGGCAAATAGAGAGTTAAATCGGCCACTGATTGTAGGAAGGTATGTAAACTTTCCGTTATCATATGAGACAATCTGCCACTAATCTGGGTATACGATACGGGATGTTCTAAAGCCGGCTCTAATTCCTCACATTTGCCTTCATTATGCTCCCCGGAAGTAGACGAAGCAATGCTAAGCGATGACACAAACCACCACATGAGATCGTGCAGACATACACTTTGCGTTACCGAACGCAATAGCCAATTTAAGGCCTGCAGCGAATAATTACGGCAAGTAGCTATGCGTAGGCTTCTCTTCATGGCACTGCGTAATTTCTTCAAATCATGCTTTTGCGTTATAAAAGCCATGGCAGGTCGTTGCAGCAATGCATTTGCCTGGCCTGCGGTCTCGTTATCTAAATTGTTTCTTTGATTTTGTTGTTTACTGCCATCAAAATCGGTTTTTTGTTCTTTTGCCACTGCCTCCGATTGAGAGTCTGTCTCATTATTCACGGGCTTATGTACCACCGAGGTGGCTAGCAGCATATGCTCGGGCACCAGGCGTCTTAAATTCTCTGAGGGATAACATATCAATAGAGAACCATCACTTTCTGTTGTCGAGTTGTTACGTTTACGTAAAACTACTTTCGGATAATAAGATTCTTCACGTGCTGGGTTGTTGGCAAGGCTTTGTTGTTGAACTATACCCCATCCTTGGCCCATAGAATAGCTGCGATGAAATCTGGACAAAGTTCCACTCGTCGACATACAATTCGATTGTTGTTGCTGTTGTTGTGGATTATCATAGTTTGTAGGCTCTGACGATTCATAGGAAATTTCCGAAAGCGGCTGTTACAGAAAAAAACCGAAATTCATTCATCAATCAATACATCTTCACGGAATAGAATTATTTAATGTAACCTACCCTATCAAAACCACTTTCATTAGCTCCTAGACCAAAAATTTCATATGGTAAGTCCTCCTTGTTAGCAGGTCCAAAGGTTTCCAAGCAGGCAAAAGTTTCTGGTGCTAACCAAGGCTGTTCGGGTGAACAAGAGCCTCCAAAGCTTTTGCGAAAGGTAACATTCCCTAGGAAATAAAAATTTTAATTTAAAAACTAAACATTTTACATGGCTTGGCAACTTACCACCAAAACGACTGGTAATCCTTAAACCCTGGCGACTATGACGCTGAGTTTCACCTCTACTGGTGCTAGGCTTGTTCATTTCGCTCATGTTGAAATGTTGATGCTCCACTACAACGGGCATCTGTTGCGGTGATCTTTTGGTAGCTGCAGACGAAGAGTGTTGTATTTGACCAGTATCCGAAGGCAAACTGGTTATGTTAGAGGACAATTCCAATAAAAACGTAGCATTCTCTCTCATGGTTGTATAGATTTCGGAATTGGCTATCAAAGTAGTGGTTTTAATGCCAAATAAATTCATTTCTGCCCCGGCGCCCGCCGCATTGGTGTTATTTAGATTATTAGTGTTCTTATTGGTCGAAATGTACTTTTCGCGACAATTGTCGCACATGAGAAACCAACTGGAGGCCCCCTTGCCACCCTCTCCACAGTTGCCAGCCCAGCCCTCACAAAAGATGCCCACACTGTTGTAGCCCTTACCTTTGGCCGATTTGCCACAGCCCGGATGGACTATGCGCATATGATATGTCACCGGTATGGGTAGGAACACTTGACAGATTTCACACCACGAACCATCATCTTTTTTCTTTTTCGATTTCTTGTTTTCCTTGTCCTTGGCCGATGAGGCGGCTTTTTCTTTGCTGCTATCGGCAGTCGATTCACGCGAATGAAATCTTTCTTGGCTTAAGGAATTCGATTGAACTATATGCACACAATTGGAACAGATATGCTCCCATAAGTAAACCAAACTACGTAGGGCGGGTGGCAAGACCGTAACTACTTCGGGCAAGGAATGCAACTTTTGTTTCTCATTTAAATCATCGGGATTGTCAGTGGACTGACCCTTACGGTATTTACGATTGTTTACAGAAAAATTACCACTTTTAGTGAGTGTCTCTAAGGTTGAGGGCCTGATATTAAGATACGTGCCAGCATTAGCCACTTCTACCGAATGCCTTTGTTGAGCCTTTTGTTCTTTGGACAGCTGTTGTTTGCCCTCATTATGATCTCTACGTGTTATAACAGTGGCTCCCTCTTTCGGCAAATTAGGATGGAACTTTAAAAAACTGGCACAAGCCATGGCATCATGTACAATGCCCTCATGCCATAGAAAAGCAGCAAATACTGCTCTGATGCTTTCCGCAAACGATGGCGGCATGGCTCTTTTAATGGGGCCCATGGGATTTTTCTTAGACTGTGTAGCCTTAAAGAAATTATTTTGTGTAGTATTTACTCCAGCCGATGCTATAGGTTCGGGCCATATGGGTGGACTGGAATTATCAGTGCTGCCAGTTGAACAAGTGGTTCTCACTTCACCAAACAGTATCTGATCTTGACTAGTACTGCCTCCTCCTCCTACTCCTCCTCCTCCTGGGGTGGTGGTTGTAATTTGCAATAAATTCATTTCATCTTCCAGATTGGAAATATCGGATTCCTTAAGGCCGCCACCGGTGTCAGAAGAGGAAGAAGGTGGTCCTCCAGCTAAACCCGTAGAAGTTGAAGATTTCTTGCCCGAACCTTGTCTACGGGCCGAATGTTTGGGTGTCGATAATAAAGCTGCCGTTTGGCTGGGTGTAAAATGTGTTTTCTTTATATTACTGAAATCGAAATGAGCTGGCGGCTCCGATTGCGAAGAATCATCCTTAGCACTGTGTGCCGAATTGGTGGAATCCTGGGTCATGGAGACCTCGGAGGTTTCCATAGAACGGGCACTATTGCTGGCCGTATCACTTTGCTTTTCCTCGAACTGTGGTATCTTTATAGGGCTGCCGGAACGTTGAGAACCATTGCCATTACTGCTATGACGAGAATCCTGGCCTCCCATGACCCTCACCAACTCTCGTACCGACACCGAGGCTATTTCACTCATATCCGATGGTTTGAAAGAATAGTCTCGGGGAGAATTGGGTTCATTATCGCCTTTAAACCATTTCTGTAAGGCTTGAAGTTTAATAGCTCCCCCACCCACCACACCAGCTATAGCGGAACCAATTTGATTTACTCCGGCTGTATTGGAACTCGAGTTAAAGGTTTCGCTTTGTTTAGAATCTTCGGCACTGCCAAACGGCTGCTCTACTTTGGGTTCAGTATCGGCACATATAAAAGGATTGGTAGAGACATGAGGAAATTCATCGCTTTTATTAGCCGACGAAGTTGAAGTTAAAGAGAAATCGAATACATTTTTGGATGGCGTTTCTTCTTTATCATTACCAATGGGTGGCGGCAGTGGTGAGTCCAAGGCTGCAGTAATGGGTTCTAAATTATCTAAAATTTCCCTGGTTTTGGGTCTATTCTCATTAAGAGCCGATGGTAAGGGAGACATGTTTTGAGATTCGGCATTCGTATCGCCTAAATTATTTTCATTATTGGTAGCAGAAGCAGTGTCAGGTTCAATCACTGGATGCAACAGAGTCTTGGCCAAATGTTGATTGTATTGTAAACACCAGGCCTCTGTGGGATACCAACCCATGGTGCAGTGCTGTCGTATTGACTCTGTGGACAATCTTAGCCAGACGCCATCATCATTTTCAATC
Organism: Sarcophaga rosellei; assembly: GCA_930367235.1. Lineage (NCBI taxonomy): Eukaryota > Metazoa > Arthropoda > Insecta > Diptera > Sarcophagidae > Sarcophaga > Sarcophaga rosellei. The sequence goes on from OV884018.1 coordinate 68,089,180, forward strand.
TCATCTATGAACGAAATAACGCCATTCAATTTAACCACGCCCACTTGTTCCGATTGCAAAGTAGGATGCGAACGTATACGTAATCCAGCCGTATTTTTAGTATAAAATTTCCTTAGTTTATTGGGTGTATGAGGATTTTTCAAGACTCTCTTGTGAGCCGGTGGTGGTATACTGCCTTCCTTTACCTCCACTCTATAGACCTCCTCCAATAGTATGCCATCTATGGTTACCGTCAGACAATAACTACCCACTGCATTCGGTGTCCAGTGTACACTAAACGTACCATCCTCCATATCTTGGGCATACAGAGATTCCGTTACTCTAGTTTGTACGGGACTGCTATAGCGTAACTCCTCAAAGGAATAGTTATTGTAGGATTTCATAAAGGTAATGGCCTTGAAACACATTTTCTCCTTTATTGTGGGTTCATAGTTTTGACGGGGCGGTGGTGCTATACCGCCGTAATATGTTTCCGTCTGCGAAGCACGACGCATTTTCATGTTACCGTTGCCCGATGAGCCAGTCGGTATGGCTTTGATTTCCACCTGAAAGAAAATGAAAAAAAGTACAGTGGGAAACACAAGTAAGAAGACAATCGTTTCACAACTAAGTTAGGAATTTGAATGACTTGTCATCTGTCTGTTTTACCTTTAATTCCGGCACTACTATGGCATCACCATACTGATCTCGTATGGTAACGGTAATTTGTGTTGGCCAACCATAACGTAACGGTTCAGTAATTGTATTCAATTCGCATCTAAAACAATAGAGAGAAAATTAATTGAAATTTATAAAAACAAAGCTAGGTTTACTTATTTGGATCCAAGCGGGGTTCAGGTTGTAGCCAAGCAGCTAAACGGGCACCAGAAGAGCCAGGAGCACCACTAATGAAATCCTTTAGAAATTGCCTTTCATTCGATTGTGAGCTAAAAATAGAATACAAAGTTACAAATTATAAATATTGAACATCTGTGTTGACTTAAACGCTTAAGATAACGATAGAAAGCAAATCAAAAATTATTACTGATAACTATTGGGATAGTAAGTCAGATAGCCAGCAACCCCTAAATAGAAATTATCAGTAGCAGCAGTAATAATCCCGGGTTTGTAAAGTAAATAAACCTTTGAATTTATAAGGTTACAATAGTAAGTATACCTAACCTCACAAAACAAACAAATACAAAAACATTGTTTTCTTTTCTGCTTTAGTATCGCGTGCGTTATCGGTTATCAGTTATTGAACTTCAATTGTTTTCGATTTCAATTCAAACCACACACATCAGGAAGGCATACGACACACAGCAGCACGTTTATTCTACCTGTTGTTGTATTGCATAGTGACTGACTGATGACGTCTTGATTTTCTATTTTTATTTCCCCTATATAGTCTTGGAAATGTGCTTATCATCATCATTATCATGTTCATTATCATTGTAATGAACAATTAAATTGAACGTCATTATTTGAATTTCAATTTCAATTTGAATTTCAATGATTGTTTTATTTGATTGGCTGAATCACTAAACAATAGTAATTATTTGTTAAATACAGAGTATTTAACTTGTATTACATTTTATAGAAAGAAAAAAAAAACCAACAACAACTATAACAATGACTACAATAACAACAACAACAACAATAATAATAATCATAATCATAGTTTTGTTATGACAGACATTATAATAATGCATCCGCATTTATTATTATTTTTTTCATTTTCATTTTAAAATTCACATTTTTTTCTATGATTTCATATATTATGAGAGAAAAATGAAACCAAAAAAAAAAAACATTAGGGGTATTCATTTAATGGTAGGTAGATAGGCAGGTAGATTGAAGAAGAAGAGACTAACCAAGGGTCTCATGCCTATTGACATACACTTAAACCATAATGTAGACTTGTTGAGCGCTCACCATTATTGGAATTTGTCGTAGTCTAGTAGGTACTGTGTAGGCTTATTAAACGTAAGGCCACGGTTCAAACCACAGGTCAGACATTAAAACGAAAATATAGAAAAACTTTTCTTTGGCGACTTCCTCTCAGCAGATTTCTGGCAAACACTCTAAATGTAAAATAAAATTGCTATGTCGTTCGAAGTCGACTTTAAACTGGAGGTTCCGCCACTCATGTATAAAATTAACGCACGCAACATATGTAAGTGGTGTGCAAAGCTAGGTCGTAATCCTGACTGAAGGATTGTAATGACCAATTATGTATGTATGTATGTATAATTGGATACCACTCAAATTTTCGACAGGATAGGTTAGGTCGCCGTAGTTTAGTAGGTAGTGTGTGTGTGTATGTATGTAGGTTAGGTCCAAGTGGTAGCTCTGATATCAAAGAGCTCACTTGAGCACGCATAGCGGCCCGTTCTTATGCCACGAGTAAACGCAGCCTCTGTACTGACCAAGTTCCACTAAAATCAGTGAAGAGAAGGAAGTTGGTCAGTGCAGGGGCTGCACTATTTTCTGCAGGAAGTCTCTGCAACCTTTCTTAACTTCTTCCCGTTCACACCTCTGAGACGAGCTGTGTCTGGTTAAGCGTCATCTCCAAAATATTGGACTCACAAGGTTACGCAAGTTGAGTAATGACATAAAAAGTGTTCCATCATTTCGATGTATTCTCTCCAGACATGCCCTGCATCATCATTTTCCATCACGCCAATACGCTTCAGGTGTACAGTAAAGGCAATGTGTCCCGTGATTACGCTTATTAAAGTGCTCTGGTCGCCTTAATTTAATTTTAAAATACTCATGGCTCTCTCCTCATAAGTACGTTCCATAGCGTTCCATGAACGTTTGGCTAATTCAAGCTTTCGCAGATAGTTCCCTGTTTATATCGTGAAACATACAACAAATGTCCTGTGATTGCGCTTATTAACGTGCTAATATCGCCTTAATTTAATTTTAAAATACTCATGGCTCTCTCCTCATAAGTACGTTCCATAGCGTTCCATGAACGTTTGGCTAATTCAAGCTTTCGCAGATAGTTCCCTGTTTATATCGTGAAACATACAACAAATGTCCTGTGATTGCGCTTATTAACGTGCTAATATCGCCTTAATTTAATTTTAAAATACTCATGGCTCTCTCCTCATAAGTACGTTCCATAGCGTTCCATGAACGTTTGGCTAATTCAAGCTTTCGCAAATAGTTCCCTGTTTATATCGTGAAACATAGAACAAATGTCCTGTTTAAAGTTTAAAACGAACAACCAACTGAATAGCTCAAACCACGGGGCTAACAGCAATTAAAAGAGTGGGAACAACAATAGCATCTATATATACTCACCATCATGTACAGTCATCAAGAACATCTATAGCATCTATATGTACTCACCAACATCTACAGTCATCAAAACATCAATAGCAACTATATACCAACACCAACGTACTATCACCGTTAGCCAACAGTAGTGACTGTACTGTAGCTAACGGATCTCCAACATCTATAGCATCTATATATACTCACCATCATTTACAGTCATCAAAAACATCTATAGCAACTATATACCAACACCAACGTACTATCACCGTTAGCCAACAGTAGTGATTGTACTGTAGCTAACGGATCTCCAACATCTATAGCATCTATATATACTCACCAACAGTTACAGCCATCAAAAACATCTATAGCAACTATATACCAACACCAACGTACTATCACCGTTAGCCAACAGTAGTGACTGTACTGTAGCTAACGGATCTCCAACATCTATAACATCTATATATACTCACCATCATCTACAGTCATCAACAACATCCATAATATCTATATATACTCACCAACAGCTACAGTCATCAAACATCCAGAACGTCTATATATACTCACCAACAGCTATAGTCATCAACAACATCCATAACATCTATATATACTCACCAACAGCTACAGTCATAAAAACATCCATAACATCTATATATACTCACCATCATCTACAGTCATCAAAACCTCCATAACATCTATATATACTCACCATCATCTACAGTCATCAAAACATCCAGAACATCTATATATATTCACCATCATCTACAGTCAACAAAGCATCTATAGCATGGACAAAACTGTAAGAACTTTCTTTTATGACAATTTTTTTTTTCCTTTTTCTAATATTTAAGTACTCCTTGTTTTCATTTTTTTTTTTTTGTGTATTGACCTTAAGTATTTTAACCTCTTTTAGTTAAGTATATGGAAATTCTTTTCGGCTTAAGTATTTTTGAATTTTTTGGTTAAGTATCTTAAAGTTCCGATTTTTAAACTTCAATATGCTTCATGTCGGGTTGAGGTAGTTTTAAATAACTTAATTATACTTTTATCTAGATTTAAGAAGTTCTTACTTCCTTTTATATGTAAATTTAAGTATTCTTGATTTTCTTTAGGATTTTTTCTTTATATGTGTATAGATATAGTTGATGAAACTGTTTTACCGAAATAGGATTAGTTTGTTTTTCCTTTTTGTTCTCTCACATATATCCATATATTAATTGGAGGTACGCGTCCAGACCGTATAAACCGAGCTCGGGTTGTAGGGGTTGACGATATATATACATGTTTTTTTTTTTGTATCTTTAAGTCTGGTAGTAGTGACAAGACAAAAGGAGAACAAAAAAAAAAAAAAAAAAAAAAAAAAAACTAGATATAATATAACTTAACTGATTAGACTTAGATCCTTGTAATATTTGAACTTTAATAAATTGTATTTTATCTTGGATAAGTATTGAAAATGAATTTTTTTACGGTTTCTTGTATTATTGTTATTTTCTTATAATGAGTAGGTAAACTAAAAAAAATCAGGTGAGTCAATGGGAAGATGGTCGAGCAAACGTGGTTAAATCGATATAGGGATAGCGCAAAAGATCGAGAGCTATCAAGGTGGAATCCTTTGGATTCCGGAGGGTGGGACGAAGAGCTGCACCGACATCTGTCAGCTCTCCTCATTGTGGGTGGATGTAACTCGGTTAAGTATCTGTTCCTTGTTTAGTTACCGTTCTCGTTTTTTTGTCACTTTCGGGTCCCTTAGACTTTGTTCTATATGTTTTATTTTTTTTGATTTCTTTAAGAAATAAGCTGGTATGGATTTTTTTTTTATCAATGTGAGTGCGGTTTAGGTACGGGTAACCAGCAAAGGACCACCCCATCCGGCGAGCCACAGCCCGGCATTAAGCGAGCATACCAGCGACGCTGATTATCGGGACCACACGGACTTTGGCAGCTTAAGAGTTTCTTCCACATCAGCGTTTTAATACCATCACGCGCACAAAGCCAAAGAAACAACCGAGTCACCATGATATCATCGTACGATTTAGAAGTTATCAGATTCTGTCTTGATTAACACGTTGACTGCCGCGGCAATTTTCAGAAAACTTGCCACGCACGCCAACATTGATTTTTTGTTCTTATCACAGAAGCCATCTATCGATACTAGCACTGATATAATACGATTTTATTCGTGCTACACAAAAATGGCAGGTTTAGTGAGTACGAGATAAGTCGTAGATTGCGTTCCCTTCTAGGGTGCAAACTACGAGTTATCTCGTTGTCGTCCGTCAACGTGTTAAGCAATGATTCGCGGATGGAAATTCGATTTCTAAACTATTTTTGTGTGAAATTATGTGGAACGTCCTACACATTGAACTTCTTTTTATTAGAAGACGTATTCAAATGGGTTTCAAATAGAATTTTATGTAATATTGGTTCCCTGCTTATGCCAGGAAATAGAAGTCGCCGTGGTCTAGTAGGTAGCGTGTTGGCTTATTAGGCGAAAGGCCCGAGTTCAAATCCCAGGTCAGACATCAAAACGAAAATATGAAAATATTTTTTCGGCGACTTCCTCTCAGCAGATTTCTGGCAAAAACTCTGAGAGTAAATAAAAAATTGCCATGAAAAGCTTCTCAAAAATCTGTCGTTCGGAGTCGATTTTAAACTGTAGGTCTCGCTACTCATGTATAAAATTAACGCACACAACACGAGTGGTGTGAGAAGCTAGGACGTTGTAAAATGGGTCAACTCGACCTCCGGGTACTGTACTTGTCAACTGTACTGTACTGTACTGTACTGTACTGTACTTCTAACCTATCCTAACTTATGCCAAGAAATCACTGTCAGTTCACAAGCCACACAAGGCTATGACTGATAGTCAGAAAATTCTTATTTATGAAGCCGACACCAATCTGCAAACCCCGAGCTTAATAAATTTTTACATTTTATAGTGTAAACCTGTTGTCCAGATACTGTGAATACCCTTGCTATTATTGAAGCTTTTGTAACAAAAAAAAAACTGTCTCTTTAAATACTCAATAAACGCATACAATAAACACTTGACCAGCACAGTTCTATGGACGCATTCAAATGTTTCATATTTTTCTATTGTATTAGATTTTTACATTGTTGTTGTTGTTATTGTTGTTATTGTTGTAATATAAGAGTGTATTGTAGTAGAGCTAGTAAACGATGACAGAATACCTTTTATTTGAAATAAAAATTATTATTATGGTTACCATACATAGAGAGAGAGAGAGAGGGAGAGATAATAAACAACAGTTTCCCAAAAAGCGGATTTTTCTTTGTTGTTGTTGGTTTTTGTTTAATTCATACTTTTGTAAAGTTATTAGCGGTTAAATACAAACAAAATAAAATACAAATATGCACTTACATACATACATATATGTATACATGCCCATATATGAACATATGCTTATAATAATTATGAAAACGTTAATTTTTGTATAGAAACGACTCCCTTTCTCTTTATTCTGATCGGTTTTACTGGAGGCAGGCATCAACAAAAGTAGACATATTTTGTTTCTATAAAAACGTGGTGTCATTAACTTTAGAAAAAAAATTAAAAAAAAACAAAACGAAATGAAATGAATAACTGACTGCAAATAAAATATGTAAACAATTTATATATATTAAAATATAAAATTATAATAAATTGAAATGAAAATATCGACAAGAACAACAACAATTTCACAATAGGAATGAAAATAATAATGAACACATTGACTTGATATGCCTTCATTCGCTTTTTTTCTTTTTTCCAACAGTATTTTATTAAGATAAGACGGCCGACCGACCGACCGACCGATCAACCAATAAATAATCGTAATACAAATCCCAACCATAGTTCAACAAGAAAATATTGTTGAAAAAATGCTTGTTTATAATACAGAGAAGTACATATAACAGAAAAATGAATAAAATGTTAAGATATTGATTACTCATTATCATTAAATGCAATAAGAAATAATATATGTCACCCTTGCGAGGGTAGTTGTTTAAGTAAGAATGCCGAAAACTTTTTAACTGTCTTAAATTCATGTGAAAAGTATTTTTTTGCATCAAAATTTCAATACAAAAAAAAATTTAATTTAAAACTTCTCATACTACCCTCGTAGATATTGTTTATCACTATTAGCAGAATTAACTAAAATTATAAAGAATTTTTTATTATTAATTCACATCTTAGTGAGAGAAAAAAATTCCAACTATTTATTGTACTGTATCTGTACGTTCATAACGAAAACGGTTTATGTCTGATTTTTTTTATTTAAAGACAAGTTAATAAAAAATCTTCTTCTTGAAATAAATAATAAAAATTTGTATAAATTTGTATAAAAAAATTTTTTCTGTATATAAAAAAAGTCAAGAACTTATCATACAACCCCAGATATATTTCCACAAAAAAAGTTCGTAAAATTATACAGAATTTCATTCGGATATTTGTCAAAAAGAAAAATCGAAATTACGGATTAGATGACAACAAAAGTTTACTTTTGTAATACCTGATCGCGAATTCCGCATAGGTTCGAATAAACCCAATTGGATCCAAAATGAAAATGGGCGCAGTAGCAGGTCTCAGGTCAGGGAATCATGGAATCTCACAATGGAATTTGGCCTTTCAGCCGAGTATTCTACAGGTCTTTAAGGCCACTGAACTGACTGATCCTCATAATAATTAGTCATTACAACCCTTCAGTCAGGATTACGGCCTAGCATCTCAACACCACTCATATTGTGTGCCTTAATTTTTTATACTTGAATGGCGGCACCTACAGTTTAACGTCGACTCCGAACGACAGATTTTTGAGAAGCTTTTTCATGGCAGGTTTATTTACTCTCAGAGTTTTCGCCAGAAATCTGCTGAGAGGAAGTCGCCTAAAAAATATATTTTTTTCATATTTCGTTTTGATTTCTGTCCTGGGATACGAATCCGCGCTTTACGTCTAATAAGCCAACACACTACCTACTAGACTACGGTGATTTCCACTGAACTCATTCGAAACCTTATAACGTAGAGCTTAAGGATAACAATTTATGAAGATAATCAAGCAATACTGAAGGCTTAAAAAGGATATGTCTTTACGTCACATCTAGTTTGGAAGTGTAAAAGGCTGCTAAACGATATTATCTCATTATGTCGCATTATTGAGCATTGCAACATTACAGCCAAACAAGTTGCAAATGAACTGGCAAGATCGTGATCAGCTTTAGAAGTATTGTCTGAAGAAAAATATCGGTTTCCCTCTTTGGAATTATTAAGAAAAGTTTCGAAGGATATATAGAGCGAACAGCAGGCCTAAGCTTAATTATATAGATATGAAACTAGTCTTAAGCGGGAGTAGGAGGGATATGAGATATACATATGTACTCCTAATAGGTAATGGTCCCTATGGATTAGGGATATCTCTGAGCATATGTATATATACAGTAAAGTATAAAGCGAACAGTAGGCCTAAGATGGATATAATTTTAGTCGATAAGAATGCGATATGAAGGGCCAATGCATGATTTTCAACTGCTACCCAAAAAAAAAAAGATAATGGGATATAAAAACAGCCAAAAATATTAGGATCAGACTCAGATTCAATCAAAAATAGTCGTGGGGTTTACCTTGTCGATTCGAAAAAGCCTATACACAGTCGATCTGCCAATTAATGCTTTAAGATTTAATTTAATTTAAAGCTTGTCTCACAGTTAATCGTAGGAAGGTGATTACGAAATTAACTAAACAGCCCTTCAAAACTGAAAAGTCTCAGTACAAGCAGTATTGAAGTCAAGTCAACTTTTACTACAGAAAAGGCAGTTCCTTCATTTGGAACTATAAAATATTGGTTGACAGAATTTCATAAAAAGGCCTATGAGTTGGCCAAGACAAACACCAAAGTGGCCAAATAAAAATTTTAAGAAAATCGACAAAAAGAAAATGGCGTCGTGAATATGTTTCAACGGAGAGTTTGTTGTTGTTTCACCCGAATTAAAACCCAGATTGAAGGTAGAATAATAACCACGAATGGACTGAAGAGTCAGATTCAACTGCAAAGAAAGCGCATACAGTTCTATTCGCCGACAAGATCAGGGTGTCTGTTTGGTAATTAAAATGCTAGTTTGTATACAACAAGAAACATTCCATAATCCAAAAAAGGAAAGAATGTAGAAATAGAGCCAGCAGTTCGTAACTATTTTTATAAGCTAGGTAGAACAGTGGCTACTCTAAACAGAATGTTGAAGCCATAAAGTAACGTTGGGAAAAGTGTATTGGAGCTAATTTGGAACCGCTCTCGTAGTATCAAATCTTGCTCGTTAAACCTTAAATTTAAAAACAAATTTTTTTTTCACAACAAAAACAACATTTTTCTTAGTTCGACCATAAAAGTGGCATGAAGATGATAATTTAAAGCAAATTAAACAAAATTTTTAACACTCTATATTTAAACAAGAAAAAAATAAAATAAAAGCCTAGAGAAAGAATAAGAAAACAGGCATAAAATATACCAAAATTTTAAATAAAGACATCAAACTTCACAGCCACAGCCAAAAAGGTCTTAATTTCTCTGGCACTGTTCATGTTAATTGCTGACAATTTTTCAAATTCAATTCATTCATTCAGTTTCGCCCCCTTCTTTGCAACTTTAATTTTGTTCTACGATATTACATCCGGTACAATAACAATAACAAGAAAACATAAAACGATACAAGATCTCTAAAAGCCTAGACAAATAGAATCAATAGAGAATCAATCGATTATTAAAGCGTACCCGAAAGAAACAGAAACCAAAAAAAAAAAAAAACAATAAAAAACTAAAGCCGGCAATAGGTTTTTAAGAATCTGAGCTAAAGTAAAACAAACGCAGAAAACCTGTTACAGAAAACCAAAAAAAAAACAAAAAACATTTCCTTTTCAATCTTCCCCTCCTCTCCCTATTTTCTGTTTACAAATGAAATTAAAGCAACAATAATAACAAAGACAAATTGAATTTTGTCGATAAAGTCACAGAAAATACAATACAGTGGTGGACATTAGGTTAGCACATTAGCTATATACGGAAAGAAAAAGCAAAAATTATTCAACAATAATCTTTATTTATAATAACAGCTGAACATCTTCTTCACGATAGCCATGCAGCGTTCCTGCGGTATTGCATACCAGAGATCAGCAATGAGTATTCAAAAAGATAAGTAGAATCGAATCATACTCATAATTTGTGATACTTATACTCTTTCATACTTATTTTAATATCATGGAATATCTACTCATATTCAAAGTTTGAAGTACTCATCATATTCATACTTAACAACATGTATGATTTTGTTGATTTCGACTCTCTGTAAGTCAACATATACACGAATTACAAAATAAGTATGAATCGCGTACGAACGCCGAACCTCTACTCATATACAAAGTCTGAGTCATATTCATAGATAACAACACGTATGATGTTGTTGATATCGACTCTCCGTAACTCAACATATACACGAATTACAACATAAGTATGAATCGCGTACGAACACTGAAATTCTCACTAGAAGGTCGTGTGTTTGCTCAGCTTGCTGCTCTGTCTTTTTTGCTTATCTGTCTTTTTTTGTAAATACACCAACAACTAAGACTGTTAATTTTGATGAAGTATTTTGCTAAATTTATGAATCTTAATGAGTAGACTTATGATTCAAACCTATTTCGAATGGTATGAGTTTGATGTCAATGTTGTACGCGTACTAATTGCAACCTAAATCTAAATGAGTAGGCTTATGAGTCAAACATATTTCGAATGGTATGAGTTTGATGTCAATGTTGTACGCGTACTCATTGGAACCTGTACTCAGAGTAGTTAAATTTCAATATTGTTACCTCACTTACATATATTCAAATTTTCATGAGTGCTTATAATTAATGGCTGAAATGTGTTGCTCTACATCATTCCATAGGTTCTCTATAGGATTGAAATCCGGTGATTGAGCCGGCCATTTTCGTACGTCTATATATTGTTATCTGCCAAGCTACTCTTCACCATCCGTGAAATATGTTTTGAATCGTTGTCGTGCATAAAACGCCATCTAAGTGGCATCTTTTCCTCTACATATCGAATCATTGTGTTTACAAATATGTTTTTGTAAACGTACTGATACATGTTTGCATCACCGTACCCAGAAAAGGCGGCCCACATCATCACATTTTCGCTACCGTGCTGTACTGCTATAGATGTGTATTTCGGTGTGTACTGCATCTTTGGAAGACGCCATACATAACGACAGAACTTTGATTCGTCACTCCAAAGAAGATGTTTACAAAAATCCATTGTCTTCTCTCAATGCTCACACGGGCAAATAAAATACGAGACTTTAAATTATTCTTTGATACGAGTGGCTTATGTTGTACAATACAGACACATGCAAATTTTTTCGTTTAATCTTCTTCTAATTATTCGAGAGGAGATGCTGATTCCAAATTTTTGATTAAAACTGTCTATGAATTTAAATTTAAATGGATCCACATCAGTTGCTCTACAAATGGAAGAATCCTCTCTACGGGTGGTTTTTCTAGGTTTTGTGGTCTATGGAACGTACGTAATGCATTGTACTCCATCTTTTTGGTGAAGTGTGCTAACCTAGTGTCCACCACTGTAGTTTGGAATATACATAATTTTTAAAAAAAATTAAAATCTGATAAGATTTCAGGAAAATCTATAGAAAATGACTAAAATCGATAAAAAAAAATTTTGTTTGTTTTTGTTTTTCTTGTAAACCAACAAACAAATCGATAACAAATATATTTTTGACTTCTTTATTTAGAAAAGGAAATTAGAGACAGATAAATGACCGGTAGAATGATAACAAAAAGAATTCTTGGAAAAAGTATTTGAATCAGTTTTATCAGTCCATCGTTTATCGGGTCCAGTAGTCCAATACTTACATATTTTGTTTCTAAATGTCAAATGTGCCAGCTTGAATTTGTTGATATTTTAGAAAATTTTGGGTATGTTTGATGCTTCACCATTAGCAATGCAGGAGAGACTAGGCGATCCTGCAATTTCCCAAGACTTAACTAGCCCGTATATGATACGCTTTCGCTCACATATTGGTCACAGTCGAGAAGTCATATCCACACTGGTAGAACATTGGAGATGATATTAATCATGTTTAATGGCCCACAGACATACATAACTTAAAGAAACTTAAAAGTTCTTTAAAAGCAAATTCTTCGAAGATTACTTTGAATGGTGGCGGTATACCACAACCCTTACAACGGATTCTACAGCATCCTCCGACAATTATAATGACTCTGATTTAGTTTGAATTGAAAAGATTAGTTTTGCTTGTGACGTGATTTCTTTCAACTTTCCTTACTTTACGTGTGTTCTTTCGTTTCGTTTTCATGTGTTTTTTAATGTTTTTCAGTGAATTGTCACCAGGCCAGACCACATTCAATTCAATTCAATTCAATTTCATCATTTGAATTCAATTTCATTCACCACAATCCTGCTGACTGAGTGCAGCATAAACAAAACAAAACATAATGAATGGGGAGAGCAATTAATATGACTTTTCAATGCAGGCAGGGAGACAAACGAAGTAAACAACACACACACACACACAAACACACAGTCTCTGCATTGTAATGTAATTAAAACACGCATAATGGATTAAACACTCTCCTTAGCATAAACTACATCCATATGTAAGTGCACACACACACATAGAAAGTAATATATTTAACAAAAACAACAATTACAATACTTATAACAACAATAACAAGCATAAATAAACATGATAATAATGCTCAATAAATTTACAAGTGATGATATTTATGTATGTATAGAGAAATGAAATTGTATCACACACAATACATAGTCGAATTGAAGAGAAAGTTTAAGAGTAAACCAAAAAAAAAAAAAAAAAAAAAGTTTGCTACTTTAACAAAACAATTGAAAACAGGCAATATAAAGACATTGCAATATGGAAACAAAAACAAAAACACAAATAGATGCGACCAACAGTAAAACCGACAAAAAATTTATAAAAAAAAAATTGACTCCAAAAACAGAATTTAATTTTCTTTTTTCTTTGTTAAACTCTCAAGCACACATACACACACTCATGTACACACGAAAAAATTCCCTTTTTTTAAGTTTAAGTTAACTGGAGACAACAACACCCCATTATCGTTCGATTAAATCGTATGCGAAAATGACAAACACAACCACAATGGCCACAATAACATAAAAAAGCAACAACTACAATAGCAATCAGAATAAAAAAAAAGAAAAAGAGTAAAGAAAAGAACTGAACTGAACTGAACTGAAGTAAAGTGAATGGAAGAAAAGGGCAAGTGAAAAATTATCACTCCAAGTGGTAACAAGTGCTGCTATTGTTGTTCTTGCTGCTATTGATGTCGTTGTGTTTTCATTGCATTACTGTCATTGTTGTTGTTGTTGTTGGTTATTTGTTTAGAGTAAAAGTCAATTCGTGTGATCTTATTAGAATACGATAACGATCATTTAATTAAAGAAATTTCATTAATTAATCGTATTATTACGTGACTGATGAAAAAATGCTGGAATGCTGTTGTGAAGTGTTAAAAAGCACAGTGGGTCAATAGAAGAATATAATTCTAGACTTTTGATTACAATTTGTTTTATGTGTTCTGCGAAGAATGAAATAATAGGGCCAATGGTTTTTTTCTCAAACAATATGAGATAAAATTTTGTGTAGTGATCTAATATTTATGGGGCTCACTATAAAAAAAAAAGTGTTTCAATTGTTGTTGTTGTTGTTTCTTCAGAAATTAAACAAAACCTGTAGGAAATTAAAGAAACAAGTAAATTCATGTGAAAAAAATAATAGGGACACCGGTCACTTTCACGAACTGCAACAGTTGCTAAGAAATAACGTGATTTTAAACTTAAAAGCAAAGAGAAATTGCTCAGAACGTGAAGTATTCCAAAAGAAAAAAATTTAATGTAATTTACCTAAAGAAACCCGGAAAGACTACTTACATAAATACATAGTATATAATTGGCCATTACAACCCTTCAGTCAGGATTACGGCCTAGCTTCTTACACCACTCATGTTGTGTGCCTTAATTTATACATGAGTGGCGGGACCTATAGTTTAACTTCGACTCCGAACAACAGATTTTGAGAAACTTTTTCATGACAGGTTTATTTTACACTCAGAGTTTTTGCCAGAAATCTACTGAGAGGAAGTCGCCTAAGAAATATTTTTGTTTTTTCATATTTCGTTTTGATCTTTGGCCTGGAGCTCGAACCCGGGCTTTACGTCTAATAAGCTAACACACTACCTACTAGACTACGGCGACTACGGAAAGACTACAAGATTCGGTAATATCACAAGACTTAACTGGGCCGAATATGATATCATACGCCTTTGACTCATTCATTGGGCACAACAGCCCTTGCATCATTGAATACTGGTTGTTATGCGACATCTCCAGGTTATCCTGGATTGTTTTAGGGGACCTTCTTAGGTATCTCAATCAGACAAAATGGTTTCTTGGCAAATCGAGTAATGTCCCATGACACTAATTCACGCTCGTTATTGTTACGGGCACTCACGTAAACCAACCGGAGGACAAAAGCATGGGAAATCAGATTACTTAGATAAACTTTTTAATTCCATCTAAAATATTAATCCCATCAAGTTATTAAATAGCTTCCCAAATCACAGTCAGGGCATCTGTTCCAATCGGCACAATAAAAATTTCTAACACTGTCTATTGCCCATTAACATATTTCAATGCCTATGCCTTAGGGAAAGAAATGATTTTGACCCGCATCTACTATGTACACATAGCGTACATATCGTATGCCTATACGCGAGAGATTGATTTGTTTGCTTGCTTATGCATGCACTAAATGACTTTCAACAAAATTATACACACGTACAAACCAATAGTAAAAGGCCAAAAAAAGTATACGACAACGACTATAACTACGACAATAACAACAATAACAACAACAAAAACTACGTATTTAAATTTTAATAAAAACAAGTTTCTTGAATATTTTTGTGTTGTTGTTGTTATCGTTGTTTACAAACCGGGAATTTTTCATCATATGGAACGAACCGAATGGTTGAGGAGTAGAAAACCAACCACTGGCAACAACATGTACACGTACGCACACATACTATACATATACACATGCATGCATTCATTATTATTCTCGAGCCAGACATACAGAAAAAAAAACAACAACAATAATAACAATAAAATATAAAAATAAACAAGATCAGCTGGAGGAATAAAAAGTCAGCCATACGATAAACACAATAATGAAACAACAACAAGAACAACACGAATAATTACTGCAACAATAACAATACATATAAAATAAGAAACTAATGATTGGTTTTGTGATGGTTTGTTTAACTACAAAAAGAAAAAAAAGATGAGAACACAATAATAATAAAAAAAACTTGATTAGGGAGTCAAACAAGAGCATAAGAAATTTTGAAGAGAAATAAAATCAAAAGAAAATTTAAATTCAAGAGAAAAAGAGGGAGTTGAACTTTTGTTAAGGAAATTATAAAAACAAAAAGTGTTTTTACTTTTATATTGCAATATTAAGGGAAATTAACTTGAAATAAATCCGTATGATTTAAACAGAGAGACAGAGAGAGAGAGAAAGAGTGAGAGAATAATTTATATCAAGTATTCGTATGGGTGCGTGTGTATGCTTGAATGCAACATGGAATGTAATGAAGAAAAATATGTAAACAACAACAGCAACATATAATAGAGAAGAAAAACAGTTTTAATTTGAGTAATTTTACAAAAAAAAAATCAGCCCGCGTATGTGTGTGTAATCTTGCATTATTAATAATTTTTAGTACCCCACATAGATATTGGGTGTCTACAAAAGTATTTGCATGCGAGAAAAACAAAGAGAGAGAGAGATGTTGACGAATTTTCCTAATGAAATAAAATATAAAGAAACATAGAAAGTAATTTCTTATTCAGATGCTCTGCAGATTTATTTATTCGATCATTAATTATTGGTTCAGATAAAGTGGCATTTCAATTTTTGATGAATTTTTGAACTTAAGGTTTCTCTTTTTAAAGCGTTTGCCATATTTCAGTCATCGACATAATGCCATGACTGTAGATTTCTGTGGCCATCAAGAATTGCAATATTGATGTAATGAAGTGCTAGTGGAACCATCCGTATCCAACATTGATCTTAAATCGAATGCAATCCTAAAGTATTGCAATATAGCGTCAAAAAAATAGGCTTGATTAACTCTATGCACATACATATATACATACATAATTGGCCATTACAATCCTGCAGTCAGGATTACGGCCTAGCTTCGCACACCACTCACGTTGCATGCCTTAAATTTACGTGAGTGGCTGGACCTACAGTTTCACGTCGACTCCGAATGACAGATTTTTTTGAAAAACTTTTTCATGGCAGGTTTGTTTACTCTCAGAGTTTTTGCCTGAAATCTGCTGAGAGGATATGTCGCCGAAGAAATATTATTTTTCATATTTCGTTTTGATGTCTGTCCTGGGGTTTGAACTCGGGCTTTACGTCTAATATGTCACTCTATGTAGATCTCATAAGTCACCTACGGTTTGAGAGCTCATTTAATTTTCAACACTTTCTTGATAACAGAGAGAGAGAGAAAGCAATGGAAGCCTTTATTATCCTACCGAATATATTCATTCTTTAGAGCAGATTTTTATCCAAAACAAATACCGGGAACTGAGTCTCATCACAAAATTCAAGATTTGCGCCGATGCGATGAACAGTCAGCTACACAGTTTCCATTGGACGAGACAATATAAACAGAACTAAACAGAGCCGTATAGAACCCCATTATTGAAATTATTTTCTCTCGAACCAACCTCAGAATTTTTTATAACCCCCAATATTTCATTTCACACACTCATAAACATATATATATATACATACATAAAATTTACAGGCCTATTCTCCTATTCAGTAAATTAAAAATACAACAAGAGCAACAACAAAAACAACATCAACAACTCCCAATACAAGTTTTTATGTATACAACGCCCGACTGGTCTGAACTGCATTACATGTAATGGTCGTTGGTTAAGCCGATAAGGTGCAACAACAATACATACCATATTTCCAAACAGAAAATAAAAAAAACTAAAATAAAGGGAGAACCCCATTATATGGAGACCAAATAAGCTTTGTGTAGAAATATTTTAAAACACTTATAGGCAAGCCATGTATGTGTGTGTCTGTATTAGTTAAAACACGACTGAAATTAATGAGAAAACAAACAAAACAACCTGCCAACCTAGACTGTGTATCTTTTCTCTTCTCACTGTATCTTTGTGTCTTAAAAACACAAAGTCAAAGCAAATACAAATACATTGAAACAAACATAAATGAAATGATTTATTTAAAGTACGTGAGAAATAGAAAAATTTCGAAATGAAAGTAAGAGCACGTAAATAGAATATTAAGAGAGTGAATAAGAAAGTGATGTTTTTATTATAACTAAAAGAGAAAGAAAGAGAGAGCGAGAGAGTGTAACCGTTTTAGATCTTGCTACAATTGTATTGCAAGCAGAATTTTATTTCAAAACTCAATTAGTATTGATTTTAACTCGGTAGTGATCGCAACGTTTGGTGTTTTGGGTTAGGCGACGTGAGTGTGAAAGCAACGAATTATTTAAAGAAAATAAAAAGAAATGAATCATTTATTTTAAGTATTGCATTTAAAAGAATTTTTCAATAATAATTTCTTATGGTGTTTTTCTTTTATAGAATAAAAATCAAAAAGAAAAAAATATAAAAAATGATCACAATTGACACAGAAATGATGAGAAGAAGAAAATCTTGGAAAACAAAAGATTTTTTTGTTTAATTGCAATGAAAATAAAAATAATAAAAATCTATTAAAAATCAAATTATTAAAAAAAAATAGAAAAATTAGAAGAAAAAGAGTTTTTTAACGTATAAAGAGAAAGTTTGTAAAAGAAAATTTTAAAAGAAAAAAACGTTAATTAACCAAAAAAGTAAGCAAAAAAAAATTGAAAAAATATTTAAAAAAAAAATTGTTAAAACCAAAGAAATACACACAAAAATTAATTATCACTTCAGTTTAAAAAGAAACGCAGTCACAATTTCATAATATTTTTTAATAATTATCACAAGAAAAATATAAAAAATAAGAAAAAAAAAATAAGAAAACAAAAAAAAAAATAAAAATGTTTGATAAAAATATAAACCGTCCAAAGACCACAAATAATCCCACATCGGCATATCTAAACCTTATAGCTGCCACTGCACCACACACATTAACAAAAACAACACCCCACAAAAGATCTACAACAACAACAACAAGAAAAATGTGGGTCATTGTCCAGCTATGCCTTATTACGTTAATAACCCAACAAATCTTGGCGTCTACAATAGTCCCAGTCAACTGTGATAAACATATACCAACACTTTCTTCCTCATTACCATCACTACCACTAGCGTCCCAATCACCTTTCTCACCACAATCTACGACGGACCACAACAACACTGTTGTTCGGCATTCGCATAATGGCGATAAACTGTTGCTGTTGTCACATCATCGTGTTACCCGTTTAACCCATTTGGAAAATGATTCTCTTATCACGGCTGCTGCTAATAGCAATACAAGCACAGCTGCTGGTCCAGCTGCCCATTATATGGCTTCTTATGGTTTACGTACACGTTTTCAGCCACAAAAATTCTATTCCCAGAAGGAACGTTTTTCGTCTGCTAAAAATAGTGCGAATTTTGTCACTCTGAATTTGATCACCGAGCCGCCAAAAGATATATGCGAGGGCTTATGCCAGTGTGAGCGTAAGAATGCATTCGTAACGGTTACCTGTGATTATCAAACGAATTCAAGGGTAAGTGTGGCCATCTTTTTTTTTCAAAAGTTTAAATCTGTGTAAATCTATGAGTTATTACCCATCTGCGGGCTTATACACCCAGAGGCCAATAACCCGTTATAACTGCTATGAGGTTCCTTAAATGAAATCTTGATAGTCTTGCCATGTAAATTCCCTCTCTATGGATAATCCGTTCTAACAAATATTGTGTATGAAAATAAATTTCTTATCGTTTTATACGGGGGGAATTTATCAATATAACTGTAAAATCTATTACAAAAACAAAAAAGTAAAAACTCATAACAAAAGTGTTGAAAATATCACCCACCCACCCGTCCGTTATCATTACGAAGGCAATTAATTTTCCTTACAGTTTTGCATGCGCCACCACAACACTGTGATTTAGTTTTTGTTACAGCTGGTAATAAATTAAATTAATTTAATTTAAATTAAATTCAAAAATTAAAAACAATAACAGAAACTGGGGGAAAATTTTGTGCAATTTTTTTTTTGTTCAACATCAATTGTTTTTCTTTTTTTCGTTTTGTTTTTTTATGCAAAAAATAAAAAAAAAAAAATGTTGCTTTTTTGATGTTGTTGTAAATCAACTCGGTTGTAAAAAAATATAACGCCGAGCAATTAATATTTTAATTTTATTTTTATTATTTTTTCCTTTTTTAATTGTTTTTTTTTATTATTTTTCTTTTTTTGTTGTTGTTATTTGATATTCTTTTGTATATAAAAAAGAAATAAACTACTTAAATTGTAATCAAAACTTTAATGATTTGAAAAAAATATTTTTTTCTTTTACATGGAAAAGTCGATTTCAAAGGAAATTTTACAATTAAATTTCGAAAAAACAAAATTCTAAAGAATACTTAAGAATATTTTGATTTTTCAATTATTTTTCAAAAGAAACTGTAAATTAATGCTAATATGCACACACAAATGCTCCACCCTGTAATACTATGTTTAGACGTGCACTCTTATTGCTTAAATCGCAATAAACGCCATTATTGAGCTCAATATTTCATATAGAGTTTCAATAATACGCAAATTATTATAATATTGAGTAAAACTTAAAATACATACAGCACTGTCATAAGTACGTTCAGTGACCATATTAAAATTTTCCAAACACTTTCTGTTGATATTTGACAACTCAAATGTCAACAAAAACAATGTTGTTCAAACAACCAGCTGTTTTTTTTACCAGCTGTCAAATGAACATTGCTTATATTATGTCAGAACACTTAAAATATTGTACTCAAATAATCGAATATTGACTCAATAAAACCGCATGTCTGAACATAGTATAACACGCCTACTGACTCAATCAACAATATGTGGCTTCTGTGATAAAAAAAAAATGACGAGAAAATAGATTTTGAAATATTCCGAGATTTCAGATTTTAAAATCCACTAAGTATCCTTTTGCGGGAAAACAGGATAACAAGGGCGAACAAAGTAAAATGCTTTTAATACATATTACGTATCTTTAACTAAATTAATCATCAGATCCCTTACGTACATACAGAAAACATAATTGGCCATTACAACCCTTTAGTCAGGATTACGGCCTAGCTTTACCGACCCCTGAACAGAGCGAATTTTGATAGTTTCAACTTGTCGCAAAATTTCAAAATCTTGCTCTGTTAAGGGTTCTGGCGATTAATTTAGTTAAAGAGACGTCATATGCATTAAAAACATACATACATACATACATACATACATAATTGGCCATTACAACCCTTCAGTCAGGATTACAGCTTAGCTTCTCATACCACTCATGTTCTGCGCCTTAATTTTATACTTGAGTGGCGGGACCTACAGTTTACCGTCGACTTCGAACAACAGATTTTGAGAAACTTTTTCATGGCAGGTTTATTTACTCTTAGAGTTTTTGCCAGAAATCTGCTGAGAGGAAGTCGCCAAGAAATATTTTTTTTTTTATATTTCGTTTTGACGTCTGGCCTAGGTCTTGAACCTGGGCTTTAAGTCTAATAAGCGAACATATTACCTACTAGACTACGGCGACTAACAGTTCACTTTATCCGTCCATGTTATCCTGATTTATTCTTATATTGATTTATTGAGCGGATTACATTAGCTTTCGGAAATTTGTGATTATCTGCTTATTGTAGTTCAGGTCAGGTCGGGTCGGAGTGGTAGCTCTGATATCACAAAGCTCACTTGAGCACGCATAGCGGCCCGTTGTGATGCCACGGGTGAACGCAGGCCCTGTACTAACCATGTTCCACCAAAATCAGAGAAAAGGAGGAAGTTGGTCAGGGCAAGGTCTGCACAATTGTAGTTCTTATTACGCAATATTTATTAACAGTGACTCACTATAGGACCTTGTTTTATCGTTTTTCCCCTTTTTTTTCTCTTTTTACCCAGGAATTTGAAACATTTTTCCTGTTTTTCTTAGCCAGCCTTAAATTATGTAATTGTTTAACAGAGGTCTGTTAGTAACATAACAGAGCTTTGTCAAGTTTGTCCATCTTCACACACATGCGTAATAAGCCAAACAGACTACCTTATTAGACTACGGCACACACTGTCGCGATTTCATATAACGAGTGGCCAAAAATAGAAGGAGTAATAGTAGAGTAATGAAATTTGGCGCACCTATATTAATTGGTAAAATATAATCATACTTAAAATTTGGTCATTTAAACTCAAAGGATTCGTGTCCTTCCCATATATCCTGAAATTAAAAATTGCTATAACTTGGAGGAAAAAAAAGATATGTTAATAAAATTTTGTACACTTCTTAGTTTTAACATGCTTAATACTTCCTCCAAATTTCGTTCGTTTGGAGCAAGGATACGCCCACCTTAAAAATGTCCTTTTTCAAAAAAGTATCAAAAAAAATTTAATATACATATATTTTTTTCGAATCGCAAATTATGATTTAAATGTTTTACTAACTCATTAAAATTTAATTTTCTCACATTCCGTATATCCTTAGACAATTTTAAGGATAAATTTTTACCATAGCTGAAATACTAATTAAACAATATTTTATTAAACAATTTAAAATTTGTTTATATATATTAAAATATTTAAATTTATACATATAAGTGAAAAGACACTTGTACTTCGTTCCTAATTGAATTTATTTATGTTTAAATATAAAAAATCGATGATCTAGAAAAATTTACATCACTTCCTCAACTCAGTTTCAAACCTACTTTTTCCACGTCTATATTTTGTCCAATTATTACTAATTTTTAAAAGAATGAGTTTTAGTTTGTCCTTCTGTATATCTGTTAGAAGTCTTAGAATACGATTTTCCACAAATTGTATAATATGATGCAACACATTTGTTGTATTATTTTTCTTAAGCTGCACCCATTGCTTAAAAATCACGAATCTGCAATGATGCTGACACTAAAAACATTTATAACGCCCACAAAAGCAGTCAGAAGCAGCTGAAATTTATATATGTTAAAGTACATACTTGTGGCAATAAAATATCAAAAAATTTCAAAAGTGATATTGGGTGTTTTTTTTTAATTCACTACTGAAGTTAATAAATGTATGAAAATCTTAATTTTTTTAAGACCTGTACTTTGGCTAAGAATATTTCACATATGATTAATATTTGTAAACAATTATATCGTTGTAATTACAATTACATACCTGGCTTACAATTCTATTACAAATAATTTAGTCATTACCAAAAGAATTCTTGAATTTTAACTATGACAAAAATATGTCAAATTTCAAGTTTTCGAACAAATTTTCTATATGCATAGGAATTCTTAACTTTGAGATACAATAACTAAAAAACTACTCAAAAGTTTTTAAAAAAATTTTACATATCAACTAATAGAAGTGTTTTCTATAAGATAAAGGTAAACAAATATTAAATTTCCCACATTGACTTTAACCATTTTTGGCCACGCTCGCGACAGTGTGCGGCATAATCGGATTTAATTTTTACTACACCTTATGGACATAAAGATTTAGAAAAAACATATTTTAAAGAGATTAATTTTAAATGGAAATTGTTAAATAAAGTTCCAAAAAAATGCTAATATTTTCCATACAATTTTTTTAAATGTTTACTACCGGCTTAAATGTAAATTGAATTTGAGTTCCCAGTTGCCTAAAAAGGTTGTAATAATAAAAAAAAACAATTTTTTTTCAACGCATAAATATTAAAAAAAAACTGAAATAAAATTGAATCACACACACACACAATCTCTGAGAGCGAGACAAGACTTGACTATTTTAAGTTTTTAGTCACGCACAACAAATGTATAAAAAAAACAGAAAGAAAAAAAATACTAAAGAAATATAAACAAAAATTCTTAAAAATAATATAAATTTGTATTGATTGTTGTTGTTGTTGTTGTTTATTTCACAATAAATTGTTTTACTTTTTAGTCATACCCCCCACACTATACATACGAGTATAACCCCAAAACATAAAATGTATTTGTTTTTTACACAATGGTCACACTGTGTATATACGAAAAGAGAGAGAGAGAGTGAGAACAAAATCAATATTTAATAGGTGATAAAAACAACAACAATAACAGTAGCAGCAACAAATTAGCATACCCGATCAACTGGTTAATAATTTTGGTTGCGTTATTATGAAAAGCAAACGAAAAAAACAAAACATAACAGAACAATTTCATACAAGGTACAGAGTATATCATAGAATTTAAAGAGAACTTTAGGCAGCAGCAAAAAACAAAAACAAAAAAAAGGAAACAAAACAACCTTCACTTAATAACAGCAACAACAAAAATTATTGCTGTTGTTTTGTCTAGTAAACTGAAAAAGAAACACTATGAAAGTACGAAGTTTAAATTCGTAAACAATTCCAACAAAAACAAAAAAGAGCAACAAAAAAATTATCCCCACAAGAATTTAAAAAACGACGAGGACAAATCCACTTACACTTACATACACATCACGTACTATACACACTTTTTCTCTAGAAAACTCTTTAAGTGCCTATAAAAAGTCTCTCCCGCTCTCTTCTTCTTTGACCATACAGTTATTTATGTATGTTTAAAAATGACAAAAAAAAAAAGAAAACAAAAATTTACATTTCATTTGAATTTTTTAAAACATTTTTCCATTACAATTTATTGTACAACAACAGCAATAAATTGTTGTTGTTGTTTTGTTCTTATTGTTACTAAAAATAATCCACAATTTACTACTATTTTGTTTATTTATTTGTGTCTGTCTGTCTGTCTATGCAAAATATTATGCATGTCTCTTCTCTCTGCACTACACATGATTGCAATCGATTGATTTCTTTTTGTGTGTGTGTGGATGCGTGTGTGTGATACTCTTTTAATTATCCTCTACAAAATTCTTATTACAAAATCTATTGTCTTCTCTAGTTTAAGCAGAACATCAAGTGTTTTTGTTTTTGTTTTTGTTTTAGTACGTGCATGTGCATGTGCCATGAATAAGAAATGCAAGTGTATAAGTAACCACCATTTTATTCTTAAAAATTGCCACAAAAATATACAAATCAGACATTGAGACAACAAAAGCAACAATTATAATAACAACAACAACAAAGAGAAGAAGGGAAAGATTTCCTATTTCAAAAGCAATATTGAGTGTGATACAAAGAAAAACAGCAAAGTTACTGATGAGAAAACCAAATAAATGCTCGACAATAATGGCGACAAAATATAGACAAGTGCGTATGTGTTAGTGAGTGATTGAGTGCGTATTTTTTCCAACACCTTTTCTCAATTTGTCAAAATAAAGAGAATTAATTCTTTCAATTCCGTTCACATAGCGGCATTGATTATTGGAGTTAATGATTGAACAGAATATGGCCGTGACGTGTTTTCTTTTTTTTTTGCATACATACATACATATTTGCAGTTTATTTAAATTAACGTGTAATGTAGTCACTTACAAAATTTGAACGATGCTTTCATACATACATACATACATACATACATACATAATTGGCCATTACAACCCTTTAGTCCGAATTACGGCCTAGCTTCTAACACCACTCATGTTGTGTGCCTTAATTTTATACTTGAGTGGCGGGACCTACAGTTTAACGTTGACTCCGAACGACAGATTTTTGAGAAACTTTTTCATGGCAATTTTATTTACTCTGAGTTTTTGGCAGAAATCTGCTGAGAGGAAGTCGCCAAAGAAATATTTTTTTTTCATATTTCGTTTTGATGTCTGGCCTGAGGCTCGAACCCGGGCTTTACGTCTAATAAGCGAACACTCTACCTACTAGACTACGGCGACTACATTTGAACAATGCTTTCATTTCTGAAAATCCTATAAGGACTATAGGGGTAGAACACTGCAACGATTTTCCAAGCAATAGCATCGTCTGACATTTCTTTGATTTCAATCTAGCTATGTGTGGGGGTCAGCTCCTTTTCCATGTGTATGTAAGGATCTCCCAACACATATTTAAAATTGAGACTTCCAATCTAGGGCAGTCCTTGTAGAACCAAGAGCTTAAAAAATCAAAAACTATTTTTAATCACTTCACTACAACATCTGGAACTTGATGTTTATCGGAAGGCTGCTTAGTTGATTGTCAACTCACTATTACATACACACATACATAATTGGCCATTACAACCCTTCAGTCAGGACTACGGCCTAGCTTCTCAACACCACTCATGTTGTGTGCGTTAATTTTATACATGAGTGGCGGGACCTACAGTTTAAAGTCGACTCCGAACGACAGATTTTTTGAGAAGCTTTTCATGGCAATTTTTACTCTCAGAGTTTTTGCCAGAAATCTGCTGAGAGGAAGTCGCCGAAGAAATATTTTCATATTTTCGTTTTGATGTCTGACCTGGGATTCGAACTCGGGCCTTTCGTCTAATAAGCCAACACACTACCTACTAGACCACGGCGACTCTCACTCACCACTCACTATTACGTATACATAAATGATTTAGCCACTGCATCAAAAATCATTCGACCTCTATGGTGTAACAAGTAGAGATGCCAGGAGGCATGTGGATTTAGAGATTTACAAAAGTTATACAATTTTTTTTATCAAAAACCGAAAACTCTGAAGGTGAGTAAGTCGAAAAATTTAAAAATTTTTGATAAAGCTCCCCGATGCAGATATTAGTTGCTTATAGTTGCTAAGCGCAACGTGTAGCTAATTGCCATAAAACAGCTTCTCAAATCTGTTCGGAGTCGGTGTTACACTGTATATGCTGCTACTCATAGACCCGTTAAGACATAGAACCTGAGTGTTGTGAGAAGCTTAACTGTTAATTTCCCATTGTGCACTCATTTCATGCCATTGTAAACGATTATGGTTTTCGTATTTCTTTTTATAGTCCAATGATTTTCGTTTTGTTTATCATTTTATTTTATTTACCTTTCCCCAACGATTTAATTCTTTTATAATGCATGCATGTTCGCTCTTCTTTCTCCCCATAGATAAAACAAAATTTTATGCACTAACACACACACATAAAATTTCTCTGATAAATATAGATTTTAAAATACAGAGAACACGTACAAAAAACTTTAGCTGCTCTTTATATGGTTTCCCAATTATCATCATCATCATGTCGTTGTTGTTGGTTTTTGCGTGGAAAAATCATCTTGGCGCAGTTGTTGGTGCTCTTTTCGTCAAGATTTGTATGAGTAATGAATACCGAAACAACAACAAAAATTAAAAAAAAAAAAACAAAACAAAGTACTTGTGGTGAATTTTTGTAAACGGCAAGGGGAGTAAGGCAACAAAGCAATACATGTGTAGGGTAGTGGTGGTGTATGGGTATGTTAAGAGATTTTATACGAAATAATTTGATTTTAAAGTTTTATTTTTTTACTTTTTTTTGTGTTACTTTTTGATGTCAGCATCCGCTTTTTGTGTTACTTTTTTGTATGTATTTTTATATGTGGAAAAAAAAAACCAAAAAAAGAAAACAAAAACAAATTCAATTACAATAAAAATACAAGACAAATAAATAATAAATTTTAATGAGAAGATTTCCTTATTGGAGTTGAAAAGACAAATTTATATGTATAACGCGAGTGAGAGATAGAGAGAGGAACCAAACAATTTATATTCATTATAAACATAAACACACAAATACGAATACTTATAAAACAAAACGGAAAAAAAACATGATTTAAATTTATTTAATTGAACTCCCGTTAAGTTAGGGGGACGACAATAACACCAACTACACGCTGAAGGCAGAAGAAGAAGAGCAATCTCTGCCAAATTGTTTTTCTTTTTGCTTTCCTTCCAGGAAATTGTAATTTTAAGAGAGTGGAAGTTTCAATTGATCCGTATTTATTTTCTTTTGCTTAGCAGAGACAGAGAGAGAGAGAGAGAAAAAAGAGATGGTGGTGGTGGTGTTGATATTGGTGATGGCATTTCACTAATTTAAGTGTGATAATATCGTTATTTTATTTTAGAAAAACACTTTAAACAGCGCAATTAATTCATCTTAATTTCATTTGAAAAAATCCACAATTAAGTTAATTAATTAACAAAACAAAACAATACAAAAAAAGTTAATAAAAAGAAAGTTAATGAAATTACGAGAATTTTTAATAAAACATCGATAAACAATCGTTAAAAAACGGGTAAAATTAACTCCGTTATATACAATATATAACAAAGCAAGCAAACTGTATATTTGTTTACTTTTAAAGTAAATCAAAATATCTCAAAGAGAGCAAGAGACACACACACAGAGAGAGGGAGAGAGACAGAGCATAGAAAGCAAGATAATTTATTACAAAATTAAGGAGGGAATTGGGGCAAAGAGCAGTCTTAATTACTAACAAAACAATTATAAATACAACAATGAAAGGAAATAAATGTTATGGTTACCATATACATATGTATGTATACTCGTACACACAATAATTAAATAATGAAAACGTAAAAAAGAGGTAAAATATTGGATGACTAACAAAGTAAAGCAAAATTATTATTTAAACGAAAATCAATTAAAAACGTATGATACTGCGAAAATAGAAGAATTTCAAAAGAATACAGGGCTGTGCTCCACCAGTATTCCTTTAGCGAAGGTCTTGAACATGAACGATATGTGGTCCTAGTAGAAATGAAAGAAGACAGTATTGATTACTATCGCCTGTCTAAAGTTTATGATCTCGACATGACAATGAAAAGAAAATTTCAAAGTTTTAAGCGATCAAGCGAATTACCAAAGTGCACTCCCAGATCGAATGTATAGCAGAGGGCCTTACAGTTTTAAGAAGATACAGTGAGCGCCAAAAGTGAGTAAACACCACTGAAATAATTCATTTTTTTTAGGATAGCGAGAAAAGTAAATGAGAATAGTCGAATAAATTTCCAAAAATAAAAACGTTTACTTATTATTTATGAAATGTTAAAACAAAAAATAAACAATTCATGATAAAGGAACTTTTTTTATATGTACTTAAGAACATAATAGAAAATTTAAAATTATAGTGGGTGTTGACTCACTTATGGCACTCACTGTATATTTTCACAAGTAAAACAGGAGAAAAAAATTCCAATTTGTAGACTTGCATACGATAAAAAAGAAAACAATACGCGTTCGTGCAATGATGTGTTGAATCTAGAAATCTCTGGGGTATAAAGCAATGAAGTACTAGCTAAATAGAATAGAATAAAGTATTGTATTTTCTATTGAAATATGTTCTCGTGTTCTCTTAAAACTATTGATGATATATTTAATACCGAAACTAAACCGTTACTAGAACTACGACAATTCTGGTTAAACGAAACTGTCCGATCAATTATACTGGTCAAACGGAATCCCGGTTTTACCTGCCGATTGAGATTAATTGCTACACTGACGACGCTAAACGTAGTCATAAAACTAAACTGAGAGCCAATGTTATAACAACACCAGAAACCAAATTATGGCTGCGTTTACCCAACCATAAGATAGTTTTCCAGGCTGAGGTATGTTCATGAAATTTTTGAAGCAGCATCAGCATAAATGGAAATCCTGTTAGAACGCTATGAAACAAGTATGCTGTTTGCAATAGTTAACTACACAGAGGGAAAAAAGACGTTTTAAAATTATACACGTTTGGTACCAAATTGACACAAAAGTGTTTATAATTTTTCAGCAACATCTGTTGTTGATTTGATACACGACGTTATCAAATCAACAAAAAAAAAAGTAAATAATACATGACGTTGTCAAATCATGACGTTGTCGTTTATTCGTTGTCGAAATTTCAACGAAATGGCAACGAAGCGTTGTCGAAATAACAACAATGCGTTGTTTCAATGACAATGATGCGTTGTCAAAATTACCACGGTGGTTGTCAAAATGATAGCTGGGTGTTATTAAAATTTTATACGCATCCGTTGTCGAAATGTTAACAAACGTGGTAAGCTCACTTTTGACAACGGATTGTATCAATTTCGGTACTTTTCTACCGGTTTTTTCCCTCTGTGTAGATTTACTCTGATGATCAAATGAGCAGAATTAAAGCTGCGTAAGGAATACAGGACATACAGAGAGAGCAGCTATAACTCACCTACGGCGAGCTTTATAAGAGTCTGTACCTATTAAAAAATAGTTTGTTTTACTACTACCCGCATAAAAAATGTTTATCTCCAGTGAATTTAAGTTATTGCTGTCGAATCTAAGAATATACCAAAGAACTTAACCTGATTTTAAAAATTTTTAAAATTAAGAGGCTTTAATCAGTCTTTCAATTGTCCATCCAAGAAATCTTTTATCTGACCATTCTCGAGAGAATTACACCAACAATGAACATTATAGGAGGCAATGTCATCACTTGAGGAAGAGTTAGGAGTCAATAAGAAAAATTCCTCACTACATTTTCCACAAGAGGCATTCATATCTTCCTAGAACCTGCTTACCAGGCAGAACTTGATTAATGCAACTGAAACTAGGCAAAAATAAAAACTACAAGAAGATGAGGTAGCCGATGAAGTCGCCTTTGTCTAGTAGGTAGTGTGCCGGCTTATTAGACGTTAATCTGTGGCTCAAACGCCAACACATGCATTCGCGAAAAAACCAAATATGAAAACAAATACTTTGATAATAAAATAAAATTGCCGACTTTTAAAATATATACAACCAACATGAGTGATGTGAGAAGCTGGGTTTTAGTCATGGCTAAAGAGGGTTGTAGTGACCAGTTAAGTAAGTAATACTATGTTCAGATATGCACTTTTATTGAGTCAATATTCGGTTTATTGAGTACAATATTTTAAGTGTTCAGACATAATAATATACACAGTTCAGCTGCTTATTCAATATTCATTTGACAGCTGGTAAACAAAACAGCTGATTGTTTCAACAACATTGTTTTTTTTTTGTTTCTTTTTTTGGTAGTCGTTATTTACATATGAGTTGTCAAATATCAACAAAAGCCTTCGGATAATTGTAATATGCGCACTGAACATGCTTATGACCGTGCTGCATTTTAAGTTTTACTCAATATCATAACAATTTGCATATTTATTGCGCAATAATTAATTGAAACTTTATTACGAAATATTGAGCTCAATACATACATACATAATTGGCCATTACAACCCTTCAGTCAGGATTACGGCCTAGCTTCTCAACACCACTCATGTTGTGTGCGTTAATTTTATACATGAGTGGCGGGACCTACAGTTTAAAGTCGACTCCGAACGACAGATTTTTTGAGAAGCTTTTCATGGCAATTTTACTCTCAGAGTTTTTGCCAGAAATCTGCTGAGAGGAAGTCGCCGAAGAAATATTTTCATATTTTCGTTTTGATGTCTGACCTGAAATTCGAACTCGGGCCTTTCGTCTAATAAGCCAAAACACTACCTGCTAGACCACGGCGACTTCAATATTGCGCTCAATAATAGCGTTTCTTGCGATTTACGCAATAAAGTTGCATAGCTGAACACCGTATAAGTAAGAAAACAAGCCGATGTACCTTAAACGCAATGGAATAAAATAAAGTATTAAACGTTTGTGGCAAATCCTCAACGATTTCTTGGAATGGCTTATATAAATAGGCAATGTTTCTACCAATCTAGGGATTTGAGTCTAGGGAAATACAATAATATTGACATTGATTTAAACAGCAGCTGTATTGTAAAGAGTTTTCTTTTCTTATAAGCCAGTAAAACTTCACTTTCGTATGATCCTTGTGTGGCTTGGAAACGATATCATTTAAATTCAGGGAATTATATTGGCTATCTGGATCCGTTCTATAGGCATTGAAGTGAACTGGACAGTGGTGTACTCGAACTCTCCCAAAAAAATAAAAAACAAAGAGGTGGTAAACATGTGGTCACGAACTGATGAGTGAGTAATGAACAGCTTACCTCGTATTTTAAATATTTTAATTAAATAAAAAAAAATTAAACAAAATAAAATTTAAAAAGATGGAAAACCAGTCAAACAGACAGACATATTGTATTAAGACATATGTACGAGTATTGCTGAAAACACTAGACATTAAATAATACTTTCAAACTGGATGCACACACATACAGGGAGTATTACAATATATTTCAGGGCCAGAGAGACACATACAGACAGACAGACAATTTAAACACAGAGAATTTGTTTATGAAGTGAAAATAAATCGATAACGATACCGACCACTGGCAAAAGGAGAGACAGTTAGACAGATCAAATAAATAAATCAAACGAAATGAAAATGTCGAAATAGTACGCACGTAATGAAACGGAACGCAGAGCAACAACTGGCTGATTGACTGATTGAATGTAGAACAAATAAGTTTTCTTTTATCATTGTGTCTCATCATCAGTTGTTAGCAAATATTGATATTATTTTGGACAAATGAAATGGAATTGAAAATGAAAATGACGTGACTTTAGCAGGTTTTTTGTTTTTCACGTTCAAATACACTGTGAGTCACTGTCCCTAAAACGTATTAATTATGAAAAGAATTTCAACACAGATGATCTAAACTACATAATGAATTAAACAAATACAAGGGGGAGGATATATTTTTTTTTTGTAATTACCCTGTGCTAAGGATTTTAACAGTAATTGTATGAAAGAACAGAGAACGTGATGTTTATTTAGGTTCTCTAATAAAATACACACGCGTGACTTTTTAACCACCACATTTGACACACGGTCTTTTACTCTTCTTCTTTTGATTCTTCTTCTTCGTTTTTTTTTTATGGTTATTATTCTCGAACGTGTTTATTTGTATGTTTTAAATACACACACCAATAGATAAAGATTGTTAAGGAGCTTCAAAAACAACAAATGCTTACATTTGTTGCTGCTCTAGAGTCCCCCTTAACATTGCAGCTAAACAACAACAAGAAACATTCAATTGATCATATCCGTGAAAGAAAAATCATAAAAACAAAGTGTACCATGTTATCCAAAGGGTCTTACAATGCGTTACATTAACTATGAATGCAAGCAAGCATGAGTACGAGTACTAGTACGAGTATTATTACGAGTGTGTTGCATTAGTTAGTTGCTTAGACACACACATAGCACAGTCACTCTCTGTTTGAGGAAGAGCCCTTATGTTGATCACGTGTTGATAAACTGTGGGAAAATTCGAAATGGAAAATGGAAAATATCTTATAAAAACAACACTAACAACAACAACAAGAACATCTACTACTAAGCATTCCGGCATACTAATTATTGAAAAAAAGTAAGAAAAAATCACACATTTCTTCTACGTACATACATACATACATATGTACTTACTCTTCACACCACAAAGCCACTATCTATGGCTTTGAGTGAGGTTTCTCTCTCTTAGGTATAAACTAGTCTCAGTACGTACTATGCATTGCTAGGCAGTGGAGACAGAGTGGTGGCTCATAAAACAAAAAACTCTATGGTTGTTCTAACATGTTTTAACATAAAAATACCTGTTCTAAGAGGACAATTTCTAGTTATGAATTAAAATCTTATTCGATTTCTATCGATAACAAACTTTGCTATGAGAATTTTAATTAGAACAGAGGTTTAAAAGAATAGATTCTTAAGCATAGATATTGTAGCAATTAGGGACATAACAGATGGATTTAACACGTTGATTGCCAACTACGAGATAACTCGTAGATTGCTTTCCCTTCTAGTATGCCAACTACGAGATAACTCGTAGATTGCTTTCCCTTCTAGTGTGCCAACTACGAGTTATCTCGTACTCTCTAAACCTGCCCTGCCATTTTTGTGTAGCTACGAATAAAATCGTATTATATCAGTGCTAGTATTGATAAATGGCTTCTGGGAAAAGAACAAAAAGTCAATGTTGGCTTGTGTGGCCAGTTTTCTGAAAATTGCCGTGGCAGTCAACGTGTTTATTTTCCATTACTCCCCTAGGGAGCATATGGCTCCACACGATTCTCCGCTGATGTTTTTGCGCCTTCCCATGTCAGGTCATTTAGCCTTAGTTCTTAAAAGACCGTGCGTCTCCAGGTGTTTTTGGTCCGCCGTCTTAGGCCCTGGGGATTCCACTCTAGCGCCATTCTTGTAATACTGTCGGGTTTCTTTCTCAATGTAAAGCCGATCCATACCCATTTTTTTCTTTTTAATCTGCTTCTGTATGGATTTCTTCTCTGTAAGCGACCAGAGATCTGCGTTGCTGATGGTGTTGCACCAGCAGAATATTCAGCATATGATTCTCAGGCAACGTGTTAATAATACAGAAACACTTTCACTGGATATCCTACTTTCTGCATTAGTCAAGATTACAACCTAGCTTATCACACCACCCATGTTGTGTGTATTATTTTTATCCATGATAGGCGGGATCTACGGATTTCAGAGAAACTCTTCATGACAATTTCATTTCACTCCCAGAGTGTTTGCTAAAAGACTGCAGAGAGGAAGACACATAAAGAAATATTTTTTGGAGATATTTAAACTAAAATTTCAAACACTGCCTGACATCTAATAAATCCATCACACTACCTACTGGACTACGGCAACTTCACTAGGCAATCTTTATTGAATTTTTTTGCTCGGAAGGGACATGTGATTGCAACAGGAGAACGTCATATGAAATACGGCACACAAAATTATAATTCCTGTTGATAATTGATTAATTCAACGGTTTTGAGTACTTTATTGATCGACAAGATCGTGCCACAAGACTATGTTTTGTGGGGATACGTAAAATCTCTTGTGTATGCGGACAAGCCAATCACAATTCCAGCCCTTGACATTACAGCTGCCCTTAGTGAGTACACACTGAAATGCTGGAAAAAGTACTTCAAAATTATATCTCACGGATAAAATACCGACGGTGTAGCCATAAGGAAACTTTACAAGAAACAATTTTTAAAAACGTAAATATGAGGCATTCATTTACTCACTTGATTGGTCATTACAAAACAAAGTATATGTTATCGACAAGCAGAGACGTGAGGCGTATTGATTCTCAGATTACGGCCGATAACTATACTTTATTTTGGCACCGCCGTTACCACCAAAAATGATGTCAGTATGGAGATCAAGCGCAGGATCACTCTTGCCAACAGGTATTACTATGGTCTCAATAGGAAATTGAGTAGCAGAGACCTCTCTCATGCGCCAAAACTAACACTCTACAAGACACTCATCCTACCCGTGCTTCTTTATGGTGCAGAGGCATGGACCCTGTTAAGTACTGATGCAGCGGCCTTGAGAGTGTTTGAGAGAAAAGTCCTACGTAAGATCTTCGGTCCAGTGCGTGTTGGCGATGATTTTCGTATCCGATTCAACAGTGAGCTGTATGAGCTCCTCAACGACATTGAGGTTGTACAGCGTATTAATATCCAGCGTATTAATATGCGCTGGCTCGGCCATGTCGTTCGAATGGAAGAGGATGCTCCGGCGGAAGCCGGCGAAGAGAACGACCTTGTATCCGTTGGAAGGACCAAATCGAGGAAGCCCTGTCATCGATTTGTGTGACCAGCTGGCGTAGGCGCGCAAGAAGTAGAGGCGCCTAGAAGGATGTGTTGCGGCAGGCCGAAATCCGTTAAACAGGTTGTTATGGCCAATTAAGTAAGTAATTGGTCATTACTTGACCAATTGAACGCTTGAGAGCGTGCTAATTTTATAAATAAGTGGCGGGGAACTACATTTTAACGCCGACTCCAAATGAGACATTTTTGGGAAATTGTTCATGGCAATTTTATTTTATTTTTAGAATTTTTGCCAGAAGATAGCTGAACTGTTTTTTTCTACCTACCTAGCAGACTATGACGACTTCGTATAATGCAATCCAGGCCATTAAATATCGCCAAGAAAAGTTTATCGAATTTAAAGATTTAGAAAATATAGAAGTTTTTTGTTATAACGGTTAAAAGATGATTTACAGTTTTAAATGCTTTGTGTTTTTTTTATTAATTAATTTAGAAAATTTATTTATTTTTTCTTTTTATTAATCTTCACAACAATGTTTACACACAGTCTGCGAACATTACAGACAAACTGTAGTATGTGCTACATTCGAGTCTGACCCTTTTCGGTGACATTTTGTAATTTTCTTTTCATTTTTCTTCGTCTTTTTTTTGTAATATTTTCGAAAAGAAAATAAAAAATGAAATTAAATTAAATTCGTAATAAAACACAATGCATACGACAAAATAGCAAGAAAGAATTATGATCATCATCATCATGCAGCAGCAGCGTCAAATTGAATTGAATTGAAATCAAATTGAAAACATTTAAGCTGTCAAAAATTGATCAATGAAGTCACTTAGAAAAGCCGAAGAAGAAAAAACTTTTATTTAATGTTTGTATTATTACGAGAGTGTTTTTTTGATTTAAATTTAGAAATAATTTGTATACCGGAAATAAAAAAAATATATCTTCTATATTTACAACAACAAAACAACAACATTCTGTGTGATTTACAAGGCAACCAAACCGTCGTCCATTTGTACAAATAAGAAAACCGAAAATGAAGAAAGAAATTTTCTTTAAAAGAATTTCATGTGATATGGAGCACATCTTTCTTCTTCTTCTTCTATTTCTTTTTTTTTCGTCATTTTGGTTGAATGCTTTACATTTTGGTTAAAATTATACTACGTTCCTACGCATAGTTTTCTATTGCTGTACGGCCTGACTGGCTGGCGGGCTTCATCATGATAATTAAGCATAAATTATGGTGCCACTTTCGTAAAATCGCTTTGCTTTTAGCCTATGTCTGGAGGTACATACATATGCAGCAATGCCTTCCGTTTGCATCATGATCATCATCATCAACATCATGATCGCGATCACAATCAAACATGATGCGGATCATCATAATGAGGGTTTGTTGTGCCAACGCGTGCCATTAATATACAATACTTATATCCACCTCCACCTCTCCCCCCCTCTATATATATAATACATCCCTTTGCTCTCCAAAATTTTTAAGACACAAGACAAATTTTCTAAATTTAAAATTATTTTTAAAGAATTTTCTTAAAGATTAAAAAAGAAAGAAAAATTTTTCTTTTTAAATTTAATGACTATAGAAAACGAGCTGTTTTTAAGGGTATTAAAATGTTAATTTATGTTCATAAGTTCTCGTTTTGGAAAACATTTTCAGAATTGATTTGAAAAGGTGTCTGAATTTTATTGATATTTTATCATTGAAATCTTGTGTTTCCTTTCAATATTTTTTATTTTTTTTTTTTTTTAATTTTTTTTGTAAATTTTTAATTTCTTTTAACATATATTTTATTATTAAAAAAAATTCTTTAAATAAAATGGAAAAATAAGAATATTTTGTATTTTGTTTTTAAAAAAGCATACATTGTGTATAATTTTTTTTTGTCTTGTATAAGGCCATAAAATTTAAATTAAATGATCTTTTAAATTGAAATTCATTTTACTGTACAAAAAAAAAGTTCTTGTTTCTTTACGATTATTTTGTGTTTTTCCTCTTGTTCTTCTTCTTATTCTTCTTTTATAAAGTCAAGTCAAGTGTAGCTTGTCTAAAGGGGCCATTCAACCAAATCATTCGTATACAGTTTATCAAATAATGTATTCATCTTTTTAATAAAGAAGTCAAGCTTTAGAATTTAATCTAATTTGGTTTTTGTTTTTCAACAATAAAACTAGGTTACTACTTTCACTAGCCAATTAGATTTATAAATATAAAAATACGAGGGCCTAAACTTTGAGAAAAATCTAAAAACAAAACTTTAAAAACATATTCTGAAATGCCTTAATTCTAAAACACACAGAAAGAACAATAAAAACAAAACAATACAACAAAGAAGTTTTGATAGCTACGAATTACAATAACAAAACAACAAAGAAAATACAAAAGTATAGTAATAAACAAAGATTAAATTACAATAACAAAGCTATACGGTGTATGAGAAGATAGATTTTAAAGTCCACAAGCCTAGACGCAAACCCTTAGTTAACAGAGTTCTGTTAATTAGAGTAGCAATAGTCTCGTTCTGTTAAGAGTTGGGTTTTGGCAATTAATTTAGTTAAAGGGACGTTATATGCATTAAAAACAATTTAATTTGCCCACCTAGATATGTTGCCCTGTTTTCCCGCAAAGAGAAAAATGGATCAACTAAAGTGTCTGGACACTTCCATTGGGATGATTGGGCTTTGGATTCAACGTCATAGCCATACACCCAAGATTCGTCACCAGTTACGACCTTTTTGAGCAAATCTGGATCGTCGTTGAACTCCGTCAACATCTCCTAAGCGATGTCAATGATGTCCAAAATTTAGCAATTTTGGAACAATCATCGCTACCGCACATTTCATGCCTAAAACATCCGTAAAAATTGCTTGGCATGAGCCGAATGATATGCCAACATCATTAGCAACCTCTCTAATAGTAATTCGACGATTATCTAAAATCATTTTCTTCACTGCTTCAATGTTTTCATCGGTTGTTGACGTGCTCGTCATTGACATCTTCTCGGCCTTCCTTAAACCAGTTATACCACAATTGAACTTGTGTTCTGCCCACAGTAGACTCGCCAAACGCCACAGTCAACATTTCAAATGTCCTTGCACATTTAATTTAATTTTTTACACAAAATTTAATACAATTTCTTTGATCCATTTTTTCGAATAGTAAAGAACCGAAGAGCACACCAAAACACGATTAACCTTTTTATCTGTCAAAAACAAACTGACATTCCAAAATGGCTGATATTGTCAACATATGTATATAACAGACATGTGTACCAACATAACAGGAAAAAAATAATGCGAAAATCGAAAATACATAACTCACGAAATTTGAAAATAACGGTTAGTTTTTGATCACACATTAAAAACAATTCACTTTGTCCACCTAATTTATTACTTTGTTCATTGTAGTTCTTATTCAAAACATTTAATTACACTGAAGGACTAACTTGTGCTTTTTTATATAATTCTAAACAGAAATATAATTCTTTTTTTCCCTTTCTTAATTTCTGTTTTTATTTCTTAATTTTATTGTTTAACAGACCTCTATTAGTACCGTAACATAACTCTGTTAACTGAATGGGTTTGTGTCTAGGATAATAGTTTTTAGAAATCAATCTTTACACACGTAAAACTATAAAAAATGGAGTGAATACAACACCAACAAATCCACAATATGTTCCAGAAGTTGACAAACCATGTTATGGCTGTTAGTTGATACCGCCATAAATGGCGTTATTTACAGTTCAAAGTCGACTTCGAACAGATTTTTGAGAAACTTTACATGGCAATTTTATGTTTTACTCTCAGAGTTTTTGCCAGAAATCTGCTAGGAGGAAGTCGTCGAAAAAAAATACATTTTTGTTCGAGATGTCTGAGCTAGAATTTGAACTCCGAACTCGCATCTTTTAAGCCAATACATTACATATTTGAATACAACAACTTCAACTAACCATTACAAGCCTTTAATCAAAATTACGATCCAGCTTCTCACAACGGCCATGTTGGGCGCATTCATTTTATTAAAAAATGGCGAGAACTTTACAGTTTAACGTCGACTCCGAATGATAGATTTGAGAAGCTTTTTCATGACAATCAAGCTTTTGTCAGTAATCTGCAATATTTAATACTTTTTTTCGCATTTGATTAGGTGGGAAGGAGGTACTTTTTTGATGATTTTTTTCTTTAATAATTTCAAGCAATCAAATATAAACCAAGTTTAGAGGGTTTTTATACAAATAGAGGAGGCCCAAAAAGAGGAGGGAAAGTACAAAAATAATTACATTTGAAAGCAATTTAAAAAATTTGTTTGAAGGGTACTTTTTTCAAAAAAGTACTTTTTAGGACATTTTAATTACTTAAACTGTGTTCATTTAATTTAATTTCCTCTTTTCTTTTCTTTCCAGTTAAGTCCAGTTTTTGATAAAACCTATAAAGTGCCACAAAATGCCCGTGTTATCATAATTAAATTGGCGGCCAAAACACAATTTAAGCTTGACAGTGGTTTTCTTAACAACAACACCATCAATCGTTTCATAGTGGAGGGTAATATGAAAGAGGGAGAACAAGTGGATATCAATAGTAATGCATTTAGTGAAAATTATGGACCCTATCCGGAGATAGGATTCACCAATGTCTTTGCCATTGTTATACATAGTAAAGCATTTCAACACAAGGGACCAGGTAAAGATGCAATTAGGATTTGAAGAAGAAATTAAATTTTAAAAAAAAACAATTCTTTCCACTACTACAGCTAGTTATAAATTCAATATAACGAATAGCAATGATGTCTTGCTATTGGAGAATGCATTTGAAAAAACTAAAATTCGTGGTCAATTTGTAGGCATTAAAGATTTAAGAATAACCGAAAAGGCATTCAAGTCGGCTCAGGCTAGGGTAGGTTGTCAATGAAATTCTTTAGAAATTTTTTTAATAATTTTTAATAATTTTTCTTACAGCTACACATTGAATCTTCGATTATTGATAACATTTTTCGTTTTGAGGCCTCTATGCAGGAAATACGTTTTGCCAATTGCACCATAGGCACCATTAATCCGGGTGCATTTGATGTCTACGATATCAAACAATTGACTTTTGAATCGTGCCGCATTGATGCCATTAAATCGAGAGCCATTACCGAAAAGGTATTTTATTAAATTTATTAAAAATTTTTGTTTATAAATTCTTTAAAATGTTAATTTTTTTTTCTTCTCATTTTTAATTTATGTTTTCAGTTTTATAGCCAACATGTTTCGATAACTGGCGCCACTATCGGTTTAATTGAAAGTGATGCCATTTTTGGTAGCGGCATCAATGAGTTGAAAATTGCCAATAACAAGTGAGTTTTTACAAAATGTTTTAAATAAAAAAATATATCTTTTTTTTGTTTTCCAATAATTGTTTACGAATTGCTTATAAAACAGTGGGTGAATGATTGTGGTTTTTTTTTTTGTTGAAAAATTAATTGATAAACTCACCTTGAAATTTATTATAAACACAGATGTAAAGAAAAGCAACAGAAAAAAATTTAAAAATAATAATTGAAACAGTTTTCTACTTTAATTTGTTGTTGTAATAATCGATTATTCGGAAGCTTTTTTTTTTGTTCGTCCATTACAATATCTCTCTGAAAACCTCTTAATGTAAGTGCATTACGCTGCTTGCAGTTTCACTCACTTTCCCTAGTACTTCTCTAGTTTCTACACCAAAAACCAACACATACATACATACATAATTGGCCATTACAACCCTTCAGTCAGGATTACGGCCTAGTTTCTCACACCACTCATGTTGTGTGCCTTAATTTCATACTTGAGTGGCGGTACCTACAGTTTAATGTCGACTCCGAACGACAGATTTTTTGAGAAACTTTTTCCAAAATCCACCACACACACGGAGTGAATGGCGTTTTCATTATTAATTCATGATTAGAATTTTAAAAAATTTAATAAAACCCTAAAGAATGAGATTACAAAGGCAATACTTATGATGGTATCAGGTTAGCTTAGATTGAAGTGATGGCGTATCATAGTCCTACGTTCTTCCCAGATACCTACTGTTCCATTCTGACCCTTTAATTAAAAAGAGAAAGAGGAAAAGAAAAGCAGGACGATGAGGAAAAGCAACATATTCGCGAACGAAATCTAGAAATGAAAGTGGAAAACAATGATTAGCCATTATGGCAGCCTAAAGTATGAAATCAGGAATATCCTGATGATCATATGGCGAAAGGGACCATGCCCTGTTAGTAATCATATAATAATAGCTTACTTCTTCCAGCTAGCTACTCCTGCCTCATTTCTAGCAGGTAGCATGTTGAAAGTCATCGTAGTCTAGTGGGTAGTTCACCTATCGTGTCACAACAGCCCACTCTGCGTGCTCAAGTGGTATCAAAGCTACCACTGCAGCCTATCTAGTGGATAGTGTGTTGACTTTATTACAGGCGAGGCCGTGGTTCACACTCTCGCCAGACATGTCGAACAATATGAATTTCTCTCAGCAATAAGATAGAAGTGAGCGTTAAGCTAAAGGGAGGATCATTCTGCCGATAACTTTTAAAGTTAAGTTTATGTTTGAACTTGCCATATTATATACATATTATTTTCAATATGGCAACTTCAAATTTAAACAAAATGAGCATATGGAATAAAAAAAAAACGGAGTCCGTCGTTGCCACTGTGTTAAAAAACCTTGTTTAATTAAGCAGTTTTGTCGACATTGCGCCGGCACTAAACCCAAGTTTAACGGCAAGTTGTAATAATGGCCCTAAGGGTCAATAATATAAAATGAGAAGATTTTCAGAAATCTATAGCCCTGAGTCGAACTAGGCGACCGCCCCTCATAGATAAAATTAACACACATATGTACAGCAGAGGTGGTATAAAAAGATTGATTATAATCCTGTAATCCAGCAATCCTGCTAAATCCTGCCTTCAGATCTTTCCAAAGGATTGAACTTTGGCCATAAGACTCTTGCAATCTCCTCTGTTCCAGATGCTTTTTCCATTTCAATTTTCCGCCCACAATAATACCCTTCAAACGCCTTGGATGAGGTCAATTGTATTCAAAGTGTGTTCTGCTTTTCTACATAGATGATTGAGATTTTTAATTCTCAGAAGTATTACATCGTAGTCCGTGTAACAGACTGCTTAAGATCTTCT
The DNA here is from genome assembly GCA_930367235.1 of Sarcophaga rosellei. Classification (NCBI taxonomy): domain Eukaryota; kingdom Metazoa; phylum Arthropoda; class Insecta; order Diptera; family Sarcophagidae; genus Sarcophaga; species Sarcophaga rosellei. The sequence goes on from OV884018.1 coordinate 68,131,345, forward strand.
TCTCTTAATATGGCTCAAGAGACTGTGAATAGTGGCGATCCCTTCCCTGAAGTGTTCCTCTCTTATATGCACCGACATTTATTTAACTATTCCTTAGAATATGGTCAATCCAGTCAATCTGTGTCTGGTCCACATAAAACTCGTCTCTTTCTTTTATTGGGGCAGATCGTTCCACTAATCTTCCTTTGATGTAGGCAGGTTGTTTAAATCTCACTCTTTCATCCAATATTTTATGATTCAATATGGTTTCGATAATATGTATGTTCCATGGTTTTGATCAGAAAGGGAGTTGGGCTAATCGGGAGAAAAACCTTTGAGATGACATAGCTATCTTTGACAAGTTTGGGTGCCGGTTACTTTAGGCCAATTTTTAGAGGTACATGGCCATGTTTGGCAGGCATTGTAAATTCCGACAAGACAAGTTGTCCATCTTATATAATCATGGAATATCTCAGTTCTTTTTCAACTGCTCGGGTAGTACTTTTTGTATCAAAAGTTGGTTAAAGTTGCTTTGAAAAAAACATTGTAAACTGCACTTGTACTGTACTGTAGTTTGAGCCACTGTAAAATCTTTACTTATTAAACAAACAAAAAACGCTATGGTGACCCTGAAACATTTTCACTTGAAATGCATTCAAAATTAGGCTGTGAATGAATGAATAAATATTAACAAAATTTCTTTATATATTATTTTTAAATTTGAACATGAATGTAAATGCCGAAATAGTACGATGGCACCGGTGCCTTTTTTGTTTACATATTTATTTGAAGCGTCTCGTCTGGAAAATAAACACAAATTAATAACTCATTATTGTTAATAACAATAAAAAAAAAGTTTAATGTTTGTAATATTCATTCATTATGTATGGATTTTGCTTTTCATTTCTTTCACAGAATCGATACCATTTACGACAATGCCATACACGTGATATCCGCCTATGTGACCATAACAGGCAACAAAGTCAAACACCTGGGCAACAATTGGTTACACGTTGAGAAATGGTCTAAATTTGTGGTGGAGAACAATCAATTCGGCGTATTTGGACGTATGCGTCTAGACAACGAACAGAATTCGACATCATGCAGTTTCGAGGGGAATTCATTGACCAATCCCCAAGATGGCTCTTTGAATTTCACTAAGCCCTACTGCAAGATACGTGAAGTATCGGTGAATTTGCCCTGTCGCTGTGATCTCAAGTGGCTGGAAAAGTTATCCGATAAGGATTTACGCACTGAAATCTATTGTACCATCGATGACAAATTGGGCAATTGTTTTAATGCCTCAACGTTTAATTTCATGAAATACTTGAAGGAGGTATGCGATGAGGAAAAAACCGTTTTGGATTGTGTGGCTAATCAAAATTTGAAAAAGATCGAGGGACGTTTCTATACGCCCGAGGAATTGGAAAGAGAGAATCAACACTTGCCGCAATTGATTATGATTTTGGTGGGCACAATACTTTTATTGATACTCGTGGTGATTCTATTCATTTTCCTTATTTGCTATATGCGCCGTAAGGCAAACTTGCAACGCAATGAAACCTTACACAGACGTACACATGTACATGACTTTTCACCTGAAGACCGTTGTGTGATTGATCAAACGGTACAGTTAATCCAGAAGAAATATCCGGAAATCTATAAGAAAACCCAAGAAAAAGTTCAAACATTGTACATTCACGATCTAAGTGAGGAGAAATGTGTTAAGACCACTAGTCAAATTGTTAATCTCTTGAATAAGATAAAAAATAGTGGAACTGATTTTATGGCCTTTAATCGTGTACTCACCGAACATTTGCAATCGCCACTACCTTCGGCTCCATGTACTCACACACAATCGGCGCCCATTTATGCAGAGCCCAGTTTAACGGGCGCGGATGAAGGTTTCTATACATCGACGACATTTTCAAATGCAGATCATGCTGCAGAAGCGGCAGCGGCAGCGGGTGTACCAGGTGCCGAACATATCTATGCTGAGCCCAGTTGTGCGCAACAACCATTGCTGCCTAATGAATATGCCTCGCCAGCTGATGGTCACTTAACAACAATGGATCTGTATACAGAACCGATTAACGAAAGAGGTATTTCTTTAGTAAATTTAAGAGGGCACTATCCATCGCCAATCTTAAGTTATCCCCATAAACTCCCATATTCCTGTCCAATAACCCCTCAAAATACAAAACAGCACACATTAAAATAAAGAACTCTTAATAGGCACACTACAGCACAAGTAAGCTTTTTTTTTTTAATTTTGTAGTGGTAGTTTTAGTCTCTTAGAGCTTTTAGAATTGTAGTTAAACCTTTAGAGCTTTAAAATTTACATATATAATTTCGTTGAGTCCCGCCCTACTCTTCTGAAAAGCTTTACTTTTTTTAATTAAAAACTTTGAAAGCTTATTTCAAACGTTTTGTAATGCTTTTGGAGCAGATAGAATTTTTGAAATTTTTTATAAATGATATCCTGAAGAATAGAAATGAAAAGAATAACAATAACAAATCAACAGTAAGTTCTGGAAGTTGCCAAACCGAAAATTAATAAATTGTAAACTGTGATAATACCAATGAAGTTGTAAATAAAAACAATGCTCTATCGGGTCATCCATTCAATTGCTTCGAACTAATCGGTTTATATAGTAAAAAGCCTACTGTTGACGAATATGTATCGTTTGACAACCGAAGAATACGAAAAATTAATTAAAACGTGAACCCCAAAAGAGGTGTTTCAAATGTGGCCATACTTCTTGCGTAAGAAATCGCCATGATACTTTTTAAAACCCATAAAATGATAACCATTTAATTTTTCTTTTTTCTCCCATGGCGAGAATTGGGTGCCACTTACTGTGTTAGTTATCGGTAGGCTTACTATGCGTATCGGAGCTTGCTGCCAGCTCCAGAGATCCATATTATACATCCCAATGTCAATTATATTCAATAAATTCCTATAGACAGCACTTCTGGACATACGCCTCTGCTTGTACGTAGCATTTTACAGCAGTCTCCATTCCACAAGCGTTTATTTTGCACTTATTACCCTCATTTAGGTGGCAGGAGTTACAGAACACCGCCCCCTTTTCTCGATAGTACCTTTTTAATTTTAAAATTTTTTAATTATTGCTTAAATATCAATTTTTTAATTGTAAAAGCTTTTTAATTAAAGTACTTTTGGTACATCCTATTTCAAAAGCCGTACTTTTATTGGTACTTTTTTTTTACTAAAAAGTACTTTTTTATGAATTCTAAAAATTTAAATTTTAATTATTATTTTCAAATGAGAATCGTTAATTGTGGAAATGAATATTAATATAAGTATGTATTATTATTATATATGTAAAGAACTTTTGGTACTTTTTAAAAAAATTTACCAAACTGGTATTTGTTTGTTAAAAATATTAAAAATTTCAATAAATTCAAGTAGATTAAAAGATTTTAGAATTGAATTGAAAAAAAATACTGTTTTACTTTCTTTTATTAATTAATCACATACACCCTTCCTGCCTTTTACAATTTTTATTTTAGAAATAAATCTGACTAGCACACCCTATGCTGTAACCACACCATCAGCACGAAGATACCAAAGTCCCTATAGGCCCCTACAATATGCCACGCCCATGCGTCATACTAACGCCATTCAACAACGTCAATTACCTGATGTTTTGCAACAACAACGCCAGCAAAATAATACAGTAGTAACACCATCAACCTCATCGATATCAAATGTACGCAAAATTGCACAAGATTTACAGGGTAAAACTAATTTTAATCCCATTGCTAAACCGCGTAATATGCATTTAGTAACACCGCCTACATATACAGCGCCCGATAAAACACATAAACAGTTATTAAATATGAATTCTAATTTAATAGGCGACGCTGCAGCAGCAGCAGCGGCTGCAAGTATGGGTTTAACGGATAGCATTGAAATGGATATGCGAGGAGCTATGGCATTGCCGATTACACAGCATACAACTGATGCGGGTTCGAATCATTCGGGAGGCAGTAATGAAACGGTGCAAATAGAAGATGTTATCGAATATGCGGACACTTAAGCAAGGCATTTAAGATAAGCAAAAAAGGGCCAGTGTTTTATTGTAATTTTTATATTCTTTTTTTTTTTTCTTTAAATTTTAAAACATAAACTAAAAACAAAAACAGGCTTGTGATTAAAAATAATACAATTTCTATAAAAAAATTAAATTAAAATGTCTTTAAAAAAAATTATTTAAAGTTTAAATGTTCTCTACAGGGTAGATTTTTTAAGGAGTACATATTTTTTATAGGCTTTTGGGGCATTTAAAAAAGTACTTTTTTTTTAAACCTAAATAAAAACTTAGTCCTTTGTTTTATAAATATTCCTATAAAAATTAAACTAAATTAATTAAAATGAAATAAAATGCGAAATTTATAAACGAAATTCAAAAAAAAATCGAAATATTGTAAACTATTTAAAGAAATTTATTGTTGTATTTTGTTAGCATTGAATTAAGAGAATATATTTTTATTTTATCTTCCTAAAATCTTTTTCACTACTTTGTAGTGAAATAAAAATAATTTAATTTTAGAATTTTTATAAAGAAAAAAAAAACAAATTATTATCGTTGTTAGTGTTTAAGTGTAAATACATAAAGGCAATATGATATTAAATATAATCTAAACAAACCATAGATAGCATTTCTTTTTCTCGGTCCACTTTTTTTGGTCTATTAAAAATATATTAAATTAAGTACATATGTATGTTAAGTACTCTCTTTATAAAATGATAAGTACTTTTTATGCTTTAAATTTAAGTTTATTTTATATGTTTTCTTTGCTAAGGCATTATGATAGAACAGAATATGACTGCAACTTCAACAACAAACACTGTCAACAGTAATATGATACATAATTAAATCGTTTAATTCCATTGTTTACATTACCAATACAGCAGCATTAATGATTGTATTTTCGATTTAAGTAACTTAAAAATCATAAAATATTTCGTATACATATAAAATATTTCATTTTCCGAATTTAATTAAAAGCGTTAAAAACGCCACTCCGCTATTCTGTTCTATCATACACTTGCGCTGCACTTCCTGTTACATTTTCATTACTCGCTCACACGAATACCATGTACTCTAACACCTCTCGCTCTAATAGAGTAAATGGTTTATTGAAAGGCGAGAAACTGTGTGTGTGTAACTGTTTCCTTTCTTGCTCTTTCTCTTTTTAAAATATTTTTGTATATACAAGGAAAATAGTCACTTATTTTATTCTACTCCTATATTGTATTATTATTATTATTATTTTATTTTTTTATATAAAATATATTGTTAATAAAAGTAATCTGAGATTTTTCTAGTTATTGTATAAAACAACAACAAATAATTTAAAGAAAAACAAACAAACAAAAATACAAAGAATCCTATAAATAAAGCGAAATTAATCTGAAAGAAACTTAAAACCAAATGCTTATATGAGTTTTCTTTTCTCTCTCTCTCTCTCTCTCTCTATGCACTTTCTTTATTTAATAGTTCAGTAAGTTTTGCTAACGGTATATAATGGAAGAGGTATTGTGTTACAGTTTTCTTTGGGAAATTCCTAAGCAAGTGTTGTCAAGTTTACTTTATTTGTACGTTTGTACGTTTACAACCTATCCATCTATGTATGTCCGACAGATTATTGAATTTAAGTACTCACGTGCTTCTTTCTACGGCAACATAGCGATAGACATGTACCCAATAGGTGAAGAACGGTTTCCAGTTCTTTCCTGTCTCTGTATCTTCTGCAGAAGTTATGGTAACAATGCGTCTCGCTTAAGTGTCCAGAAAACAATGTCCATTAATGACTCTCACAACAAAGCTAAGCTTACTCTTGGAGAGTACACCCTTATCTAGTTTTGCTAGCTAATTTGTTGCGGAATTAACGGAATCTATGGGCGCTTCAGTGTCACACTTGTCTGGGTCCCCGGATACTGTGACATTCCGGGAAACTGCAGGGCCGACGAGCTGGCCAGAGCTGGCGCACTACTTCCGGAATCCTATTTAATCGCCAGGAAATTCTTCCGAGACGCCAACCTATCCTGGATCAACGAGGAGTCCTGCTCTGGCGCTAGACTCACCTGGCCCACGATGCATAGAAGGCGTACCAACCAGTTACTTGGACTTGGTCGTGGCATCATCTCAATCACAGTGGCCATGCTTACAGGCCACAATGTTATGGGTAGACAAGCGGAGAGAATGCGGCTCCCATTTAACGACTTCTGCCGTTGGTGCAGATCCGCTGAGGAAGAGGAGACTGTTATCCACTTTCTTTGTCAGTGCCCATCTCTTGCGAGGTGCAGATATAGATTATTTGGCTCTCCGACCCTTGTCAGCTTGACGGAGCTATCGTCCATTGTTGTCAAACTTTCTGGGTGGCTTGTTTATCAAACTTTCTGGCTGGTTTAATCTTACGCTGACCGACTTCTCCCTCCTATGTTCGGGAAACTTGGTCAGTATAGAGACTGCGTTCATCTGTGGCGTTACAACGGGCCGCTATGAGTGCTCAAGTGAGCTTTTGGGTATAAAGCTACCACACTAACCTAACCTAACGGAATCTAATGCCACATTTTCAATCCTAAGCTTGCAGACGCTCAATAATATTTGCAACGCAAAAAAATTCGCCTGGAATTATGTCAAGTCTAACCAATTCATCCACTCTACGGATTTCAAAAATACCATTGTGTCCCGATAACCCATAAAAAATAATGCAAATACATTAGAAAGCTTCTACTCAAAAATAATAAGAAAGTGTAGCGAAAAAAGTTAAGACGACGCTGTGAAAACCCTACTGCTTAGACATCGTTGTCATTCTAAGCAGTTTAGAAAATCGAAATTTGTCTAGGAAGCATCAATCACCGCAATTGGAAGGATCTGAAGGACCTATTATTGTAATTATATGTGGTATATAAAATCGTTGAATTTTCCACCACGTCTTCTGCGCATGGAACGCAGTGCAATTCTCCTTGGCTCTGGCCCATAAATCAAGCTCAATTTGACAGACGACAAGGATTATATTGGCTTTGGTTACCTCTGTGATGTATGGTTTATTCTCACATATTCTAATTGCATAATAGCCAGTTGACATCACCTCCGCGTAAGATAAACATGCTCTCAAAGCGTTCGTGCAGAATATCCAATGTGGCATAAGCTGTGTGGAAAGTAGCACTGTCCTGTTGAAACCACATGCCGTTGGTGTCCAGATCATCCAATTTCAGGCCAAAAGAAGTTGATAATCATTGACCTACAGTGCTCACCATTGTGCAGACCTTGCGCTGACCAACTTCCTCCTTTTCTCTGATTTTGGTGGAACTTGGTTAGTACAGGGCCTGCGTTCACCCGTGGCATCACAACGGGCCGCTATGCGTGCTCAAGTGAGCTTTGTGATATCAGAGCTACCACTCCGACCTAACCTAACCTAACCTAGTGCTCACCATTGACAATAATGAGCCGACCAACGCCATTCTTAAAGAAATATAGACCTACAACACCAAACAGTGACTTTTTCGGTATGCATTGATCTCGTGTGAATTGGAATTGCCCCAAATTCCGCAATTTGGTTCGTTTCATTTAATGAAAGGGTCATAGGTCAAGGTCATAATGCTTTCCGCAAACACCCGTTGTTATTTCTAGTCACCCATGGTGATTTATCAAAAACAGACTGAATAAATGACCCTCAATTCACCCATTCATCCAGAAATTGACCTCATGGCTGAAGATGATTTATCTCGAGATACGTTGCTCGTACGGAATCCACATTTTGATATAAAACAATTTTATTAATTGTACATGCTGTTGACTGTTATATCCGTTAATGGTGATTTGACAAAACGACTGAATAGCTGACAATAAATTTGACAGATGTAGCTACAATAACATGCTCTTTATGAACTGTCAAAGTTCGCAAGTTTTTGTTGGAAGACCCTATAATTTCTTAGTGAATATATTAACAGTTAAACGTTGTTTAATCTTTTAATCAGTTTAACTAGCTGACCATACACATACGAAACAAATAAAAACAATTTTTTTTTAGAAAACTCAAAAAAAAACCCAAACTTCACCCATAAAAAGAAAATAAAAACCTTAATCGGGAGTTAAAAGATTAAACGAATAAATAAACAAATAAACACAGACTCTTTAAACTATTGCCCATTTGACCTTAATTTATCCAGCACTGAGTGAGTGTGCTGGGACAATCCGCTGTAACAAACAATAACAACAAAACACAAATAACATAACAAAAACAATAATAACAACACACAGAAACTCATGAGCACACACGTTTAATATACAATTTTGGGATCCGCATTATAATTAAATTAACATTAATTAACAATTTACACATTTAAACTTTTATATGCACTACAACAACAGCAACAATAAAGAGCATTAACATTTCCTTCTTTATTCAAATATTTTTCATTCATAGATTTTCGTTCTTTTAAAATACAACATAAACCACAACAATAAAAAACATACACACAAGCCCTTTTTGACAGCACTCTGCTCTTGTATGTATTTTAAACCACAATAAACAAAACCAAACTTTCGTTTTAAACTCTCCCAAGCGCTTACTACAATGCTAATGTGCTTTGCCACTTTGGCTCCCCAATACTCCTCTTTTGAGAATGATAATAAAAACAAAGAACACAAGCAATACAATGTAAACAAAACAAAATAACAAACGGAACAGTAAATACCGCAAAAACAATGCAAAACAATAACACTAACAAGGCTCTCCACACACTCTGTATAGCAAACACAGAGATTGTTTGTATGGAGGATGTATGTATGGATGGAGCATAATAACCCCAAAGTAAAGAATCAAAAATTCTCATGAAGCAACATAAACAAATACTAATGCAAATGCAAAATACAATAATAACAACAGCTGTAAAATAAATAAAAAAAACAATTTGTATTTCAAATATGAAATTCTATTAAAAAAAATAACAAAATCAACGAGATTCAGATAAATTGAGAGAAGAGCTTTAGGCGCTTTAAAAGAAAAGTGATGCTAATGTTTTTCAAAAAACGCCTTTTTAGAATGAAATTAAACAAGTTATTAATTTATTGTAAATAATATTTATATTAATGAACAGAAAGTAGGCGCCGTAGTCTAGTAGGTAGTGTGTTCGCTTATTAGATGTAAAGCCCGGGTTCGAGCCCCAGGCCAAACATCAAAACAAAATATGAAAAAAAAATATTTCTTCGGTGACTTCCTCTCAACAGATTTCTGGCAAAAACTCTGAGAGTAAATAAACCTGCCATGAAAAATTTTCTCAAAATCTGTCGTTCGGAGTCGACGTTAAATTGTAGGTCCCGCCACTCAAGTATACAATTAAGGCACACAACATGAGTGGTGTGAGAAGCTAGGCCGTAATCCTGACTGAAGGTTTGTAATAGCGAATTATGTATGTATGTATGTAATGAACAGAAATATATGAAAAGAATTAAAAAAAGTATAATTCCCTGGCAGTGGAAATAAATACAGTAGTTTTGACTTACCTGCACAACTAACTTTTGCAAGAATTTTTGTGCAGATAAGCCAAAAATGCAGCTAAGTTAAATTTTTTACTTTAATTATAGATTACTCTCTCAAAGCACGAAACAAAAATTTTGTGCAGGTAAAGGCAATGCGCACGTAAATAAAAGGCAGCTAAATCAAAACTACTGTACAAATACATTTTTGCTCTATGATATATCATAATAGAATGGTATAAGCTTTAGTTTGTGGAACTCACTATGAAATTCCTTTATTACAACCCTTCAGTCCGAATTACGACCTAGTTTCTCCTCCAAATGTATCAGCGATTTACGTGGATAAAGATTGTGGTTCAAAACATACTTTCCTTTCACCACAATATAACATTTTCCCAATTTTCCTACACTTTCAAAAATATTAACTTTGCCAAGGTGACTCAGATTTGTTTGTGAGATAATGTGTCAAATTTGTATTCCCTCAAGCCATCGTTTCAGATTTGGAAACAAAATACAGTCATTCAGTCACTTAATTCGGGGAACGGAGCAGATAATGGAACAATTAGTAGTCAAATTCATGGATTTTAGTTGCCATTTTGCACAGATTTTAAACCCCTTTCCACCTTCTCCTCAAATCACGCGATTATGATCTAAATACTGTAAAACAAACACAAAATATTTGACACAAGAAAATTTTAACAGAAGTCAACTTCAAGAAGTTTGTTGACCAGAGGCGTGCTGAACTTTCAGGTAAGGAGTGGATGAGCTAAAGCATATATCCTTATAATAATTGGTCATTACAACCCTTCAGTCAGGATTACGACCTAGCTTCTCACACCACTTATGTTGTGTGCGTTAATTTTATATATGAGTGCCGGAGCCTATAGTTTAAAGTCGACTCCGAACGACAGATTTTTGAGAAATTTTCATGACAATTTTATTAATTCTCAGAGATTTTGCCAGAAATCTGCTGAGAGGAAGTCGTCGAAGAAATATTTTATTTTTCATATTTCGTTTTGATGTCTGACCTGGGGTTTGAACCGAGGCCTTTCGTATGATAAGCCAACATACTACCTACTAGACTACGGGGACTTCATCCTCATATAATCGGATGTCATAATCTGTATTTCCTTTTTGTGCAATTTCTTTAAAATCAATATGTATTTGAATTGTTCTGTACAACACTTTAGTCAGAGGATTACAACCTAGCTTTTCACACGCTAATATTATTCATGAGTTAGGGGACCTACAATTTTTGAGAAACTTTTCATGAGAATTTTATTTTACTCTCAGAGTTTTTTTTCCCAGAAGACCGTCAAAAGAAATATTCACTCATACTTGGTTTTGTCCGAGATCTCTGAGCCTGGTATTGAACCTTGTCTCGTTTGATAAGCTACCGCATTACCCACTAGACTACAACACCTTCATACATACATACATATAGTCAGATTAATGAACAAGTATTTGAAAGTAATTTGTTATACTTTTAAGTATATGTATGCCATTCATTTATTTATTTTATTTTATTTAATTGTTATAAGCGCTATTATAAAAATTCCGCTAAATTGTCAGCACTGCTACTTAAGGAAGAGAGCGAGAGAGAGAGAGCTTTTTTATAATCGAATATGCAGATAAAGTGGGCAGCAGATAGCAAACAAACTATACCTGCCCCTCTAACTTTTACCCCAACGGTTAAAAAAAAAGACATGCAAACACAAGTTTAGTACTGGCAAAAAAATTTGTGTGTGCCTTAGCAAGTGATCAACGCTAACTGATCAGTGTAGTTTTAGACGTGTGTGCTGATAGAACTTCGAGCGAATAAAAAGCGGTTTACAATCCGGTTTTAAACACAAGCAATTAGCGAAAAACGAAATACATACAAGAACAAAACGTTAAGAAGGCAAATAATAAAGCGGTGCTTAAGAATAACAACAAAAATTTAAGAAAAATTGTTTGAATTTGGAAAAAAAATCGAATTTCAATATTTCAACAAGAATTTGAATGCCAATAACAAGTGGAAACAACAAAAGCAACAAGTAATTTGGAAATATATTACAAAAAAAGCGCTTATTTGGCATGTGAATTTGTTTGGTGGTGTGTAAAATTTTCTTTATCGTTTTTCCGTTTAAAAAAAATAATATTAAAAATAAACATAAGAAAATTATATTTAGTGACTATTTGTTTTTATTAGACAGACATTAATGTTGTTTGTTTTGTTGTCTGTCTAATGATTTATTTTTATTTCGCGTCGTTTTTTGTTTGTTCCGCTAAATGTAAGCGTGAGGGAGTGTGTGTATGTGTGTGTGTATGTTTGCCTTAAATAAATTAATTTTGCATGTCCAATAAATTTTTTTTTCATTTTATTTTTTGTCGTTTAAACATGTGTATACGTAATCGCTAAAAATTTGTGTATGTTTGTTTGTGTTTTTCCATTGCTAATACTTATAAAGTGTTTGTTTGTACGAGTATTTTTTATTTACCGTTTAATTTTTGTTTTGCTACTAATTTTTCACCACCATAATCCCATAATCGCATTTAAATGTCAAATGTCCTCTCTGTGCCTCGCTCTCCCCCTCTTTGGGGCCTTCTTTTATATCTTTTCTTATAAAAGTTACTCTAATTTTGAATATTTAGTACTTTTATTTTCATAAATTCAAGCACGTAATAAAACATCAGACAGACAGACAGACAGAGAGCGAGAGAGAGCCCACGTAAAGAGAAAAAGCAAAAAATAATAATAAAAAGTCAATAATTATACAATATTTACAATAATTTGCCATTGAAACTGAAATAATTCGAATACAATATGCAAACAATATGTAAATCAGCATGTCTGTACTATACATGTGTACGTGTATGTGAGTGTGTATGAATGTGTTTAATATGCAAATTATTTTTTTAATTAAGTTTCATATAAAATTCTGCCAAGCTTTTGACGATTTATTTAATTTAATCTGGAGTATATTGTTGCCATGTTTTTAAATAACAATGTGTGCGTGCGTGTGTCTGTTTTTAAATGCCTGTGCTTTCTTTCAAGTGCAATGGTAGCAGGTTTTTTTTAAATTCTTTCTAAAGCCCTACAGAAAACTCTAAAAGATAAATGATAACAACGGGGTATTCATTTTTCGGTCAATTTAAACAATACACGTATGATTTCCATGAAACTTTTATATCATTAGTATTGCTGGGACCTGTTGCTTAGGCACCCAAGCAGTATATCTACAACATTATGCATGCTCTGCTCTGCAGGCTGCAATAGTTGCATAAGTTAAACTTTATATGGGTGTTGTGCAAATCCAAATGCAAAATTTGCCATAATGAGTCGTAAGATTGACGTAATTACTGAGAACTTCGTGAAATCAATTAATTTGGATTATCCTTCAAATTTTTTTCGATATTTTCGTAAGTATGTAAATTGCGAAAATGCACATGGCTGACCAGATGTGTAACGCTTTCAGTCTCTTCAAATTTATTTATAACCCTGTCAACTTTTTCACACAATAGATCATGACGACCATTATTCTCCCGAAATGCTTTGAGTAGTTCAAGTTTAAACGATTTTTACAAGTTTATCGGTTGTTAACCCAACTGTGCCCGACTTTTTTCTCGTAGAAACATGGATTTTTTTGTATTTATTGGAATCTACATGGTATACCACACCGTTTTAAAAATGGGGCGATAAGCGGATATGGGTTAAACGATCCATATTCGTAAATAGCAAACCATTCCCTGATGAAATGACTCTTCAGATATTTCACAGCTAAATGCCTTGCCAGAACGGCAGTATACCACAAATGTATGTATAATCCGTTATAAAAAAATCATTGTGCTCAAACAATAACTAATTAGAGGTCATTATTTCCATAAGGTTAGCCAACTAAAATCCGAACAAAAAATTTATGTTTTCAAATATTTTTACCTTATAAGAACTCATTTAATCGTTATCAAAATCAGCATTGGAATTCATGGAATTCAATCCTTATAAAGATAAGATAACATTCTCAGTGTTTAGAAAGGAAGCAGAATATTGTCGCTTTTTAGTTCATAGGGAAGAGGTTTTTCCCTTTTTTCTATAATAACGATTGTGGTAGAGAGTACAGCCTCATACGAATTTGCCTTTGTTTTATCACCGGCTATTGAGACATACGAATTTGCGTTTGTGTTATCACCAGCGAATCTGGTATAAGATTACATTGAATATTTACTGACAGTAAAGTGGCAACTAGAATCCGGCACTCTCTGTAAATAAAATCGATTTTAAGTTTCGGAATTTCACTTGAAACAATTTAGCTGCAATGCAAGTATTTATGAAATATTGTTTGGGGAAAAAAAATAAATCTTCTGACCGAATACAGTTTCCAGAAGCAAAAATCGAATTGAACCTACTTAGACAGCCCATGATAACGTACCTAAAATGGCATTTGATTTGAAACCTCAAAGTTGATTATTATCAACTACGGTCCTAAATAAAACTGACCATGTGAAATAGGTCTAAATGATGATGAAGCAGTCACACTCTATTTTACATGCTACATATTGGAATAAAGAAAAGCTACACAGTAATATGGGAGGAGGCAATCAAGGGCTGTTTGACATGTTTTTTTTTTTTTGTTTTACAGTGTAAAAGTTTAAAGACGTGATGCATTGATAATTTAAAATTAAATTTCTAAGTGTCAGCTTTTTTTTTTTTTTTTTTTGCCTACACAGAATTTCAGCGATAAAACACGATTATGCTCTGAATTTCATTTTAATTTTCATTTGATTCAGTAAAATATTGGGTCATAGCAAAAGTAAATTTTTTTTTAATTTTTTTAAAAATATTTGATTCTTCTCTTTAACCTCCCTTTTCCAGCAGGGTGTGCAAAATGTAAGCATTCTAATTGGGCAGCATCGGCGGTATTATTCTGATAGGGTAGGAGTAAATTTGTTAATTAACTCCAGTAAGCTGATACACAAGTCAGGTTAGCGTATAGCTTTTAGGGTAAGATAAGCCGCCTTATCATGACCCGATCTGATATACAATTCAGGGACTATTTTTTTTCTTCTAAATATCAGCAACAAACACTGAGCGGATAGGTCAGATTGCTCAGGGAAAGTCTTTGAAGATATATTTTTTCACATTTCGTTTATTTGTAAATGTCTGAGTCAGGGTTTAAACTACGGCTTAATGTCTAATAAGCCAAAGCACTGCTTACTAGATTAAGGGGACTTCACGGTAAATAATGTCGCTAATTTTTAAATCTAAGTGGGTCCGTATGTGATCAGAAGACGCTGTAGGATCATTTTGGATTGTCCTTTTAGTTCAGGAGTCTTCATATCGCGAAGTTTTACGTGGTCTTCCTCCAGAATGAGTAGGAGATGTGCGACCAGTATGCAAAAACTTTTTAATTAGCCTAGAAATAATTGATCTGTTGATCGAATATTTTGCATTTAATTGATCTTAACCCATTCTAGAACTTGTGGGAGATCGTTAACTTAAAAATCAAGCGAGAAAATTGGAAAATCAAAGAAGATTTATTTGAAGCCGCAAAAATAACCTGGGAAGCAATATCACCTGAAATAATTAATAGTTTAACATCCTCTATGCCTAAAATATGTGCGTGTGTCATCCAGAATAAAGGATTCGTAACGAAATATTGATTTCAATAGTTTTTTTCTGTAAATTAAATTGGGGGTGCTTTAGTTTTGTCCGCTTATATTTGTGGCTAAAAATGTGCTTAAGGGGGGTGCTTAAGTTTTGTCTGATACTGTATGTATGTGTATTGTAGATAACCTAAAATCTCATCTTTCCATTACGTTTATGTGGCTGACGTAATCCTGTTAGTGTTACTTATCTAAAGATAAAAATTTAACCACATATACTTTTTATATGAGCCAATATTAAACAAAATAAAACACTTTAAATATTTTGAAACTTTTGTTGTTGTTGTTTTGTGCTGATTTAAACAAAACAAATATTTGCTGATGACAAAACTATTTCTTTTTATTTACTTATAAGCGTTATTCCTTAATGCGCAGCCAGCCAATATACAATTGGTTTTGATTTCAATAACGAATATTTTATTTTTCTTTTTATTTGTTTTAGAGAATAAGAAAGAAAAAATTACTTAAAGAAAGAAGGAAATAATAAAAAAGAAATCATAAAATGTAAAATGACACTCAAATAAAACGAGTACGTACGTATGCTCTTCGTACGTACGTACGTTACGTTAAAGACACCCAACATGATCGACTTCAATGACATTTTTATTTGATCAATTAATGTATGACAGACGGACAAACAAATGAATGGATGGGAGACCACAGCAACAACGAAGACTGGGAAATAAGTTTTATTTGTAAAACCGAAAAAACCACACAGAATAAATAATAAAAAAAAAATAAAATAAAAATATGACATAAAACGGTTAAAGAAATATGAATAAAAAATATTCAACTCTATTGTTGGAAATTGCGGTAGGAAGGTCAAGTTTGTTAGTTAAAGACGCAGAGATAAAATAAGGAGAACAAGAAAAAATTTACAAACCTACAGATTTATTTACTTTTTACAAGTCTTGTCATCTCAAAAGAAAAAAAAACAATATTATCGCTTAACCGAAGCGGTTGTCTATGAGAAATTCCATTGCATTATGAACGTTAAATTCCACCACCCCTTAAATGGCAGTTAGTATGGCACAACGACGACGATTATGGCATTATTTATAACCATACGCGTTAATATGACAGACACTTTGTGGACGGACATACATACATATTTTTATTTATTTTAGAGAGCAAGAAATATTGTCAACTGCTTGCTAACTAACCATACTTATAGCATCGCATATATAAATTGTAATTGGGAATCACATATTCATATGCATGCACGGGTATCCATTCAATTCATTTCCATTCAATTCATTTCATATTCATATTTACTGTCTGTCTGTCTACAGTGCGGTATAGTGCTCATCGTATGTATTGCCTGGCTTGGCTTGGCTTATTATTGTGTTTGAACGTTTGACGTAGAAAAAGATTTTTTTTTCTGATTTTGCACATGAGTATGATACGGAGGCAAAAAATATTTTTCATTTATTTTTATTCACTTTTTTTTTTGTTTTGTTTTTAACACTTTACGACAGTATTCTTTCTAGCTGTAGTTGCAATTGTATGCTTATTTTTTAATTAAATTTTTCCTTCTTTTTTTTTTGTTTTTTATTTTTTAAATTATAAGAAAGAAAATCTAATGAACCTGCCGATGGCAGCATAGAAATATTCTAAATACACATTAAAAACTACACTTGTAGCAATGAGATCATCTTAAATATTTTTGCGAAACTTCTAATGGGAGTTTTGCGAAAAATATGTAATTCTTTCAGTTTATATTTATTATGATGGCTCCATTGGGGAGGGCCATATGATAAAGACGAGTTTTCTCGCTGTGAAATACATATTGTCGTCGCCGTAGACTAGTAGGTAGTGTGTTGGCTTATTAGACGTAAAACCCGGGTTCATATCCCAGGTCAAAACGAAATATAAAAAAAATATTTCTTCGGCGACTTCCTCTCTCAGCAGATTTTTGGCAAAAACTCTAAGAGTAAATAAAATGGCCACGAAAAGTTTCTCAAAAATCTATCGTTCGGAGTCGGTTTTAAACTGTAGGTCCCGCCACTCATGTATAGAAATAATGCACACAACATGAGTTATGTATGTATGTGAAATATCGTTAAGTTGGAGCTGTTGCAACAGTTGGAAGACCCTACATCGATAATGTTTTAAGGTCTTTGGATATTAGGATGATATCTAGCATTTGAAGTCGCCGTAGCCTAGTAGGTAGTGTGTAGGCTTATTATGTGGTGTGTAACATAACATTTTCCTTGTGTTGGTAGTGAGACTTACTTAGAATCGCATTGAATACTTGTTTAAATATACAACAGCTTAATGGGATAGATTTGTGGCCAATGTGGAGTCTATTCTGTTTAGTCGCCGTAGTCTAGTAGGTAGTGTGTTCGCTTATTAGTCGTAAAGCCCGGGTTCGAGCCCCAGGCCAGACATCAAAACCAAATATAAAAAAATATTTCTTCGGTGACTTCCTCTCAGCAGATTTCTGTCAAAAACTCTGAGAGTAAATAAAACCTGCCATGAAAAAGTTTCTCAAAAATCTGTCGTTCGGAGTCGACGTTAAACTGTAGGTCCCACCACTCAAGTATAAGATCAAGGCACACAACATGAGTGGTGTGAGAAGCTAGGCCGTAATCCTGACTGAAGGGTTGTAATGGCCAATTATGTATGTATTTGGAGTCTATTTTATGCAGGTGGCTTGATGTAATTCAGTTTAATGAAGTAAAATACAAAATAACGAAATAAATAAAAAAAAAAATTTTCGTCGACTTCCTCTCAGAAGTCTTCTTGTAAAAACTCTCAAATCTGACGTCTACAGCCAACATTAAACTGCAGGTTTCCTCACTCATGAATAAAGATTAAAACACGTGACATGTATTGTGGCAGAAGCCGGGACATAACCCTGACCAAAATGTTATATGTAAGTAAATAAATTTATGCGAGTGCACTGCACTTTAGAACAGTCGTCTTTGGTTGATAGAACGTTTGAAGGCCTGGGCCCAACACTAACGGATCATTACAAGGGAGCGTACCTCGCTCTGAGTAACACAATGGGCCATATGGCCACCGCGTGAACTTGCCAGTGAACGGCAAGCTACCTGCTAACCTAAGTAAGTGAAACTTTGTTTTGTGGATTTTAAATATCCGTCAGAAAATTGTGGACCTAACGCCAGAAGTTTCGGCAATAGAGAAGGAAAGTGCCATAAATTCGGACCTAACACCAGAAGCTTCTGATGTTAGAAAAGTGCCATAAAATCGTACCCTTAGCCGATTATAATTATTTCTACTTAACGAAAAAGAAATGTAGACATCAAATAAACACAATTCAAATACATACAGTGAGCGTCATAAGTGAGACAACACGAACTATAATTTTAAATTTTCTATTATGTTCTTAAGTATAAAAAAAGTTCCTTTATCATGAATTGTTGTTTTTGTTTTAACATTTTATAAGTAATAAATAAAGGTTTTAATTTTTGGAAATTTATTCGACTATTCTCATTTACTGCTCTCGCTATCCTAAGAAAATGAATTATTTCAGTGGTGTTTGCTCACTTTTGGCGCTCACTGTACATACATACATAACTGACCATTACAAACCAATTCAGTCAGGATTATGGCCTAGCTTCTCACACCACTCATGTTGTGCGCCTTAATTTTATACTTGAGTGACGGGACCTACAGTTTAACGGCGACTCCGAACGACAGATTTTTGAGAAACTTTTTCATGGCAGTTTCAGTTACTCGCAGAGCTTTTGCCAGAAATCTGCTGAGAGGAAGTCACCGAAGAAATATTTTTTTTTTATATTTCGTTTTGATGCCTGGCCTGGGGCTCGAACTCGTGGTTTACGTCTAATAAGCGAACACACTACCTACTAGACTACGGCGACTATTCAAATGCCAAAGTTTTTAATTAACAATGTACTGCAATGCCACATTTTTTGGCAAACTTTTTTGCCAGAGCCTATCTTTTGCTAATATTAAAACGCCTTTTATTTAAATAACAATAAAGCCATCTAAGTACGTACAAACATTTTTAAAATTTTTCAAATTCTTTTGTTTTAATTTTAATTTTAAAACAAAAATGAATATTATTTTCCAATTCCAGGAATTTAAAGTAATTTGAACTGAATTTTTTTGTTTTTATTCATATGTTATAAGAACATGAATATTTTGTTTATTTTTCTTTTAACAAAAATATATGATAACCTTTATTCATATTCATGAATCATAATTATGCCTTTAACCGTGTGTATTGACTTTGTTTTTTATTTCTGTTCACTCTTAAATTGTAGTATTTTTCATAAGCGTAGTTGAAAACTAATGATTTTCGTAACCACATTCATATGTACGTACATACATACGTAAGTCGAGTGAGTACACCACCATATCACCACATACGGTCATTCTTGTCTAGAAAAATTAGATAAAAAAAATTATACGAAACGAAGTCAACACCGTCATCGAAGCCACCACAGAACGCCGTAGAACAGAATAAAACCTCAACTGATAAGATAAACAAACATCTGTTACATACACATGCTCACACACAAACACTTATAAGCAATCGTATGCATATTTATACATGTGAAATAAAGGGGAGAGGGGAGAGTTATGAACTTATTATTAATAACGAAGCAAAAACAAAAACAAATACTAACATTACAAATACAAGTCAATATTTCAAAACGATAAAAAGTTATCAAACTGACTGATATGGTTGGTGGTGACACTGTATTATTGTTATTAGCAGAGTAGACTAAATTTAAAGCAGTCAGTCATACAGTCTTTGTAAATGTCAACAGCGTTTTCCTCGAACTTTAAAAACAAAAAAAAATTAATTTCAATTTAAAAATTTAAAACAATTTAATTAAACAATTGTTCTATTATATTCTAATTAAAATTAGAATAATAATAAGAAAATAAATTAAAAAAAAAACATTTTCATTATCATTGTCATTGCAGTTAACTACAATTACTACAACTCACTTCTATCACATACGTTGTGGTAAAATGTAAATTATCGTACGAATTGCTGCATGCAAAATGCCAACGATAATACGGAAAACTAATAACAGCGATAGGAAAAATTTTAAGTTTACAACAACAACACCAACAACAGCCCAACAATGGCCTTTAAAGCTATACACCACATTTGTTGTTATTCTAATCATCTTACAAGGATGCCTGCAATTGGAATTAGTAGCGGCAGCATCAACCCAATACGGTTATTATAGACATCAAGAGGATATGCTGCAAGATGGAGAGGAGTCCAATGTGACGTGTATACCATTCGATACACAATTTACATGCGATTGTCATAATGTCAATCGGGTAAGTACCTAAACAATAGCATTTATTATAGAGAAAACATTTCCTTAAAAGTTCGCCATTTAATTTCATTATATTTAAGGGGGTGTATAGAGAAATACAAGGGTTGGGTTTTTTAAATGAAGCACAAATTGTCTATATATATATAAAAATTAATGATTGTATGTAATTAATAGAATCGTAAACTATGCATTTGATCATGTTATGATCTTCGGGAAAGTTGTTGCTCCTCAGCCCGGAAAGGTTTCTAAGTCAATATCCGACAGGTGGCGCCACTGAAAATTACTAAAAATGAATTAAATAGTAAACTGTGCATTTGATCATGTTATGATCTTCAGGAAAGTTGTTGCTCATGAGCCCGGAAAGGCTTCTAAGTTGGTATGACCAATATCCGGCAGGTGGCGCCAATGAAAATTACTAAAAATGAATTAAATAGTAAACTGTGCATTTGATCATGATCTGATCTTCAGGAAAGTTGTTGCGCATGAGCCGACGAAGGTTTATATGTTGGTATGACCAATTTAAGACAGGTGGCGCCACTGAAAATTACTCAAAATTAATTAAATCGTAAACTGTGTATTTGATCATGTTATGATCTTTAGCAAAGTTGTTGCGCAAGAGTCGACGGAGGTTTCTAAGTGCGTGGGTAGATGGCGCCACTGAAAATTATTCAAAATGAATGACAAGACATTGGTCGATCAACACCTCAAGCACGGAAGAAAAGAGCATTACGAGCCTCAGAATCAGATGAGCAACGAGCATTGAGACTTGAAAATCTTCGAGTACATGCCGATGAGACCCGTTCGCATGAATCACTTAAACAACGAGAAGTGAGATTTGAAACTGATCGAACGCGTACTACTCAGGCCCGTTCGTTTGAATCATCTGGACAACGGGGAAAAAAACCATAAAATGATTCAATATTAATTCGATATTTGTTAATGTCTTTCCTTCAAATTTATTTTAGTTGGTGGTGCAACAACGCGCGCAGTGTACAGCTAGTTGTATAATAAAAATCATGTCATTTTTCTACATACTACAACATACTCTACTTGGAACCGCTATAAACTTTGTGAAACGTTTCTTAAACTTTTTATCTTTTCCAATGAGATTCGTCGCAAACATAATTGGAGTGAAGTTATTCTCCCCGAAAATTTGAAGAAATAGGCACTCAGTGTTAAATGCAGAAAATAAGGTGAATGAGGAAGCATTTCATAGCATAATTCATAGATTTTTGTTATGGAAACTGCACATGTGTGCACATTTGAAAAAGAGTGAAAAGCCTATAGTTTTTCTCATCATATCCTCATTACATTGGTCCCATAAGTGGGCATAATATTCTCCACTGATTACTTAACTCTTTTGGCATTCAATGTCGATTATGCATGCTGCATGCCTTCTGAATTTTTTTAAAATCTGATTCAAATCAATTTAATTTCTGCTACCCTAGTTTAGTCAAAAGTATTCTGACTCAAAAGGAAAAAACTACAGTCCACCACTACATTTAGAATAGTCGTCATCGAGTCTGTAAAAAAGAGTCATATTTTGCTGTAAAATAATTCACACATTCTATCACCTTTCTTGCATGATTCATTGTTTATCTTTTTGACACCCCCTATTATTATTATTATTTTTTTTTTGTTTTTTGTAAGTAGAACAATTGCAATCTTATTTATTTATTTAATTTTATTTTTTTATCTTTATTTCAGCATTTATTTCTACCACATTTGATTGGTTCAGCATTCCAAATGGAAATTCGAAATTGTAAATCGCTGACAATCAATTCAAATGCTTTGCAAGAAACTCAGGGTTTACGTAAAATCACATTTAAAAATGTCGATAATTTAGTTCTAAACAAATATGCGCTATCGTTTCCACTTTATAGCAGTAGTACACCGCTGATAATATCATTTGAAAAGGTAAGTGGCATTGTATAAAATACATACATAAACATTTCCAGTTCAACACCCTGATACCGAATCCATAGAGCGGCAATTTATATTTATTATTTAGTAGTCGCCGTATTCTAGAAGGTAATGTTTTCCCTTATTAGAGGTTAAGCCTGGGTTCGAGCCCCACGCCAGACATCAAAACGAAATATGAAAAAAAAAAACATTTCTTCGGCGACTTCCTCTCAGCAGATTTCTGGCAAAAACTCTGATTTACTCTCTTTCACTTTGATACCTTATGATATAAATATGCATTGTCTAATGCAATATATTTTTTACTTAACGAATATACTAGAGAAATAGGAAATTTTCCATTTTATTCAGCTGAATAAATATGTATATTTACTATCTATCGTAAAGTAGGTTTAATTTTCAATAAGAAGAGTATAAAAACTAAAGTGATGGCAATAAAGAAATACTTCATAAAAATGAGCCTAAAATGATATGACATTTCATTAGTTGAGAAATACAGTCAATCCCCCCCCCCCTATAACGCGGTGAGTGCGTACCGCGTTGTATGGAAACCGCGCTATAAGCAACTCGGATTTAACCGTACAAACCACGCAAATTCGTAGCGCGTTCTATGGGAACCGTTTACCGCATTGTATGGAAACCGCGCTATTGAAACTCGGAACTAGTACAAACCACATCATTCGTGCCGCGTTATATGGAGACCGAGACAAGTTAAATTATAAATTATTTTTATATGACTTAAAGAGTTCATATAAGGATTGATAAATAAAATGAAACAAATACTAAACTAAAATACTGTTTTCCAACAAAAATAAGAAAGAAGAAACATTCATCCTCACTGTCAGATATGAGTAGCAGAAAAATGTTTAGAATGTCGTAGACGACTATGAGATAAGCTGGCATTTTTATATTAAAATATTGTTTGTATACCTCGGCTGTGCTTTTGCGTCGAAAATAAAACTGATATTAAACCCTCTTACAATATCTAGTTTCTAGATTCATTCAGATGCTGTGCGGAAGAAACTTATGGCATGTTGTTGAACAGAAACCGCGCTGTACGAGTACCGCGTTATAGGAGGTCTGTCGCAATTTCAGTGCCGTGTTATATGGAAACCGCGTTCTGAGTGTACCGCGTTATGGGAGGGTTGACTGCAGTCGTTAATTCATTTAAGCTAAATAGCGATAAAAAGCTGTTAACAAAACAAGAATGCTTAGCTTAATATCTACTACAGTTAAAACAAGCAGAGTTTATACAATTTATAAAGACTTAAAGCAAAAGTTTCCATCCTCTAGAGTTGTAACTTCAAAAGAATTTGAGACTAACAACGGATCCACATAATGTTGCATTAAAATGAAAGCTAGTTTCTTCCAAATAAAAGAAAAGAAATAAATTCAATAGATTTTCCTAATACATATTTGTAAAATTTAAATAATTTTTATTGATTTAATGGGAAGAGTATACAATTTTTCGGAACCCTTGAACCCGCGATTAATAAAAAAAAACACTTTAATTACTGATTTGAGTATAGGACAACAATGTTGCAAAATTGAAATTTTGAAATGGTACTGGATTATAACTAGGAGAGTACTTTTTTACATCAAATGGTACTTTTGTAAAAAAAATGCATACATACATAGTCATTACAACCCATCAATCAGAATTATGACCTAGCTTCTCACACCAAATATGTTGTTGTGTGCATTAATTTTATACATGAGTGGCGGGACCTATAGTTTAAAGTCCACTCCTAACGACAGATTTTTCAGAAACTTTTTCATGGCAATTTAATTAATATCACAGTTTTTGTAATTTTTTCATATTTCGTTTTATTTGAGGCGTCTGACATGGGGGTTTGAACCGTGATCTCACGTCTAGTAAGCTAACATACTACCTATTACACAATTTATATATTTATATTTAATACGCGTACAGGTCGGAAGAGAAAAACTAAAAACTGATACGTGTTCCTCACATACAAAACAAAACAGCTGATTCGGAACGTAACAAAGCGTAAAACCCCCATTACGTCAAACATCGTTTTTAGCATATGAAGAGCAAATTAAATGCTTACTAAAGTTACATTACGGTTCGGCAAGCGTTCTTATTGCCTTTCGTATTCTAAAATCGAACATAAGTTACGTGGACGTTTGGCTAAGCGTGGCTAAAGCCTAATTCTACCTTTAGCATTACGTTGAACATGTTGCTAATGCATTAATACATAGTTGAAAAGCGCAAGACATAAAATATTTAATAATAAAAAAAGTACTGAAAGCATCGCGAGGATACTGCGGTATTTTTGAAATGGAAAAGTACTGAAAAAAGTACTAAAGTACTGAATTTTTCAATACTGGTACATGTATTAATAAATTAATTAATTTATGAATGTATGCACACATATGCATACATACGTAAAGCAAATAGAATCCATTACAATTTATAAAAGAGAGAGAAAATATCTCAAGCAATTCTTTTCTTTTTTAATTTAAATTAAATTGTCACTACTTTAGGAGAATATTGCAAAAAATATAAAATAGAAATCTTTCAATTAAGGCATCGTAACCAGTGTAGTTCTATATACATATAGAGTATGCGGGTTAACGCGTCAGAAAAGTAGAAATGCACAGCATATGCGTGGGTTGCATTTTTGATTAACAAATGGAATATTTTTTTTCTCTTTACGTCACTAACAATTGTCAATGCACTAAAACGGAGTGGACTTGTCAAAATTTTTACTTTTTTAAGTTCTATTTTGTATTTTATTTATTATTATTATTTTTTTTTAATTAACTACGTATACGAGCTATGTATAGTTTTTATTACTACATACATATACATATACAATAATATACTTCCCTCTTTCCCTGTCTCTTTTTCATATCAATTCCAGGTTAAAGTTAAATTAATCGATTCACATGCCATTAATGGTCAGATTGAGGAAATCACATTCACTGACTGTTTTATTGAGACAATAAATCCATTTGGTTTTACCATATTAAAATCAAATGCTCTGTTACTTAAAATGGAGAATGTACAAATCAATAGAATAGAATCACAGGTATGTATGTAAATCGATATCATAGATATTATGCAATCGCATTTATATATTTGAAGAAAACTGTTATAAATTTAAATTATCACTATTGGTTTTCGATTTAACTGTCAAGAGTAACAGAACATTTTATTCGAAAATTTTTTATTTTCCACAAATAAAAAAAATAAAAAATTAAATATAAAAATTAATTCAATTGTGTCTTTTCTGACCGTGAAATAAACAATTTCGCAAAATACTATTCTGTAATCAATATAAACAAAAAATTTCTGTGGCAAAAAATTAATTAAAAATAAAGAAAAAACAATTCAAATATTCAAAAACAATTAAGTGCAAAAGCGCACGGAACTGCATTCTTTTATAAAACTACAACTTTTACTAAAAAATAACAATGGATAGTTTAAGCGATGATAGCGAAGATATTACAGAAGAAAATAATAGAAGTGAAAAAAACAACAACAGTGTTGAACCAGCTTGGCAATGTATAACCGGTAGTAAGCGTAAACGAATTGAATCACCAAAAAAAATAAAAAAGATAAATGTGCATGATACTCCAACTACATCAACTAATAGCAACAAATTTGCTGTGCTTGATACTCAAGACGATGAAGAAAATGATATCCCGGCTATAATACCAAAACCTCCACCCATCTATATTCCTAATGTACAAAATATAAATATTATGGTAACCAAATTAAGTCAAATTATTTCTAATAAGGATTTTAGTTATAAATCTTTGAAGGAAGGTCAAATTAGATTGATGATCAAATCTGTAGATTCGTATAGGAAAGTGATTAAATATTTAGACAAGTCTAACATTTATTATCACACTTATCAATTAAAACAAGAAAGATCGTATAGAGTAACTATAAAAGGACTTCACCCCTCAACACCCACTGAAGATATAAAAGCTGAACTAATAGGTTTAGGCCACTCAGTTAGATCTGTAACAAATGTTAGAAGTCGCGTAACAAAAGAGCCTCTATCAATGTTTTTTGTCGACTTGGATCCAGAACCCAATAATAAAACTATTTTTGAAATTAAATATATTAATCATGCTGTCGTCAAAATTGAACCACCTCAGAGAACTAATGACCTGGTACAGTGTTATCGATGTCAACAATTTGGACATACAAAAGCGTTCTGTAAAAAACCGTATAGATGTGTTAAGTGCGGCATGGATCACCCTACCGCAGAGTGCAAAAAATCTGCTGATACTCCACCTCGTTGTGTTCATTGTATGTCAAATCACACTGCTAATTATAAAGGTTGCAGCGTTTATCAAAATTTGGTCTCTAATAGAACTAATAGACAAAAACTATATTCAAACAAGCAACAAAATTCTGTGAACATGAATCATATTGAATACCCGCAGTTAAGTAATGTTGCTACCAATGAGCCCTATAATAGTACATTTAAAATGTCATTTGCAGAGGCTGTAAAAGCATCTAATGTAAATGAAAACAGTCGCTTGGACAGACTTGAAAAAATGATGGAAAATCTAATGAATATGATGTCTATGTTAATGGCCAAAATATGCAAATGAACTTAAGAATAGCAATATGGAATGCAAATGGAATGCATAATCATACAAATGAAATAGAGATCTTCATTAAAACTAATTACATTGATATCTTTTTAATCTCAGAAACTCATTTTACGAATAGAACTTTCTTCAAAATTAAGGATTATGATTTAATTACTGCTAACCACCCTGATAATAGAGCCCACGCTGGTGCCGCAATTTTGATAAAATCCAACATTAAACATGAAATACTTACCCCAGTTGTAGAACCTTTTTTGCAAGCAGCAGGTGTTAAAATAACATGCGATAATAATCATATTAGTATTTATTCTATTTATTTCCCCCCAAGACATAGTGTTACGTGCACACAATATGAAGACTTTTTTAATCAACTAAGCTCGAAATTTATTGTTGGAGGCGATTATAATGCAAAACATCCCTGGTGGGGATCTCGTTTGTCGAATCCCAAGGGAAGGGAGTTATATAAATGCATTTCTAAAAATAATTATGCCACTTTGTCCACAGGCAGTCCTACTTATTGGCCCAGCGATCCAAATAAAATTCCCGATTTACTGGACTTCTTTGTATATAAAAATATTCCAAGGTCTTCCTTTGATATAATAGACAGTGCTGACTTAGGCTCTGATCACAGTCCTGTAATTTTAACTTTTAACACAGTTATCCAAACCATTACAAAACTTTTTAAAGTACTAACTCCCAGAACAAATATGCAACAGTTTGAATCCTGGATAGAAGAACATGTAAACTTGAACTTACATATCGAAGATTCCTGTCATTTGGAGGATACAATTGAGACATTTACAAACTTAATACATGAAGCAGCATTTATAGCAACTCCACATCAGCGACAAATGAATAGTAATAACGGTAATAATGTTCGATTATCGGCTGAAATTAGGGAGCTTGTTGCAAATAGGAGAAGATTAAGGAGAATATACCAAACCACTAGAAGTATATTAGACAAAACAAATTTTAACAGAGCATCACAACAACTAAAAACAAGCATTAAAAATTATAAAAACTTTTTATTAAATGATTATTTAAAAAATTTGGATGCTGTAACTAATAACGGCGAACATAAACTATGGAACGCTACCAAATATTTAAAACG
The DNA here is from genome assembly GCA_930367235.1 of Sarcophaga rosellei. NCBI lineage: Eukaryota > Metazoa > Arthropoda > Insecta > Diptera > Sarcophagidae > Sarcophaga > Sarcophaga rosellei. Next base: position 68,159,403 of record OV884018.1, read on the forward strand.
ACCTACTAAAAGGAATGTTCCAGTCAAGAATATAAATGGTGAATGGTGTAGATCAGATATCAGCAAAGCTAATGCTTTTAAGGAACACTTATCATCAACATTTAATCCATTTAATTTAAACAGCCCCACCATTATGGCTGATATTGTAAACTTTTTAGATGTTCCCTGTCAAATGGACCGCCCAATAAAACCGATATCCTTTTCTGAAGTGCAAAAAGCGATTGATAAATTGAACAATGCGAAAACTCCGGGCTATGACAATATTGATGCCAAGGTTTTAAAATCTTTACCAAGAAAGGGAATTGTTTTTCTAACAGGAATATACAATTCAATACTAAGGTTAAACCATTTTCCATCGCAATGGAAATATGCAAAAATAATAATGGTATTAAAACCCAACAAACCTGAAAATAACGTTGCATCCTATAGGCCAATTAGTTTGTTGTGCAGTTTCTCGAAGATATTTGAAAGGCTCTTTTTGGAGAGATTAATGCCAATTTTAGAAAGACAAAATATTATACCTGAATATCAGTTCGGATTTAGGCACAAACATGGTACACCAGAGCAGTGTCATAGGATTGTCAATAATATTTCGAATGCCTTAGAGAGAAAACAATATTGTTCTGCCGTATTTTTAGATGTTCAACAGGCTTTTGACAAGGTTTGGCATAATGGACTTTTATATAAGCTGAAAAACCTTATCCCTGCTCCATTTTACTTGCTGTTAAAGACATATATTCAAGATAGATATTTTTTTGTAAGCGTTAATGAAAACGACTCAAACTTTGGTAGCATCAACGCGGGTATTCCACAAGGTAGTGTTTTGGGTCCAGTACTGTATACCATCTTCACAGCTGATATGCCAACAATTGAAAATATCACCATTGCTACCTATGCAGATGATACTGCAATACTAGCTTCAGATGAATCGCCAATCATAGCTTCTAACATGCTGCAAAATCAATTAAATCTTATTCAAGATTGGCTTCAAAAATGGAACATAAAAGTAAATAATACAAAATCTGTTCACGTCACATTTACCCTAAGGAAAAATGATTGCGCGCCAGTATATCTAAATGGCACGATTATTCCAAGCAGTAATACTGTTAAGTACTTAGGCCTCAATCTAGACCGGAGACTTACCTGGAAACATCACATTAAAAAGAAGCTTGAACAACTTAAAATTAAAACAAGAAAAATGTATTGGTTATTGGGACCAAGATCAAGCTTAAGCTTAGAAAACAAGATTCTACTATATAAAGTAATACTAAAACCAGTATGGACTTATGGTATACAACTTTGGGGAACAGCAAGTAATTCCAATTTGGAGATTTTACAGAGATTCCAGTCTAAAACTCTCAGACTATTAACAAATGCGCCATGGTTTATCACCAACAAAAACATACATAAAGATCTTAGAATTTTAATGGTCAAAGATGAAATTCATAAGTTTAGTGATAGATACCTGAATAGGCTAAGTAATCATTCCAATGTGTTAGCAATAAATCTGCTAGATGATAGTGATGAAATCAAAAGACTTAAAAGGCTACATGTACTTGATCTACCCTTCAGAAAATAGAAAATTTTATTTAATTTTTAACATTTATTGATTGATTGTATTAAAATTAAAAAAGTAAAATCTCTTTTTGTATTTACTCTTTTCTTTTGAGTTTAATAGAAACTCAATACATGTTACATTTAAAAGTTATTAAATTTGCTCATTATTTTAAAATGTAAAATAGATTGCAAATAAAAGAAATAATAAAAAAAAAAAAAAAAAAAAAAAATTATCACTACGGAGTATTATATAGAGTTGAAGTAATTATAATTACATACATAGTATTTCTATCTATTTTATGAAAATAAGTTTAATTATTATTCATCAAATTTCAAAAAGCTTAAATGCACGCTATCATGACATACTTAGTCGCAACAGCAACTTAATAAAGTTTTTAGAACTGACTCCTCTTTAATTGTATAAGACTATTATAGTACTGAATGTCGTCTTTCCTGACGGGAGGTATGGACTTTCGGAAAAAGCTACCGACTATATTATGCCTGAGGCTATGTTCCTGCCTAGTTTAAGGATACTTATACCGGAAAGGGCACAATGGAATGTTGCGGTACTCCAGGGGCAGAGAGATATGCCCATCTTCACAGATGGGCCTAAGTTAGGTGGATGTACAAGTGACTGGGGTTTTCTGTATGGAACTCGGTCTTGAACTCCCCTTCAGGTTAAATGATGACTGAAGCATTTTTCAGGCGAAGATTTTCGCAATCTTGAAGGCTATTGAGGCCATAGCTGGTGGGCCAGTTTCGGATTCGGAATCTTACATGATCTTCGTTGACAGTCAGGCTGCCCTTAGGGCCATTGCGTCGGTCTGGTGCAAATCACGGCTCGTTCACGAGTGGAAGGAGTCGTTGAGGACTTATGGAGTAGACCGTATCCGGCCGTATCAATCGATGTGTCGGGGAGGAAGAGCAGAGTCGTTTGGGGGAACGGATCGGGTTGTTTTGTTTCTAGATGTCTCCGGCCTGCTGTGGACAGTAAGAGAACAGGTTGGCTTCTGGGCTTGGATAAGGCCAGCTTAAGGTTGGTTGTCGCTTTTATCACGGGGCACTGCGAGATTAGGTCGCTGCAGGGCTTGTTGCGATGAGGAGGAGTTGGAGACTATCGAATACCTCCTCTGTAGCTGCCCAGCCCTTGGTAGGTTGAGGTTGAGGACCCTTGGCAGGGCCTTCTTTGAGTGTTTCAATTCTGTGTCGAGAGCCGACATCAAGGCTCTCCACAGATTCATTAGTGCCTTAGGCTGGTTTAGAGGTGCTAGGGCTTCATCGGTGTAGTCGCGTTCTAACTTTTTGTTGTGTCCGGTCTATGTAATTCCTCCGCTTCCCATTCTCCCCCATTCCTACATCCGCTTTTTTTTTATCATATTTCCTCTATTATCCTTCCCTTTTTAAGGACATTGTACAATTAATCAATTCGACCTCCGGGTACTGTACTTGTCTTAATTGACAAGTACAAGGACGTACACGTCCTTAACCTTAACGTAACCTAATCTAACCTAACCTAGTGGTGCTCACTACCTGTCACCTTACCGAATAGGTTTAAGAACTACTTGTTGGAAGTATGAGGGACCACTGTATCAACAGATACAGACATACATATGTAGGTTTTATTGTTAACGTGAAGATTCTGTGCGACTGATTAAAGTACTAAGGATGTCCAAAAATCTAGATTAGATCTCGGATGGTATCCCAAAACTATTAACTGATTTCACGCTTTATACCGTACATTACGGACATTCATGAGAAATGATTCAAGGCGCCTGATGTTCAACACACATTTACCATCAACGACACGAAGAAAACTTCTTTGCTGGGTGAGGTAACTTTACGAAAATTAGAGACAAAATATCTGAGAATGTTACTGGTTAGAAAACTGTCATGGAAGGCTCACTTAGACAGCATTTCAAGTAAGAACAATTATGTCATAATGATATACAGAAGACTGACAAGAAAATCTTGAGGGTGCAACCCAAGACTTATGCAATGAATGTATACCATGATAGTCAAACCAATTATAATTTATGGGATCATTGTTTGGAGAGCACCAGAGCTATTAAGCTATTGTAAGGATAATCGAAGACAATTCCAACAAAAAACGCATCAGGGGCCTTAGTAACCTAACAAATCGAGTGACTGGCAGCTCCCCCATAATTGTTTATGATTTTCGGAAATGCTTGATCTTGAAACAGAGTAATAAGAGTGCATTGAACTATTTGGAGGCTAAATACCATACTCTATTATTCGAAACGCTATTCTGACAATGAAAAAAGATTAGAGTTATGCCAGAGGGAAAAATTGGCTTTTCAATCACCGAAACACATGCTTGAAATTTGTGCTACGCTAATGCATTTTAGAAGGAAACTCCCGGTTGCGTATCAATTACTAGGGGGAGATCTTCTAACTGATACCGAACAGATATGAGTGATGCATTATAGCGATACTCTGTACAGATTCAGGGCAGAATTAAAAGAAAATCTGATACGAGGAAAAATTTTTAATGAATTGAAATTGATTATTTCGTAAGAGAACTTACGTACTTACGTGCCCTTAGAACAGCCTTAGAGTCGTATTTTTAATTTAATATTTTATCTTTATTTCTATTTTAGGCCTTCAAAAAATTTTTGGTCGAACGAATAGAGTTCCAAAATTGTAAATTTTTAACAAATGTGCCATCGAAAGCCTTCTATGATGTAGAGGTTTCGCATACGCTATTATTAAATAATCTAAGATTTCAAGAAGTCCACTCAAGGGCATTTTCATTTAAATGTATGTATAATAGACATCAAATTATTTTAAAAAAATATTAATTATATTTATTCAATATATTTATACTCTTTCTAGTGATCTCCAAATTAATTATTGCCAATAATTATTTTGATAGTGTGGATGCCGAATGGCTAGAGGTGTATCTTAAGGAGAGTACAATTATCAGGGATAATTATTTTGGTAATACCAGTCAAATAGCTTTTAAGGGTAAGCTTTACAAATTACTTTCTAATAAAAAGTTCATAATTAATCCTCTTTTTTTCGTTTTCATATATTATTTCTGTAGGCATTATGGTCCATCGTGATTATGTGGGCAATGAAAAGTTAGAGTTGCGTTTTAGCAACAACACTGTACACTTTCCTTTCACTATACAACCATTGGATTTCAATGAGAAATTCAATTTGAATTTAAAACAGCTCAACTATGATAATGAGTATTCCTGCCATGAAGTTGACTACAGTCAACAGCCAGCCAAAGCCAAACAGGAATTCTTTAATCATTTCAAGGATTCCATTTACTTTAAACAAAATTCACACACGAATTCTGCACAAACAAACTATAGAGTCTTAAGTAAAATTATTGAAATTGATTGCCAACACAAATCATATTGGCTGTATGTTATAATAGGCGTGGTATGCCTTTTAGTATTGGTAATCATTATCGGCGTATTTGTGTGTTGGCGTATTGCCAAAAAACGTAAAGCCAAACGAAAAATGGATATTATACAACCGGAGCCAAGAACCTATAAGGAAACGCAAATTGTCTATCAAATCGAAAATGCTGGACTTCTTAAGACTGACTTTTAACTCAAAGTAAAAGGGCACAATATCTGTACATACTCGTATATAGCAGAGAAAATAATAAAGAAACCACCGCAGCTTTAACCTTCTTAGCCTTCTTAGAAAAAAGGTAGAATACAAAAAACAGATGCTAGAATTTAATGAAATTCCACCAAAAAATAATTGAAGAAATGAAAATGTATTGTATTATAATATAATTTTAGTTGTAGAACAAAAAAAAAACCTTTTAAGCCAAATTATTATGCTTTTAATTGTTATAATTTATCATATAAAAAACAAACAACAACAAAAAAATATTTATAGAACTACGCATTGAGGCAGTGACGAAAGGGGACGAGTGCTTCAACTAACAAAAACTAGAAATGCTGCCTAAGGAAAATTTAACAATTCAATAATTTTTTATTTATAAAACTTGTTTTATTATACAGTATATGTACCTTCAATAACCAAGAAAAGAAGAAAGAAACCTTAAGTGAAGAAAATTTTTTGCATTCACATCAGTTGGTACACTTGTCCTCACTGTGTCTTATATATTGTAAATAATATTATTTTTATTTTAATAAAATGTTACAACATATTAATTAAATGAATAAATAAGTTCCATTAAACACATTCAATCAAAAACAAATGACAATAGCCTCATATGTTACAATTTACTGGGCACTAGCATTGGTGTGGAAGCTTGTTCATGCATTAGTTTAGGAAAAGCTACAAAGGGTCAAGGAAATAAACCAGAAAACTATACAGCATAATTGTAATGTGTTTTAAGGAAATGCCAAAGTGCATCAATATATACGAGTGATCCTAAAAAATACTAAATCTCGCAAACCAAAATTTAAATCTTTCGACCTTAAAGACAGTGATGATGGACTCACTTTCAAAAATTTCGCAAGAAAGTCTTCTATCTACCTTGGCTTTTCATTTCTTGCAATCCCCATCGAATTAGCTGTGCCCCACGTTTAGTCCCTTAAGGCCGATCAGATAAAATTTAAAACATTTAAGAATACTAAACGCTCGTAATTAATTAATAACATTTGCATTGGTAAATAATTACCAAACAATTCATAAATAATAAATACTGGATTTTGAGGAATTTTAGTTCTACTTTAACAGAATTCGCTTTACGTATTCTTCTTTAGTTTTAATTGAAAAAAATATTTACTTTTATTGACTTACCCTATAGGCAGATATGACTCCAATGCCTGATGTATGGTTAATTCAGGTTCAGCCAATGCTAAACCTTTAGAAAGTAATGCAAAATGAGTACTAATGGTTTCACTTATACTGGTTAAATCTTCGACATCTTTGTCATCGGGTAAACTTAAATTCTTTTTCATTAAATTGGCACTACACATGCCGCCCAAATATGATAATTCCTGTTCTATGCGCACCAAACAAGAGTTATTGCCATTCAACTGAAAATAAATTTTTTTAAATATTTTAAATTCAATTTAATTTTTGAAACTGGGGACATGTATTCCCTACGGACATCAAAAGAGGTAACCTAGATAACCGTAGTCAACACATTTCTACGTAACTCTACAACAATTAATTCCAAATCAATCTTACCAAAACTGGATTATCATAACCCACTACAAGACATTTGAAACCATAACGGTTTACATGAGGATCTTGAGCATACAGAGACGAAGTTTCCAACGAAAATTCTACACAATTACCGGGTAATATCATAACATTTTGTAACCAATTCGAAGATCTGACAAGAAAAACCAAAGACAAATAAATCAAAACCATAATTTTAGCATTACAACTAAACACACTTACGTATTAAATTTCTTAACCACAAACCAATCGGGTTCGTTTTTATTTTGCGTCTCCTTTTGTGTTGGCAATTTATAGCAGGTTGTCATTAAATTTGCGCTTTTACTTTGCATTCCCCGGTTAGTTTTGACATTATTATCGAGTATATCATAATAGTCATCATGATTGCTTGGTGTTTCCGCATTAGTCATAGGCCTTACCGGCAGAGATACCAATAGATAGTCTTCCAGTTGGGCAGTACCACACTGACTATCGAATTCTATGGTTAACCATTGGACACAGGGTGGAAATTCAACACGATAGCAATTAATGGAGGCACTTCTATAGGGATGTTCACTTTCTACTATGCAATAATGATTGCTGGTTGTAGGCATATCATTAGGCGGTGTAGTATCATTAGATGGATTTAAGTTATTAGCACTCTCTTCTTTATTATTCAACTGTTCTAATTTCTTATTAAACGCCTCAAAAATCGGTCGTAGGCGTGGCATATTTATGCTATTTGGATTGGCAGCATCTTTAGTGGCATTTAATTGATTGAGAGCAGCGATATGTGGTAGAATATCCTTTATAAGACCCAGAATTTGTACCGAGCTCTAGAAGAGAAAACATAAATTAAAATCAAATGTTTCTGTTATGTTTTAGTAATTGCCACTCGAACTCACCTTGGCATCATTACAGGCCAAATTTGCTATGTGTGCATAAACCAAGGGCAATAAAGCATGAAATAGATTGGATGAGGCCATATTGAAAATATCCAAAATTTGTGTAGCCGCCATTTGGGCAGGCGTCTCCTCTGAATCGTTTCTACCCAAACCAGCTGGATTGTACTGCGAAGCACCCATTAAACTTTCTACAGCTTCTGCACCCACACGTTCATTACCGTTGAACTTTGTAATTTGACCATTACGGAAATTTAAATCGTGTATAGCAGAGGATTCCTCTAAAATCAGGTCCTTGGGATGTATTTCCGTTGCGCCAATTTCAATTTCCATTTCAAAGGGATTCGTTGAACGTTTCTCAAACTTTAATGTCTCTATGATGCCTTTCGAAAATGATTCCAAACGCTTGGATAAATCTCGGGCAGTCGATATACCAGCTCCTGCTTCAGCTGGCAAATGAGAAGTACGAGAATTATTGGCCCAATTTATATCCATGTGTTCCTCTATAGGTGTTATATTATGTTCCGAATCTATAGTTTGCGAATGATTCGAAGAGTTATCCGAGGGCGATAACGAAGCTGCCAACGTGTTACGTGCCAAAACCAATAGTTCTGTACATTTTTTGGTAATATCCGAGGCAATCTGTAAAGCCGTATCACGCATAGAGGTTTCATTTGATATAGCCGAATCATTAGGGCCATTTAAGGGGCAGTTATTAATACCGATGCTGATATTAGCTGCTGTATTCGAGTCTTGTTTAATGGGTGTACTATAGTAGAGTATACAGGGTATTTGTCCTCGATGGGCATTGGTGCCATTAAAACTCAAATCACAAGCGTAAAAATGAAAAGTACTGCCACACGGCCCACGTATAGACGGCATACCACCATCACCCGAGCAAGTACGATGACCCTGAGAACAAAATCTTAAAGCATAACGAGTATTTTCCTGTAAGGAAAAGAACAACAAATAGAGTGTTTGTAACGGTAACCAAGTGAATTTCAGAACGTTATCATCTCATCTTTCTCTTGCCGCTTACCTTTATCAACACTGATCGCTCAAATTTAATCTCTGCCATATCATTCTGCACGGTAGTCTGATCATAAGTACCCGATACTGATTCCAAAGTTTCCCATTTATGTTGCAACGGCTGTTGGACATCACCCGAGTTATCATATAATAATTCCAACTGATATTCATAACTACCCGATCCAGAATACACCATACATCCGGCAATAGCTATGCCAGAACGATCGACAGAAAAAGCTATAGCATCAGGGCCGAAACTACCAGTATTCCATGTGCGACTCTGATCACAACGGGCAAATCGTGAACCCGAGGAATGTAAAGTGCGCGGTGGTATAAACATTTTATCGTACTGCAAAAATAAGTTTCTCAAATTAAGCACAGCAAAAGATTACAAAAAACTTACATCTCCTATGGCTGTTTGATAGACAATTTCCGCTAATACGCGAGCCAATAGATGACAACAATTATCGATTAGGCCTTGATTGAAATCTTTGGAACTAAAACTGCTGCTCGAATAGTTGTATGGCACTGTGCGATTATAGATGTTTTCCAAACGATCCCTTATGGGATTGGCTATTATATCCAGTAGACGCATTAAAACATCCTTGAAAGTCCAAGAATTACTGAGAAAATCTCTTTTCTCCTGTTGCGTACGATAAATCATTTGCTCTACTAAAATGGGATACTGATGAGAATCAGTAGAGGACAGCATAGGCAAACCGGAATTATCACTGGGACTTATAATGGATTGGCGATCACCATTTTGACTAAGCAAAGCAAAAGTTGAACGCAATTTCACGCTGGGTGAACACAAGCCAGCCAATATGGCACTCAACAGACGGGAGTGTAAGGTGCCCTGCTTATCCATCTCCGATAATAAATCACACAAGCAATTCCATTTCAAAGTCGATGTGGGATAGAAGACACCAAAGCAATTAACAAAACTAATATGGCATTCATCCAGTATTTCCAAAGCCATAGTCAAGGCCTCATCACTGGTTATGTCTTGGAATAAATCATCACAAAATATACCAATTAACATGGCACGTACATTGCCAATACATTCGGCCAATGAGATATTTTCCATGTTGGATTTTTTCATTGTTGTTTGACTGCCAGACATGTTGTTATCATTGAAGTATTTGCTTATAGAAGAGTTGCTCGGTTTCGTTAACTTGTGCAAGTCTTTATCACAGCGATTACTTAAAGATTTCTGTGTAGCATTGGCTATATAATCAGCAATGTCATCCGTTTGGGCATATTGAGGATAAATTTCATTGGTATACTTTCGTAACAATCTCAAGCAGGACTTGTTGACGTGTATAAGATATTCCAAAGACTGTTTTACCTGTAAATGATGAGACATGTCACGTTGTTCACGTAAATAACCCTTAAAAGCCTCCCACGACCAGTTCAGCATAAGGACGAGACTTTCAAAACATTCTTTAGTTACTGAATTTGCAAACTCTTTGGTGACTCTCTTTACGGGATCTACATCTACCGGACTGGGTGAGGGTTTAGTCTCTTGGGTTATTAGACGATAAAGTATAGCCGGTATTTGTCCAGAGTTGACATCAGTGCCATTATTCGCCTTCTTTGAGGATTTAAAAGTAAACACTACTTGGTCTTCAGTGGTTACCGTAGCCTGACCGCAAGAACCACAATCTGATGAGGGTCCAGCTATGCGTGCCCACACTAAATACCATCTACCTGCGGTTATATTTATAGGTTTCGGCAACAGTATATGAAATTTACTGCGTGCCGGACATTCAAAGGGCACCTCTTTAGTTTCGCTTATAAGGATACCCTCTTTTTCATAACCACCGCCATCAGTGCCCACATCATAGAGTTTTAACTTGCAAGAATATTCACCACGACCACCAAACATGCCAAAACCATCTGGGGAAGGAAATAACGAAAGTGAATGAAAGAAAAATAAATAAGAATGTTAAGGGATTCCAAAGTGACAGTGTATACCAAGATAAACTTGGGTTCTAAAGTTCACTTAGTGCAAAACTAACTCTGTTTAAGGGATGCCTACTTACATATCAAAATATCAGTATCTGCTGAAAATCTTATGGCCTCTACACTATGACCGGAATAGCCCCAACCGCCACCAAAATTATCAAAACGATTAACAACCTGGTATTCATTGTCCTTCGTATCCTTACTTTGATTATCCTCTTTAGGTGTAACATCCTCAAAGCAAGTGGGTCTAAAAAATAAATATTCTTTTCATTTCAAATCGTATCAAAATTAATTTAAAATTTACATGACATCCTGAGCCGAAGTCAAGACATCCAAACAGGCCAAAAGATTTAAGGCAGCATGTAAGCGAGAAATTCTCGATTCCATTTTATTAGGTAAGGATAATTCGGGAGTCAATAAAGCCTGGTAGTTGGACGAATTCTATAATGAAAACAAAACATTAAACATGTTATCTCTACACACCACTTCAGTCGTTGCTTACCAAGCCTCCTGATTGTATTTCGCTAGCCAAGACATTATAACTCAAGACCTTCTTCTGATTACTATCGTAAACCCATAGGACATTGTACATGGGATCTGTGGCAAAAGCTAATTTTGAATAGGTTTTCTCGCCAATGGCTGCGGCAGAGGATGACACATGTAACGATCCTCCTCCTCCTGAAATCGAATTGAGAGAACCCCTTTGCTTTTCCTTACGCTGGCTCGAAGAGGCATTATGCACATGATTATCTTGTAGATCGAATAACTGATTACGTGCCTCATGCATGCTACGCGACATTTGCTCGTTAATGGCATTCGATGAAGAGGGTCCCATTTGAACCATATTCTGATCAACTTGATTTTGATTAACTTCCGGCAACACTTTAGGCTTATTGGCATGTTCCATTTTAACAAAGTCCACTTGATTGTAATAGTGAGCAGTACAATTGCCATCACGTCGATTAATAGAAATGGCATGGAAGGTCAACGGTATGGTGGGTATCATTACTGGTAACGAAACAAATAAAAATTTAAGTTTTTCTTAAAGAAAAAATAGGGAAAACACTTACAAATAGTTTTTTTATTAGCAGCGACATTCATTTTTGGCAACATTTGTGTGGTTATTAAAGATTCATCGATTTTAATAAAAGTCTGATCACCACTGGCTCCTATCCAGGTCGCCTTTTTGCCAAAACTAGGACCAATGCCACTAGAATTTGAAATTAAAATTTATTAAAAAGATGTTTTCGATCTCAATTAAGCTTTTATACGTACAACACTACGCCTGGTGTACAATGCCATAAAATCTTTTGTCTTTGTTGTATTAATTGGGCCACCGTAGGCTTTTCCGCTTGCTGGTCACTATTGCCCAAAGATTCTCTTACGTTTGAAGTATTAACGGGTTTCTCTCTTTCCGTATTACAACTTCCCTTCTGTTGAAAATCATGCGGTAAACGTCCCAGCTGGCCCTTTTGGAAATTTCCAAAAGTATACACCAAACCCTTGTACGTTAATAACACTGTATGATTACTGCCAGCTGCCACTTGACAAACATTGCCCGTCACATTTATACGAACCGGTCCGTTAACGGGCTGCATATCTCCCGTACCCAATTGACCAAATTGATTGCTGCCAAACGCATAAACTTCACCGGATAGTGTTAACACTACGGTGTGATGTAAACCGCATGAAACTTGTACTACCGGTGATGTTGATGGCATATTAAGCAGCTGTGGTGCAAGGGGTGCCACTCTAGGAGGATTTTCCTCAGTGTGACTAGAGGCATCTTCCGTTGACTTTTTTTCCTTGCGACGCATTATAAGACTTTTCGAACGTTGACGATTTAATTGCTTGTTGGAGTCTTTAGTATCTGAAACTTGAATTAAAAGAAATTAATTTATTTGTTATGCGTATTGAAATAAGAAGAACAGAAACTCAGCAGAGACAAAAAGATATTTCTGAGCATGATTCTCTTGTTCGTCTTTGCTACTCCCAAAAAGCCAACAAAAGTTTTTGTATACTAAGCACCTCCTATTCAGGTTTAAAACATAAATTCAGGTATCATCTTGAAAGTATACCCCATCTGCAGTAAGTTCAAGAGGAGGTTTCTTAGGAAAATCTATTACAACTCTGACTGAACTTTGTGGAGACGTGGTGACGTATTGTAATACTTGATCTTTAGAAATTCTTCTCATTAATTTAATAATTACCACTTTCAGCTTCTTGGACTGCTATACAAGAGGCGCAAAGACCACATTTTGAACAACCAGCATCACCATGACCACAGGCACAGGGTCTGTTGCGAGAAAAAAACCAAAAACATCGTAATAAAACATCGAATCTTTAATTTTTAAATTGACTTAAAACTTACGCTCCGGCTACTCTCTCCTCCAAGGGCACATTTAAAGCAGAAACACACGACACATTGTAACCGGTACATTCACGACAAGCCACACAAACACGACATTGACCCTGTATTATATTGTGATCATCATAGTCACACAGATTGGAGAAATCAAATTTTAGTTTCTTTTGAGGCGTAGAGGATTTACCAGAACCATTTTCACCAGCTGTTGTGGAACTCATATCCTTAGCTTTACTAAAGACATGACCACATTGACCTTTATTATTTAAACCAAAGGTAAATACTTGACCCTTAGCATTTAAGGCGACACAATGGGCTTTACCCAATGCCACCTTTTGTATATGTTGATCTGAAAAGTCCGAAACAAAACCCTGGGCATCACAGTGTACCGTATCTTTGCCGAACATGATCAATTTGCCAGTTTTTGTTATAAATGCTGAGGTGCCATTATTAGAGGCAGCCTGGACAATAACATGACCTTCGATTTTAGCCATTTTCTTGGGTTTGACTGCTTTTGGTTGCCTACGATTCTTAGAAATGTCACCATCTTCTCCGCGTCGAGCTGTACCAGCAAAATAGACGGTGCCATCATCATTAACCAATAGGGCATGAATGCCATCATGGCCAACGGCTATATGAGTAATACGCGATACTTTAGATATTATCAGTTCGGTTAATTTCATTATAGGTGTTCGGCCAACCGATTTAAGACCCAAAGCGGCCGATTTGCCGTAGTAGTAGACTTTGCCGTTGGTGGCACTAACCAAACCAAATTCTTTGCCACAAACAATTTCCTGTAAATCCACATCATTAGGTATTTTAGGCTCAAAAATGTTATAGGAGGCTTGTATTTTCAATATTTGATTTTGATTAAGGACCTCCTCCTCAAAGGTGGCATATCCTAAAGTACGAAAACGTTTGCGGGACAATTGCAAAGGCAACTCAACTGGTAAGGAGTTATCACGTTCTGTGCTTCTGTTCTGATGACAAATATTTAAACGGCGCACTACCAAAGAGTCCTAACATAAAACGAATAAATTGTAATTGTAATCGTAAATAAAATTCTCTGTTTAATAAACTCACATCTCGATTAGTGCAAATTGCATTCAAGGAATCCTCATCTGTGAACAGGGTATAATTAAAACCCTCTCTTATTGGTAACATATTTACGGGATTCATGCTTTTAATGGTTAATGTATCGGTATTAACCAAATGCAAATGATCAGCATTGCGTTTGGAATTACGTCTGTAATAAAGTTGGCCATTGCTATAGCCCAACCAACCGGTCTTTTCTTTGGTAAACTCATCGTTTTGCATATAAATATGGCCTTTGTAAGAGCCATTATAGCCAGTGCCTATTTTAAGTAGAGCACCACCCAATAGTAGATATAAATAAGTGCCATCCGAAGCTAAAGCTGGTTCTGTAAAGCCACCCATGGGAGCTTTAATCGAAAACTAAGGGAAAAAGAAAAAAAACTTTACAACTTTGAAATGTACTCGTAAAGGTACTTACCTCATCCACTAGGGAATTTGTTGGCACTCCTTTGGTATAAAAATCAGGACAAGTAGGTTTTGCCAAGGCTGCACTAATCACGGTGCGTTGCAGCATGCCCAATACGGCTGGCATTTGAATACGTTGCGAAGAAAGATTACGTGGTGACATGATTAATGCTGCTATGGCTTTAAGCATTTTACCAGTATCACCACGAGCTATGCACAGTCCAATTAAAGCCGAACAAGCTACCGCTGACCAATCGCTATCGTGACTAACTCCTGCCATCGTTGTTGTTACATCTCTCTCGGCCGTAGTGGTAGTTGCCAAATCCAATAACAAATCATACAAAGGATTTATTAATTCCTCTGGTTCATTTTTAAACGATTCCGGCTGTTGTCCTTGTATAACATCCAAAAGTGCCTTTAAAGCCTTCGAGCACAATAAAGGCTGTATATGTCTGGCCTCTGATATCAATTCAAATAGACTGCGTAAACCAGCGCCTACTATTAAGGGCACAGATATCACCTTAAATTCTTTCTCACTACATTCTTCCGATTCGGATTCTACATCACTGTTGGCAGAATCTTGTCTTGATCTCTTTTCACCGCTCCCGCCCTGTTGCCCTACTCCCACCACCACATTGGCCTGTTGTAAGGCATTAAGGGTATGACAGGAGCATTCTGTTTGACTTCCTGCCAAACAGGTGCCAATACAAAGTAGACAACATGTTGAATTCAAGTTGGGTAAATTTCGTACATTGCCGCTCAACTCACAGAATAACAAACGTCTTGTCTCCGCTTCCAAAACTGTAGAACGTATGGCAGAGAATACCGCAAATTGTGAGGCATTCGATTGTAGTTCTATGTGAGCTACAGGAAAAGGTGGACAAAGTAACAGTTGTTCTTTAACTAATGGTGGATCCAGAGGATTGACAACACGTAAGTCGGGATTTCCTTCCAGTATGGCTATGGGTGCCTTTTTATCTTTATTTTTACGCTTTCCAATGGATTTGCGATCATTTTGGACTTTCCTAAAATTGAAAATATGAATACAGTGTGTGTTAAAAATATTTCAAATTTTGAAAAACAGAAAGAAATGTGAGAAAACAATCCCTGAAGCATATTTTTATAACGGAATCTCGGTTAAAATCGATTTTATATAGCAAGAGTCACTCAGAATTTATTTTTACTACACCTAATAAAATAACCATAAGAGTTGCTTACTCACTGCACAAAAACAACCACCGTTCTTTTTCAATAACACCGACCTTCACTTTAATACAGACAACACAACAGGTGTTTGACCCACTTATACAGACCTCAGACAACACAAAACAATAATTTCCTTGTATTATGCAGCCGGCATCTTATCAATGATACTATGTAGTTCAATGACACACAAAAGACGTAAACATAACAGAAAATGCAACAATAACAACAACAAAATTGAGAACAATAACCTTGAACAGATGCAGACATGCAATTTAACAGCTGTGGGCAAGTAAAGTGCTACAGCTGATGAAAAAGACAATTTTGATGTAAACAAAACGAAGAAGAAGAAGAAAACAACCCCACCGAATCGTTTCTAGTCGGCTTAAAACGATATCAAAATGCTGTAAGTTCGTATGAAATAGGAAATTCCTAATTTTCTATAAAAAATTTTTTGTTCAAATAAATTGTACGTGATTAAAGGAATTAAACAAAGGATTTTTCATTTCAGTCCTTTTGAAAAAAGTTGCATTTAAGCTATTTATGCATTTTCTTCGTCTTGTTTGCACTTAAGAATAATAACGTTACTTAGATTCTTATTGGAAAAATCAATATTCCTTGTCTTTTAATGTCTGCCATTCTTATGAGACTTCTTTGTGTATACCAAAATGGAATTTTTTCCGACATTGTTTTATTAAAATTTCTAGATATTTCCAAGATTTCCGTATGATTCTTGTAACAATAACTTACCTTCTCGTATTTAAAGTATACAAATCATAAAAATTTCCGCCATATTTAACTGGATTAAGTAATCCAACCATTTTTCTTTAGCCAAAAAAAAATTTTTTTCTTTTGTGGTTAACACCCAATTTTTACTTTTAGAAAAATTATTCCTTGTTATTGCACGTTTACATTTATAATATTTATTAATTGCTTTTTATTTTTCGGTAATTTTTTAATATGTTTGGTGTTTGTATTTTTTCTTTTAATATAATTTTCAACAAACTTCACTTTTTTTGCTCTTTGCAAAGCAGTTTCATCTTGTCGTTCGTTTACACAGGACTAAACGAAGCTTTTCATCGTTTGTATTTAACAACCCTCAATCGATAACTCAACGGATTTATGAATGAATGGCTGCAATTGCAACCACTACCAACAAAACAACTAATAAACAAATGTAAACAAAGCCGGCTGATTTTACAATTCCATGAACACAATGAAAGCGTTTTCAAAGTAAATAATAAGAATCACATGAAATATTTTGTAATTTAATAATTAAATAACTATGAAAGGACATCTAAAAGAATATGTTAAGACTATAATTAAATCAGGGATTACATCTTATTGGAAGAATAATGTATTTCTCGGTGTATGCCTGAATCATTACAAATCCCTTATTTAAAAATTTGTTATCCGGCATCACTTTGATTTCAAAATTAAAATAATTAGTACGGCAGCTCTTGATTTATAATACCGTTTCTATTTTGTTGCTTTTTTTAAACCGAAGGTTTTCCTTTCTTTTTTTTTTGTTTGAATCTTTTAAAAACTAAACTCTTAAAATGGAAACTACAATTTGTGTTGCTCCGAAAATTACTAAAAGAAAGTATACAAGGCGTAATAGTCAAAGGATTACGGAGAATCCTTCTACGATTGGTGAAATTGAACCTGTTGTACATCAACCAACATTAGTGACTGAGATGTCGCAGCCAACTGGTACACTTGTAGTGACAGAACCTTCTACTGAGCCTGTGTTGTCGCAGTCTCAACAACTACCTGTTGTAAATGATATAAATTGTGTTCCAAAGAAAATTACTAAAAGGCGTTATACAAGGCGTAACAGTTGTAAGATTACGGAGAATACTTTTACTCTGGTCAATGCATCCATACCTGTTGCAATTAAACCTGAACCAGTGACTAATATGCTGCAATCAAAAGACAGACATGTAGCGCTGAATTCTCCAAGTGAGCCTGTGTCCCAACTACCTGTTGCGAATACAAATTGTGTTCCTAAGAAAATTACTAAAAGACGCTATACAAGACGTAAGACTATGGACATTCCTATTCCTAATATCGCTGGATCCACACTGATAACAAATTTAGTAACCCAACCAACATATGCATTCGTAGCGGCCAAGTCTCCGCAGCCACAGCCCAAACCACCTGTTGTGAATGATACTAGTTGTGCTCCTAAAAAGATAACTAAAAGGCGTTATACAAGACGTAATAGTTTTCCTATGATCGATAGACCGACATTTACAAATAATTTAGTACCAGTGATGACGCAGCCAACCTATGCACTCGTGCTGGCAAAATCTCCAAGTGAAAATGTATTGCCGCAGCCTAAACCACCTGCAGTGAATAACACAAATTGTGTTCCTAAAAAAATTACTAAAAGACGTTATACAAGACGTAATAGTAGCAGGACTGTGGAGAATCCTTTTACTGCAACCAATGTAAACATACCGGTTGCAGCTACACCAATACCGGTGACCGAAATGAAACAATCACACTGTACACTTATGGTGGAATCTCCAAGCGAGTCTGGGTTGCTACAGTCAAAACCAACTGATGTGAATGATACCAATTGCATTCCTAAGAAAATCACTGAAAGGCGCTATACAAGGCGTAACAGTTGTAGAACAGCGGAGAATCCTTTTACTAAGTTCGATGCGCCCCCACCTAATGTACTTAAATCATCACCACTGATTGTTATCCCGCAGCCGGAGCCTGTACCGCCAGTTGAGATTAATCATCCCCCAGAGATCGAGGAACAGCAGCCAGAGCATAAAAACGAGTTATGGTACCATAAAAAGGCCTATAGTTTTTTAAAAACTTTAAAGCAGGACTATAAACGTTTCAAGTATCTGTTTAATTATCTTCTACGTGAAGAACAAGAAAAAGAACGTCGAAATATCGAAGAGCTGGATGAACTCAAACGAATTTATAATAGAATGCAAGTGGAAGAAACCGAAATTAAACGTAAACGCTGGTGTCGTTACTGTGAGTTGGAAGCGTCTTATTTAACTTCAGTAGGTATACAATTTTACTGTTCTAAAGAGTGTGAACGAAAACAAAATAATCTTTTGAGCGCAGTCGAAGATTCATTAAGCCAGCATAGGGAGTAGTTTCTCTTTCAATACGTAGTTTGTATTTAATTATCTGCATTAGTTTTAATTTCATAATTTATTAAAAGTTTTTAGATTGTCTTGCTCAACTAGTTTGTATATATGGAATTGTGTTGTGAAGTATTTAGTTTTTTTCTATTTTGAATAATATGAGTACTAACGTTATAATTTTGTAAAATTTATGAATTTAAATATAATTAGTAATATATGAAGAATAGTTTAAATACGAGTTAAGAGCACTCAGGATTTTTTTTAATTCTAATAAATAAAGATTCAATTTTGTGGAATTTTAAATAAATCTTTTTTTTCGAATGTAGCGGGTTCAGAACAGTTGTTTGTTCTTTGGCAATCTGGCCACTTCTTATAGCCGTTACTACACTATTAGTAGCTGCTGCTATGTGTTGTCGTTTTGTTTAAATTTATGTTGGAAATTATTATCAAAAACCTTAAACAGTGTTTAAAAAACTTGTCTATTTTAATCAATTATCACTCTGATAAATAATTTAAATACCTGTTTATCGTAGTTCTTCATAAATATTTTAGGACACTTTTGAAATATTAGTAAAAAAATCTTAATACCAAAGTTTTCCTCCATTTTTCTTACAAAATTTCCTATAAACAATGGCAACACTTTAACAAATTGTCTTTTGACAGTTCTGCCTACAATATATCTTGACAACACTAACCGGCCGCCAAAACATTACCACAAAACAGAATAGGAATTTGTTGTTAATTAAAGAAAAATTGTGTATTTTTTATTATAAATTAAAACGGATTTAAAGTTTATATTAAATTGTTTAAATAAATATTAAGTCAAACTTAGTACAATGGATTTCAATACATTGCTACAACAGGCACAACGCCTTACAAATGAAACACAAACCTCCGAAGAATTACCGCGTGTTGAGCGTACAATTTCTCAAGTATTGGAAGCCACCAAAGAATTGCATTCGCGTGTAACACAAACTGGAGCACAGGATATACAAGCGTAGGTCAACAAAATCTATTCAAACATAATATTTTTTTAATAATTCCTTTTTTGATATGTTACAGACATATTTTATTGGGTTCCAAAGGCATTGATCTGCCGAAGATATCACAAAAACTTGAATCGTTAAATGCACGCAAAACTTTTGAGCCTTTAGATCCCATAGCTGATACTGATATACAGAGCTTTTTGAAAAATGAAAAGGAAAATGCCATACTCTCTGTTATAGAAGAGGTTCACAAAAATGTAAGTTTCCAAAGCAATTCGTTCAAAGTGCCTAAGACAGTTTTTGTTTGTTCTAGTCATTTTTAAGTGCCCAGAAACGTAAATGGGAGCACATAAAGGCTGAATGGCGTCAAGAGAAAATGAAAATAATGAATGCTTTGGTGGGTCCTTCACAAAACTGGATAGATATACAAAAGATCCCTGAACAGACAGTCCTTAATGAAACATTCGGAGCACGCTCCTGTCTGAATAGGATTGTAAGTATTGTAATTGCATATTGAAATAATGGAAAGTAAGTAATATCATTCTGTATTTTAATTCTGACCTTAGGAAATGGCTTATGCACGTGAAGTTTATGAATACAATGCCATAGTCATTAAGGGAGCATTTCGACCAAATCTTGTACAAAAGTTCGCTAAAGTGGCGGTAACATTTGAAGATCCTAAGGTCAATGAAATCTGGGAAATTATGAAGTATATGGTAGATGTAACACCCGTCTCACGCAATCGCGATCCCATGCAAAGTCGCCAACAAGTTACACAATTTGTCGAGCAGGCTAAAAAGTATTTAGAGAATCGTTATAAAGTATATATGACCACAATTATAAGTGGTAATCTAAGAGAGGCACAACGTGGTGGTGTGCCCAGTATATTCAATTTGGTTTCTTCATTTGTGGGCCTAACTTTTAATCAGGGGAATTCGTTTGGCCTACAAGATGTAACCATTGAAGGAAAACCCTTGTGGCCCATGGTATACTATTGTCTGAGATGTGGTGATTTACAGTCGGCCTTAAAATGCATGCAAATGGGAGGGTAAGTATGATAATTAAAAAATAAAAGAAGTTTTGAAATAACAAAACAAACAATAAATTTTAGGGCTGGCCATGAGGACTTTATACAAGTATTGGAAGATAAAGTCAATAAACCAGAACAGAAAATCAATTCCAAACTGGAGGGTCAACTCAAATTGCATTATTGTAATAAAATTAAAAACTCCACGGATCCATATAAAAAAGCGGTATTTATTTATTATTTTTCTAATTGAAAAGTTATTTTATGTGTTTGGCATTCAGGTTTATTGCATTATTGCTGGTTGTGATCCCAATGAGCAACATTTGGAGGTGGCCAAGACCACAGACGATTTCTTATGGATACAATTGTCCATTTTACGTACAGATGTTACCGATAGCTCGGAGTCTTTAACCTATTCGGGACTACAGACAATGATCCTGGAAAAATATGGTGAAAAGCATTTTAATGCTGGTGAACAGCAGCACTTATACTTCCAAGTTTTGGCTTTAACTGGTCAATTTGAGGCTGCCATAGAATTTTTATCACGCACTGAAAAATATCGTGTTCATGCTGTGCACATAGCACTGGCCTTAAATGAGATGTTCCTAATAGCCGGTCCACGTAATGTCCAGGAACCATTAAGTAAGTATATTGGTTTAGTTTTAAAATACTTATTGAATTCGAAAATAAATTTAAAAAAAAAAATAAAATTTTAGTTTCGGTGGATATTGAGGATCCAGTACCCATGCGTCGTTTGAATATTGCCCGTCTGGTTATGTTGTATGTTAAGAAATTCGAAATAACCGATCCCGCCGAGGCCTTACAGTATTTCTTCTTTTTGCGTAACCTTAAAGACTCTGATGGTCGTAATCTGTTTTTGGTATGTGTTAGCGATTTGGCAGTAGAATGTCGCGATTATGATTTACTTTTTGGCAAAATGATGCCTACAGGCATGGTTGCCGGGTAAGATATTGTGAATTATAAAACAAATGAGTTAAAATTACCTTTTCTTTTGTATTTTGTAGAGGTTTATTCCAGCAATTCGATTGTGTTGACTTTGATACACGTACCGCCGCTGCCATGGTAGCTGAGGAGTTAGTGCGCAAAGGCATGCTTGTAGATGCCATTAAATTATACGATATTGCTAATGTAAGTTATGATCTCATCTTATTTTGAATTTAATTAACATTTGTTTTCCTTTGTTTTTAGATACAAAGTCAATCCCTGCGTTATCTATCAACGTTGCTCTCACAAGTTGTACATCAAAGTTCGAAGAAAGGCTCTTTAAGGGAATGTTTATCGGTAATGGCTGCTGATTTTATGGAACGTCTAAGAGGCAGCCGCATTGAATGTGATCCAACAATTTTGGCCAACTTCCATTTACTTACCGAATTGGTAGCATTCTTCGATTACTATCATGAGCGTAAATTCCAAATTGCTTTAGAGGTTCTAGCCAATACGAAATTGGTGCCCATGTCTATGAACGATTTAGATGAGTGTCTAAGTAATTTTAAACGTTTGGGTGGTGAAATTTGCAAAGTATATCCCGATATTCTATTGGCCGCCATGGATATTTTGTATTCTCAATATAAGGCAGTGAAAAGCAAGGATATTGGCATGCTGGACACTGGCAGGGATAGTGTAAGTATATGTATTTGCTTTTTAACTTATATAGCGTTTAAATATTTGTTTTCTATTTTTTTTTTTTTCATTTTTAGCATTTACAACATTTACGACAAAAAGCTAAAGCCTTAACCAATATGGCTGCAACAGTACCCTACCGTATGCCAGGCGATACAAATAAACGTTTGGTACAAACCGAAATTTTAATGCATTAAGAAGTTTTAAGTGTTCCAGTTAGTAAGACAACATTTCAACGGAATAAACAAAATTTGTAAAGTTTATTTTTGTTTTTATTACAATTTTTCCCTATGAACCTTTATGGCAATTTTGATAAAGACTTTTTATTTAATAGAAGTAAATGTACAATTTGTTATTTTATTTACCAAGTTCTCAGACAGAGTTAATCTCCAGAAGTTTTTAAGCTGATTTAGTCGCAATAAACCTTGTCGACTTCAATAAATGAATGTCGAGTAATCGGAGTCTTGTCGCTGTTCTTGATTTATCAAAGATGTTTGACCCTGGATTCAATCCAGAATAGCAACATCGAATGTTGATTGGCCCTCCGAAGAATTTAGACTGCAAGTCTCAATTGTTATCTCTCCCACTGTGATATTTACCTCTACTGCACTACGCACTTCAACTATACTCACGAACACCTAAAGTGCGGCATTGAAATTCTAAAGGCAAGGTGTCAGTATGCACATCGTGTGGCAGCACAAAAGAGGCAACGAACTGAATCATAATTAATTACACTGTTCTAGTCTAGACCTTCTTTTTACATGAAACACATTGGGAAGTCTTTAAAAAGTTTAAAATGTTGCACGGGAGTGTAAGAATGATATTATGAAGTATGATGCTCTACAAGCAATTCTTATTGGCAAGCTTTAATCCGCTAATAACAATCTGTAGGTCGATTCTCTCATTCATAAGTTTCCTACCGACATCCAGGACTTCATGCCCTCTATTATAATCTCTACGACAATAGCCAATGCCCAAAAAACCACAATACCGGCCTTCCGTAAAAAAATGTTATTACCAGTTATAGCTTGAATAGGATTTTGAATGCACATTCACCAGAAACTGCTGAATGAGATGGAGAAACAACTCCTGATGATGGTAAGTCAATGGAAAGCTGAACACATGTCGGTCCAGTATAAAACCGGCCTTGAAAAGCCAATGTATTAATTTTGCCAATAAGGCTCACATGTCCAGAGAGGTAAATTAACTCAATACCACTGGAGACGATTAGTTGAGGCAATTCGTTTCCAGCAATTGCTAACATCCTAAGTTCGACATATAAATTCAGCTTAGTTGTACTCTTCTGTGATAGCCGATAATGGTAGACAGTTCTTAAGTTAGATAAGAGCAACTTTGATCCAAATTTTGCGGGATGCTTGTAGTCGCCGTGAAGTCGCCGTGGTCTAGTAGGTAGTGTGTTGGCTTATTAGACGAAAGGCCCGAGTTCGAATCTCAGGCCAGACATCAAAAACAAAATACAAAAAGTATTTCTTCGGCGACTTCCTCTCAGCAGATTTCTGGCAAAAACTCTGAGAGTAAAAATTGCCATGAAAAGGTTCTCAAAAATCTGTCGTTCGGAATCGACGTTAAACTGTAGGTCCCGCCACTCAAGTATAAAATTAAGCACACAACATGAGTGGTGTGAGAAGCTAGGCCGTAATCCTGGGTTGTAATGGCCAATTATGTATGTTATGTATCTATTAGTCCACCTAACACTTTAAACCAATTAGATCTATTGTTTACCATTTACGGTAATAGCAACATAAACTAATAAAGGGCTATACATTTCGTGGTTTCAAAAGTATGGGACTGGAATTCGACATCTGTCAAACCAAGTTGTGAAACCAATTTTTTTCTTTTCAGTTGAAAGTGTGACATTGACGGAAATGGATCGCTTAACTATCACACAACGCATAAAAATTATCAAAACCTACTACAAAAATGGTGATTGGCGATGGACGGCAATTTTTCGAACAAAATTTTCTTCAGCGATGAAGCACATTTCACACTCGGTGGGTATGTTAATAAACAAAATTGTCGTATTTGGGGTTCTGAGAATCCTTGAAGTAATTGAAGAGAGGCCATTACATCCAGAAAAAGTCACTGTTTGGTGCGCTCTTTGGTCCGAAGGTGTTATTGGACCTTACTGGCTGAGATACCGCCCAATATGTGTCAAAAAGTGGTCGAAAATTACCTCAAAAGTATCAATGCTTGCAACACTTCGCGTGGAGGTCATTTAAATGATGTAGTGTTTCACACATAATGTCAACGTTCAAACTTTACATTAAAAACGAAATATGTATCATGAAAAAAATATTTTATATGTGTTTTATTTAAGTTTACTTTTGAAACCACGAAACAGTTACAGATCTTATGAGAAATCCTTTGATCTTATCAGAGCCATACATTTCATGGCTTTCTTTTTCCAATACCTTAATCCTTTGCAGGCGAACGGCGCCTTTCTAACGCCATTCGATTCATTACTCCAACTCGAACGGCACCGTTACTATTTATTGTACATTAAATTGTGCACGCATTATAAATTCTTCCCCAGGTTCCAGATTAGTCTGGTATAAACCAAATAGTGGGCACTTAGATCCTGCAATCTGGAAAACTATAGCCTGAAATCTTAGCTAAAATTTACTAATAATTGATTGCATTACAATTTTCGTTGGGTAGTTGAATACTAGTCAAAAATTAAATTTCCAACCATAAATCAAGATGTAATAGGCAATAGTTTTTTTTTTTTTGTTTAAACATTTTCGTTATGGAATTTTATTGCAAGCAATATTTATTTAATTTTTGCCCTAAATAGCCATAGTTTACAATATCAAGTTGTATATCAAAATTAAATATAAATATGTATATTGTATGCGTTCACAAAGTTACAACAAATTTAATACTAAAAAATGTCTTTTTCTGTGAATATGTTTTTGTTTTTATCAAAATGCATTAAAATAAATGCAAAGTTTTGCATTTTAAAAATAGTTGTGCGTCAATTTGACTTAAAGCTTACAAAAAATGAAATAAAAAAATGAAGGAAAATTAAAATTCTAACATTAAACCTTAAAAAGTAAAAAAAACTCACTGCAATAAAAGAGGAATGAAAATTTGTTTTGCATTGAAACTGTGTTTAATGCAAAAAAATGCTACAATAACACCTATTGTCCACGAAGACTTTTCGTTTTCGTTTTCTATTAAGCTGCTCTTTAGAAGTATCGTGATTCTACTGCTTAAGAAATGCTATTCTTTGAAGATACGACGTAGTAATAGTATGTATGTTTGTGTGTATATATCATGTATATAATATGTAAAGTGTATATAAAAACGTTTATATAGTATATTGCGTATATTTGGGTGATAACGAGCTCAAACATGTATGTATGCAATAACATGCTTTAACCCATGTATTGATAGGAGGCACATACAGGCTCTTGATGGCCAGCATGTGGTGATGACTGCAAAGATAGACACTGTAAATGACATGAACGACATAAAAGGCGACCATCTAAAGGATAACAACGTTTGTCAGGTTCATCGGTCAGTTGCATGCCACAATCTTCACAGATATAACAATCAACATGAAAGTCTTTATCCATTGATACAACACGCACCGTTTCATCGGTACCTTCTACGGGCGTAATACCTAAGCGTGTCAGAAAATGAAGGTAATTAAGTTAGTTGGCTTCAAGCAGTATTTAAAAAGCGGGACTCACCTTTGCCACAACTAGCACATTTAGGCGCAAACATGCGATGATAATCATTAACACAATAGATTTTATGATCCACATCCACAGTAAAGGGTACACCATCCAGACATTCATTGCATATGCAGCATCGGAAACAACCCGGATGATAAGATTTACCCATTGCTTGCAGTATCTTAATAATTGCAATAGACAAGGGAAAGCAGTTTATTTAGCCAATACTACTGTTTCCATATATTCTTACTTACCATTTCCATAATTAAATGACCACAAATTGCACATTTTTCGGCCGTCTGTTGGAAACCCGAATACTACACAAAACAATTCAATAATTAAGTGTAATCCGTTGTTTTCCTTATTATAAACAAGCACTCACCATATAATCTTCTTCGCAATAAACACGGCCATGCACATTATAAAATGCTTTGCCACGCAAAGCCCGACCGCAGGAACAACAAATAAAGCAATTGGTATGATATAAATTACCCATGGCCTGGCAAGCCTGGCCAGCACCTTTGACTTTTTCACCACAAGTATGGCAAATGCCTAAAGAACAATATAAAATTTCTTTTATTTCCTTTACTTTTCAAAGAAAAATTATGCAAAACTTACCAAAATATTCTCCCTGTTCTTCACTTTGTTCGATTTCTTCTTCTAGTTGCCTTGTTAATTCCTCTATTTTGCGCTGAGCTTCAGATGGACCAGCCGGTCGTGGTGGTGTAACACTATAGGGTAACAGATTTTTAGCTAAGCCTCCTTAAAAGAAAATAAAAAAGAAATTAAATAAATGTGATAACAATTTGCTTATTTACAACACCCTACCAGTACTGCTGGCTTGTGATGGGGTTGGTGATATTGCATTGGTATTTCCTGTTGCACTGCTATTGTTACTACTAGCTTGTATGGGTGTAAATAGTTTACTGTTATTCACTGAACCAGTTGGAGATATTCTTCGCGCTTCAATGGCTGCCGCAAGACTTGATTTTTGTTGTGGATTTTCAACACAATAGGATGGCAATGGTTTTTGTGGTTTCAACGTGGACGTATTATTCAAATTCGCTGTCATACAGACATAATCGGAACTGTTGATCTCTTCAATGTAATTGGGATTAACGGAAACATTTATGCCAGGCGAATGATGCTGCAAAACAAAGTCATAAATGAGTATTTTTTTACCTAAACTATCTCAATTTTGTTTTCAGCCACTTACCATCGTTTTTATAGGTGTATGCTGATGCAGTTTATAGTCATTTGGATTTGTTACAGAACTAGCATAGGATTTTGAGGGCGATACTGGTGTATTATTCATATGGGTGGGTAGAGAAAGATTACGATAACGTTGTGTAGGAGAATTTGGTTCAGCAACCGAGGCTAAAACGCTGCCACCTGCAGCAGCACCCATTGAGGTGGAACTTTTCAAAGATGAATTCGAAGTGCTACGCCGGTGCATTGGTGAAGCTAAGAGATCTAGATTTGGAGTGTTTCCGACTAAATGTTCGCTGGAATGTTCGCTAATAGTAGGTTGTGATTTTTGCTGCAGTTGTTGTTGTAAAGCACGTGGTGTTGTATTATTGTGATGCTGAGGTGAGGACAATACATCTATATTATGTAGCTGATAAATAGTGGCAGTAGCCGGTGAAGCCTGAGGTTGAGCTCTTTGGCCAGAATTTGGTATAACACGCATATTTTCATAAATGGGACCCGATTCTGGGTCAGGCACAGGCGTGTGGGCGTATCTACCGGTGAGTGTAGTTGCATGGGGTGGCAATTGATTTTGCATTACCATATAGTGACCACGTTGTAGGCCTGTTTGCTGACTTATAGAGGCAGGACTTTGCGGTTGAGCACGCCTGCTAATGGAATCAAATTGCTTTAAGCTACTGCCGCCTGCAGCCGGCGACACATTATGATAGAAATCCAAATTTTCATATACGGGCGATTGCCGTTTTACACAAGTGATTTCATAATGATCATTACCACCAGCGCCTCCACCACCATTCAATGGCATTTCCGTAGTTAAACGGGATGCATGATGTTGTTGTTGTTGCTGCTGCAAGTGCAGTTGTTCGATTTGCTTAGGTGTGGCATATTTTGAGGCCGCTATAATATTGTTACGCTCATACATTCGATACTCTTCACCCAAATGCTGTTGCTGTTGGGCCTGTGGTCTTTGGCTTCTTTGTCGCGAGCCATCACTTAACACTGGAGAAGCTGTATTACTAGCCACACTATTATTACCATTACTATTATTGCCACTTATATGCAAACGTTGCATTAAAGTCTCGTAATCGGACTCATTTGATGTGTGTGGTCTCAAAGCCATTTCTATTGATGACTTATCGATTATGAATGAATCAAAGTCCCTAATCTTTTCAATGAAATGAAATCGTTATATTTAATGCGTTTTTAATAATATGAGCAACGCCCTTTTGTGTGGGGTATAAAAGTTTATTGACTTTAATTGTCCTCTTTTTCGAAAGATTTCGTCAATTCACCTGAACGTAAAACAGAAAAAAAACACAAAAAATACCACCGAACTAACAAAAACTACTAAAATTCAAGTGTTGATACAACTTAAAATACCAACAAAACAGTGATGCCATATCTAGTAAAAAGGAAAAATTATACCAGATCAGCA
The DNA here is from genome assembly GCA_930367235.1 of Sarcophaga rosellei. Classification (NCBI taxonomy): domain Eukaryota; kingdom Metazoa; phylum Arthropoda; class Insecta; order Diptera; family Sarcophagidae; genus Sarcophaga; species Sarcophaga rosellei. Next base: position 68,188,163 of record OV884018.1, read on the forward strand.
TAAAACTTGAAATTGGGGGAAATTTTCACCAAAAAAAAGTAATAGAATATTTTTAATAACAAGAAATTCTATTTTGATACAGTAGATCTAATACCAGATTAGAAATTAATAGATAACAAGACTCTTGTGTTCATGGGCATGTACTCAGAACAATGATGTTAAAATATGAGCATATATCAGTATACCTCACTTGGTGAGAAATCTCTCGTTTATTGACTGGACTGACTACTTCCTGACGTCACGTTGTACATATATTATCCAAGGTTAATTACTCCTTAATAAGAAAACAAAAAAATTTTGGGTTATTTTACAACCTTTTCCATGAACTAAGAAAAATAAGAAAAGGATGACTGCATATTATCCGCTGCTACCTGCAAGTGTAATATTTACCTAATTGCTATATAATGCTATAATATTGCTATATAATGCTATAATATAATTACTATATAATGCTATAGTAAGTATTAGCATTACTTACCAAGTTAAGCGGAGATCTATCTTTTGCTTTCTTTACCTGATGTTATAAATAAGGTATTCTAAATTTATGCTAATTACCCAAATTAATATTCGATAAAGGAAAGTAAAAAACGCAGTTAGCAAATATGCACCATTTAGACCCAATTAACATTCTATAAAGCTAGTAAACTAGCACAGGTAGCAAATGCACACTTTAATTTAATTTTCCGTTACAAAGACTTTTTACTACACTTGATAAGTTGGCGTTTGGCATCTTTGTTTACCGCACATATGGCAATGGTAATTAAAGTCTTGCAACTACCTGCCGTCTATTACAATTTGGTATATAAAGGACTGGCAACTCTTTTAGTATTTCATTAATCAGCTGGATGGACATCAGTCTTTATTCATTTTTCAATATAGCTGCACGTATTCATTTCTAAAGAAGTCTCGAAACATATTGGTTTTATTTACTCACAAATTTCATTAAAAAAAGTAGAATTTATTAAGAAAAATATCCTTACTTTGTTAATTAATTGTAAAGAAATTACTCCGCAAACATGGATTTTGGCACACTGCTGCATATGGCCAAAAAGAATAGCGAAGAAAGCAAAAATGATGTAAGTAAAGAAAACAACAAGAAAGATTGTGAAAAGTTACAAGTTTTTTTTTTCTCTTTACATACGTGAAAAGATTGTGGTACAACAACATTTATTATTTTATCCCGTCATTAAAACATGTATTTACAATTTATCCATATGTTTACTATATATAAACTGCTTTACTTGTTTCATTATGTTTATTATTACTACTAACACTTGTTGTTTTTGTTTTGCTTTAGGGCAAATACTATAGCACCAAATTTGCTCCACCGAAAAAGGTTTCCAAAGAAAAGAAATTATCGGAAAATATACAGAAATTCTTACAAAAAAAGGAGCAAGAAGAGAAGAAGAAACAATTGGAGCAACAGGACAAAGTCAATCAGCTTTTGGCAATGCGAGATGAAAAATCCAAAAATAAAATCCGTAAAATGTTGAAAGTTACCAAATCGGCCAATCGTTCGGTGCTAGAGGATGCTGTTAATACAGAGCATACGGCCATTAGTATGCAAGGGCCCGAACAGCCTGATCAGGATGATTATGGTTATGTATCTACAGAGGCCAATTCATTTTATCAGAAATATATTGATAAGGTAAGCGAAAGATATTCAGAAAATTTCGAATTACATCTCTTGAGGAGTCATTCAGTGAATTAGGAATATAGAAGACATGTATAGGAAGCCTAGTCTGACTTACCAGGCGAGGGCGCACGAATTTAAACATCAACACTAACAAAAAAAGGAAATGTGTAAAAAATCTTTCTCTAAAACAATTGCAGGTTAAAGATGTAAAAGAGGACAAAGGTTTTACCCCCAGTCGACCACAATCACTTAAAGATCTCTCAGGTACAAAGGAACGTGTCAAAGCTGCCATTACACGAGAAATAGAAGAAAAAAATAGTCACACACGTCATCGTGTAAGTCATATTAAGGAACCATCATCTTCTGGCAGCAGTACTGCTGGTGTCACTGTAGCACGATCATATCTTACGTCATCGAAGCCACTGTATGACCCTGAAGCTGAGAAACGTCAAGAAGAGGAGGAAAGACGAAAACGTGAAGAAGAGAAAAAGAAAATGAAAAATCGTAAACCACCACCACCTATAATGGATTTTCAAGCGTTACTTAAGCTGGCCGAGAAAAAACAACATGAGCCAGTCGATTTGCTTGTGGATGTTAAAAAGAAAAAAGAACCCGAGCGGTTAATGACACTGAAGGAAAAACAAGAAATGGAAGAAAGGCAAAGAGCCAAAGAGGCCAGAGAACGTAGAGAAAGGGAACGAAATGAAGAGTTTGCAAGAAGTAAGAAATCAGATAAAGATAGACCATCTGCTGCTGCGGCCCCGCAGCGCATGGAACCCAATGGCAGAATACCAAAATTGAATCAATCGAATGCTGCCAGTAGCAGTAGTAAATCCTCTAGTTCCACTTCCACTCCAATAGATAAGAAATCATCATATTCTTCAAGTTCGTTAGATAAGAAATCGTCATTATCTTCTAGTTCGTTAGATAAGAAATCGTCATCATCTTCTAGTTCGTTAGATAAGAAATCATCATCGTCTTCTAGTTCATTAGATAAAAAATCTCTGAATGCAACTTCGACCTCCTCCACAGCAGCCAAATCTTCCACGTCAACAGTTAATGGCAAATCTACTTCAATGTCTCAATCCTTAAGTGCTAAAAGTAATACAAAATCAAGTGCCTCATTATCTAGCAGTAAAACTTCAGCTACAAGTAATAGTAGTTCAACAGCAGCCAGTAAAAACCCCTACAGTACAGGCACAAATAAGCAACCTTATAATGGTGCTACAAGAGAATTTCCTCCCCGCGATATAAGCCAAATCAAATCAAGGGAATTTCCACCACGGGATGTTCAAAAAACCAGGCAATTCCCACCACCGGATGTTCGCAGGGGTCCAGGCGGATCCTCATCTAATAAATATAATGACAGCAAAAAATCAGCAGCCTCTAAAAGTGAGTACAAAATGAAAAAAAAAACTTTTAATAGACAAAATATTTTTAAACGTGTTTATTTCATTTTTAAGGACGCATTTTGGATGACGATGATTCAGAATATGATTCTGAATTGGATGATTTCATAGACGATGGCGATGAAGAAGAAGACTACTCCTCGCACATTAAAGCCATTTTTGGCTATGATAAATCAAAGTATGTCTTTTTAAACGACCCATTTTCATGACAATATTTTTAATTGTTTATGTTGTCGCCGTTTTTTTTCAGATACCGGGATGAAGATTTTGATGATCGTCAAATGGAATCGAATTTTGCTCAAGTGCAACGTGAAGAGTATATAAGTAAAAAAATAGGTATATTTTAATACTTAAAGCCTTTGAAATGTCTATTACAATAATTGTAATTTGTGTTTTGTTCTTAATAGGCATTCAAGAAGATTTGGAGGATATGAAATTGGAGGCCATGGAAAAGAAACGTAAAATGATGATGAAAAAAAGACGTATTCAATAAAATGAAATCTATTTATTTATTGTATGTTATTCTTTAAACCGATCATGTTATTAGTTATGGATTTATCTTAGCCAACGCTTTTCAAATTATGCATTAAATACTTTATTAATTAATCTCTATACATATATCGTAGATATATACATACACCTTATGTTATATAGTTAAAATTAAAAAAGAAAGAAAAACAAAAAAAAAACTAAAGCATTAATATATTTTATAATAAAATATTCTACTGGCAATAACAATTTTATACAAATTTCGTACATTATTTTAGAGAATAGTTTAATTTTAGCGTTCGATTGATATTAAAGATGTCATAGTCTTGCAGTTAGCTTTTTGCTGGGACGGGAGACTGGTAATTGGTTTACGTGCGGAACATTGTGATTTCAGCTAGCTCACTGGAAACTGTAGGACTTCAGCAAAGGAATGGGTAAAATTTAGAGCCGTTGCAGTCAGTAGAGTATATCCTTTCTCAGTAAAATTTAATAATCCTGTCGGGAGTTGATCATTTAGAAATCCATTTATACATTTTTATATGTACCCGTAATTAAATTCTTTTGAATTAAACTAAACTAACGTCTCTTCCTCGAGTACTATAATTTTCAACCCTGTAACATATTTGCAAAGCCATATAATATGATATGGCAACTCTCTTTAATACTCATAAGCTGTCAATTCTTTTTTTTTTTTTTTGCAAATTTTGTCGAGTCCGCCGCGTGTAAAGTTTTTTCTGTGAGAATTGCTTAAAGGAAAGTGGCAAAAAAACTTAAAAAATAACAATTTCTAACTGAAAAACATAAAAAATAAAGTTTTTCTTATAAAAACAAATAGAAATTCAATTAAATAAACACTATAAAAAACCAAACGATTTCAGTGTTTGTTGTTGTTGTGCATAGAGTGTGTGTGAGTGAGTGCAATTGTTTTATTTTATTATAGGAATGAGTGAAACGCGTGAACAAATTTTGGAAGAAATTAAAATACAAGGTGATTTGGTACGAAAACTGAAAGCGGCCAAAGAACCCAAAGAAAAGGTAAGTGCTGAAGGAACAACAATAACCAAAGACCAGAATATAATGCATGTTTAAGGTTTTATTAAATTTTAAATAAAAATACATAATAATGCCTTTTGTAATGATGGTTGATGGCTATTCGTGTGTGTATGTTATTCGCTTCTTTGTTAAGGTGGGTGGTAGAGGTGTCATCATCCATCTATCTTTCTAACTAAATTATGTACTAACTAACCCTTTCACTTATTGCCAGCCAAACAATAAGGCTGGTAAGAGCATTAAGTTTATTGTAGAGTGCAATTGTATATGTTCATTGATAGTGAAAAATGTGTGTATCATAAAGTTTAGAAGTAGAACCCAAAAAAAAAAAACAGAAAATGTTTAAACATCGTTAAACGATTTCATCATCGTAACATAGGTACAATACGTCTTTTTTGTGATACACTCATTCCATATATCCTACTTACCAAACCATTAATTCATCCATCTAATTTCAATTAAAGCCATTGTTATGTTCGGTCTACCACATCATTACTTTGCTTGCTTTACATTGTGATGTAAAGTTACTGCATTAACAGTGTTGGTCAAAAATAAAGCATCTTGTAAGCTATGTCAGATACATGCAATTTGTATGAACTATTTAAGGTCTATTTAAGATATCTGTAAAACCATTGTAATTTAGAGGTTATGAAAGGATAATTATACATGGCCTTTCGCTGTCAAAGATTATATGTTTTAGGTATACTATACCCGTCCGTTGCCAGATCTAAATTTGTAGACTCTAACCTAAGTTTAGTTACTCTGGTGGTGGCATACATTACAGTTACATGTCTTCCAAATGATGCGATAATACAACTGTCTTTGATACCCCCGTTTATTGTTGTTATACATAATAGCTCTGTTGTTTGGAAAGTTCTTCCCTGAAGTGTATAATAAAATAATTAATATTCCAGCTGACATCAAAATGTGGATAGCTAGAGGAATCTAGGCACCTCATGTTGGCTCAGCCACGTACCTACGACGTAAGGCAGTGATGCCAACAGGCTAGTTAAATAGGATTACTATATGAAGAGGAAAGACCGTTAATAATTCTCTCGTGGTTGTCAAATATGTATACCGCCAAGCATTATGTAACTTAACCAATAGTGGTACCTTCTATAAGGGTCTTCAGCTATACAACTCATTGCCGGATGATGTAAAAGTGGAGACGAATTGGAATTTATTTAGGAAACATACAGTTAACTTTGTTAAGAATAATTTAGTATCGTGAATAATATGTATGAATTGTAAATTAAAGTATTTCAAATACTAATAAAGAATAATAATAATTTAATTTAGACATTTAGAAATCCTTCTATATTACATACATACATAATTGGCCATTACAACCCTTCAGTCAGGATTACGGCCTAGCTTCTCAACAACACTCATGTTGTGTGGGTTAATTTTATACATAAGTGGCGGGACCTACAGTTTAAAGTCGACTCCGAACGACAGATTTTTTGAGAAGCTTATCATGGCAATTTTTACTCTCAGAGTTTTTGCCAGAAATCTGCTGAGAGGAAGTCGCCGAAGAAATATTTTTTCATATTTCATTTTGATGTCTGACCTGGGATTCGAACTCGGACCTTTCGTCTAATAAGCCAACACACTACCTACTAGACCACGGCGACTTCATCCTTCTATATTAGCTTAACATAAAAAACTTGTGTGGAAGTAGTATGTGTAAGTTTCATGATTAAAGATGTTTGATTTACTTTTTAATAATCAAAAACTTCTACTCAAAGAAGCGCAAAATTATTGACATTATGCAGAAGTGGGCAAAGCTTGAGCTTGTTGTGCTTAAAAACGTACACCTTAATTTTGTGAATTTTATTTTGGGCCCACACCTCAAAAACATTTCAACCAATTTAAGTTTTCCTATTGCCGTACAATCATCGAAAGAAATTTCTTTTTTTCTTGAGTTTGTTGATGGGTTGTGGAGGACTAGGATGATTCTTTAGTACTGCAGTCAAAGGATCACGCTATCTCCGCTTTTTGCTCCAGATCACTGGGGACAACACCTTCGGAATGCTCCTTTAAACACGATATATAAAGGGAAGGTGACTTAATATTCAGTTAGGTAAGCAGGAGGAGTTATTGAAACTTAAGTAAAAAGGAACTACCCTCTGGATTTATATAACAACCCCACGTCAGACTAGGACACGATAGCTAACTATCTCGTAGTGTCTGAATACTTACCTTCACTAACTCTATAAAAGCAAATGTACCATGCCTGGGAGTAAAAAAACCTTCTTTCGTAAATGAACTGCTTTTTTTACTTGCTTATAGAAATGTATTTTGCTTTAACGTTGCTTTATTTATGCACAAAACTGTAAACTTTTTAGTTTTGTTGGTCAATAGAGTTAACAATTGCCACATGAAATGAAGTTATACACGAAAAATAATACCAAAAATTAAAAGGTTTAAACTTTCATATTTTAAATTCAATACTTATACAACATTTTGCATTATCTACCATAAATATACAATATTTCCAATATTTGCTCCACATTTTTTCATAATTTTTTTTTGGCTTTTCGACTCTTTTTTTTTTCTTACAGAATGTACAATATATTGTTGTTGTATTTGGAAACCAGTTTCTAACCTTAAGTTTATATTGTATTATTCATAATGGCAAGTCGTTTGTCAAGACACTCGGAGAGTACAACCAACTGCAGTTAACTACTTTAGTGGTTACCATCTTACCTGTTTACCATAATCAGCTGTTTTAGCAGGCTTTACTAGTACATACTACTATTTATGACTAATATTTTTTGTTTTCTTTCATACAAGACAGGGCAGTGACAAGGGGGTTTGTTATCACGCTTGTAATGTAAACAACAAAAAAGAGAAAAACAAAAATGTTGCATTTCGATTTAGTTTCGTTCGTTATGCTGGATGTTTTTTCTGTTTGTTAACGCACATGGTGGTTTGCTCATATCATATCAGTTTTTCTAATCACCAATTGCATTCCTAGTGGCCTTGACTTTTTTGTTTTTATTGCGAACATGTCATTTGCCTCATCCTCAGTACTAATTTGTATCAAGTATTGTGTATACAATTTTTTGATCCACTCGTTGCGAAGATGAATAATCACATTAAAAATTTTAATAATAGCTTGCTTACGTATCATTTGCAAATTTATTTGCAATAAAAATCTTAATAATTTAAATAAATTCTTAAACAATAAAATCATATGTTAATAAGATGTATAATCAAAATTAGGGGGGCATAAAGAAAATGACCAGATCATTACCACGTATATTGGCATATGTTTTGAGCTAAAAATCTTTTTCCCCAGGATATTTTGCATAAAATTGATGGATTTTCACATGTTGAAAGGAAGACAGTTGCAGAAAGACATTACCCTCACTGCATTGGTGGGGTGTTAAGTTAGGTTAGGTTAAACCAAAAAAGTGCTCATTTCCAAAAAGAAAAGACAGGGACGAAAGAAAACGAAGTGGAAGAAGAGGAGAAAATGAAATGGAAATACAAAGATTCATCTCACTAGCCAGCCAATGTCTCTCTATGTCAGAAATTCTGATAAATGCTAAATGCTTAAGACCATTAAAGAATCCGTGGCCTAGTATTCTGCGTCTACGATTCTGAAATACAAGCCAGAGCCACAAAATAAGTTCGATCGGCCTAGAATACTATACATACTACAAACTAGAACTCGTACCCAAAACACAATGGCCAGTCAGGGAATTCAATTATGATTCTAAAAGGCAATCGACCTCTGCCTCATAAACCCATCATGTCTTAAAACCGTCAAGACTAGATTATATCCTTAATATCCAAATTCCTAATAATTTCACTAGCACGAAGCAGTTACTTATAGGAGATTTTATGGACTTTAGGCATAGTTTTCGTGACTTCACAGTGCTCCGGAACATATCAGATTGGTTTTATAATATACATAATTTGCAGCAATAAGAGCTGCCTGCAAACAATCAGCCTCAAACTGATGTAGTGGACAGCTTGAGCCTTTAGATTAGCGTTGCTATTCACATATTTAATGACCGTTATACCACCAAGTGCTGCTGCAGATCCTCTACGTTGCCTTTGGTATCGCAAACCTCAGCCTGTAAGCCTATAGAATAGATTTTCAGAATTTTCTATAACACAGTCTTGCCCTGCCATATCATAATCAAAGTTTAAATCAATAGAATGTTATTTTTAATTATATTTTTAAGGATTTTACTTGCAAACAAAATTGTATTTAAGGTGCACTTGTTTGTAATATTTTTTTATTGTATTTATAACACACCTCTTTATGTAAATATTGTACTAACAACAAAAATACATATGTGCTTAACCTTCTTTAAAATGGAAAATAAATTATACTTGTATTTTATATTTTTATTTATTGTATATCCATCCATCCTTTAAGCAATTAGATCGTAGTCGATGCATTTATTATTACTAACAACTTCACCAATTTGCATTTGATGTAAATAGAAAAGTATCAGTAACGTATGTATGTATGTATGTACGTACATACACATTTGCATTTGCATATAATTTGTTTAAAACTTTTTTGTGCATTGTTTGTTTATACTAAAATAGTGTTGTGCTCATAGTTTTATATAATCATTCCAATACAATAAAAAGAGAACATTTTTTAAAAAATCCTTTTTTTTTTACTAATAAAATCAATGAAAATAAAAAATATGAAATAAAACAAAGAAAAAAATCTGTCTGAAATAATAAAAAAGAATATCGAACCACTTCTAATTCAGTTTCATTATTGTTATTGTCTGTCGTTTAGGTTTAAAACTGCTCAAAAATTATAAAAGAAAACCACAAACTTAAGCTCAACACAAATTGAAATATGTTTGTAATTGTTATCATAAAAAAAATTTGTTAAATTTTAATTAAAATTTTAAATAAAATAAAAAGAAATTTCAAAGCCATGTTACGTACAATTCTCTTAAAACCAATGCGTTTTTGCAATAACCTTTCAAAAGATCTTAAAACAACACGTTCATTAGCATCTAATGTGAATATAGAAACGCTTAAACAGTTATACAACAACGATAACAACAATAATAATAAACATAATAATAATGATACTGATGCAGGAGTTGGTGTTAATAAAAATGGTGGTAGTGGTTGTACCATAACTCATCGGCAACTGGAATTGGACAAGGTTAGCATTAAATTCATTATTTTATGCTTTTATCTTTCAAAGAATTTATTTTTTAATTATAATTCGTGTTTCTTCTTTTCAAAAAAATATTTCCAGATCGATGAGGAAGTTGCACGTTTACTGGCCCTCAAGGCCAAGTTGGGCGATGAGCCGCAACAAAATCAAAAATTCACTTTGAAAACACCCAAGGGAACACGCGATTATGGGCCCCAGCAAATGATGTTGCGTCAGAATGTCTTGGATAAAATAATTGCAGTATTTAAGAAACATGGTGGCGAGGCTATTGATACTCCCGTTTTCGAATTGAAGGTTAGAATGTCGTTAGGTTTTCTTATAATATTTCCTTTTAAATAAAGATTTCTTTGCTTTTTTTTATAATTTTACGCTGTAGGAAGTTTTAACAGGCAAATATGGTGAAGATTCAAAGCTGATTTATGATCTCAAAGATCAAGGCGGAGAAATACTTTCTTTACGTTATGATCTCACAGTTCCTTTGGCTAGATATTTAGCCATGAATAAAATATCCAGCCTTAAACGCTATCACGTAGCCAAGGTTTATCGTCGGGACAATCCAGCCATGACAAAGGGTCGCTACAGGGAGTTTTATCAATGTGTAAGTGTTGTTCTATAATCAAATTTTCTTAAATGCTTAAGATTATACCAAGAAAAGATTTTTTGTTAGCGAAAGACGATTTAAAGAAATAACAACCGAAATTTCTAAAAGAAAGTATAACTGCAACTGCCAGAAGATTATGCAAAGAATTCTCTTTTGATAGCTGAAGTAGTCTAAAGCCTTCTGGTACTGCAGCTGCCACAAGATTTTCGAAAGAAGTTTCTTTTGATAGCTAAAGGATGTTTTAAAACATCTTTGTCTTACAGAATCATTTTTCTAAGACCCAGTCGATAGGTTTTGTAAGAAAATCTCTTTTTTTTACACATATTTTCCTAGAGAAGTCTGCCATTTACAAAATAATTTCTAAAAATATTTCTTTCGCCAACTAAAGATGCCTTTCGTAAATCTCTGTCTTTATAATTTATACTTTTCTTTAATATTTTGCAATAAAAAATTCGTTTTCAGGATTTTGATATTGCCGGCTCCTTTGATCCCATGTTACCTGATGCCGAATGTGTTAAAATTGTTGCCGAAATCTTGGATACTCTGGATATCGGTGATTACGTTATTAAACTAAACCATCGCCAACTGTTGGATGGTATGTTTGAGGCCTGTGGTGTGCCAGCTGATAAATTCCGTTCCATTTGTTCAGCTGTTGATAAATTGGACAAAGTAAAGCTTAAAGCAATATGTCATCTTTATTTCTATTTAAAATATTTTATATTTTACAGTCACCCTGGGCAGAAGTACGACGTGAAATGATTGAGGAAAAAAATTTGGATGAGTCTGCAGCCGATCAAATCGGTGAATATGTTCAGCTAAGCGGCGGTGCCGATTTAGTGGAGAAACTCTTGGAAGATCCCAAACTTAAGGCTGTGAGTGCAGCTGTTAAAGGTTTACAGGGCATGCAACTATTACTTAAATATTGCAATGCAATGGGTCTGTCGAATAAAATAAGTTTCGATTTAAGTTTGGCACGTGGCTTGGATTATTATACGGGTGTTATTTGTGAATGTGTTCTTAAGGCTGAGCCAAAACTTTTAGCCAATGGCACCACAGAAGAACAAGGCACTGTTGGTTCCGTGGCTGGTGGCGGACGTTATGATAATTTGGTAGGCATGTTCGATGCCAAAGGCAAACAAGTACCCTGTGTAGGTGTTTCCATTGGTGTAGAACGTATATTTTCGGTGCTAGAAGCTAAGGCATCAGCGGCCGGCATTAAGCAGCGTACAAACGATATTGAAGTATATGTAGCTTCAGCCCATAAGGGTTTGCATGAGAAACGTTTAAGCATTTTAAATGATTTATGGAATCAAGGCATTAAGGTTTGTCTAATCATTTTAATCGCTTTTCCATGAACATCATAAAATAAAATTAATTTTCCCCTTAGGCTGAACATTCTTACAAATTGAATCCCAAACTTTTGGCACAGCTTCAACACTGCGAGGAACAACAGATACCATTGGCTATTGTGTTTGGTGATTCTGAATTGGAAAAAGGCATTGTTAAGTTACGTGAAGTCACCACGCGCAAAGAAGATGACATTCCATTGGCCAATTTAGCCGATGAAATTAAGCAAAGACTACGCAAATAAATTGTACGACAAAGCATTACTCATTGATTTCACTCTTTTCATTTAATTTATTAAGTATTTAATGTATTTATGGTGTGCACTGCTTTGCATAGAAATTGGCTAACATATGTACATATGTATGGTCAGAGATTTGTAAAGCCTTTAAGAAGCTACATTTGCTTTCAAAACAGACAATTTTACCAAACCAGAATAATAATCATAATATTTAATATAAATAAATATGTGAAATAAATTTATAAAATTTATTTAAAACGAAAATAATTGTATTTTATTGTGATTGTATTGTTTTTAAGAGTTTTATTTTCGTACTGAAGGTTAATGAAATGGTGGGAATTGTGAAAAACAAAAATATAAACCTATTTTTAGATCTGTTATTACTGTAGAGATTTTGTTAAAAGGTTAATGACATTTGACATCGTTATTGGAAATGCAACACAAATCTTTCTCATTCGCTTTTCATTATCTAAAGAAACTGATTCGTAATCTCAAAATTTAAAAATATCCTTTAGATTCAATATTTTATAGCTGGAATCTCTCCAGTGCCTGGTGGAAATAGAGATCTATGCTTTCTTGTAAGGGAAATATTTACTAAAGAAATCTCTCTCGCTAGCTCAATATTTACTAAAGAAATCTCTCTCGCCAGCTCAATATTTACTAAAGAAATCTCTCTCGCCAGCTCAATATTTACTAAAGAAATCTCTCTCGCTAGCTCAATATTTACTAAAGAAATCTCTCTAGCTAGCTCAATATTTACTAAAGTAATCCCTCTAGCTAGCTTAGATGACTATGATCTCATTGTTTTATTATAGCCCCTTAATCACTCATATTCTTTCCTATATTTACAGTTATTTAGAGATATTGTTTGCTGCAGTCCATTAAAATTAATTGAAAATAAAAAATGCCAGACTTATTTGTAAATACATTTGTGAATGCTTCGAGGATATTGAACCCGCCTAAAAAGCGTGGTAAACCGAGAGGCAGAAAACCGAAAGCTAAAAAACCTACAACTACAACGGTAATGTATGATCCTACAATTCATCAAACGGTAGCAAATCCAAATCAATTACCGTCTCTAACACAAGCAACTCAACTTTACAACGATTATGTTAACGAATATCATCAGCAGCAGCACCAACAGCATCAACAACAACAATTATCATATCAAATAGCAACCCAATATAGTTTAGGTTATGAAGATACAGCCGGCATTACAAAGGTAAGTGATTTTGCAAATAATTTATTGAAAACAAAATTCATTTACTTTTAATGGGAATGAAGGGAACCAATAAATAAAATAGAAACCCCCCTTCATTAATAATTTTCCAATTGAAATCTCAAGATATTGTGTTGTTAAATTAAATAATCAAATATTTTTAATAGATATCGTATATTATTACAACAAGTTGTGTAAGAATACAATTTTATTAAGCTTTCTCTTCTTTATTCATCTTTTTACTCATTGCTGTTATACTTGCGTTTTCGTGCTTCTTCATGTTTTTTTTTTCTTTACTTAGGGTTTGTTTAATCTTCCATGTGCCGGCACAAAAAGTCGGCAGTTTGTTCTTCATTCTTTTCACAGGCTATATAGGCTTGCAAGACTAACTCTCTGGGAAATCCTAAGGCCATTAAGCGTTCTACAGCTTGTCTTTCAGTTTCGGTTAGAACTATTTCAACAACATCATCTCGGGGTTCGGCTCCACCGGCATCGGGCGCTTCTACACCGGCTTCTTCATTAATCATGGCGACAAATTCATCTTGATGCTCCCTAATAACAGCTAACAAAGCGGGATTAGTTTCCTCAATGCGAGCCAAAACACTGCTTAACAATTCGGGGCGCTGACGTATAACACGACGCATTTGGTTGAAACGTGGATCTTCACGTAAAAAGTTTAATGGATTGGCACCACCGCCGCCACCACCACCAGTAGCTGGTGTGCCAGTGCCGGTGCCTGCAGAAGCAGGTACAGCAGCTGCTGCCGGGTTAACTGGTTGCGGCATACTTATCATGTCTGGAATATCCGGTATTCCCTCAATTAGGTATTCAATGGCTCTATCAGGATTATTAAAGCTGGCCATTAAAGCACGTCGTACCTCTGACTCGGGATAGCCCATGCTCATGATTTCACGTACCATATCTTCATTAGCAGCTGCCGTAGGGGAAATATCCAAAACATCTAAAACGTTGCCAATTCCTAATGGGGGCTGTTGCTGCTGGGCTCTGCTCTCACTGCTCGGCTCTGTAGTTGCAGCAGTTGTTGCTGTGGCCTTTGCCTTTTCTTGCGATTTTTCTTCAGTCTTTGGTTGTGATGCAGAGGCAGCTGTAGCAGTGGCAGCACTGGCAGAAGCCGTACTCTGTTCACTAGATTTCGAGCTTGTAGTGGTAGTTTTTGCCACCGCAACTGGTTCGGGTGCTTTGGCAGCCGGCTGTGATGCGGCCGTTGTACCGGTTGTAGCTGCCGCAGTTGTTGCTATCTTTTTGGCCATGACTACCAAGAACTTACGCTCATCGATACTGTACGTTTTCAAGACATTATCATTATCTAGTACACGGCCTGCATATATCAATTGTTGTAATTCTGGCTGTACACCTACTTCCGGCATTTTTTGCAAATGCGCCTTCAGATCCCAAACCGTTTTGGAATCATCGAATTCCACATAAAACGTTTTCTGGTCGAGCGTTTTGATAGTCAATTTCATTTTTTCAATTTTTTGTGTTTCACAATTTTGCCTTCAAATGTATGTGCCGTTTCGTTTTGCTACACTGTTTATCTACGATAAAACGCTTTCAATTGGAATTTATGAAATATTTCTCGTTTTTCTTCACAAATAAACGATTTTTTCCAATGAATTTTTCTTCACACTCAAAAAAACTAAATGACGGCAGCTTATAATAGGGACGATGTGTCAGCAATTGTTTTAAAACATATGGTTTTGACAATTTTGTTGCAATTTTTTCGCACAACATAAACACATACAATAGTGATGGTGATAAGTACAATAAGAATTTTCGCAAACCAACAGCGGTGCCTATCGATTTTTTTACCATCTCTGCTGGAAAAGTAACCGTTTTGATGGCAGGGGTGAATTTGAGTTTAAGAAAGCATTGCCATAATTAGTGTTGCCAGTTGAGAAAAATTAACAGATGTGGTGAAACAGAAAATTAACGTTTAGAAGTAAAAGAAAAAAAAAACTTGTTGATTGTTTGTTATCCATTAAAGTCATAAAAAATATTAGTTAAGTTGGTTTAGTTATTGTGATAAATTAACATTATAAGTTGCTGAAGATGGAGTTTATTTTATTGAGGCGATTTGAGTGTGAAATTGGGAGATTTCTACTCACTGCATTGGTGTCTATGGCCAGACGCCAAATATAGTAAAATTTGGAGACGGTGACTGCAAAGTAAGCAACATCAAGCGGTAATCATCCCAGACGAACCATATCCCTGAAAATGTTTACCAAGTAAGTTTTGTTATATGTTTATAAGGATTAGCGGGGAATCATTTGTTAAGAGCTGTTCCCCTTAACGCAAAACTTTAATGTGAGGTTCGAAACGACCCCCATTCAGAATAAGTGTACTCTGTATCTACAGTTCCTTATCAAAGTATTGTTTACTAACTTATTCTTCTTGGATAGTCTGACGCTTGCCTTAGATTAATTGTATACGTTTTCAAACATCAGTTCCTACTCCACAGAAAGGTCCTGGACCAATTGGAAGAGTGGAAGTTTGCTTTTCTCGAAAGTTCTTCTCGTTGTTCTTTGCTGAGCACTCACGCCTGACCTGGGAAAACCTATTTCTCTACCTAATCGATTCAGCTTTCTCAACCAATCCTGTACTTTTTTCGTAAAGGTTTTGTCGAGCATAACTATGCATATTTAACCTGAATAGGATCATTCCATTTATATTAAATAATGTCTTCAATTCTCTGATAAACAAATGCATTTCTTGTTGGTGCACCCCGGGTACTTAATGACTAAATTTCACCTTTATTTGACCACAAATCATTTTCAATCGTTTTAATCTGTTTACATTACGAAACGAAGAAGAGGCTAAGGATTACGTTTTGCATATGGGGTGACACCATTAGCAGCAAATAAAAATAAGAAATATTCACAACTTTTTTATTCATTCCGTATTCCATTATGGACATTAAAAAACAAAATTATGCCGTTGACACATTCAAAATTAAAGAAACAATAGCGATTTAAGCTGGTGCTTCAACATCAGATAGAGAGAGAGAGAGAGAGAGGAAGAGAGTGTGTGAAAGCAAGTGAGTCAGGAGTTTAATCCGAATTTAGACATTAATTTTATTTCCAACCATTGTTTGTCATTGACAAACCACGGCTGCTTCAATTAAATGAATAAAAAAAATATATTAAATCCCTGCAACCTTTTCTAATTAGGGGTTGTTACATGCAGCATTTTGTAGAAGAAAACAATGAAAAGAAAGTCACACTAAATTCTTTTCAATAATTCATAATGAATAAATCTGCAATGTATTGAATTGATTGTCGTTGAGGTCATAAAAATAGCTTAAAAAGAGTTTATGCTCTCTCTTCCCTCTAAGGGAGGTTTTATTTGTTTCTGCTTCATATTCAATGAAATCATTTTTTTAATATCATTCAGCTCAAAAAGCTAAATATCGATAATCATTTAATGGTTAGAAAGAAGTTTATTATCTTGATATAGAATCTATACAAGAAAAAAATTAAAAATGAAACACTTTCGTAGAATCCACAGAAATTATTTTCTCACTTATCTTGGTTGACCAAAGTTTTTGCTCAGGCAGTGACACGTGTCTAAGGCGTCAGTTTTTCGATTTTCGTTTGTTTTCATTTGCAGTAGAGGACAAAAATTTTAATTTAAAATCAGCCGAGGTTATGTTTTTAAGCAAGTTTCCTTGTTAAACCTGAGGCTGTAGTTGCCTTCCCAGGGATCATATGCTTCCATAAAACACTCACATTTTATCGCGATTGTTGTATGCAAAATCGCACCGTTCTAGCTCTCCAATGTCTCCAATTGTTCGACCACGGTTTCTTGCGTCTTAGGAATTCCGCTCATGCACTATATTTGTGCTATTAACGGGTTTTTTCTTGGTAGTGTAGCCGCTCGATTCACCTCAATTTGCTGATTGTTGCTCTTAATCAACGAGTTCTAGTGTTCCGAGTTGTGGATGACACTTATTATTGAACAACTATACTTAATACGTGATTGAAGGGTTTAACTACCGTCTAACAGAGAAGACTTCACACATGCCTAGAATATTTTAAACTTGGCACGTCTGGGTATTAGGAGCTTTCTCTATACTGATTGTTGTCCTAATGCCTCTCTAACTTTGTTGAGCGTTTTGCTTCCGTTTATTTCTACCCCACAATTCATTGTCACTAGGCAACAGACGGCGTCTACGTATTCCACTGGCCTCTAAGCTAGGATTGTTTACTCTAAAACCTTAGTTTTCTTGATCTTGATCTCAAGTTCAAATTTACGCGTTAGACTTTTAAGATCTTCCGGATATCTTGCGAGAGAGGAGACAAAAATAAAAATCACAGGCATAATCAAAAATTTCTCTTGAGTGGGTGTAAGAGGCCCCATGTAATTCCTCTTCTCTCTGACAGACTGCATTCATCAGATCAATATCATCCTGCACGATAGCGAACAGTTGGGCTTGGTGAAGATTATTCTCGTTTTATTCCGGTGCTAGTATTAATTGAATGACTGATGCTCGTGTTTATGATTCGGATTATTTTCGACAGCTTGTCTGATGTCGCCTAATATTTTCTCCTTTCTTTTTTTGCTCTCCACAGTAAACCTACACACGTTTGCCTTGGCATTATTCAAATTTAAAGCCACCACTGTCATTTATAATTTGTTAACTTTTGGCCCAAAATGTTGACCGTTGTTCTGAACTACTATTCCAAATTTGTTGGTGGCAATTTAAAGCTTTAAATCTTCTTTTCAAAATCAGAAATGATCAAACAGAATGAGAAGTAGAGGCTCAAAGAAATGTTGTAAGTGTATATCGACGATGTTAGAACTGTCTTGTTGTTGTTGTAACAGTTCGGCTGTTGTTTCCGGAAGCTTCTCCCTTGGGAAAAACTTCCGGTTGATACAGCTTTCGCTGGGATGACAATGCTTGGCCGATGTTGAATCGGGTCGTTCCGGAGCGAAGATCCGATTGTCGTGGGAACGAACTGTCTTGTTGAGTTTTTAGGCTTCTAAAAACGACCCGGGGTATATCCCCCAGTCAGATTATTGCAGGGTTTGGATTGAAACTGAGTAGTTAGAGGTTGTAGACAACTTCCTCTGTAACTGTCCAGCCGTTGGTAGGAGAAAGATGAATACCCTGAGCACTGGATTCTTCGAGGGTTTGAACTCTCTGTTGGCAGTCAAAACTCCGACTGTTATGAGGCTTGTAACGAAATTGAGCTGGCTGAGGGATGTGTAGCTGAGCTCGTAGTATTATTCTCTCCATCGCTATATATTTTCTCGTTCGTTCTCCTTTTCGCGATCCGGATTCCAAAGCTAAAACGCTGTTGGATTGTCTAATCAGTTCTTTCAGAAGTACCAGCTGATGTTATGTTGGTTGAAGAACATAGGAAGAGTTTCACAAACATTATTGTTAGAGGCCGTTATAGTGGAGTGCCCATGTAATTTAAATTAATCTGAATATTTATAGTGGACTGCCCATGTAATTTAATTTAATCTAAGTCGCGATTTATTTTAAAACTATTGTGGGTTTTGAGTTTGATGCTGACTTTTCTTGTAAGATTTGAATTCTTCGGAAATGTTTCCCTTAAATGAATTGTGAATTTATTGTGCTACATATTCATGATGGAAAAACGAAATCCTTTTCAAATTTATTTCTTTTAACAAGAAAAAACACTTCCTAACAAAGATTTATTTCCCTGTTGCAAAAGAATGTTGTTTTTTAACCCAAAAAACGAGGCAAAAAACAAAAAAATATACAAGAAAATGCTTTGATTTTACGATGTTTTAATTCAAATTCTTTAACAAATAAATGAAGAAAAAAGGATTCATTAATGGGACGACTACAGCTGCTTATAATTTTAACTTATCACTCCTTGGGGAAATGGAACGGCCAACCCTTTTTACCACCACAAACGGTACCAACAGTAGTACAAGGCACTGATTTATTGCACTTTGTTGGTCACTTTGTATTAAAATAAATAGCAGACGTGACTTACGATATGTAAGGCTCTTTTACACACAAATTTCTACTTTTCCTTCCCTCTCTCTCTCTCTCGTTCACTCTTTACTATAGTTAAAGTAGTTTTGTTCCAGGGGAAATATGGCACATTAATTACCATATTAGTTACACAGTAAAACAGCATGAAACAAAGAAAAAGGCTTTCTGAGTATTTAAAAACTGAATTAAGATAGATTAGAGCATTAAAAAAGCAACAACAATGTATGTATTGTTATTCTTTTTTTAAATTAAAATCTCAACTAAATGTTCAGACCCTCGTTAATTTTTTTTTCAAAAGTTTTAAAATTTGCCGAAAGATTTATTTCTTAACTTTTGTTCTCTTTCTTTTGAAATTATCGTTATCGAAAGAACGGAAATTAATTTCATTTATTCTCACACGATTTTTCTTTTTTCTAGCTTTTCATTCAAAAAAATTGTTTTTCTTTTTTAAATTTTAAACCGGAAATCAAAAGTCGTTTATTTCGCACGTGTTTTTATTGAATTCCTTAACGTCTATCCCCTTTCCCGAATGTTTCAATTTCATTTGTATGGGCAAGAAGTTATCGATTACAGTGACTGTGTTAATCATGTGAACAAACGCGTGTAGATTTGTATCTTTGCACAATTCTTGCTTAAATTCTTAACAAAGTGCGGTATTTAATGATATTAAAATAATGATTACGTTTTCAATAGTCCTGTAAGTACCAATCTAATAACCAGTAATAGAAATTATTATTGAAAATCTTTCAACGCTCTTTCAAAATGAGCATCAGCAACCCTTATCATTAATTTCTTATAACCATAATGCAGGCACTTAAAAGACTTAATTCATATGTTTTTGGCATTCTCTGCTGTGATAATCCGATTGGATCAGAGGAACAAAATATAATTTCTTATACAATGCATCGAGAGGTTCTGCTCAACCCGTTATTTCCATCCAATGTTTGGACACTCCATTTTGTGAACCCCCACAGAACTGCATTCTTTACTTGAAGGTCTTCGCCTATTCACGCGAGTTGATCTAACCAATGTAACTTCAGTGGTTTATTGTGTTTTACAATATCAATGCCGGCATGCAACCCACAGGGCTCTTGGTTCATGCAATGCCTATATTCTCTACAAACTTAAACTGGTCCTTAAATCTTACATGTAATCCTTTTCTCAAATACCCTAAGAATAACAGCACCCATGCTTCAGTGCACTAGCAATATAAGCGCTTTATAAAGAGTACGTTTTATTTGTCGAGATCCTCTTTTCTCATGTACTGAACTCATGTTACAGCAGTATTGGGATAAACCGTAATAGTTTTCAACTTTTCAAGGCTTTTGGTTCGTAGAAATAATGAACGTCGTTATGATTTTGTTGATTGACAATATCTACAGTTATTTGCTTTCGAATTATCCTCTTGTTGTTCGTGAATTTTTTAGGTTAGATGTTCTTTCCAACTTTTCTGTCATGATTATATTTTACTTAAAATGATTCTTTCGGCTAATAAAATTATATTTAAGTTTTAAAATTTACCTAAAAATACATTAATTATATTACGATTATTTAATTATTATTTATTATTTAAGTTATTTATAAATATTACCTAGAGCCGTGGGCCTCGTTGCTAGTGTTCCTAAATTTCTTACTTTCTTACTTTATTAAAAATCTAATATAAATAATAATAGTAATAATATTA
This sequence comes from Sarcophaga rosellei, assembly GCA_930367235.1. Lineage (NCBI taxonomy): Eukaryota > Metazoa > Arthropoda > Insecta > Diptera > Sarcophagidae > Sarcophaga > Sarcophaga rosellei. Next base: position 68,208,998 of record OV884018.1, read on the forward strand.
TAATTGAGTTCTTTATTTTAAAATTATAATAATTTATAAATTAAAACTGAAATCATTAATTTTAACCGCCCTTTTTTAAATAAACACCACTAAGAATATTTTTCATTACAATATTAAATTCACCTCACCTCTTTGATATGGTTACTTAAGTAATCGTTCGGTTACCATTAAAAACAATAATCGAAAACTGAACACATCTCTGAAAATAATAACAAAACGTGCTGTTCATCTGTCAAAGAATAAGAAAAACAAAATTTTATGTGTTTATATATGTGTGATTGTGTGCTTGCTATTGATTGCAAGAATTAATTTATTTTTGTTGGCACGCTTGTTAATTCCGTTATTTATTTTGACAAAATCATTGTGAAATTAATAAAAATTTCTTACAAATTATCCAAAGACATAAACAGAATGAAACTACAAATAAAAACCTTAAACCAAAAATCCTTAGTGATAGATATTGAAGACACAAAGACCGTGTACGAATTGAAACAGGAATTGTCACTGTATCCTGATATTGGTGTGAAGCCGGAACTGCAGAAACTCATTTATGCAGGGAAAATTTTAGAAAATGATGACAAATTGAGTGTCTATAATATAGATGTGAAAAAGTTTTTAGTCATAATGATACTTAAACAGCCACTGGCTGTAACACCAAAAGCAGCAGAACCACAAAAGACTGAAAGTGCAAAAGAGCAGCTGGTTACATCGAAACAGGAAGAGAAAAAAGTAGAAGGGAAACCTAAAGCTAAAGAGGAAAATACACCTAAAACAACAACTCCGGCAGCAACAGAATCTGGCACTGAGTTTAGAACACCGACAACAACAACACCAGCTGACGATAAAACAAATGAGTTGGTAACACAAATTATGAGCATGGGTTATCCTGAGAATGAAGTACGCAAAGCCTTAGAAGCCAGTTTTAATAATCCTGAACGAGCTGTAGAGTTTTTAATAGAAGGTATACCATCTACACCCGAAGTTGAAGCCTACTCAGAGGAAAATGAGGCCAACTTAAATACACCTTTTGATGAATTGCTGCGTAATGATCCCATGTTTCAAACACTACGTTCGGCCTTACAACGACAACCAGAATTGTTGGATGCTGCCATCCAAAGAATTGGTGAAATAAATCCCTCATTTCTGAATATGGTTAGTGAAAATCAAGAGGATGTCGTAAGCATGCTGTTGGAGGACGATTTCGAAATTCTGAGTAGCTTATTAGATGAGGATGATGATGGTGATGATGATGATGATGATGACATGGACTAGAAGTCGGGAATTGTAAAGTGTTGTATTTCTAAGAAATGCTTAAGACCATATGGTGGTAAATGCCATAAATAATAATTTATAGGGGAATTCATAGTCGTTTCATGAAAATTGATTTACAGCCATGAATTTATGTTTTTTTTTCTTATTATCTTTTCTTTTAGATCGAATAAATTATTAATAGACAATTTATTACACAATTTAAATGTAAAAGTAATGACTTTTAGTTGTCTTTATTTTGAGTGTTGAAGATCTAATTTTACTAGAGCTTCTACGAACATTCGTTAAATTTTTTCAGTAAATTTTGAACATTTTAAGCTAGATTTCCATCGGCGACTTTTTCTCAGCAGCCTTCTGGCAAAAACTTTGAGGGAAATAAAATTGCCATGAAAAATTTCTCAAAAATTTGTCGATTTTAAACTAGACCTCGCCACTGATGTATAAAATTAACACACACAACATGAGCGGCGTGAGAAGCTAGGTTGTAATCCCGACTAAAGAGTTGTAGTTATTAAGTATTAAATTTTGGCCAATTAAATAAGTATTAAGCCAATGGTTTTCACAAAGTAGTGTTTTTGTTCGCAGTATTCGCACCGTCGAGCTTAAATATTTTTGTGAAGAAGAAAAATTGAAATTCGTTATTAAAAATAAGGGTGAAAATAGCTGACAAATAAAAAAGAAGTAAGAGGAAAAAGGAGAATAGAGGGTCAACTGGCCAGCCAACCGGTGTCCGAGATATGTTTATTCAAATTAGGTACCCGAATAGACGTTAACTCCCTAAGATCGTTAAAGAAGCATTGCCCTTTTGTCCAGACTCTGCAGCTTTGAATTCTATTGCAGAGGCACAAAATGTTTTTCGCTCTCCTTCATTGCCCCATAACCTAAGGAAAACGGGTTGCCTGTTTTGTTTTTATAAATTGGTTCTCATTCTTGGGGCAGAATGCCCATTCAGAACGGTACAAGGACAATACGTCAGATTTGGCGTAAACGAAAGTATTGCCTCATGAAGAGAATGCTGCGATTCACACATCCGCTATTGAGATTACATACATAATTGGTCATTACAACCCTTCAGTCAGGATTACGACCTAGCCTCTGATATTTTTAGACAAATTAAGCTTTCTTTGATTATTTTATATTTGCAAACTTGTAAAGCGATAGATTTTGCGGTTGATTTTTATTTAAAAAAGCTATTTAATATAGCTGGGAAAAGATTATTGAGCTTAACAGAGATTGTGATGAGACTTAAATAAAATTTTACAAACTTTTCATTACCTGCCCGGCTAATTTTGCAACAATTTCATATATACAGTGGATCTATGATAATTTAATTAGTTTAAGGTCGTGTTAATTGTTTTTTGCTTAGCGTTTTAAGTTTCTAAGCTTTTCTTGAATAGGAGCTAATAAAATTGAATGAATCTGGCTTCCTTTTATTATAAAAATCATTTGAAATTTTTATGAATTACCAATTAATTTACTTTATTTATCTGCTGGCAATGGATGCGTAATCCAATAATTAATTTAGAACACCATCACGTGCCATATTCAAGTCGAATGGTGAGTACACACAGATCAGAGCATCCACATACATATCACAATACGAAATGATGGCATTTAATTAGTAACGAAATTTTAATTGTTTTTTTTTTTTTTTTTTTTTTCTGCCTTTGTTTTGTTTTTTGCTTTTCCAAACAACCACCCAACCATTCGCAACCACTTGGACCAAATGGAAGAAGAAATTGAAGCGATATGTCTTTGGATTTTTAATTGAATTGAGGAGGATATTTTTAATTCACCGAATAATAAGCACAAGTAGAGAAGACGAAGAAGGATGTTTTAATCTTTAGCAAATTATAACCACTGTTGTCTAAAGTAGAGTAGAGTAGAGATTGCTGGGTTAAAAAAGTGGATGACAAAAAAGCTTCAGCGTAGGCATGGAATGAGCGTTGATTTTGATTACATGCTGGCACGTGTGTGTTGTGCTGTGCTCTCTCTATTGTACTTGAGTTGATTTGGAATTAATTTTTAAATGTTTCAATTTTATTTTTAGACAAACACACACACACATGCATTCACTTGGAATAGACCAATGGATGTGTAGAACAGCATGCTGTTTGTGGCAGGCAATCAACTTGTGGCCTTTATTCTTTTCTTTCCCTTCATGTTCCATTATGCATTCATCCATTTATCCATCCATACACACGTTTGAATTAAAATAATGCGTTTTTAGACATTTTTTTCTCTCTTCACTTCTTGTCTTTTTTGTTTTGTTTCATCATTTGCTTCTTTTTTACAAAAAAAAGATTTCTTTTTTCCAGGCCTATTTGTTTGCATGTTTAATTAAAATTAGCCAGAATTCTTTACTCGTTTGTTACTCAACCACCACCACCAACCATCACCACTATGACCATCATCCACATCATCATCATCATCGTTCTTCTCATTACAATTGTACGTAACAATTCAGAAATTATCATCATTATTATAATTTTTGTAACACGAATGGTACGATTTATTTTGTATACAGCATAGCTGGTCCGCTCCTGTGTAGCTCGTTATTCTATTCTTTGGGTTAAAAGATACATAATTATACAGTATTGCGCTTAATTGAGTGCTCAAATGCGTTTGTTTTCAAAGGGCTTCATTTATAATGCTTGTTGAGTTTGTTGTTATCGCACAGTGGGTCTGTTGAGATGCTTAATGCTATGATTTCGATGAAATTTTTATTTCAAAATATTATGTCGGCATCATTTAAATATGACCACCTCTGGACTGGTTGCAACATTTTGTTGCTTTTGAGGTTGTTTTCGAAAGCTTTTCTGCCTATTTCAAATGCTCCAACGTTAGAACATTATCAGCTAAGGCATGTATGACGTAGGCTCACAAATAAGTTTTACGGCGTTATATCGCATGATCTTTGTGGCCCATTGAGTTATTCTTTCTGGAAACTTATGATTTAATATTCTTAACCCAATAAAAAAAATATTACAATGCTCCTGCTAAGCAAGAGTCTATTCACGCCTGCGAGTTTCGTATTCAATTCCGGATTGCGGTTCCCCATCGAAAGACATTTGTAAACCAATACGCCATTGAGGAACTTATTGCAAACTGTTTTCAGTCTTCTTCGGATGTTTTGGTGCAGTGCTCTTCGATTAAATGATTTTCATATACATATTAGTAGAGAGCTGTTCCTAGTAACAATACCCGATTTAGGTCGTGAAGTTTCCTTCGGGCGTCTCCAAAGTGCTAATCGAAAAGACAAATGTCGTCGGCGTTGTCTATGTATGTGTGTATGTATGTCGTACAAGAGTTCTCGCATGTTTCCGCGGATACCATACGGTGTTTCGATATTAATTTGCTGGACCACACTGTCGAAAAGTAGCAAGAATTGTGTGGAAGATGCATTTATGTGGTTCTGAATTGAATTCTGTCTATTATTTTCAGAGGACATTTTTACAGTTGGGAATATGCTACTATATGCTACTCAGTATTCAGTTTGATAGGAGTTTTTTGACTACATTCAGCACCTTTATATACATATCTCCATTGGTTACATAGCCTAAGAATTCCCTTTTTTGATGTCATAAACACCACAGTCTTCTTCCAGCAATATCGTACATACATACATACATAATTGGCCATTACAACCCTTCAGTCAGAATTACGGCCTAGCTTCTCGACACCACTCATGTTGTGTGCATTAATTTTATATTTGAGTGGCGGGACGAACAAAAGATTTTTGAGAAACTTTTTCATGGCAGGTTTATTTACTCTCAGAGTTTTTGCTAGAAATCTGCTGAGAGGAAGTTGCCGAAGAAATGTTTTTTTTTCATATTTCGTTTTGATGTCTGGCCTGGGGCTGGAACCCTGGGCTTTACATCTTATAAGCGAACACACTATCTACTAGATATACGGCAATATCGTCTGGACTCTTATTACCACAAAGCTTCTGTTATAGGCTACCCATCACATTTTAATAGATCTGAGAAGATGTTGTCGAGGTCAGCAGCTTTCAAGATCTTAAGATTCCATAACTTCGTTCTAAAGTATAGCAGGGAGAGGCAACTTTGTTAAACTAAAGCATGTTCGGAAATTACAACAAGCCATTACCACAGAACTAACTGATTTTGCATTTAAAGTATAAAGTATCAACAGCTTCATTGAAGATAATCGAGAAGCAGTGAGCCGAATAAAAAAAATTCTGCATATACAGTGTGCGTCATAAATGAGTCAACACCCACTATAATTTTAAATTTTCTAATATGTTCTTAAGTATAAAAAAAAGTTCCTTTATCATGGATTGTTGTTTTTGTTTTAACATTTTATAAGTAATAAATAAAGGTTTTTATTTTTGGAAATTTATTCGACTATTCTCATTTACTTTTCTCGCTATCCTAAGAAAATGAATTATTTCAGTGGTGTTTACTCACTTTTGGCGCTCACTGTAGCTAGAGAATGAAAGACATTGTAAAGTAAGGTGAATCGATCGATCGATCCATAAAAGACATTTCAAGTTAAAGGAAAACAGTTAAGCATTTATTACACGATCGAATTTCGGTTGCAAACACTACATACCTAATGGCGAACCATCCATCTCGTGTAATATAGCATAATTCGTATTTGCAGAATCGTACTCACTTTATAGTGACAAAGATGTTGCTACGATCCAATTTAGTTTGGGATAAAACAAGATCTTCGGTCAGAATTTGTTTGCCTAATAGACATCCTAATACAGTGTCGTCCCATAGTGATTATGATTTTTTTACACCACATGAATATATGTATGGATGTAGTACGAGTATATATGTAATTTGCTTTTTCTGCTGTTAATTATTTTAATTGAAATGTTCTTTCTTTATGATGATCATTTAATGTATTAGATTGTGGCAAATTAATAAGATAAATGATGGCAAAAAATGAGACACTAAAACACTGGCAATACAATACTAATATGTAATACAACTTTGGCCAGCAAGCAAACCAGCCAACCAACCAACCAACCATCTAACCAACCAGCCAGCCATTCATTCATTCACTCATTCATTTAATTCACTTCATTCACTACAAAGGCACGCTCTTCTCACACTCAAATTTGCTCGTTCCTTTAATTTATTTATCCAACGAACCAACCAACAAAACGATTAAGAAAATGAAAAGAAAATGCTAAATCGACAGCAGCAATAGCAACAACGACAAGACACCGTACATAGCACAGCTATAAAGCAATGCATTTAGTTGAGAATACATATAAACAGAAAAATAGAAAAAAAACAACAACAAAAGAAACGGAAAATTACACACATGTTATGAGTTCACATTTATTTTAAATGCTGCAATTAAAGGTAAAAATAATTAATTGCTCATCTTAAACAAGAAAAACAACGAAATAAAACAAAATGTTTTGCTTAATAAATTAAAAATAATTTCTTGCATTAGATTTATCCCCATAATCACACAACAGTTTTCATTTTACTCAGGCGCTCTTTCTCTCTCCCTCTGTATGTGTGTGCGACTCTCATGGCTTAATTAGTTTTAGGAACGTATGATAACACAATACGCGTACCACTTGCTGTGGTATTGAAAAAAGCAGAGAAAAAATGTCACGAATTATTATTATCTTTACTGTGTTGTTTGCTACTGTTATTGTTTTGTTTGATTTTACCGTTGGTTTTCTTATTGTTTGTATGCGTCTGTGTGTGTGTGTCTGAAAATCATGGTATGTTAAAAAAACGCCGTGTTTACATCATTTTGTCAGGTCATTAGACAAGTCAAACCACAAAGTGGTAGTCGTTTTACTAGCTAGCGCTGCAATATAGAACAAAGAAAAAGGGAACCCAAAACCTTTTTAAATGCATTATTTTTATTATTAAAATTCCATAATCTGGAAAAAGGTTGATTTTTTCGAACTGATAAATTATAATCTGATTATAGAAATAGAAATAACCACCCTGTTTTCGTATATGTGTATGCAGTTAAGGGCAAAATAATATTCTTCAACGTAATGATCACCACCAAACGGTCACTTATTTCTGATGTAATGGCTTCATCATCATCATTTTCGAGCTTTCTGAGCCTCATATGCAACAATTTTGTCTGTTGATCTAACCACCGGGTAAAGAACAAGCTCTAGAGTTGAAGACAATTATGTTCGAAAATTTTTCGCTATTTTTACATGTTCTTCTGTAATTAAACGATCCATAATCGTAAAGTGCAAGTCTTTCTTTCCGAAATAAAAGCCAGACCAAGAGGTTTTGTAACCACTAAATGGGCACTTCGATATAAGTGCCATTAGATCACGCTGTGCAGAGTTAGAAATGTACGAATCCACTTGAGCCATTGGATTTCTCATGCTATTGACTACTGTCAAGTGGCTTAACGTCAAGCTGGTGCTGATCCATTCCTTTAAGAACCACAACACACGTCGCTAATTAATTCGTCATTTTAATGTTATCGCTGTGCTAGATCTCCAAGATTAAATTATAATTCCCCCATAATTCCTCTGTTATTTTGAGATATGTGTACAGATCATTACAGCGTTAAATACGATGTCAAAAAGCAATGGAGTTTGAACATAACCTTGATGCACAACTTTCTTCACCGAAAATCGGCCAATTAGTTGTTGTTCGTGGCGTTTTCAGCACACGACGCGGTCGTTCAAGCATTCTAGTGATGCTTTCTCGAAATCTTATAACTACCGGTAGAATGGTATACACCGTTATTATGTGCACTATGTTAACATGGTTCCTTAGGCTAAATTTATAAAACATTGGTCTGCCACAAAGCCGTTTAGCTCCAAAATAGGGCAAATAAATAAGAGGTGCGTCTTTATCCAAAGGGTGTCACATAAGGCTTATTTTGATACCACAATTTAACATTTGCGCTTAATCTCTGAACCATTCGCAGCTCTTGAAGAAGCGACTAAGACTTCCAACGTCCATCCGATCCCACACTAATTTGGATTTTCTTTCCGGAACAAACTGAGTCGCACTCGGCCAAAGATTGTCAACTCAGCTTCAGCTGTTTCAGAAGAGATTTTTCCACAAGAAAAAACTCCTACGAATAACAGACAGTTATTACAACACTAACAACCAATGTCCATCATTGATAGTTCGCTTAAATAGTCCCCATAGTAGTTACCAAGTTGTTTTCTTCTACTCTGACATAGTGCTGGGCATATGCCCAGTAGAAGGAGCACACGTTCCCTTTTTTTCCTCATCTTTGCAGCTCCTGCAAAACTCATTTTCCATGTGTTCTAGACCGATGGGTCCTGCATGTGGGTCTTTAACACAATGTTCGGTAATGACTCCAATAACAACACCTAACGTGCTTCTTTGGGGTTTAAACAGATTTTCTGCATGTCCTCTGGCTGGCTTTCACCAGATTTTTTTTGCCGTTCTGCCTGTATGCCGAGCCTTTCATCAGGCTTTAATGGAATTCATAACTGATTTGTCAATTATGGCAGAGTAATAATTCGAAAAACAAAAAACTTCAGGAACGAAGTGGAATAAAAACAATTATCTTCAGAGTCATTCATTGGGCAATCACACACGAGAACAATTATGCTGGCACAAAATGTCAGCTTGTAGGCAAGAGAGGTGAGGGGAGTGGTTTTTTGCTGACATAATTTTCCAACCAGCTTCTACCCCGCACAAACCAATACATAAACAACAAAACCAAAGCCATACATTTATAAAACAGCAGGTTCAGAAAAATAAGTAAAAAAAAACTAATACACACAAAGCAGAGAACATGTATACAATTTTATGCCAGATGAAATAGTCTCGTGTGTGAATGAAAGAACAAAAATTGTGCGGCTTAAAAATAGTCTCGTGTGTGATAGCACATTAAAAACAGTTTAGAAACGTACTAGTTTCGTATTTGGAATGTATTAAATATCTGAGTAACTTAATAACAATCAAAATTCCAAAGATTTAAGGTTTTTCCCATTGATCTCACCAACCTTCCGAGAATCGCAATAAAACCACAACATAAGGCAGCAAGGCATTCGATTATTTTTTCTTTCTCTATTTAGATAGATTTTTCTATAATGAAATACGAACCTAAGGGCGTATTTTGCTTAAAAAAATTTTTTATTTCCCCTTAACCTTGTGTAACACACGTTCTTTGCTATTATTTCACATCATACTGTTGGTGTTTAGATAGAATAAAAAGGGTTAATTAAAGTATAACATGGAAACACTTACACACACACTAAATCCAAAATTATTGTTGTAAAAGCCATTAATTAAAAGCTTAAATGAATGATTGATTAAAGCATAAAGCCCACACAGACACATATACACATACATATACTTACAAAAATTACAATAAAAAAATGTCCTGTTAAAAAAAACGCAACATGATAACAAACCAACAACTTGAACTATATGAGAGTCTATACTTACTCTTTGTCTGAAGGCTCTCTTCTCCTTTTTGTTTTTGTTTACATTGTTTATTTAACCGTTACCTGTTTATTTGTCAAGCAAGCATATCATTGCTGTATACAATGTATATGACACCTTTTTGTCAACAATACAATTACAAAAACAACTACCGATAACACTACGTATATACTTTTATAGCAATTCGTATATAAATAAACAGCTATTTACAGGCAATACATACCAATACTTTTGTATTATTTGTGTTTGCTCCTCCTACACTTTAGGTGCTTATGGAATTGCGCGCATCTTTGTAGTTGTGCTCCTGTTTTTGTAGGCTCTTTTGCAAATGTTTTCCTTTTGTGTTAAGCTAACCAACCAATGAAGTTTAATTTCCTTTTATGTATACCTACCCATACACTTACTATAATAAGGAAGAGAGCGAGAGAGCTATTGAAAACCTTACTGACATATAAATACACACACACAAAGGCTATAATATTTTTGTTGTATTAACAACCCCTAAATGTGTGTGTTTTTTAAGTGATTTTTCTATGCTGTTATAAAAGAGAGTGTAAGCCAGTAAAGTGTGTGAAAAGTAATTTGAAATTATTAGAGAGAGAGAGAGCGAAAATGGATTTGTTGTGTTTATTTGTTTAAGAGAAATTTTTTAACTATAGAGAGCAAGCAAGTGAGTGTTTAAGAGAAATCATTTATTAACACGTGTTAAGGGTTCATTTTACTGTTTCATTGGCGTTTAATAACTATGCACAGTGGTTTGGTTAGACTATTAATTAATTGCATGCGGTTTTATTTATATTTTTTGAAACAAATTTTAATTGAAATAAAATTATGCAAAGGCCTATTCCCCACGTAATGGGAATGTATGTAACATAGCCACACCACGCATTCTCATCCCAAATTAAAATTTTCCATGACTCTGTCGAATAAATCAGGCATAATTTGACTCAAATCATAGCCTATGTTGGCTATAAAGATCGCTTTGGCTTGCGGCTTATTCGCAAAAGCCTACAGCTTAAAAAAATCCCGAAGAAAAAGTTGTGAAATGACCATGCCCTAAACAGCTCGTGTAGAATCTGTAAAGTGTGACACGTTCATAAAATCACATCGTTAGTGTCCAGATAATCCAATTCAAGGCAAAAGAAATTGGAAATCATCGACCTATATTACTCACCTTTGATAGTAATGACTTGGTCAAATTTCCTTGACCATTATGTAAGCACGGTTTTGATTGCCCAGACACTAAATACTGCTTACACACCGCAAGGCGGTGTTCTATCGCCACTTCTCTGGAATCTTGCAGTCAACTCACTCTTGAGGAGGCTGGAACACTCTGGCAATGGGGCCATAGCTTACGCTGACGACATTGCCATTGCTGCGTCGGGAATTTGTCCGCAGACACTGTCGGATAAGTTGAACTTGGCGCTGTCAATCGTGCTGGACTGGTGTAGGGATTTTGGACTGTCTATTAACCCCTCTAAGACCGATACGATTCTTTTTACGAGGAAATATAAAATTCCGACCTTCTCCCTTCCCAGCATAGGTGGGACCAGACTCACGCTGAGTCGCGAGGTTAAATATCTGGGCCTGATCCTAGATCCCAAACTCGACTGGAGGGCGAATCTGGCTGCTAGGGCACGCAAGGCGGCATGTGCTGCTTACTGCTGCAGTAGAGCGGTCGGAACCAGATGGGGTCTTCGCCCAAGGATCATGCGTTGGATATATTCCACGGTCATCGAACCCAACCTCTTATACGGTGTTGCTTTCTGGTGGACTGCCCTGGACAAGAAATACAACGTCAGACTTCTTGACAAGGTCAGAAGGTCTGCTGCCATTTATATAACTGGCGCTCTTCGCACCACCCCCACGAAAGCCTTGTTCGCAATGCTAAACTGGCTTCCTACTGTGCTTCTCGCAAAGCAGGTAGCCAAGTTTGCTGCGACTAGACTTAATGCTCTCTCTCGTTGGCACATCGTACCCTCTGGTCACTCCACTATTCTGGAGGCTGATCCAGTGGCCCCAGTGAACATAGACTATTTCCCCGCTGAATATTGTTTTGACAGATGTTTCCACTCTCTGATTCCAAGTAGGGATGACTGGAATCCTAATGCGGTCGTCCCCCCGGAAGTTCTGGATATATATATACCGACGGCTCTAGACTCGATAATGGGGTTGGGAGCGGTGTCTACTCTGGGAAACTGGACCTGAATATTTCTCTCCGTCTGCCGGACTACTGCAGTGTGTTTCAGGCGGAGGTGATGGCGATTTACCGAGCCGCGCAATGGATCCTCGTCAACGATGCTCCTTTCACTCGCGTCTCGATCTTCTCTGATAGTCAGGCCGCGATAGGATCTCTATCGGGTTCCGTGATTAACTCTAGGATCGTTAGGGAATGTCGCCGCTGTCTTGACCTTCTTTCTGGGCGCTTCTCCAGTGTCTCTCTGGTGTGGGTCCCCGGCCACAGTGGAATTCCGGGAAACTGTAGGGCAGACGAGCTCGCCAGAGCTGGTGCGCTCCTTCCGGAATTCTCTTCTGTTGAATTGGGTATGCCACTTGCCTCGGTCAAGTTGACCATTGCGCGGAGGTTCTTTCGGAGTCCTGCTCCACCGCTAGACTCACCTGGCCCAGGATGGATAGAAGGCGTACCAACCGATTACTTAGTCTTGGTCGTGATGTCATCTCGACTACAGTGGCCGTGCTTACAGGCCATTGCGTCATGGGTAGACACGCGGAAAGAATGAGGCTCCCTTTCAACGACTTTTGCCGTGGATGCAGGTCCACTGAGGAAGAGGAGACTGTTGTTCACTTTCTCTGCCAGTGCCCGTCTCTTGCTAGGTGTAGATATAGGTTATTTGGCTCCCCATTCCTTGTTAGCTTAACGGAGCTATCATCTATTGACATCAAGGATATAGCTTCGTTCATCAAACTTTCTGGCTGGTTTTCCAGTGCGGGGTAGTCGTGCTTTTGTTGTGCAGACCTTGCGCTGACCAACTTCCTCCTTTTCCCTGACATTGGTGGAACTTGGTTAGTACAGGGACTGCGTTCACCCGTGGCATCACAACGGGCCGCTATGCGTGCTCAAGTGAGCTTTGTGACATCAGAGCTACCACTCCGACCTAACCTAACCTAAATACTGCTTAAGATACTTCTTGGTATGACTTGAACAAGAAAAGAAGTTTGATGTAGCCTAGCCGCTGCTTGAAGTCGCCGTAGTCTAGTAGCTAAAGTGTTCGGTTATTGGAGCCCGTGAAGTTCGAACAAAACGAAATATGAAAGAATATTTCTTCGGTAACTTCCTCTCAGCGGCGCTTGTCTGTAGAACCTCAACGGACCGCTATGCGCGCTCAAGTGAGCATTGGTATCAAAGCTATCACTCCAACCTAACTAAATCCTCTCAGCAGTTTTCTGTGAAAAACTCTGAAAGTAAATAATCTTGCCATGAAAAGTTTCTCAAAAATCTGTCTTTCGGAGTCAGCATGAAACAGTAGGTTCCGTCTGCTACTGCGCTGCCGAATCGCAGCAGAATTAAGTTTTCTTTCGAAACGTAAGACAATAATAACTTTTTAAATAATTTTTTTTAAGTAAGAAATTAATTTTTATTTATTTTTTTTATTAAAATTTTTTTCCTACATGTAATGGCTTCACGTAACCACTGTAAAGCAATAATCTCTGTGGAAATGACAACAACAAACGTAAAATGTAAACAAAAACCCCCCTTTTAATGCAAAAACAATAACACACTTCCACTAAGAGAGAGAGAGAGAGAGAGAGAGAGACAGTGTCAAGAACAAACACACAAACCTACACATGCATACAGTAAACATAACAAAAAACCCAAAAAAGCCGGTCTCATTTATAATTTGTTCTCCATACGATTATTTGCTCTTTTTAAATTTGTGGTGCTCTTCTGCATTTGTAGGCACATTTGTTTATGTTAATATACAGTGAGTGTGTGTGTGTGTCTTGTTTGCTCTTTCTCTTTTTATTAGTAGTGTTTTTATTAGTATAAGTGTCTATGTACGGGGAGGCAAAGCATGATAAATGAATGAAAAATTGCATTTTGAACATAAAAATAAAAAATGTTTTGTATAGAGGAACCACCATAGAAAACAACTCATTCGACCAAGTAAAGTCGGCGCCAACGGACGTTAAAAGCGGTAATTTAACGGTTGAAAAATATTGTAGTTTTTTTTTGCTTCGAGATTTATTCAAGTGAATAACAGCAACATTAAAAAAACGAAAATAAAAGGAAGGAAAGAAATTATTTTTGGCTAAAATACATACATATACAAAAATCAGAGCAACAAAACAAACAAATTTTGTAGCGGCATTAAACAAAGTGCATTCACTTTAAATAAATAAAAAAAAGAAAGAAAAAAAAACTAACACAGGCATAAATTTGTATTAAATTGACAGTTTTTTTAACTTATGTACAAGTGAATGAGTGTCATTGTCATTATCTCTTGTCTTTTGCAACAACAAATACTACTCACGAGACATTAGTGATCCATCATCAAATTAGAATCACTTAAAGAAGAAGAACAAGCATAATAGTGATATTTTTGTTGTTGTTATCGTTGTATTGTATTGTATGCTTTACCGTTAATGCATAGCTTGTGTGAATAATAAAAAAAGTGTGAAATTGATTAAAGGAAAGAGAGCAAAAGAAACAAAAAAAAAAAAAACAAATCAAAAGAAAAATTTAAAAGCAATACAAACGTGTTTGTTTGCTTATGTTGAGTTAAGAAAAAGAAAATTTAAAATTTCAAGGAAATTGGAAAAATTGTAAAAAAATTTCTTATTGGGATTGTTGTTGTTGTTGTTGATCATTTAAATAAACGATTATTACTAAAAGCATTTGCCTTAACGATCATTTAAACGATTACGGTTAATTGAATACGATTTGTTAAGCTTCCTCTCTCCCTCCGTCCGTGCATTATTGCATGTAGTAAATTAAAACGGTATTATTTATGATTCCTGATTTATTGCTGTGACCGTTACATATTCAAAGGAAAATCAAAATCAAAACAAACAAAAACAACAACTCAATTGATGTGGTATGGTATGTGTTGAAATTACACAAATCAAAACGGTTTATTCAAGAAACAAACCAATGCGAGTTTAGTGGCAAGCAACAGCTTTTAAAAGTTAAGAAAATTTGTGTTAAAATTGTAGAAAAAAAATAAAAAAAATGAAAAATTATTAAAAAATTAAACAGAAAAGAGTGTTAAAATAAATTCAAATCAAAATACATACGCAAATAAATAAAAGAAAAGCAGAAAATTGTGTTAATAAAAAAATAAATAAAATAAAAAAAAAATAAAAAAAAATAAAAAAAAGTTTTGAATTGCTAATTGAAAAAAATATTGTAGAAAAGCAAAGAAATAATTGTTTATTAATAATATTTGTAAACAAATTTAAAGTAGAAAAAAAAAAATAAAAGAAATAAGCAGCTGATACGTGTTATTAACAAAAATCAAAGTATTAAATAATAACAAAAAAATATAATTAAAAAATAAATAAAACAAATCATCAAAGAAATATTTAAATTTTTTGCATTAGTCATCGCTTTTTCCTATTAACGGTTTAATTTTTCTATGTAAGTACACCTAATATTAGAAAATTGCGGTTTGAAGTTCAACCCCTAGTTTAATTTGATTAATTAAATATTGAATTCCAAATTGTATAATAATTCTGAATAACCAAAACATTGAAATTATGTGATAAGTTTGAAAAGTTTAACTTGAAATTGATTTTACTTTGCAATACACACTTATTCCAAAGTTTTTTCAATTGCTCTATTTGTTCCAGTTTTTAAAAGAAAACATCGATATTTTCTCGATGCAATGCATCGCAAGATTATGTTAGGTTAAGTGGTCCTACTTAGGCCAACATTTATGTTTATTGTAATACCACAACCAATTTTACCCGGGGGTCAAAGTCGGGAAACCATCCCGAGTTCATAGTAATCTTGCTATTGCAGCAATCTTTATGTTAGAGAACTCGCTGAACGATGTTAGAAATTGAGAAGTCAAAAGTCGGTCTTCTTTTTGTCCATATGTGTTCAGCAGAGTCTAGCAATATTACACGTACCCTCCTGCTATCAACGAGATTTAGTTTCCCCGTAAAACGAATGAACAATTTCTAAATTAACAGTGGCAATCGGAATACCTATACCCTGTAACATATCGTTGCAATCTCCATAGCGGTCAGCTTATCAGCAATGCAATTTTCAACGAAATCCCTGTACCGGTCCCCATATAAGACTTCCCTTTGAATTATCCGAAATTTCTCTGAGAAAACCTCAGCATTTATGGAGAAGTACGGACATTGAAAAGTACGTCCGTTAGGAAGTTAATCGCAGTCTGGCTATCTGATTAAATCGAAAGATTCCCTGCTTGGAAAACACTGCAATGCTTAGGCCATGTATAAGAAAATTTCATATCAGAATCCGTAATAAATATATGGAAGCCTACCCTGCCACTCATCTTTGAGCCATCAACGTATACCTTAAGGTTCATTGGAAATCTTCGGATCTTCAGTCCAGAAGTCTCTTGTTGGAATTAAAAAATCAACTTGGGTAGAGTGCCAGTCGCCGGGAATGCACTTCTAAATTGTTCTTGGCACCTTACAGAAGGGTTCTGGCCTCACCAGCGTCGCGGAAGATACATCCTCGTTGCGCGCTGATTATAATACCGTCTTCCATTATAGTCTCGTCTTCCATTATTATCCAGTCTTCCATTGTAATCTTGAGTCAAACTTTTAGCAACTTGAGCAGTGTGATGGCGGCCTGACGGTTAGATAGTATTGTTACGTCCTCTGTACTTCCTGTCAATTTGAATTGGACACATCTTTCGATGCCGTAAACTTTTGCTTTTAAGCAACAACACGCAGCTTTCCCCATGGACCCAGAATATTTCACTCAAAACACCTCGCTCTTCCGCATAAGTACTAAGACACCAAATAATTCCTTTTACTATTAATACTCAGGCATTTTCCAAAATCAAAGAGTTTAATGGAAGCATTATCAGCCTTTCGCCTTGCCCACTTATTTAACTTGTCTCCAATTAACCTAACCACAGTCTCAATGGCTCTGGTCTGCTTTTATTCACTTACTTAATAGGTTCTTACAATACTTTAGTCAGGATTACAACCAAGCTTCTCACATCACCCATATTGTGTATGTTAGTTTTTATCCCTGGACGTTTTGTTCCTGTCCTTGAGCGTCGTTTCTCAACGCCAGATTTTTGAGAAGCTTATCATGGCAATTTTATTTACCCGCAGCATTTTTTTGCCGGAAGACTTCGTTCTGAGCTGGGTTTTAAAGCAAGGTCTCGAGTCTAATAAGAAAACACACTATCCACTGACCTACGGCGACTTTAACGATTCTCTAAGTTGTTCAAAATTGCTATTCACAGCTGCGGTAACTTTGCTTTTGATGAAAAACGCTTCTCAAACAGAATTTGTTTATGTTTGGAAACAGTCGGTAATTGTTAGCAATCAAATCGGCGTTGCTTGAACATCAGCATTGGAGGTTCAAGCAATTTGTTACCATTTACTCAGTCTGTTTTGGAAGACCGTAGGCAACGAAGTTGTTTCGTTCAATAGTCTTTGAAAAATCATTTTCAGCGGTAAGCATCAGTTTTTACTGAATGGGTACGCGAATCAACAAAATTATCGAATCAGAGACGCTAACAATCTATATGAGATCCGAGAGCGTCAAATGCATCCCAGAAAAGTCGTTGTTTGGTGTGGATTTTAGACTGGCGCCTTCATTGGCTTATATTTCTATGCGAACGACATTGTCAATGACGAGCATTATAGCTCGATGATTACCAACCTCTTTCATCCTGAATTAGTTTTAACAGAAAAGCGCTATGTGCCACATAGCTCATGCTACAGTGGATATTCTGCAAAAGCGATATGAAGGTGGTGATCTCAGGTGGAGAGATAGTACGATTTGAACCCATTAGACTTTTTCTTGTAGGACTTTCTTAAGCCGACTGTATTTCATACAAAGTCTCATTCAATTAAAACCGTCTGACCATTTCCAACGGCGTATATACGCTGGCTGGAAGCTTGAGCAATAGATTTTCAATTCTTATTTGTTGAACGAAACTTTCAATAGCGAGTTCTGAAACTGACGGTTGTTATGTCAACAACACCAACAACAACAAAATTGTTGCATATGAGGCTGGAAGTACTCCCATTGGATGCGGAAAAAGTACACGTTATGGTCTGAAGATGTTAATTTTACGTATTATTTCGAAAATGATCCAGGAAGAATCGTTTCCCTTTATTTAAACGGCTACGGTCGTATGATAATCGACTTTTTAAGTTGCAGTTGATGATTATGAACCTGAATGGCATATGGTTTTAAGAAGACTTGTATGAAAATCAATGCAAATGCTTACCGAAATTAGATTATGGTTCGATAACCGTTCCCATTGCTTTTTGATATTCTGAAGCGAACGTACATTTCGTGTTTTTTTTTATTAAAATTAATCCGCATCCTTTTGCCATTAATATCTCGTTTTTTCTACTTAAAAACACCACTTCTCAACACTGATTAATTTCCGTTACAATTATTAAAAAGCAAAACCAACAAACGAAAGTTTCTTCCAACAACGAATATTAGATTCTCAGTCCAGTTTGGTGTCAATTTATGCATGCATGTCTTGTCTTGTCTTGTCTTGTCTAATTGAAAAGGATGCTTAAATAAAGAGAGAAAATTCTCTCATTCTCCACGCTTCACTCTCCAATCGTTTGCAATTAAAATGATTAATTAGGAAAAACAAATTAAATGAAATGCAACTGGATTTAATAAATGTAAGCATACGTATGCATGTGTGTGTGTGTGTCTTACGAATATGATATGATATGGTTCGGCTGTATAAACAAGAACATGCAATTTAATAAATTAATATTAAAAAAACAAAAACAAAAGTATAAGAAGTGGTAAAGAAAAAATAAAAATTGCGGCATTATTGCAATGGAATAATAATAACAAAAGCAACTACAACTACAGCTACAACAACTTTATTTTCAACTACAAAGAATTGCAATTTAATTAAAAAGAAATACAAAAAAAAACAGAGAAGAATAAAAGCAACAACGAACGAACAAACCAACAAACGAACGAACGAATTCCTTACGCTTGGCTCGTATCAATGAGAGAGTGGTAGCGTGAAAGAAAATCACCAATAAACATAAACACATAAACACATGCATCCATCCATAGCTGTACATGCATTAATAACAATTAACGAGGGTTAATTGTGGAGTTAATTGAAAACTATATGAGAGTATTTTGCATATAAAATGATTTATTTTTTCCCTGAAACTATGCGTTGACGTTTGCTATATACATATACATACATATGTACATAATTGGCCATTACAACCCTTCAGTCGTGATTACGGCCTAGCTTCTCAACACCACTCATGTTGTGTGTGTTAATTTTATACATGAGTGGCGAGACCTACAGTTTAACGTCGACTCCGAACGACAGATTTTGAGAAACTTTTTCATGGCAGGTTTATTTACTCTCAGAGTTTTTGCCAGAAATCTGCTGAGAGGAAGTCGCCGAAGAAATATTTTCATATTCCGTTTTGATGTCTGACCGGGGATTTGAACCGTGGCTTCGCGTCTAATAAGCCAACACACTACCTCCTAGACTGCAGCTTTAAACTATACATCGTTTTAATTTTTTGTATTGTTCGAGATTTCTGAGCTGGGATTTCAACCTCGCCCGGCATGCGTTTAATAAGCCAAAACACTACCTACTAGTCTACAGCCATGAGATTTTGTTCTTAAAAAATCTTAACAGCTGTGGGAGTTAAGATGTATCCTGTTCGTGCAGGAGTAATCCAAAGCTCTTTGAAATGATATCCAGTTAGCAAGCTCGTGGTTTCTCTTTGTTTAATCGTTTTAAACGCAAATAAGTTTCTTTTAATGAAAAATTTTCCGCCTCCGGATTGCTCATCTGTTAGTGTCAGTGCGAGCATTACTTCACCACACCATCTTCTCTTAATAATAGCATGGCATCAAGATAAAAATTAAACATTTTCTATTAATGTTTTCAATATATCTGGCAACTATGCTTATGTAACGTAAGTTAAGTTTACTCCACCTTATTTTTTTCTTTGCAAGATCCTTAACCATCTCTCCACCTACATTTTAAAGCATACGCTCTTATTTATATGTATGTATGTGTGTAAGTGTGTGAGAGTATGTTGGCTTGTATAATTATTTTCATTATATCGACATTAATGTTGTTGGTTAGCATGTTAGTTGTTATTGTTGTTGTTGTTGCTATTGTGTTACATACAAACATTACGTTGGTATTTAACGTTTACTTGGCCATTTACAAAGCAAACCAACAAATTAATGATTAAAATTGTTACACAGTGCCACTGTTGCGGTTGCTACTGCTTGCTGCTAATACTATACATTAAAAAATGCACAGCGATACGGCAAAAAAGAAAAAAAATAGAAAAAAAGTGAAACAAAACTTAATTAACGCTTAAGCAAGCCTTTTTCCACTAATTAACGACTTTTCTTTAAACTTTAAACATAAAAAAATAAAAACAATGTTGCTGTTCTTCTACGTGTGTTTGTGTATGTGTGTTGCATTATTTTCTTATTTATTATTGAAGTTAAGTATTGTTGTTGTTGTGCTGTGTTGTGTTGTGTTGTGTTCGTTGTGTTGCCTTGTGTAAGTAAAGTACGGCAATCACATGCACCACGTTTTCGTTCGTTTTTAATTGAGTTTTTTTTTTACTCTCTCTTGTTTGTTGTTTTGTTTATCAATCATACATGCATTCACACACACACACACACACGTATGCATGTGCATATATTTTTATGCAATTAGTGCCAAATGCGTGTCTGTCAAGTTATTAAGTATCTTTTGCTGTTATTGTTGTTGTTTATTGCTTCCAACTTTACCTCACTCTCTTGATATTGGACTCTGTGGCACAGCCCCCGTTATTTGTGTTGTGTATGGTTTGGTTTGGCTTGCTTTGGTTTGTTTACAAAAAAAACTTCTTATGCATCTTTGCTTAGGCTAGCCATACAATTTTTCCATTTTCACCACCACCACCACCACTACTACCACTCCTCCTTAAGCTTTCTTTCTCTGCCTCTTCAAAACATTTTGCATTGTTTCTCTCCCTTTGCTTGCGGTAATTAAAAAAAAATAGACAATCATTGGTGTAAAGTAGCAGCAACAAACTAAATAATAATTAACAACTTACAAGGTGTATTAATTAACATTTAAACAATAATTAAATTATTCATAAACCTACAAGTACAACAGCAACAACAAGAAATACATACAAGTCATGCATGTACATATCATGTACGTGAGTTTTCTTGTTAAAACAGAAACCGATCGACCGGCTGCATTTAAAAGAATGGGGAACAAAAAAATGCTGAACAGACAACAAAAATTAATCAACGTATAATGAATGAATGAAAATTAATTTTTTAATTATGTTGGTAGCCTGCTGTTTCTCACTAAATAAATTAAAAAATAAATAAATTAATTAAAAAACAATTATTATGCGCTCGTACTAACTAATATAAAAAGTTTAAACAGTGAATTATTTTATTTAAGAAATGTATACATTTCGATTGGCAACACTGTCATGTTGTAACATAATTTCAACAGACATCATCGCATTTGCAGTCGCCATAGTCTAGAAGATAGTGTGTTGGCTTATTAGACGTGAGGCCTCGATTCAAACCCCAGGTCAGACATCAAAACGAAAATATGAAAAAAATATTCCTCCGATGACTTCCTCTCAGCAGATTTCCGGCGAAAACTCTGAGAGTAAATTAAATTGCCATGAAACGTTTCTCAACTCATGTATAAAAATTAACGCACACAATATCAGTGGTGTGAGAAGCTATGTCGTTATCCTGACCAAACGATTGTAATAACTAATTATGTATGTATCATCGCACATAATGGCTCTGAGAAATCTCATGTGAGAGTTCGGTAGGTTCCATCACTCATGTATAAAAATTAACACACACAATATCAGTGTTGTGAGAAGCTAGGTCGTAATCCTGACTAAACGATTGTAATAACCAATTATGTATGTATCATCGCATACAATGGCTCTGAGAAATCTCATGTGAGAGTTGTCTGCTATTATCCTATCCGTGGCTTCTCATCTTCACTACCATATGCAATAGTCCTAAATCCAACTTGAACCTTAGCTCTGGTATAAGACAGAATCTCATTACGCCTGTCATACCAAGCACGTCAGTTTCTGTATTAAGGAAGCCTGTTGTCAGTCTCAGATTTGGCTTATATAGTCCCAACAGTCGCCATAGTTTATTAGGTAGTGTGTTTTCTGTTGGCGCAAGTCTGTGATTTAAACCTTAGCTCAGACATCTCGAACAAAATATTGAAATATGCGAAAAATATTCCTTTTGGCGACTTCCTCTCAGCAGTCTTTTGGCAAAAAACTTTGGGGTAAAATTGCCATGAAAAGTTTCTCAAAAATTTGTCGTTCGCAGTCGATATTAGACTGTAGGTGCTGCATCTCGTTAATAAAATAAACACACAGAACATTAGTGGCGTGAGAAGATAGAATGTAATCCTGACTAAAGGTTTGTAGTGATTAATTGAGTAAATACATACATAATTGCCCATTACAACCCTTTAGTCAGGATTACGTCCTAGTAAATAAGTAGCAGTTTTACCGCCTTCAATCGATAGCAAAAGATTCTCAGTTATGCAGCTATCAAACCTATATTCCCAATATGCCTGGCTCCTCTAAAAATTTATCATTTGCCCAGATCTATTGCGAAATACAGACTTGCAGAGTAGATTTTATTTCAGAGTTGACCTTTCAACATTGGAAAGCCACAGAGCAGCACAAACTTCATTTGCACACGTATTCATTGGGGTCACCAACGAATCAGTTAATGTTGCGCGATATATGGTAATCATTGTTAACAAACTATCTTTGAAAATTTGCCTGTGATTGTAATATTAACTGTGCAATATTAACATTTTCGCGACGTGTGCCGTGTATATACGGCAAACACATGGTGCATCACAGCGGCTGTCGTCGTATAACTACGACAGTTACTTATTGATCCAAAGAGGTCGATGCCGGCTTATACATGGCAGTCATTTATTTGTTCGCTTGCGTTTTCCCGAACGATGACGGCAATGTATGACGCACTGTCGTGAAAAGTTGCAAAGTGTGGTACAGATGCGCCGTTGCGAAAGGGTTAATATGACTTTATGTCTGGCATCGCTGTTAGCTTATATGAAAAGTCTCATCATCTTCATTAATTGTTGTTTTTGTTTTTATTTCATTTGCTTCCAAAAACGCTTTCAAGAATTCGGCAAAAGAATCTTTTAAAATAAATTAATGTTGCGCTGTACGTTGTAGTTAAGAAAAGAAACAAACAGAAAAAGAAATCAAAAGAAGAAATAAATTTATTTAAATGAAGTGTTTTCCCACAGTTGTTAAGCGTTTAAAGAATTTCAACATTTGTTTAGAAAGAACATTTATTTGGCATACGCATACTCATCATACCACAAACAACAAATATGAGAATAATTTTAAACTTAAAATTCATTGAAATTTTCCTTTTTTTTTGTTTTTTAATTGAATTAAGAGAGGGTTTTTAGCCATAAAACTTCGCATAAAAATTAAAAAAATGAATATTTCTTCATTACCAGGCGTATGTATGGCTTGATTTAATTGGAATTTTCACATGATTTAACTGCTTTTGCCAGCTCTCTCTCTCTCTCTGTCTTTATTTTTGTTGGGATAAGAGCAGCATCTTTATGAATGACATTTGATTATTGCTCAATGCTTACCACTAATTTAATTTAACCGTGCTTTCTTTCGTTCGTTTCTTTTCTGTTTTTTTTTGTATTGTAAACACACAAAATAATTAAAAATTCAACATTAAATGGATAAGCCAGTGGTGGGTATTCCTCAAAGCCAGTCACAGGGCACAGTAGTGGTAGTGGTGATACGTTACCGATAGCTGTTGTATGTAGTATGTATGCATGTTTATGAGTGCGTGTGATGCTTTCATTATGAATATTATTGCTGTCGTTTGCACACATCAATGTCGACTACAAATCGGCACAGCATCTATCCATCCAATCCATCCCATTACCGTTTTATTACGGGGTTGTTTTTTTCTTCATTTGATTACATTCTGTTCTGCTGTTGTTGTTGTTTTTAATTTAATGGTGGTTCGTTCAAATTGATTATTTATTCTTTCCTTTCCTGATTAATTCTTTATACCAGTTTTAACGAAATATATGGGAATTAATGTTTTAATGCTCTTTATGAAACTCAAACACACACACATGCATGCTAACTCACTTGGTTTTTTTTTTTTTTTCGTTTGATAACAACGTGTTTACAGTGGCTCTCTTTGGCTTTAAAGAAAATTTTATGTAAGCTGTTATTGTTGTTGTTTTTTTTCCAAAATGCACGTGATTTTGCGTTTGTTTTTGTTTGCTTGCTTGCCACTGTTTTTGTTGTTGTTATTCCATCATCAGCTGGTATTTTAATACTCTTCCTAAGCAAGATTTTACATGCCTGCTCATGTTTATTGTTGTTCTCTTCGCTTGTTTTTTTCCTCTCTTTTATTTTTTTGTTTCCAGTGCATGCTCTTCGTTTCTTGCCTTGATTCTGTTTCGTTTTTTTTATTATTTTTTTTGTCAGATTCAGTGTTCAATTTTTATAATTGCGTTGGAAATTAATTTGCGAATTACACGATTGCACAATTTAATTGGAGTTTCCTTTTCCTTTTGCTTTTTTTTTGCCAAAAACTGCGTGGATTGCCTTTTTATTTTGAGAAAAAAAGAATGCCTTTTTTTAATGGCATATCAAAAAAGGTTTCCTGCTGTGTGCAACGGGGAAGGTATGCTAACGTTCAACAAAATTTTGTATCTTTTTTGAATAAAACTGCTGAACAGTTAGATTTGTCATCTAAATTGAAAGAAAATAGTACTATAATGTAAAGCTTTGAATACCATTTGGGAAATATGTTAAATCCTTGGCACTATTTCTACATAAAATCCATCGAAACAAGCTTCTGGACAGATGCGGGCAGCTAATTATTCGGATTTTATTTGAATTAAACCAAAAGCCGCACCTGCATAAGCTGTGTATCCGGCACATAGTCCAGAGATCTTGTTATCAATTGTTGAAAATCTTCCTTTCTTTATTGGAGCCTTCAATTTTTCGTTTATTTTTTGCTCTCTTTCGTTCTTATAAAAAGTGTAGAGCTGCTACAAAGCATTAACCTTGTATGTATTCTTATTATTTCTTTGCTTTGTCTCAAGTTCATACATACATATAGACATACATACATACATAATTGGCCATTACAACCTTTCAGTCAGGATTACGGCCTAGCTTCCCACACCCCCTATGTTGTGTGCCTTAATTTTATACTTGAGTGGCGGGACCTACAGTTTAACATCGACTCCGAACGACAGATTTTGAGAAACTTTTTCATGGCAGGTTTATTTACTCTGAGAGTTTTTGCCAGAAATCTGCTGATAGGAAGTCGCAGAAGAAATATTTTTTTTTCATATTTCATTTTGATGTCTGGCCTGGGGCTCGAACCCGGGCTTTACGTCGTCTAATAAGCGAACACACTACCTACTAGACTACGGCCTCTATCAACGATCGTCTAATAAGCCAACACACTACCTGCTTTGCTTTGTCTAAAGTTCATTAATTCTAAATTACCGGCTAAACAGATGATCAGTTTTCTGCATTACATTCTAGAATGATTGGGTTACCAACTTTTGTATTTTTAGGAACAACGTTCTCTATTAAAATGTATTGAATTGTTATATGGAATCTAAAAAAAGACGAACTTTACTTATAAAGTCCCACTATTTTAGAAGATGGGCAGTTACCGTTCCTTTCTATGATATCCCTTCTTGTTATTACCCTCTCTGAGGGGTAATGGATCAGCGGGATGATTTATTTAGCAATTATTTAAGCAGGCGCAAACATCACGGGAGAGGTATACATCATTATTTGGCGATTTTTCATAACTTCTTAAATCAGTAGTCGATGTTTTGATTAAATTTCAGAAAACTGCCAACTGTTTCTGAAATACCGGAGACTTGAGTTTTACGAAATCACAATTTCACCGATTTAAGCCTGCTTGTCATAAGGCAAGAAGGACAAAGTAGCCAATGTAATAAAAAATCCATTAAAAATTTGCAATTTTCTCATAGAGCGAAAGAAAAAATATGGGAATATTTCCCATTAATCTCCATATAAATAAACGCTGAAATTGTTCAAAATTCTCAAATAATTTTTAAAAATTCCCCATAAGTTTGCATAATTATTTGAGGTTACTTTCTCATAATACCCGTACATATGTACATATAAACCTTAACAGCCTGCTTGCTTGCTTCTGTATATGTGTATGTGTTTTTACGACTGTGAATGAGAGTAGTGTAGTCGTGGCTGCCTGACTGGTGTCGTATCAATTGCATCGCTCCGTTATAAAAATCAACCTTTTCTTTAATTGATTTGCCACACTATGTGATCGGTGATCGGTAATCGGTGATGATGGTGCTAGTGCTAGTGGTGGTGGTGGTTGGTACGTGCATTCAACTTGAAATAAAATCTCATTTAAAACTGTGCTCATGTTGTGATTGTTGTTGTTGCTGCTGATTTTGATTTTTGTTGAAGAAAAGAACCCGAAATGCAAGGCATGCATTTTTGACTTACGCATACACGCACACTTACACACACATTCATACACTTATAAGCAGTTTGGTACGGTTGTTTTTGGAAACAAGAATTTTTGTCTTATTTTTTGTTGTTGCTGTTGTTGTGGTTGTTTTGAGAGAACGTTACCGAAATACGGCAAAAAAAACAAGAACAAAACAAAAACAAAAACAATTTTAGCATAATAAAGAGCAGAAGAGTACATATTTCTTCGGTTATTTTTTTTTTTTTTCAACTTCGTCGTCGTCATCGTCGTTCGTTCGATTTTTCCTTAATTCTAACCGCAAATTGTAGCAGCATAAACATTTCTGTTAATTGGGTTGAACGTACACGATCTTTTTGTTTTAAATGGGACTACTACAGCCGATTCTTCTTCTCTACTCTTCTCTACCACACTGCCATACAATTGCAATAACCAGGCATCGGGCAAAAACAACACAACACCACACCACACAACGTTGTGAATGATGATGATGACGAGGACGAGGACGACTCGCGTACTACTAATGATGCTTATTCGCGTCATTATACGATTTTAACTGCGGCCTAAACACTTTCAGTTAAGAAGCCAATTAAAATATTTCTGTGTGCCACCAAAAAAAAAAACTTAAAGAAGAATATAATAAAGGACACAACAACAACAATAACAATAATAACAACAAATAGCTAAAGCAGCCACAAATGTAGTTCTTCTAGTTATATTCTGTATACAAACGATACTCCAGGCCAAACAACAATAACATCAACTCTCACATCTCTTCACTTTTTTGTTTATATTTTGAGTGCACCGTTACACTCTATAGTATGAAACAGATCTCCCATACACTTGTTAATGGTTATGAAACGTTGGCAATCGCAAGACTAAACTGTAATCGATCGATGATTGCATATGAAAGCTTTTAAGTTTGTAATTGGTTTTCAAGTGAAATTAATCAAGCAAGGATATCTTCTGGGTAAATACAGGCCAAGCTTTTGGGCATAGCAACAGAAACAGAGTCAAACGAAGTGAATTCACATAATTTTGGTTGCCAATTAACGTCCCAGAAACATGAATTGAAACTTTCTGAAAACTTCTCAGCCTATAGGCTGCTATTATTACTGTTATCTTGAAACCACATGCCGTCCAGTTTATAATCCTTAATTTCAGGGCATAAAAAAAAGTCGATTATCATACCTTCCTCAAATGGATCAATTCGACCTCCGGGTACTGTACTTGTTTTAATTGACAAGTACACGTCCTCTAACCTACCTTCCTCAGCGCTATTTTCGCAAAAATACGCAGATGAGACCTTCACATTATAATGCGCACCACCAAACAGTCACTTTTTCTGCCTGGAAAGGCTTTTCGACAATCACTATCGCCCAAACAGCCTATCTCAGGTGTTGTTAATGGTCAGACGGCTTCAATTGTCGCATGAGTTGGACATTATACTGATGGAGGCGAGAAATACGTCATAAGATAGACGTTATTGATGAGAACGCTGTGGAATAAACGAGTTCGTGTTATCCGCTACACTTTCCCAAATAGAAGAGATATTTTCCGGTATGCGGCCTAGCTTCTCATACCACTTATGTTGTGTACGTTAATTTGTATACATGAGTTAGGTTAGGTTAGGTTAGAGGACGTTTACTTGTCAACTGTGACAAGTACAGTACCCGGAGGTCGAATTGACCCATTTTACAACGTCCTAGCTTCTCACACCACTCATGTTGTGTGCGTTAATTTTATACATGAGTAGCGGGACCTAAAGTTTAAAGTCGACTCCGAACGACAGATTTTTGAGAAGCTTTTCATGGCAATTTTTACTCTCAGAGTTTTTGCCAGAAATCTGCTGAGAGGAAGTCGCCGAAGAAATATTTTCATATTTTCGTTTTGATGTCTGACCTGGGATTCGAACCCGGGCCTTTCGTCTAATAAGCCGACACACTACCTACTGGACCACGGTGATGCAGAAGCCGTAGATATTTGTAATGCTTCTAGTTTCTTCAAATTTCTTTATAATCTTACAATTTTTTGCATAGTAGGTCGATTCTCGAAAAGTGCCCACATTTGAATCACCCCCTAAGCTTTTAATAAATTGTATGGGAACTCGCAGAGTACCTTGCATGAGAAGTAAGCGAGGGCGTGGTAAGGTTTATTGGATTAATTAAGGAACTTTTTTAAAGAACTCATAATTTTCGCTCTTCACACGCTGACAGAATGACACGCTATATCCAATATTAGGGCAAGATTGTAGCGCTATCATGCGGCAAGCAATGATGTGACGTTTTTTTTAATTTTTTATTTAAGTTTTGGTAACTGAACTCGAAAACATTTTGTGACTCTGTGTGATCGATGAGCTGTTGCATTCAACGAGAATCATTCGTGTCGGCCGTTTTTACTTGTCGTTCTGTTTTGTTTCTACTTCTTCCTTTTCCTTTACGTTTCGTTTAATATTCTACTACAGCAGTAGACTAAACGACCGAATGACTACTATACCAGACTAAGGCTGGTTGTTGGACAGGCTGGCTGGCTGCCTGTTTGGCTAAGCCTGACTGCTTGCCAATAAGTTTGGCTTTTATAAGCAAGTCTGAGTTTTTATGAAGACAACAACAAACACAGAGTGTATGCTGCTTTGGTTGATTTAAAAAAAAAGGTTTTCCTTAACCACACAGTATGTATATGGCAGCGGAGACTGTATAGAGCGGAGTTTGTTAAAGTTAAAGTTTAAGCGCGCGCGCTCTCAAAATAAATGCAGATGTCAATTAGAGCCTCATTAAAACCCATATAACACACACCATACCAGTTACCACCATCATCAGCAAGCAACTAAAAATTTGCGCTGAAACTCTAAAACAAAACCAGAAAAAAAGGTACCCGCAAACAAATTAAACTAAAACGAATCATAAAATTAAAGCTTAAAATCAACACAAAAACTAAACATGGAAATAAGAAAGGCTTACTAGGAAGACAAAAAAAAATTGAAAACGATTTTTTCTCTCTCTCTCTCAATTTCTTTTGATTTTTACAATTTATCAAGCCTTGCTTATGCTAACTTTGCCGCCATTTAAGTATGCATGCATGCCTGCATGCATGCTATGTGTGACACTGTCTGTGTCTGTGCCTGTATGAGTTCATAGTGGCTGCTGTGGCTGGATGATGATTTAAAAATTTTGTCACATTTTCGTTTTTAGGTTGTTGGTATTTTTTAATGAGCCTTCCTTCCAGTCTTTTTTTTGTTTATTCACACACACGTTCGCATATACAAATGTACGTACTTCGTTAAGATGCTTCACTTCGTTTATGATCTCTTATACTACTCCAGTTTTGTTATTGCCATTCGGCCCTTATTAAAAAGACGAACGAAAAAATACAAAAAATGAGCATAAAAAATTCAGTTCCTTTCAGTTCGTTTCGGTATGTTTTGTATGCCTTACTGCCGCCGCCATCACCACCACCATCATCATGTGTCTCCACCACCACCACCACTCCCCAAAGCTAATTACGTATTGAATGTGTTTTAATGATGTCCATGTTATCACGGTGATTTTTATGAATTCTTGTGGGAATATTCACATTTTGAGACAGAAAACAAAAACAAAAAACATAAATTGTTAAGAGCAGCAGTAGTGCTTGTTAAAATTCCAAAAAAACCAACACAAACACAAAATAACTATGAAAAGTACGAGAGAAAAAAAAACAATAAAAAGGAATTTAATACCAACACACAAGCCCCAATATTGAATCAATGAATATTTGCCAATTATCTATGGAAAGCATACTCTCACTCTCTGTGCTTTGCTGTCTCTATCTCTCTCTCCCATACAGTATACTTTCTGATTAATTCCTTAAAAATTAATTACCATTTAAAAAAGCATACGTTTGCCTTTAAACTTTCTTTCTCTCCCTCTCTCTCCCTCTGCTTACAATTTGTTATTTGGTTTTTTACCGTTAAAATCCTTGAATATTTTCTTGCTTATTAACTCCCTAAGATGAGTACATTCAAGTACATTTCCTTGTTTTTTTTTTGTTTCTGTAGAGTTTATGCTTGAAATTGTTTTTGCTTTCTGGGTCTACAATTAATTGCTGTAAAGTCAAGTATTATTAGAGATTTTTGTTTTTTTTTTGTTTTTGTGTTAATAACAGCATCTTGTCATCGTCATCATTATTTTTGTCAATGCCATTGACAGTGCAAGTGCTTGTAATGCACTTTGATATGGTAATTGTTGGCAATTTTTTTTAATTTAATTAAAAAAAAAAACAAAAAAAGCAAGTAATCTGAGTGTAGGCGATGCTATAGCCTATTAAAAATATTACAAGTCAGCAAAAAGGATAACATAATGAAAAAAATATTTCTTTGGCAACTTTCCCTCAGCATTCTTTCGGCAAAAACTCTGAGTGTAAATAATACGAACATGAAAAGCTTCTCAAAAATCTATTAGTTCCTTCACTCATTGATAAAGAGTAACACGCCCAACATGGGTGATGTGTGGGAAGCCAGGTTGTAATCCTGACTAAAGAATTGTAATAAACAATCAAGTTAAATATGTTGTTGACAGCAAAGCTTGTCCATTTCTGTAAAAGGCTGGATTAAATCTTGTACCATTTATATAATTTTGCCTGAGCTATACCGGTTTTACGAGTCAGAGGTCCTCGTAGTCTAATAGGTATTGTGTTAGCTTATTAGACGTGAGACCAAGGTTCAAACTCCAGGTCACATATCTCCAACAAAACGAAATATGAAAAAATATTTCTTCGGCCATTTCCTCTCGGTTGTTTTCTGGCAAAAGCTCTGAGAGGAAATACAATTGCCATGGAAAGTTTCTCAAAAAAATATTTCTTTCGAAATCGACATTTAACAGTAGGGCCCGCCACTTTTGGATAAAATTAACATACACAACATAAGTGGTGTGAAAAGCTAGATCGTAAACCTGACCGAAGGGTTGTAATGACCAAAGAGCCAAGCTTGTCTATTTCCGTAACAGACTGGATTAAAACAAGCATTGATCTTGCCTTTGCATGAGCTACAGTGAGCGCCAAAAGTGAGTAAACCCCACTGAAATAATTCATTTTCTTAGGATAGCGAGAAAAGTAAATGAGAATAGTCGAATAAATTTCCAAAAATAAACACATCTATTTATTACTTATAAAATGTTAAAACAAAAACAACAATTCATGATAAAGGAACTTTTTTTATACTTAAGAACATAATAGAAAATTTAAAATTATAGTGGGTGTTGACTCACTTATGGCGCTCACTGTATAACGGTATTACGGTATACCTGGCCTGATATTTTCAATGGCTATCATCAGCAGGCTAGTGTATATTGTTGTTTTTAGTCCCTGTGGTCCTGCTAATGTTTTACCCTTGTTGGGGTCAAACCTGCTTGTCGTTTAGCCAGTATTCAAAAATGCAACCTCTTTATAAAAAAACGTTTATTATTATTTTTAAAAAATTGTATCCCTAAAATAATAACAGTATTACTTTAGTAATAGATTAAAGGCCTATAATTTCCGAAGTATGGTGGTTAGGCGGTTGCCAAATCCGATACCGATTTATTTGCAGTCAACAGTTTATCACAGGCGAGGTGCGGACAGGCGCCAAAACTGTTTTCAGAGAAATATAGTTGAACAATGGAAAGGACTAGGGCTAAGAGAAGCTATTTGAGGTCCATCATGATCCCCCACAATCTAGAGCGATTATTGGGTCATTCAATTGTTGTCAATATACAGTGGTGGCCACGAATTTAAGACACGACATATGACTGAGTTGTTTGAGATAATTTTTACATTTTATCGAAAAAATTATGGGTCTATGATATTGGGTTAGGATTTTAGTAATGTTATGAAGAAAAATTAATAATATTTTCTTACCTATATTCGGTTAAAAATTTTTATTTACATATTATATGCATAAACACCAGTTTTATCCTGGTCACGAATTTAAGACATAGGCATAATAAAACACTATTCTCTAAATTAAGCTCAGCTTAATAAAAAAAAAATCCTAGTATTTAGTGGGAAATCCTTTATTTTTCATCACAGCAGCACATCTCCCGGGTAAACTTTCGACTAATGCCACATAACGTTGCTTTAGAATTGCATACCAAGCCCTTTGGATTTCTTCCCACAAATCGCTTGAATTTTTTTGGTTTAACTGTTCGTACATATTCCTCAACATCATTTCACAGGTTCTCAATTGGATTGAGGTCCGGGGATTGACCTGGCCATTTAAGAACAATGATATCGTTTTCCTCTAAGCAACTCTTCACTAGACGTGAAATGTGCTTAGTGTCATTATCATGCATAAATTTCTATATTAGAGGCATGTTGTCTTCAGCGAATGGTATCATTGTGTCTGTTACAATATTTTTGTAAACATGGTGGTCCATTTTAGAATTTATATTGTAAATGGGACCTACATCATGCCAGGAAAATGCTGCCCACACCGTCACATTTCCACCACCATGTTGTTTTTAGGGTGTACTTTGGATGATGCTCTAGGTTTGGAGGGCGCCATACGTACTGCTTTTCATCAGAGCCGATGCGGCAAAACTACAAAGTATATTTTTCCAAAATATCATGGGTTTCTAGAGATTTCTCAATTATCACAAATAAGTCTATCATATGTCGTGTCTTAAATTCGTGGCCACCACTGTATGTATGTATGGCAATAATTTTCTTCAGTTTAGTTTATTTTTTTAAACTATTTCCCATTTCATTAAAATTTTTTTCGGATTTTGGGTTAAAAATCCCTCCAAGAAAATCAATAAAATTGTACTGAGCATGAGTGTTGCCAATCACTTAAGTAAACCCACATGTTGTTTACATGCACTGATGATGATCTCTCTTCTTCTTCACGCATTAGTGTGTGTGTCTGTGTGTGTTTTTTTACTAACACGCTTTCATTCTCTAATGCTCTCTTCATCTTTTTTCTCTTTAATTTTAAACGGTACTGTTAGTTTATCATAGTATGGGTGTGTGTGTGAATGTGTGTATTTGTTTTTCATATGCATTGCCTTAGGCGGAGTATGATCATTAGGATTTTTTTCTAATTGTTTGTTTTAATGTTGTTGTTTACCCAATTTACCGTATTTTTCTAATCGTATTTCGTTTTGCGATTTTGTTAATTGTAAACATTGTATTTTAATTAATAATTAAAACGAAAAAATCAACCGAGAAATGATATGCGAAACATGTTTATTTGAAATTCACATTCACATTCTGTTTTTTTTTCTTCACCATTTTCAATTCATTTAATTATTTATTTATTAATTAATTAATTATTAAATAAACAAAATATAAAATAAATGAATAGGAATTGTAAGTGAGTGATTGTAATGCGATTATGTTTGTTTTTTATTGTTGTTTTTGTTGTTATTACAATAAAATTAAAAAAAAAAAAAAATTGATTTTTACAACAACCACTTCGCTGGCAAGATGCTTAATTGGTTTGCAACTGGTTGGCTTGGCGGGCTGGCTGGCTGACTGGCTGGTTGCTTGATTGCTTTTCAATGCATATTGCTTTGCTTGTTGGCGTAATGGTTGGCAACTTTGGGTTAGTGTGTGTGTGTGTGTGTTTAGTGTTGTTGGCATGCTGGTGGGCATGATAGTTGAAGATTTCAATTCAATATTTTCAATTTTTTCAATTCATTACGATTCCCTCTCTCTCTCTCTCTTTTTTTTTTCTTTTTTCAATCGAAATGTGAATATTCAATATTATTTTAATGTAATTAAAAAAAAAGTACATACAGAGCAACAAAAAATACAACAAAAAAAAAATAATTTTAATTATCGTCATCTGTGGGTCGGTTTGTCTGGCTGTCTACGTCTTGGCGGTAAACTAATAATTATATTGGGTGTATAAATAAATTATAAACGTTTTAAGATGTATAAATAGATGATGTTTGATTCTTTAAAGAACTCTAGTAATAGCAAGGGATAGTTAGGAGGATTCAAAAATTGGTTTCTGAGGTCCATTCATAGTCCTTGAAATCAGGAACTATGTTAGCTTATCCCCTATCAATAAAGCACAGACATATATGCGTACATAATTGGACATTACAACCCTTCAGTCAGGATAACGGCCTAGCTTCTCACACCACTCATGTTGTGTGCCTTAATTTTATACTTGAGTGGCGGGACCTACAGTTTAACGTCGACTCCAAATGACAGATTTTTGAGAAACTTTTTCATGGCAGGTTTATTTACTCTCAGAATTTTTGCCAGAAATCTGCTGAGAGAAGTCGCCGAAGAAATCATTTTTTTATTCATATTTCGTTTTGATGTCTGGCCTGGGGCTCGAAACCTAGCACTACCTACTAGACTACGCCGACTAAATACTTATGTAAACTTCTGGGAGCTTCAAGAGAAACTCTCTTAAGCTCTCGAATCTTATAATAGAATAGCAATCTAGTAGCCATTCTACAACAACCCAAATAGTCGCTATCGAAAAAGATCTGTTTGCAGCAGATTGTCTGTTGCTTTATTGGCGTTTCATTTCGAAAGCGGCTGAAATTTATTTGTACCCCCTTGGAAAAATATCGTGGCGGCATATGCAAGTTTGTTGATTAATTTTTTTTTTCTATTTTTTCTTTCGATTTTTTTTCGTTTTGAAATTCATTAATTGAACCAGCATTGCATTGCAATTTAGCTGTAGAAACAATATTCTTAACAATTATTTACAAATATTATTAATAGAAATACATTTAATTAAGTTTTTATTTTCTATTTTCTTCTTTTTTTTAATTTTCTTTTTTTAATAATTTTGTTGCCATATACGTACATACTTACGTATATTCGCTTACGAGCGAGTGCAGTCATTGTAAATTGAATTGAATTTTCTTATTAAAATTAATTAATTTTTATTATTATTTTTTTTTTGTTTTTTTTTTTTTTTTTTTGTTTTAAATAGATTTTTAATGTTTTTCCTTCTTTTTCCTTCTTCTTTTCTCTCTCTATTATATTTATTTTATTGTTAAATTGTTATAAAGTTTTAATTGCTGAATTCTTGGTTTTTTTTGTTGTTGTTTTTTGTTGTAAATTTAATTACAATAATTTTTATTATTTTGTTTGTGATTTTTTTCTCCTTTTTTTCTCTTGTTTTGCATGGCAAATGATTTATTTCGTTGGTTGTCGTTTTCAAACAATTGTTGCTTAAAAAATCCCCACACAATGCCATTAAAACGAAGAAGCTGATGAAGAGGAAAAAAATTCAATTTAAAAGTGAGCAATTACAGCCCACACCATCACTGACGACAATATAGAGTTCGTCAGAGTTTTCAAACACTCTACAAATATTATCCTAGACTCCGTTCTAACACTGTGTAGAGTAATGCTGTGTAACCTCCATAGTACATACATACATAATTGGCAATTACAACCCTTTAGTCAGGATTACGGCCTAGTTCCTCACGAAAGTCATGTTGTGTGCTTTATTTTTATACTTGAGTGGCGGGACCTACAGTTTAACGTTGAATCCGAACGGCAGATTTTGAGAAATTTTTTCATGGCAGGTTTATTTACTCTCAGAGTTTTTGCCAGAAATCTTCTGAGAGGAAGTCGCCGAAGAAATATGTTTTTTCATATTTAGTTTTGATGTCTGACCTGGGGCTCGAACCCGGGTTTTAAATTTAATATAGATGTACCATCCATTGGACATGTTTATACTTAAGTGAGACTGATATCTTGGGTGTGTATGGATGATTAGCGTATGTGGTTATGCTAGAACTGCTGGATGTGGCCATTCTTTACTTCCGATTTTGGTATTCAATTCCGGCTAAGCATTCCTTCCGTTCTAGAATAGCTATATTATTCTATATTAAGATTTATACGCAAGCATTTCATATAAACTGTCATATGATAGTGGACAATAAATTAACTCTGTCACGAGTAATTGGAAGCAACAGCACAGTCCTTCCTTTTAGTTCTGGACCCTAGCAGATCGAGGAAATTGAGACATCATTTGCATTTCCTTAGACAGTCGCGTTGCCCTTCTTGCTCTTAGTACAAGTATGACTTGTGGTCTCTTTTCTTAAGGCAATCCAAGCCCTTAATGAACACTTTATGCCTATTGTCTAGAGCAATCATTCTTAAAAAGTTTGGAAATCGTAATTTCTATGGGAAATTACTGCGATATGAGTCATCTACAGATTGGCTCTTAATCTAGCTCATCTTTATGATCGTGTTTCTGATCGTGTTTTTTCCATAACTCAACTGCAATTTTCAATATTTATCCAACAAGTCAGGGAATATACACTTAATTCTCTGGTAGTACTTTGTTCAGACATGCAATTTTATTGAGTCAATATTCGATTATTTGAGTACAATATTTTAAGTGTTCAGATATAATATAAGCAATATTCATTTGACAGCTAGTAAACAAAACAGCTGGTTGTTTCAACAACATTGTTTTTTTTTTGTCGTTGTTGACATTTGAGTTGTCAAATATCAACCGAAAGTATTCGGAAAACTGTAATATGCTCACTGAACGACAGTGTAGTATTTTAAGTTTTAATCAATATTATAACAATTTGCGTATTTATTGCGCAATAATTAATTGCGATTTACGCAATAAAAGTGCATGCGTGAACATAGTATAAGCCAGTATGTGTTAGTTAAGTTTTTTGTAGCCACCTAGCATGCTGACTATTTAGAACTCTAGATGGTTCACGGTGTTAGTTGTTTAGTACCCTTAAAATTAAAAAAAAAAAAAAAAAAGTCTTGAAAAATTAATTTTCGGTTAAACGACCGTTATCGAATAAAAGATAAACTATGGGCCTTAAAATCCCGGCACAACACTTTCTTATTTTTTACCGAGACTTTCGCATATATTGTGTAGGGCACACTGTTTTTAGTGTTGTTGTGTGTGTGTGATCAAGCAAATCACACCTCACTTGCTATACGTCCACATTTTTTTTGTTACTACTTATGTATGAGTGTTTATGT
Organism: Sarcophaga rosellei; assembly: GCA_930367235.1. Taxonomy (NCBI): domain Eukaryota; kingdom Metazoa; phylum Arthropoda; class Insecta; order Diptera; family Sarcophagidae; genus Sarcophaga; species Sarcophaga rosellei. The sequence continues at coordinate 68,246,351 of OV884018.1, forward strand.
CTGTCACTAAATCCATAATCTTCTCATATTCTAGTCAATGAAACAACAATAACAATAACAGCAACAGCAATAGATAATAATTCTTATTTTGTTGTTGCTGTTGTTTTTATAGTGTGCCTGTGTGTCTGCAACCAACATCACTGTGATTGTTTTTGTTATTACTGACTGCATTACAGTTTTGTTTATGATGTGTTATGATGATGATACAGGGTTACCAAATGATTGACTTTTATTAATCTATTAAGAGAAATGTTAAATCTCTTAAGTTCAAATTGTAATCGTTAAAATTATCGATTAACGATTACAATTTAAATTTAAATTTTCTTCCAAGATTTTGTTGTTGTTTGTTAAAGTGCATGTGAATACCAACTTAATATCTAATAACTGTCGTGGTATTATTTTTCTCAACGGGATTAGTAAGATGAATATAAGGCTCTAAGGCAGGAACAAGCTTTATTTCGATCTCATCACTTTGCAATTGATTATATACACAGATTACATGTCGTTTTATAGATAAATAGAAAGCATTCGCCGAACACAATTAGGAGAGGACCTACAGAGCTTTGTTGTGTGGGGAAATCCTTTGAAAACTCGTAAGCCTTATTGAGCGTAATTGTAATTAATGTAATTAATTCTGCAGAATTAATCATGACAAGTTGTTGAGTAGAGCGGTTTAAGTTAGAACTGTCTAGGGTGTCATTACATACATACATACATAATTGGCCATTATAACCCTTCAGTCAGGATTACGGCCTAGCTTCTCAACACCACTCATGTTGTGTGTGTTAATTTTATACTTGAGTGGCGGAACCTACAGTTTAACGTCGACTCCGAACGACAGGTTTTGAGAAATTTTTTGACGGCAAGTTTATTTACTCTCAGATTTTTTGCCAGAAATCTGCTGAGGGGAAGTCGCCGGAGAAATATTTTTTTTTTCATATTTCTTTCGGGACGCCAACCTATCCTGGGTCAATGAGGAGTCCTGCTCCACCGCTAGACTCACCTGGCCCGGGATGGATAGAAGGCGTACCAACCGATTACTTGGTCTCGGTCGTGATGTCATCTCGACTACAGTGGCGGTGCTTACAGGCCATTGCGTCATGGGTAGACACGCGGAAAGAATGAGGTTCCCTTTCAACGACTTTTGCCGTGGATGCAGGTCCACTGAGGAAGAGGGGACTGTTGTTCACTTTCTCTGCCAGTGCCCGTCTCTTGCTAGGTGTAGATATAGGTTATTTGGCTCCCCATTCCTGGTTAGCTTAACGGAGCTATCATCTATTGACATCAAGGATATAGCTTCGTTCATCAAACTTTCTGGCTGGTTTTCCAGTGCGGGGTAGTCGTGCTTTTGTTGTACCAACTTCCTCCTTTTCTCTGATTTTGGTGGAACTTGGTTAGTACAGGGCCTGAGTTCACCCGTGGCATCACAACGGGCCGCTATGCGTGCTCAAGTGAGCTTTGTGATATCAGAGCTACCACTCCGACCTAATCCTAATTTACAATTAATGAATTTCAATATCTGGGTTATACGTTATTAGAAAACCCACCCCTTATTTTAAAACCCTTTAGAATTAAATTACTATTACAACTCGTACTCTTTTAATTATTCTAATGAATAAAATAAAAAATAACACCAAAATTCATTCCTATCACCAACTTAAATCCCAATGACTTGATGTTTAAATACAACGAAATATGGCAACTCTTTTGAATATGATGATGATGATTTTTTTTTTCTCTCGACGATGAATTAATAAATCAATCTGGCTTGGATATGGTTGTTGCAATTTTACTTCTTCTGCTCCTCATCCTTCACTCTACTGCAATTGTATACTTTTAACATTCGTGTGTATGTGTGTAAGTGTGCATTTGCTTAAGAAGAATATGCAACCAAAAACAAGAATAAATAAAATATAAAAACATTTTAATTAAAATTATTTTAATGCACACACGACGAAACAAAAAAAAAAAATTCTACACACTTAACGTACACCAGACGTAGGCAGAATCTTAAGAAAAACAACAATAACAACAAACAGAAAAAAATATAGAGAAAGAGACAGAGACATCCCAGTCATACAGGCAATCAATGTTTTCATTTAAATGCGAGTGTTTTGTCGTTCGTATCGTGTAGTGGTTGTCGTCGTTTGGTGGTTGTCCACATTTACAGAGTCATTCGGTTCACTCAGTATTTGCGATCCTTGGCAAGTCGTGCGATGCCTTTGTTTTGTTTTTCTTTGTTTTTATTATTTAGCAACAACAACAAAACAATTTTTGTAAACAGACAACAACAAGAAGAAAAACGCTAATTAGTTAGTTTTTCTATTTTAATTATACAATATGAATACAAAATGAAATACATACCAACAAACATTCTTGCATAGCCATGCATGCATGCATGTACTTGTGTGTGTGTGTTCTCAACTGCCTTCCAATATGGTTGGATGGCAAGCAAATCTTTTTTAATTAATTTATAAGAAGAATATTTTCTTCTTTAATTCTTTTGTTTTCTTTTAAATCTTTGACAGTGACTGAGTGTACATATGTATGTGTGCGTACACTGATGCACAAATTAAATATTTTAATTGTTGATTTCATAGCCATAAAATTGATCATTATTCTGTGTGTACTTCAACCAAAAAAAAATGAAACGTCTCACACAATGCAGAGGCAGAAAGACAGAGAGAGAGAGAAAAACAAATACCCTTCTTTTGCTTGGATTTTAATGAGTAAAAAGTACAACAAAAACAAAAAAAAAACGAAGAGAAAACACATGTTAAAATAACAAACAGCGTTTAACAACCTGCTAATACTGTTGACATTAGTTAAATAGGGAGCCAAAGCCAACTAATCTGACTCCTTAAATAAACATTATGTTGTTGTTGTTGCTGATGTTGTTGTTTTTGTTGTTTTTTGTTCTATAAAACTCATTAAGCATTTTTGTTGCTGTTATTTAAAGATTAACTACCAAAAGTGTAAGAATAGCAAAAGAAGACAGAAATCATTGTCAACACTGGAAATCCTTTTACTTTTTTTCATGTGCACTATGGTGTGTGAGAGGAAAAATTTTTTTTAAAAATGAATAAAAATAAATAAGATACACTCATAAAGCTTGGATTTCGACAAAATTTTTATTTCATTTTATAACTTGGGCCTGGCCATTGTGTACGAAATATGTACAATTTAAAATTTGTAGTCGCCGTAGTCTAGTAGGCAGTGTGTTGGCTTATTAGACGTAAAGCCCGGGTTCGAGCCCCAGGCCAGACATCAAAACGAAATATGAAAAAAAATATTTCTTCGTCGACTTTCAGAAGATTTCTGACAAAAACTCTGAGAGTAAATAAACCTGCCATGAAAAAGTTTCTCAAAATCTGTCGTTCGGAGTCGATGTTAAATTTTAAATAAAATTAAATTAAGGCAAACAACATGGGTGGTGTGAGAAGCTAGGCCGTAATCCTGACTGAAGGGTTGTAATGGCCAATTATGTATGTATGTAAATAACCTCCTGAGGAATGCTTGTAGCATTTGTTCCTTTTGAGGTAATTTTCGAACACATTTTTGCACGTTTCGGGCGGATATTGGTTTTAAAATGATACAACCTTAGGGGATTACACGCGTAGGCGCGATCTTATAAGCATCCCCAGCGAAAAGAGTCTAACGGTGTCAAACATCTGGAAACTCCGTAAGCAATAAAATCAAAATAGGTCGTGTTGTTTGTTTCGTGACACCATCTTTTTGAAACCTCACAACGTCCAGATGAAAATTTTCACTTGCAAACTAAAAAGGACGACTATCACACGGCTATAGCACTTTGAATTGGCGGTAACTATTATTCCAAGGAACAAGACATAGCCAGCACTCACTTTTTTCACATGCAATGATCTTTCCGCGATCACTTTTGGGTTCTCCGAATTGCTTATGCGGCAATTCTGCATGTTAAGGTAACCATCGGGTAAAAAATTAGTTTCTTTGGTGAAGAAAAATTTGAAAGAATGTTACTTTAACAGAAAATCGGCTTATCTAGGTGTTGCGAATAGTCAGTTGACATTAAATGCTGCTTGAGTAGAACTTTACTTGGATGGAAGTGCCAAATACGTCGTAATGAACGTCAAAATATGCCCAATTGCTGAGAACGCCATAGAATTAATAAATTTGGATTAAACGTCCCACATTCTCTGACAGACGGTGCATTGTGATGATGTAGAGACCAGAGATCAGCAATAAGTATTCAAAAAGATGAGTAGATTCGAATCATACTCATAATTTCTGATACTTATACACATTCATACTTATTTTAATATCATACTCATACTACTCATATTCAAAATTTGAACTACTCATCGTACTCATACCTATCAATATGCATGATGTTGTTGATTTCGACTCTCCTTTACTCAACATTTACAAGAATCACAAAATAAGTATGATTCGCGTACAAACACTACAATACTCACTAGAAGGTTGTGTGTTTGCTTTGCTTGCTGTCTTTGTTCTTTACATTCTTCTTTTTTTTCTAAATGCAACAACAACAAAGACTGTAAATTTTGATGAATGATTCGAATCACTCGACTCATTTATGAGTATTATAAGTATTTTTCTAAATTTATAAATCTTAATGAGTAGGCATATGAATCAAACATATTTCGAATGTTATGAGTTTGATGTCAACGTTGTACTCATACTCATTCCAACCTGTACTTATAAATCAATGTTATAGTGAATACGAATAAATCAGAGTAAATGAATTTAAATACTGTTGACTCACTCATACTCAAAATTTCATGAGTACTTATGAGTAGCGGAAAAAAAAACGATTCATTGCTGATCTCTGGTAGAGATCTCTACCCATATCTATTAGGCTTTGGGAAAAATTTAAACCTTTATTAAACTAAGAATAGCACGAACCTGGTGGATTAGTCACATATCGATGGTAATGCTACATAAAGCCTGGGGAACTTGTTTTATAAATTATGGTCAAGATCTAGAACCAAATCATTGCCATCTAGTATTTTGGTTGAAAAATAGGCTTCCTTGTGAGAAGTGTTATGCCAACAGGAGAGAGGCTATCAGTTTGAACATGATGAAAAGTTCTATTGAGTTTCCAACCATATTATCTATCAAATTACAGTTAATCATCCCATAGTGCAGCATATCTACTTAAAGTTTTTTACATCATAATACAATACAATGCAATGCAATACAAAATATGTATGTATATAAATCGTTAGTGTGTTTGACTTATACATTCCCTTGCTGCTTACAAGTGAAGTGATTGAAAACGAGGGACACCAAAAAAAGCTACATATGTGGAACCTCTTTTACATTTTTTTAGTTTTACAAAACAAAACAAAAAACTAAAAAGAAGATGTATAAAAATGAAGCGCAAAAAATATCAAGAAAAAGAAGGGGGAAGAAAAAAAAAAACGCGAGCAAAACATCAATGTCATTAAAGCTTCTGCCTACACACATACACGAGACGAGAGCAACACTGTGAGAGCCCAAGCAAGAGTAGTCAAGTCAGCAACAGCAGCAGCAGCAACACAATTGGAGATCATTAAAATTCCTCAAGTGACATAAACGAACCAAAAGTAACAGAAGAACACAATAATGATCAACGCAAAGCAAACCCAATTTCAATTTTCAAACCACCATTCCCCATTCCACATCCATCCCCATTAACAATGTTAATGTTAATGTTGTGTGGCGAGAGATGATAATGATAATGTTGCCAACTACTACGACAAAAAAATAAAGTAAGAAGCAGCACCAGCAGCAGCAGTAATAATGTGTCTTCACTAATTACATATAAAATGCTTGCTCGCTTGCTCATTTCGCGTATGAGTTTCGCGGTTTTCCTTCGTTTTTGTCTGTCTGTCGGTCTACCTGCCTGTACTTATTGCACTTGAGCGTAATGGCAATAAAATAAAAACAACAACAAAGCAAATTGGCCACTCTTTTTTTTTTTATTCATTAACGTTGTGTGTTTAAGTTGCGCGCACCTTAACCATGGCATGGCATTGCATGGATTGGCTTTACTTGACTTGACTGGGCATATCATCATCATACACTGACTGCAGGTTGAAGTAAAAAAACTGTCTGCAACTAAATAAGCCAGTAAAACACAAGGCATCCACATCCCCAGTACTTGTATTTAAAGAAGGAAATTATTATTGTTGTTGTTGTTGCAACAATATCAGAAGCAGAAAAAACAAGTAAAGTGGAAATAAATGCGATCAGGATATAATGATTTAAACTTAATTTAGCTTAAGTAGAGTAAAAGAAAACTTAAACGTTTCATCTGAAAATTCTTACAAAATTTTAATGTCTGTGCAGTGCACTTGCCAACACTCAACAATAATAAAAACAAATACGCGATAGGAAGATAAAACCAATTTAATTAAAATAACTGGCATAACTTCTCATTTTGCAAAAACTTCTCATCAGTGAGAAGACAAGACCTACACAAACATCGTAATCTTCAATTCAAAAATAAAAACGAAATAAATTTGTAACAACCCGGTGCTGACAGCCAGAAAGGACAAGCGAAGTAAGCTTGGCAGCACTGCTACACCGTAATGTAAACTGAGAGTGTGGTGAATATATGATGTGCGTAAATGACAAATTGGTGGCAGGGAAAATCATAATTGGAAGGCGGGATAATAGAATATTGCTGAACAAAAAACATTTTTTTTCCTGCAAAAGAACAAACATACATACATACATAATTGGCCATTACAACCCTTAAGTCAGGCTTACAACCTAGTTTCTCACACCACCCCTGTTGTGTGTGTTAATTTTATTTGTGAGCGGCGGGTTCCACAGTTTGAAGTCGACTCCGAGCGCTAGATTTTTAAGAAACTCTTCCATGGCAATTTTATTTTGCTCTCAGAGTTTTTGCCAAAAAACTGATGCGGGAGAAGTCACCGGAAAAAATTTTTTTTTTCATAATTCGGTTTGTTCGAGATAGAGTGTAAACCATAGTCTCGTGTCTTATAAGTAAACACACTGGATAACGGTCCCTGTAGGACCTCCACAAACTAAAATTATCCCGTTGTGTGACGTTGCAATCCTTGTAGATTAAGTATTATATCAGTAGACCAGGAGAGATCGTTGAAACCACTAACAGACTTCATCTTTAGAATTTAAAAATATGCTTTAATTCAAGCAATAATTCTACATAGAAATGTAGCATGTGGCTCGCACAAAATATCTTCATTTCACCCACTGTAATGTTTGCGTCTTTCCATGTAAGATCGCACTGTCCTAGCTCTTGGAGTACCATACTTCTCCTGTTGTTTTCTTGCTGATCAGGATTTCTTGAGAATACCACCCTAGAGGGTTCCATGTCATGCATGCTATTAGCTTTTCTGCTGATATGTAGTATATACGAATATACCTTCAATTTCTAAATTTATTTTATGCTTGATTCGTGTTCTTTTTACTGATTGCAGTCATCCGAATGGCGTTCAAGCTTTGATGATCCTGCTGTTATTATTAAATGTCAAACATTATTCGCGTATTAGGTAGGTAGGTAGAAGTGGCTGTCCCCTCGATGGAGTCATGAGCGGACACACTTAGGCCGCATACAGTGCCCATTCGAAGCTTCCGGTGATGCTACTCAGACTGCCAATATCCATGCATAACAATTCATCTATATCCTCCATGTAGTAGGCACCCAGCTACCTCTTTCTCCTCCGACTAAGTGCCGGACATGTGCACAATAGGTGAAGAAAAGTCTCATCTTCCTTATCATCTCCACAGCTTCTACAGAAATCATTTGCAAGGTGTCCAAGACCAATACGCCTCGCATGCGTTCCTATAATACAATGCCACGTACTAACCCCGATAACAGTGCTGAGCCTACTTCTTTGGAGTTTAAGCATATTCGCCGTGCGCCTCCTATCCAGCCTTGGCCAGATCTTTTGCGCCGCTCTGCCCTTGTCCGCAGTTGCCACATTCTGTTGACAAGATCTACGATTGTATTGTCAATTATAAGTTTGCAGGTACCCAAAGCGATTCCCAATGTAGAGAATTCATCAGAGAGTTCGATGGTCGTGCCCCTTCTGTTGCCGGGAATATCATTATGTCCCGGTACCCATGCGATACAAACATCATATCGGTTCGCCACCTCATTAAGATATCTGCGACAGTCGTACACCGTCTTGGAGTTTATTACACTGGAATCCAATGCCCTGATAGCCGACTGGCTATCGGAAAGTATGATGATTTTCCGCCTGTGAACATTTTTGATCGATATTAGATTGATTGAACTTTTCTGTGCTAATGTTGCCTCTTTGTATGGCTTTAGTCCTCTTGATATTTATCTCAAGTCCCAGCATTACATGCTAATCTATCCAGATAAACCGGTTTTGCTTGCTTTCTTTTCTCTCTGAGCAAGAGATCGGTCAAGAGATCATTCATGACAATGGTGAATAGCTCAGGTATTACAAAGTATCCTGGCTTTACGCCAGAGACGATATGAAGTATTTGACGGATGATTTCGTTGTAAAAAGCTACGAGTTTTTCCTTCGCATACAATGCCGTGATGATTTAAATTATTTTCTGTCGCAGTCCCAATTCATTTCTTCATTAAACTGCAATCGGAATCGCGCTACAACTTTCATTCCCACAAATTAAGAAGAGAGAGAGGTTGACTTTCACCATTTTTCAACCCTCTGAATAAGTTTAATTAGATTTAAAGAAAAAAATCCATACAATTTGATTTAATTTACCAAAAAACACAGCAAAAACAGCAACAACAACACAAAGAATTTCATTTATTTATCAATGGGAAAAAACGCTGCCCATCACCACCATCATTACTCTCTTGCAAAAACAATTTTAATTGGCAAACAATGCACTCCTCGTTGCTCTTAACTGTACACTTTCGAATTCCTGAAAGAACACAAAAAAATAAAAACAAAAAACCTGCGACGGCGACAACAACTCTACAAAGCCGAATAATAACAACAACCCTGACTTTTTATCTCTTTAACCACCACAAGACGAAGAACAAAATATAAAACGACAACAATAACAACAACGGTAAGTGCAAATAATGCCGAAAAGAAAAACAAGATCATTAATATGTAACAGTAATAATGAGAGCAAGAAAAGAGAAAAAACAACACACACAAACAGAAGAAGAAGCATCATCATGATATCCAAGTAATTAAAAAAACACAAAAACAAATGAAATTACAAATGAAACTGAAAAAGTTGCAACAATAAATAAACAAGAAAAGAATTTGGAAAAAAAAACAACAACAACAACTACTACTACCAGCACGGCTACTACGACTACGACAATAAATATTGCAACGAGCCAACAAAGCCGACTAACTAACCAACCAACGAAACAAACCACCTTGTTGTTGTCGCAAGTTTACTTTTATGTTGTTGTTGTGTTGCTGCTGCTGCTGCTGCTAACGTTTCTTAAATGCATTGCATGGAGTATGTTCGGCTGGCACAACTATCGTCGTCGTCGAATATACTTTTGCTTTGGCGGTGGTTAATTAAAAAACTAACGTTGTAATTATCATGTTGATATTGTTGTTGTCGATATCGTTGTTAATTTTTAATTAATGGCAACACAGTATCACCCAGATACAGTAACAGCCAACCCAAGCATTTTATTTGTACTTCTCTCTCTCTCTTTCCCTATACCCTCTCTGGTTGTTATTTTCTTTTTTGTTTTTTAAACCATAAATTCAAGAGATTTCTTGTTTTCATTTCAATTTTTTTTTCTTCATTCGTCAGTAATTTAATTAATGTTTAAACAATTAAATACAATAACAACAACAACAACAATAATAATATATAAGAAACAATTAAATTATAAATAATTTATTAATAAATAGAAACAGAGGAAAAAACACTCAAATTACAAGTAATTTGTCATTAAGTGGCACAAAAAAAAACTATTTACTGTGGAACTACAAGTAATAAATTGTTAGAAAAAACCACATACAATGTGTTATAAAAGTAAATGCACTTTGGGATTATAAACACTTTTGTGATGGTATTCAACAGATCTTTTGCAGATCAAATAAACGTTCTTTGGATTAGAAGAGAACAAGAAGTGGAAGTGGCCATGGAAGTATCGAAGCCAAGGTCATGCCAAAATCTTGAATATAGTTGAACTGGATACACCCCTATTGACTATACGCTACATAAACCCATTGTCAATCATGGTTTTATAAGGGAAATATTGGATAGATCCTAAACTGATAATGGTTTTCACCTTCCAGAGACCGTCATACAAGTAATCATTGACGAATTCAAGTCCCTCTTCAAAATCGGTTGTGAAATCTTTTCGGTAGAGTTGTAGTATGTCGTCGTAGCCTAGTTGGTAGAGTGTTAGCTTATTAGACGTAAAGCCCGGGTTCGTATCCCAGGCCAGACATCAAAACGAAATATGAAAAAAAAAATATTTCTTCGGCGACTTCCTTTCAGCAGATTTCTGGCAAAAACTCTGAGAGTAAATAAACCTGCCATCTGTCGTTCGGAGTCGATGTTAAACTGTAAGACCCCCCACTCACGTATAAAATAAACGCACACAACATGAGTGGTGTAAGAAGCTAGGCCGTAATCCTGACTGAAGGGTTGTAATGGCCAATTATGTATACATATATGTATGTATGTTATGTATGTAGTATGTACTATGCGGGCTGAAATAATGACTATGAACCCTACCACAGTGAGCATTCGTTATCAGAGCACATCAGGAGGAGGTATAAATAAACTCACTTACTGATAGTAATCCGGCCATTGGATCACTAGAGGTTGTCCAAAAATTTCGGGGTGCCACTGAGGAAGAAAGCGGAACAATTACCCTCATACGTTTTCTAGGACATGGGAATAATGAAGCTGATACATGGGATAGTGCGCTCCTCTACAGAGAAGCAAATAAATGATCTCACATGCACCAGACTTTACACATTTGCAAAGGAAAAATGGAATAATATCCCGTTAAGGATGTACGCAAAACAAAATTGTCGTTAACCTGACCAGAGTTTATCTTAAGAACCTCATAGCAGTTATAATGAGACGCTAGACCTCGGGTACTTACGACCGGAGATTGGAAAGACTTCACAATAACTTCTGCAGAAGCTTTACTGACGAGGAATGAGAAAAGATCACAGAACATTTTCGCTGTCATTATCCGGCACTTGGGAACGTAGAACAAAGGCTTTTAGGGCACCCGGAATTTGTTAATAGAACGTGTCTAGCCAAAGATGGTTTGCATTGAAACTAATTTCTTTGTAACTCAACTTCTTTGTAATATTTAAGGTAGTAGCACATGGGTGCAAAACTGAGTACATGTGATTTATATTGGTTGTGGAGGTAATTGTCCTGTTTTGAATTCATTTGGTTTTTGTCTTGACTTATGTATATTTTATATGAACATTAATATACTCACTTCTGCTCCCCACTGTATATAAAATACCTTGTTTCATTTTATATGACTTTTGTTTTTGTATTCCAGTGTAATTAATGGCTTTTATTTTCCTGCCACAAAAATATTTTCAAACTCTATTCTATTCAAACTGGGTCTTAAACTAGTTTGTTTTTTTCTTCTCTTCTTCTTAACAAGCCATATTTGTGTAATAATTGGTTGATTTTATTACAAAATTACTCCAAAAACAAATCAAGAAATCAAGAAATAATCCAAATAAACTTGTCTTTTAATAAGTTTTTCTGAAAATTTCAGTTTTTTTCTCTTCCATTTTTCCTATTTCGATTGCAATTCGTATGTTTTTCAAAAATATTTTTCATTTTTCGTATTTTGTTTTCGATTTTATAATTGTCGTCCAACACACATGAAATCCTAGATTTACTTTGGTTAAATTGATTAATTGAGGTTGGCAATGCTTACGTATGTACATACTGCATTGGTTACTGATGGTGGTGGGTTTCTGTACTACACGTGTTCACTTAGTTCAATTAATTCAACACACATGCATCACGCTTGCCAAACTAAAATTTGAGATTTGTAGTAACAAATATTGGATGTATGTTCTTAAAAGTGCGGTGTAATAAATACACCAAGGCTCCGTAGTCTAGCAGGAATTTTGTTGGCTTATTAGATGTGAGGCCATGGTTTAAACCCAACTAAAAATGAAATTCCATTCGGTGACGTCCTCTCAGCAGTCTTCTAGCAAAAACTCCTAGACTAAAATATAATTGCCATGCAGAGTTTCTCAAAAAAGCTATCGTTCGGAGTCGGAGATATGCAGAAGTACCCTCCACTCATGCTTAAAATTAACAGACAACATGAGTGGCTTGGGTAACTGGGTTGTAGTCCTGACTAAAGGTTTATAATGACTAATTAAGTTAAGTAAGTATTAGTCAGGGAATGGCCCCATTCATGTACATTTGAATATGAAATGCAGGAGAATGGAAAGAGGATGCAATGTAAGGGGCCTTTTATATTGTTACGTTTTTACCTTTTTAAAAACGTTTAAATATGAGTTCGTTGATTGCAAACCAAAATAAAATCAAATATGTATGTGTTTTGTTTCAATTAAGCTCTTTATTATTCACACTATTTTTGTGTGTCACCGTATACAACTTCACGATACAACAACAACTTGCTTGTTCGTTATTACTCTCTGCTTACAACCTTTTTGTAAGCAACAACACTTATACTAGTGTACAGATCTACAGCGGAGATCTTCATACCACGATTGTATACTTCGAACACAAGACTAACTGAACTCTTACTGACTGGTTGCTTGCCTTGTCTTGCCCTTTTATATACACACGTAATCAGTATGATGAACATTCTCGATGTTGAATATTCGCGTTTTCGCTTTCTCGGAAGTTCTATTGAGACTTCATTGTTGTTGTTGCGTTTGCTTACTTGTCTATAGCTTTTTCTCTCGTACTTGTTTTGTGGGTTTACTTGGAACGTGTTCGATGTATTTGTTAGTGTGTATTTGTGTCGTGTGTGTAGCTTTTGCTTATTGTTTATGTTAAACGATGTTTTCTTGCGAGACGATATTAGGTCGTTTCCATTTGCATAACAATATAGAGGATTTCATATTGTTTTTGTTGTTTAATTTTAGGATCTTGTATTCTTTCACTATGTCTTTAATTGTCAATCATTATTAATTGAAAATCATTGAAGAAATGCTTTTTAATTGATGCTCTTCATTTAATTTTAAATTTTTTTTCTTTCTTTTTCACTGTGATGTTTGATTACAAGTGTGCAGTGTTGTTGTTGTTGTATTGCTGATTTAAATTAATTGCCGTTATAGTTGGCAGTTGTTGGCACAACAACAAAGAGAAATGTCACCTTAAAAAAAACGGACTGAAAGACGTACACAACAAGCAAAGGCAAATCATTAAGACTTTAGGGGACTTAAAGACTTAACACACAAAAAACAAAAAACCCCATTGAAATAACAGCAATAACAACAACAAACAAACAAAAAATACCCAATGATTTCAAATGAATGCACTTTAAACAGCTTAAAGTAATTGATTTCAGGCAATTACTGTGAAAAAAAAGTACAAAAACTAAAAACAGGCTATAATTGTTAAGAATTCTTAGTTGTTGTTGTTTTCGGTATCACAAAATAACTTTATAAATACATACATTGTATACATAGTATAAATAAATATTTAGCCTATGTAATCAATCGTCTTTAATTAAATTTAATTACAACAATTATCTGTGACTCCAATCCATTTGAAAACTACAATAAATGACCCGGTTTTAAATGTTTTCTCAAACAATTTAATAAATCACCATATTTGTGTAACATTTGGTTGGCAATGCCATTATTATTGCACTTATTAAGACGCACACACGCATTGTATTCGTATATTTAACGAACAGAGGCATGCTTGCTATGCTTAAGTGTGTATATGTGTGTGTGTAATATTTTTCTTAGAAATCCTTGAAAAAATGCTCCACTATTTACTATTTATGGTGTGGTGGTGGTGAATTATTGTTTTATTTTTCGTTGTTGTTTTTGTTTCGTTTGTCAACTCTCATTGTACTAATTGTGAATTGTTGCTGTAGCTTCATCATGTCATCTGCGAAGATGATGATGCTGATGACAACAACGATTGGGCACTCCTTCGTAACATACATAACTGTTTTGCTCTCTCACCATAAAGAGAAGCGTAATTGGTAACAAAAATATGGGCACAATTTTAAAAATAAATAAACAGAGACACTATAATTAACTGTTTATTTAATAGATTAGAAAATAAAATTAGGCCTTATACAGATACATGGACAGACACACAAGCAGACACAGAAACAGAGAGAGAATGTGTATGAAAAAAAAAACGAATTGATTACTTTATATTGTGAGAGGTATTTTAAAAGAAAAATTCTCAATTAATAAATGCGAACACAAACACACACAATGAAAGAGTAACAAATTAATGATCAATCCAAATAAACTATAAGACACCCTATTCACAATGAATTAATAGGTGCTTCTATACAACTTGACATTGCAATTGGCAATACAGTAGTTTTGATTTAGCTGCCTTTTATTTACGTGCGCATTGACTTTACCTGCACAAAAATTTTGTTTCGTGCTTTGAGAGAGTAATCTATAATTAAAGTAAAAAATTTAATTTAGCTGCATTTTTTGCTTATCTGCACAAAAATTCTTGCAAAAGTTAGTTGTACAGGTAAGTCAAAACTACTGTATAACTCAAAAGTTTTGCGTTTTAACATGTTTCAAGCATTATGTATAATGAAAAGAAACTGTAACTGAATAAGATCCGTTATTTATTTAATTTTTATATTTTAAATGTAGTATTTTAAAAATTAATATTACTCGTGTAGGGTATAGAAATGTATACCAACATGGTTATTCTTACATTTCTTGTGTTTAACATTCATTAGTTAAGCTTGTTATTTCAATTGTTATGATTTTTTTTTTTTTGTTCTCTCTCTCTCTGTCAATATGCTCCACATAAAGACATAATTGCCAATTGTCAACTATGTAAGTACACCATACACCATTGAAAAGAAACAACAACAACAACAACGATAACTAAAGCAAAAATATTTATCTCACAGGCAAGCACAGCAAAAAAAATAGAGGGAACTCCTTCTGCTTCGTCTTCTACTTACTTAAAATAGCCGAATGTCTACGAAGATTATACATATTACTTGTTTACACTCAAGTGTGTGTTGTGTGTGTGTTTGTGTAATTATGCTTCATTTGTATTACAGTAGAATTCTTTGCATTATTTTTGTTTCTTTCAAGTACAGCTCTGTTAAACTCTTCATATGTTTTGTTTTTATTTCTCCTATTAATACAAATACAAAATACAATACAAGTGTTCCTATATGATGTTGCGGTCGGTCGGTGTATAACATTTTTAGCTTCATTAACTTAGCAATTGTTGCCCTTATTTCATTAAATGAAGTTTATATTGTTGTTGTTGCTGTTGTTTCTGGCATAGTACTGGCAACATGTGCGTGCGTTATTCTCTTTACAATACACATTGTTGTTATTAATGGCTGCTGTTGTGCTGGCTATAGTTTTACACGCAGTGTTTTTATGTTTTTCCTTCTGTTTTTTTTTTTGTGTGTGTAAAAACTCCACTTATTGTTGTGGTTTGTCTATCCTTTTCATTTTTTTGTTTTTGCTCAATTGCAATAATTGGCTTCAATGAGTTTTCGTAATTGTTTTCGGTTTAATGATGTCTTGCATTTCATTTAATCATTCGTTTCTCTTTTTTTCTTTTTTCTCATCGCTTTGGTTGTGGTCTCTCATGCAATGTTTTGTTTTGTTTTCCTTTTCTTTGTATACGTTATGATGGTCATAAACATACTTAGTTTGTTATTATCGTCGTTATTAATTAAGTGAGAGCAATCAGTGCTTAATATCTACCGTTACATTTTGCTCATTTTGTTTTTTTTTTTTTTATTCATAAACATGTGTTGTCAAGTGTTTGTGGAATTTGTTTGTTTGCTTTCTTTGTTGAATTTAAGCGGGGTTTCAAGCATATTTTAATATTTTAAAAGGAAAACAGTGAATTAAGTGTGTTTTGCCTGGTATTTTTGTATTTTTAAGGGGGATTTCTTATTCTAAAAATATTATGCCTGTTTCCTTAGATTTATTTGTTGAATTTAAGCGGTTTTTCAAACATATTTTAAAAGAATAATAGTGAATTAAGAGTGTTTTTGCCTGGTATTTTTAAGGTGGATTTCTTATTCTAAAAATATTATGGAACGGGGATATTATAAATTAAAGTTTTTTGTCTCACTAAAAACCGCACTAAAAACACTGAATCTCTGTAAATTAGAAAATTGTTAGCATTTTACTATGAAATGGCGCATTATGTCAACACTGTGTTATGCTCTGTTAATCCATTTATATATGCCTTTATTTGATTAATTTATTTGGAAAATTAAAGCTTAACTAACTAGGCTTTTAATGTCTAATTAACAACGTTGTTGATATTGTTGTTGTTGCTGCCTTCAACCTTCAAAAGAAAAACAATTTAATTGTGGCCGGCCTTTCTTCAACAACAATTGTGAACGACAACAACATCATTAAAATATATGTATGTATATAAAGCACACAATTCACAACCAACAATAACAAAATAATATTGTTTTGTTAATAACAATAATTTTATACCTCTTTCTTCTGCTACTATCCACTTCCTACTTTGTGTTTCACTTTATTAAAGTATTCTTGGATTGCCTAAGAAATGAAAATTATAGACGGCACGAGTTGCTAAGCTAACATTTAATATTGTAGTATATATGTATAAGTGTGTGTGCCTATGAATATTTTTGTGTTTCGCTAATTGTTTTTTCTTTTTTTTTCTTTCCTTCCTTTGAGTGTTTCATTAAGCGGTTTTTTTTGTTTTTTTTTTCTATTTATAATGCAATAATTACAATTAACCAGCCATTAGCGATTAATGGTTTTGAGAAAACAAAGCTAAACAAATGTTAAAACAAAACAGAGAAAAAACGCAGAAACAGAACCACAAAGTATTTACCAACTTTAGAGTGTAAAAGGAAAACCGGCAATAATTGTTGATGAAAAACAATTTTTATTTGTCTGAACAGTTATCAATACCAATAAAGGAAATAATTAAGTTGTTAATAAACAATAATAGCAATTGTTGTTGTTGTTGTAATAATAAATTCAATTGAATTTCAAATTTCACAAATGAAAAAAATCGTTTTTAAAAAGCTTTTTAATTAAAAAGAAAATAACAAATAAACGCGTTTTTATTTCAAAACAATTGCTTACATTCGGCTGCATCAGGTTTTTTTCTGTTGCTTGTTCTCAATGTGGTTTCACACACGAGACTATTTTTTAAGCCGCACAATTTTTGTTCTTTCAGTCACACACTAGACTATTTCATCTGGCATAAAATTGCATACATATACTCTGCTTTGTGTGTATTAGTTTTTTTTTACTTATTTTTCTGAACCTGCTGTTTTATAAATGTATGTGTATTGGTTTTGTGTTGTTTATGTATTGGTTTGTGCGGGGTAGAAGCTGGTTGAAAAATTATGTCAGCAAAAAACCACTCCCCTCACCTCTCTTGCCTACAAGCTGCCATTTTTTGCCAGCATAATTCTTCTCGTGTGTGATTGCTCAATGCTATTATCTAATTACTCCCACTGCCACACACACTCCCTGTAATGCTCTCATGCTTTCTTGTAAATTTTAAAGAAATTGCATTTCATAAGTGTGTGTGACTGTATGGATTAGCTTATGAAAAATTTGCATGCAATTGTTGTTGGTTTTTGTTTTTGCTTGAATGTTTTTTTTTGTAAATATTCAGTAACAAAGTAACAGTAATTCTAAAGAGGATTTTTGTGTTTACTTTCTATGTAAAGAAAATGTCATAAACATTCGTTTTATTATTCAAGTGTATTCAAGTGGAATTTTGAAAAACGCCAAAAACATATGCAACGTTAAAGAAAGTTACAGGGATAAGCAGTTAAACTGAAGAGTAGTTCTTTGTTTTAAAAGATAATTTGATTTTTTTTGTAATTTTTTATTTTAAATAGTTAAAGAAATGCCGTAATTTATTGTTTAACTGGAAATCCATCTGCTACAAGCTGCTGAATTGGAACTAAAACGAAGGGAATAGTGAACTCTATACATAATTGAGACTTGTCTATAATTCCTAAGACTTGATTGAGTAGTTCTTCTTTGTACAACTTATAATTTGGATCTGACAGCAGGGAATAATTTTATTTCAAGAAATATGCCCTGAATAGAAATGTTTGGTTAGCAACCGATTTCTTTAATGTTTTGCCAATAGAAACAAGGATTTCTGTAACAGAGGCCTAATGGAGTCATATTCGCAGTTTTTACCGGGCATATTATACCCAGTAGTAGTCTAGTAGGTAGCGTGTTCCTTTATTAGACGTAAAGCCCGGGTTCGAGCCACAGGCCAGACGTCAAAACGAAATATGAAAAAAAAAGATTTCTGGCAAAAACTCTGAGAGTAAATAAACCTGCCATGAAAAAGTTCCTCAAAAATCTGTCATTCGGAGTCGACGTTAAACTGTATATACTGTACGTATATGTATGTATATTATCCCCGACTAGTATGTACTCGTTTATTAGACGTGAAGCCACGGCCCAAACGCCAGATCAGGCATCTCCAACAAAACGAAAAATGAAAAAAAAAATATTTCTTTTGCCGACTTCCGCTCAGCAGATTTGTGGCCAAAAACTTTCCTTGAAAAGTATCTCAAAAATCTTTCGTTTGGAGTCGACTTTAAACTGTATGTAGGTGCCGCACACACTGAAAGTTTTGTAAGGACCAATTATGTATGTGTATATACCCAGTGGTGAACGTTATGGAGACATGATTACTAAGATTCGGTTCAAAATATTCGACTTTTAATTACTCACATTTTGGGTTGATAGGAGGAAGTGGCAAAGGTGAGGAGATATATTCCTCATTTTGCTTTCCACAAGACGTATACAACTAAAATTTTCGTGTAAGATTGCCAGGTCTGGTACTGAGAGATCTATTTCTAGGCAACGATAAAGTCGCCGTAGTCTAGTAGGTAGTGTGTTCGCTTATTAGACATAAAACCCGGGTTCGAGCCCCAGGCCAGTCATCAAAACGAAATATGAAAAAAAAAAATATTTCTTCGGCGACTTCCTCTCTGCAGATCTCTGGCAAAAACTCTGAAAGTAAATAAACCTGCCATGAAAAAGTTTCTCAAAAATCTGCTGTTCGGAGTCGACGTTAAACTGTATGTAGGTCCCACTCCCGTATAAAATTAACGCACACAACATGAGTGGTGTGAGAAGCTAGGCCGTAATCCTGACTGAAGGGTTATAATGCCCAATTATGTATGTACATGTGTATGATAAACAACCCTATTAGCCTAGCACCTGCTATAGTACACTAACCATGCGCATAACTGGCAAAAATTATTTAATGAAACTGTTTTCAATCACTTAATATAAAGAAATGGCAACCCTATCATTCTCGAAAAAAGCTTTTGTAGATCAATTACCTGCTTAGCTGGAAATATTTACTTAATAAAACTGATTTACAGCAAAAATATTAAAAATAAAATAGAGAAGATGCCTTAAAGCAAGAAAAAAATAATAATTACAATATATTTTGATATTAAAAAAGATTTTTTATTTTACTTAAAACCTTTAAAGCCTCAATTCCATAGAGTTTTTACAAAAAAAAAATCCGCATTTTTCTTAAAATTATTGCTGATGTTTACAATGAAAGAAAAATAAAATTGAATACAATTTTAATACATTTTAACTATGCACGCATATACGTACCATACGAAGAGAAGCATTGAAAACAATTTTTTTTGTTGCCATCCATGTCCATAACAAATAAAGCGAAAATAAATTTAAAAAAACATACATATGTACATACAACAGCCGTACATAGTATGGAGTGTAAATCACAACCGCAAGCGGTAAAATACGATAATTACCCACAGTTAATAAGCAGAAACGAAGGAAAAAAACGCCAATAGAAATACCAGAACACTTACAAGAGGCTTTAAATAGGCAAAAAACAATTCACACCCGGCATACATATGTACGTGTGAACAAACACACACACGTTTGTAAATTTTAAAATTAAAAAAAAAAATTTTTTTTGTTCGACTTGAGATTTTGTAATTTATTTAAAAATTTCTTTATTGTTGTTGTTGTTATTGTGTTGCTACTATTGATAAATATGTTTCAGTTTTAATTAATTATTTAATTAACATTTCATTACATTTTAGTTTTATTTTACTTTACTCTTCGTGTTAAACTTTATGTACGAACAATCATTAAGTCTTTATAAGCATTGCAAGGCATTGCATTTGATTGCGTTGCCAACACTTACACGGCAAATAAGTATGTATTGTTAATGTATTGTAGTGTTAACTATGCAATGCCATAATGACCGTGTGTCTCATCCATCCGTAATGGCATGTTTGTTTGGTAAACACGATTAGATTCCTTTAAATTACACGTACATTCAAACGAATGCTTTGTTGTTTGTTGCTCTCTTCACTCTATTTCAACTACACAACACTATACTCTCACACATATTCTTATTCACCTCATTATAGTATTGTTGCTTACATACTTTGCACACATAAAAGGCTAGTTTTAACACTTTAAGCGCAGCGTAAAAGACAAAAACAACAACAAAAAACGAACGTACGAACGTCAATTACAAGTTAATTAAAAGCCTGCTTTGGTTTGCTTTGCTTTGCTCTACTCTGCTCTGCTCTGCTCCGTTTGATGATGAAGGAAACATAGAGAAAATACTACGTTCACCATGAAAATTATGGGCCTAAACGATTGAAAAGAATGCCGAGAGAAATAAATAGAAGGAATGTTTTTTTTTTCTTTGTTTCAAATAGGCCGTGAGAAATGTTTCATGAAATTGCCTGTCTGCCTGCCTGCCGGTTGAATTCCAAAAGGTTTCCTCTTCTTTTATAAATTGTAAATGGAAACACACAAACAATCTTATCATAAATGTTAATTTATTGGGAAATTTAATTTAAAACTCAAGGAAATTAATTACAAAAGAAAACTTCAATTAAAAACAGAATATGACTGCAACTGCAGGATCATAATTATGTAAATTGTCAGCGAACTCAATCCTCTAGGTAGGAGACGCTATCTACAATTCAAGATCCCAATAAGCGGTATTTCTCTAGAAGAGTATGGGATGCGTTGCAATATTTAAAGGAGTATGTTTTAATTTAAGTATCATGTTGGTTCACTTACTTAATTGATCATTACAACTCTTCAGTCAGGATCATAACCTAGCTTCTCACGCCACCCATGTTGTGTTTGTTGATTCTGTTCATGATTGACGAGAGATCTACAAAAGATTTGAGAAACTTTTCATGGAAACTTTATTTTTTTCTTGAGAAGAAGAAGACTGCTGAGGAGAAGTCCACGTATTCAATATTTTTTTTTATTTTGTTTTGTTCGAGATGTCTGAGCTAGAGTTTGAACCACGAACTCTCTTCTAATAAGCCTAACACTACCTAAGCAACTTTTATTTTGAAAAGACAAATTCTAGATAGAGGACAGTTGTCTACTGTGACACCTTAAGAAAGATGAGATCCGGATATCGTAACGGAAGTGTAAGAATAAATTGAATACTCTTACCTAGAACACCTCTTGTTTGATTTCCTGGGCATTGCGATTTCTAATGGGAAGGGAGGGCCACACGAATTTTATCGTAAAGAATCTGTCTTTAAAGGATCTCCCAATCGAGTTTCAATGGCATATCTGTTGGCGCCTATTAAAATGGCCATTGTCGACTTGACGAATTCCAGATATAAGGCAATCGATTTCTGTAGAACCTCAAGAAAAGTGTGAGCCGAATATTGTAACTGACATACCCGATCGTTCATAGTCCACAGTAAAGGGAGACGTTTTCAGATTATACAGCACATTTATCGATTACATACATAATTGGCCATTACAACCCTTCAGTCAGGACTACGGCCTAACTTCTCACACCATTCATGTTGTGTGCCTTAATTTTTATACTTGAGTGTCGGGACCTACAGTTTAACGTCGACTCCGAACGACAGATTTTTGAGAAACTTTTTCATGGCAATTTTTATTTGCTCGCAGAGTTTTTGCCAGAAATCTGTTGAGAGGAAGTCGCCGAAGAAATATTTTTTTTTCATATTTCGTTTTGATGTCTGGCCTGGGGCTCGAACCCGGCTTTACGCTTCTAGAACACAGTACCTACTAGACTACGGCGACTACTAGGCCTCTTGTTTAGGGCATCGCAATTTCTAATGGGACCTAATTTCTTATTAGGACCTATCTTATTATGACCCGGTTGACCTTCCTTTTAGCCTCTTCGACATTCCGAGCCACAATTATGGCCGCAACGTCATCAGCATCTCATTAGGACCTATAAAAATGGCAATTGTCGACTTATATTTTAAAAGATAGAGGGCAATTGAATTCTGCAGAATCTCAAGAAAATCGTGATTTGAATATTGTAACTGACATAGACTCCAGTAGATGGGGATGTGTTCAGATTAAGCAGCACATTGGTAACCATCACCACTGGATGGGAATACAGCATGATAATCATTGTCGACACTGTAATGGACAGGAAGACAGTTAAGAATTTCCTGTTTAGTTGGCCAGCTCTCCCTCTAGCTGCGGTTCTAGTGTCTTCGATAGTTTGTTTATGCTGGACACAGAAGAGGAATCGTGATTAACATACTTAGTTATTACTATCTAACAAATTGAACGTAAACGACTCAGAGTAACCGAGTGAAGCGATATTCAAAAAACTGAGTCTCTTAATAATACTTCTGTTAGGCGACCACAAGAACTATCCAACGAATCAACTTAGTGGCGACAAGCGGGATTCGTCAGGCAAGCCTGAAGTTCGTCACCAGCTATGAATAGGACGACCAGGAGGAAAGTTGTTATTGAGGTTGCGACAACAAGTAGCGGACCTTCTTAAAGAGCGACGTATCACTTAGAGCCCATTGTGACACATACATAATTGGCCATTACAACCCTTCAGTCAGTATTCCGACCTACCTTCTTACATCACTCATGTTGTGTGCCTTAATTTTTATACGTGGGTGGAGGGACCTACAGTTTAATGTCGACTCCGAACGACAGATTTTTGAGAAGGAGTCGCCGAAGAATTATTATTTTTTTTTTCATATTTCGTTTGATGTCTGGCCTGTGACTCGAACTTGGGCTTTTACGTCTAATAAGCGAACACACTACTTACTAGACTACGGCGACTACACATTTGTCGATTGGTAACCATAATCTTTGAATGGGAATACAACATGGTGATCATTGTAGACACTGCAATGGAGGAGACAGTTGAGCAGTTCCTGTTTAATTGCCCCATCCCTCCCTCTAGCTGCGGTTCTAGTGTCTTGGATAGTTTGTTTATGTTGCACATAGAAAAGAAATCGTTTTAACATGCTGAGTTATCTCAAACTAACGAATTGAACGTAAACGACTCAGAGTAATCGAGTGAAGCGGTATTCAAAAAACTGTTAGGCGACCACAAAAACTATCCAACGAATTAACTTAATGACGACAAGCAGGATTCGTAGGGCAAGTACAGAGGTCTTCAGCTGCTATGATTAGGACAATCTGGATGAAAGTTGTTATTGAGGTTGCGCACAGCAAGTAGCGTCATTAATAATAAAGTTAAGAAAACATACGCTTCTTAAAGAGCAAAGTACCATTTAGAACAGCATTTAGGTCCATTGTGATGCCTCAATTAATATTCAACCTATCAAATGACCTGATTTCAGAATAATTTGTGCTATTGCAAAACAACCTTTATATAGGAGAGCTTAGTTAAAGATATTAGAAAATACGAGGTTAAGAACGTCTTTTTCTTTAAGGCAAGATTAGCGCTTTGACGCATGAAGTGAAAGATGATCTCCTTCTCAGATCCACAACACCTAAAGAAGTTGTTCGAAGGAATTGCAAGTCTTTCAGCATGCCTTCCAAAAAAGGATAGAAAGCCATAAGAATCGCTATGTCATGTGATTTAAGAACATCCATTTCTGACCAACAGAGCTTAGTAATATTTTGCAAAGTTTAGTCAATTTAAAGCAATAGTTTGTGGTCTTTTCCGCGGTACTCTTTATGAAATTTATTAAAAAATGAAAAGAAAAAAGAAATCCTTGGATTTTTTTCAAAACGTATTTAAAGTTTTTATTTTTCAAATTGTTTTAATAACAAGTTGTAGTTGTTGTTGTAGTTGTTGTTTTATTGTTTAATAATTTTTTGTTTGTTTTTATAATTTATATTCTCTCGTCCACTTTCTTTCCAAGGGGAAGCCCTTGATATGTTTTTCTGAAAAACAAAAAGAAGGAGGGGATTTTTTTTATATTTGTTTTATGTTCATAAATTAATTTTAATGTTTCACAAGCCACAGTTTTTTCATTTTTTTTTTCAAGTGGAAATCTCTAGTAAAACAACAAAAACAATCCTTGACTACTTGCCGTGACGTTTCATAACTTTGTCCTGCCAAACTCAACAATGCTTATAAAAATAATAATAATTCATAAAAACATTATTTATTTCTCATTCATTGTTATTTAAAACTGAGCAAAGAAAAAAATTGTTTCTATTTAACACAAGGAGCGAGGGGTTCTTTCCCCCTCCTCCCACATAAAACACAATTCAATTTAAATTTTTATGGAAACAACATTCTACTGCCTGGTATTTGTATATTAATTCATAATTCATTCCTCTCCGCGAGAAAAAAACGTGTCCCTTTGTGAAATAAATCCCTATCCCTTCTAAGAGAGAAGGCCAATCTTATGAAACAACAGCCAGTCAAACAGTTGTAATCGTTATTTCATTTACTCACTCATTTATTTTCCGTTGAATTCCTGTGGCATATGTTGTCCGCTGTTCGGTTTGGTTGCCACGTTTAGATTTCCGTTTCCGTTTCTTTTTTTTCCATTTCAACTTCCTTGGCATGCAACTCATTAAGGCTTAATCAATATGCCAAGCCACTACGATTACGTGTCCAACCAAAGTTAAGTCTACGATTTCCTTAAGACTTTTCTAAACCCTTTCGTTTTTGTTGTCCTTTATTTTATTTTTTTAGGGAGAAGGATCCCCCTCTCTCTCTTAAATAGGGTCCAAGTGTAAAATTACCGTTAGACATGCAAATATTGTTGTTGTTTTTGTTCTTCAAACAAATGTTTAAATAACGGTAGGCTATGAAATTAAATCCTTTTAACGGCAATAGCAACACAAGATGTTGTCAAAAGGAATCTTATGAATCATCATTCCCAGGTTAGCAGTTGTGAAGTAAGGTTCGAGTGGAAAGTCCTAACTACTCTCCAGCTCGTGCATAAATGTTGCCAAAAAGAAAGTCTAGTAAAAGCCAGATTGTTCGTCGTTGTGGCAGTGTGTTTGAATTTCGTCATGGGAAAGCCTTAAGCGTTGCCCTTTAATCGTGGTGTAAAATCTTCTTTTATGTCCTGCCTGTACAAACCGTCTTCTCAGGACTTTGTACTGAATTTATCGTTCGTTTGTAATATGCAGCAGTTCAATATTGTTTATAAGGTTTGGCCAGAAGAATTCCATTAAATTATCCCCAGTATACATCCATTGGCAAATACATAAGCCCCCCATAATGGAGAATGGTCAACAAACGGATTTACCTTGGCAATGCGGAGAGTTCCAAAATTTAAAATATTATGAGAGGTTTTCTGAAGCTCTTTGACGCCCTTTGTAGAGCATAAACCACAGCGATTGAACCATATCTAGAACTTGTGTTCTAAGATGTCTGGGCAAGCCAGCGGACATCCATATCTGCCTCAATGAGTACATGACCTCACAGACTATTGATGCGTGTATCCTTGTTTACTTAATTGGATCATTACAGCCCTTTAGTCGGGATTACAACCTAGTTTCTCACACCACCCATGTTGTGAGCGTGTTAACTTTGTCCATTAGTGGTGGGTTCCACAGCCCGAACGACAGATTTTTGAGAAGTTTTTCATGGTTTTCCTTTCACTACACCTTATATGCACTCGTACATACTCACTCCCTAGCCTACACTTTCGCATGGCCACTATTGCTTTACTATTGTCCTCTGTGTGTGTCTAAACTAAATAAACAGTGAAAGAGTGGGCAATACCGTTAATATGGTAATTGTTGGTGTAAGCTTAACTCTTTGCCAAACACACACACTCGCGCACACACCCATGATCATTGTGGGCGTAGGTGTGTAATATAGCAACCATACACCCTCTCTTGTTTAATCTCTCTCACTCTTACTCTCACTCTCTGTATTTGATTGCAAGTGCAGCAGTTGTATTTGGCATTTAATAACGGTATGCTGTTGTTGTCGTGTGTGCTTTTTTTTATTTTTTTGTTTCGTAAATCCTCGTAACCTTTGTAAAGGGATTGAGAAGGTTTTTCTTACAATCACATTTCTTGTTGTTGTTCTAGTTAATGGCACTTAAATAGAGGGAGGGTTGGTGGAGAGTCACATATTGCTTTAACATGTTTTTGGATAATGACAGCATTCGCTGTGACATTTCAGAGCCGGGGCTTGTTGTAATGACACTAATTAGTGAAAAACGTTGGAAACATTTTTTTCCTGTTGTTGTTCAGTCATTCTCAGTTGAGTTGCTTCTACAAAATCTGTTCACTGTCATGGTGTGCGAGAAACATTGTGGTGGTGAATTTAGCAAATTTTAGAGATTTTTTAGAACATTCGCAGAAATATTGCAGTTGACTGCATGTATTCATATGTACATAGTATGTGTAAAATTAGAGTTGCCATAAGTTGTAAAGTACTACACCTTTGACGGGAGAAACTGAAGAGAATATTGTTTTCCGAGAATATCGACCCCAGAACGCAACGTGTAATAGTACAAGGACTCTACACTGCTATCTTTTATTTTAAACATCTGGTCACTCTATTAATGTTAATGTTCTTTAAAAAACAAAAACACAACAAACAACAGCTCTCTTCCAACAGCTGTCTGTTAAGTAAACGTTATTATTGTCCTGCATGCATGGGTCATTTTTCAACAGAGTTTAAGAATGTGAGAGAGAGAGTGTGTGAGAGAAAGAAGAAAAACAATTTCAACACAACATCAGTGATTTTGCGTATGTGTAAGTGGTTTGTGTATACGAGAACATATGCATGCATTTGAATGCATTTGATGTTAAAATTTCATGTCGTACTTATTGTTATTGTTTTTGGAAATTCTGTTGTTGTTGCTGTTGTTTTGGTTGATGACCATGCAACAGCATGCAGAAAATAGGCTTAACAAAACACGTAAGCCCTTAAACAAAATTTAAAAAAGGCATTGAAGGAAAGCAGACAAGAAAATGGAAGAAAAATAACAACAAATTTAATTATTTTTAACACAATGTTGACGTGTCGCATGTCATACGTCTGTTGGCTGTTGCCAAACTAAATCATTTTTTTTTTGGGTTTTTCGGTAACCTTGTCAAAAATAAATTTAAAAAAAAATTGATTTCCTTTAACACAAATATATGAACATATGTGTGTACATACGTAAACACAGTACATAATTTTTATTTTTAAATTAAAAGACTTATCTTTTCATATTTTTATGGGTATGTACATACGTCAGTGTGTGTTTAAATGTGTCTTTTTTTATTTAATTTCGTGTCAATAATATTTATAAACGATTAAATGCCCATAAAATCCGACTTGGCAGCAGTAAAAAAAAATATGTTGTTGCAATTCACATTGAATTTACGTTAAATTAACGAACGTTTAAATTGACAATGCGTTAATGACATTTAAAACAACAACAACTGCAACTGCAACGATATACCACACCAATAAGGAGAGCATTAATCAAAAAATGAAAAAAAGTAACGGCAAACCCCAAAGACAGTGTGTGAGAAAGTGTGTGTGTTGTTGCAACAACAACGCGGATAATGTCAGCGACATAAAAGAAAAATATGCAGGTTAAAGAAGGATACGAAAAAAAACAAAGAAACACTCATACACTCATAGATACTCGTGCACTGACAGAAATTATGAATGAAGCAGTGTTAGCAACAGTGTTGTGTTCTTCATTACAGAAGTGATAATTCCGCTAAATTTTTATTTCATTAGAAGGCTTGTGCCTGGTTATTATATACGAAATACTTTGTCAATGACATTAAAGTGTCTACCTCTGGATTGGTTGTAGCAGTTGATGCTTTCGAGGTAGTTTGGAATCCTGCACAATCCGGGGAGTATCTGGGCAATAACTTGACAAAAGTTGTTTTTCCAATGTTAGTGGATTATCCACGTAGACAATATGTTTGAAGTAGCCCCACAAAAAACTCCAATGGCGTCAAATCGTGGCGTCAATGGTAGGAAATTCAGACCTAAAGGGTAGGGTAACCACATATCGACCCTCTCTATTCCTAGTGGTGGTACGACGGTAGAATTCCTCACAAAATTTGTCCTCAACCGACACTTTCTAAATTTGGGAACTTCTTCGACTACCCAAAACCGGGTGATGTGGTCATTCAAGTCCAAGTGACTGAAAAACGAAACTATAGAATTCAACGAATTCGGCTGAGGAATCTTACCAGTCCGAACCCATCCAAACACTGTCCTTTGTGCCATAAGCGAACCCCTAGGGTTCCGTTTAACATCGGTCAACATAATCTGAGAATATATATATGCTCCTAATAGTAGATTCATATGACAGCATTTGAGATCAGAAACCGGGATTTCGGACAAATCAAAATCACCTACGTCTGCCAGAGAGCAGGTGGGTAGACGACCAGTAAGTTGCTCGACCACATAAACATCTGTTTCCAAGTGAAACTCTGGGTCAATAGATGAGCCCAAGGAAATCGAGCAGATTTTAGTGGAATTGGCTGCTATTGCTCCGAGTATCGTAGCAGCAGGGGCAGAGAATGTTAGAAGATCCAGCTTTCTCCGAAGTCTCCTTGAGACAAAGGTGGCCTGAGAGACTGGGTCAATCAATGCTCTACCAGAATATCTTACGTCGTAGAGCTTGACATCTACTACAGTCGCGGCCAACAGGACTGTAGAATACAGGATGTACTGTAATCGTGTAGCAAAATTTTTAAACGATGGAGCTTCGGCAGAAGTTGATGCTCAGGACGAGAAGTGTGCTCCAGAATGGGAGCAGAGTGGCTTGATGTCGCGGGGGTTACTGACCTATTTTCAGATTTGGGTCGAGAATTACTAGGGGCTTCAGAGCGATGAATCAGCGAATGATGCTTTTATTACCTGTACGGATTACCCGTATTGTCTAGTGGTTAGGATATCCGGCTCGAAGGACCAAAAGTTTACGGGGGGTGCAGAATAAATTAAACAAAATATTTTAATTTAAGCCGAAAGAGACGAATAACTAATGTATTAGAAAAAATACGCAATAATTAATTAGACGTATTCGGGTTTGGGGGTTGACCGAGAATAATCTCAGTTCTTGATTTCATTTTCCTCTTGTTTCTTTTTTTTTCTTCCTTACATTCCACATAACTTAAGCGTATTTACACTACTTAATGCAATATACTTAAAAGTAGGGTGGCCAGCGTAAACAGACACTTTCTGTAAACAACTTCTCATGAATAAAGACTTGTTGTGTGAGCCGTAGCACTGGCTCATGGAAGTCACATATCGTTCACTTCATAATTCCCAATTGTACGCCAACTAAAGTCGATTATCTTACGGCTATAACGGGAACTACGCTCCAGAATACTTACTTAATTGGTCTTTGCAGCCCTTTAGACAGGATGCCAATCTAGCTTCTCATGGAAATGGAAAAGCAAATGCAAGTACAAAAATTAGTCATAGTATGCCATAAAATGTAGGCTCAATTACTATTAACGTTGTAAAATCGAAAAATTTGGATTATTCGCTAACGCTTACGTCAGGTCTAGAATAACAGAGTTAGCACCTGTTAATACCTAGAACTAAAACCATCTGTGAAAATGAATGTTATATTGGGTAAACTGATCAGAAACTTTGCTTATTGGATCCTGCTATTGAGCTGCCGGACAGCCATCTTTGTTACTGAAATTCTTTGTTTTTCTCAGTGTATTACAATAATTTTATTTTAAATTTCATTTACATTAGCCACTCCATTGGTTAATGATGTGCATATGATGGTCATCATATCTGTATCTGTTGCAGTAATGCAGTTCTTTTATGCTTAAAATTCTTCACTTTTTTGTTGTTAAATAAATCATTTTCATTATCAGTGCTTTACACTGTATTTACTTTTTAAAAATATCCCGACAACACACATACATACATACCTACTCGCACAGAGGAAAATCTGTGTGCAATAAAGTTTCATGAGATGTTTTTCCAAAAAGGTACACATATTTTTTTATCTCAAAGTTAAACCGTGTGGAAACCGCATGTACTCATGAGCACACAGTGTATGTTTGTTGTCATACGATAGGGATAGGGTTGGCAGGCGGTAAGGCGATAAGTATGGCAACAGGATTCACAATTTAATACAATTTTAAAAAAAATCTGTACGAGAGAGGGAAAGGAGGGAAAAGTTACTGATATGGAAATTATTTACACTGCATTGACAACAAATGCATGTAAAGGCACAGGCAACTCTGTTAATAATTGCAATGATGTTGCAAATAATACAGGGAGGAGTTGCAGGGGAAATATTCACTTTTAATATCCTGTTTATTTAGTTTAAGATTATAAAATAAAATGGTTGGTTGGCTGGTTGTTTATGTCCACTTCAATGAAATGGCACAACTTTTCAAAAGTGCAGCCAAGTGCATTTATTAAAAAAAAATGTTACGGGAAAGAGAAAAAAGCTTCAAGTAAATAAAACACTGTGGCAATGTACACTAAGAGAAATTTGGTTTAAATTTAAGGAAATAGTGGTGTGGGACGTAGAAATCATCAGAAATTTATTTCAAGCACCGAAACTTTCTTAAAAAAAACGAGTTGAGGGATACACAACGATAACATTACAATAACAAAACTACACAGAAAAACCACAACAAATCGACGCCTCCGTTCTATAACATTCTAAGTCGAAAAAGTGTGTTTTGAGTTATGAGCTCTCAAAGTTTTCACGCGCCATACGACTATATGTGTATTCTAAGTAGATTTTTCCCTATAACTTCGGAACGGATCGGCGCATTTTAACCAAATTTTGACAGTATTTAAGTTAGAGAACGTAGAATTTAAAAATGCAAGAACATTAAAAACGTTCTAAGTACACTTAGAACGTTATATAATGGAGGCGTCGAAATAACAAATTGTTACAAGAACAAATCAACAATGAGGTTCTGGAAGTTGCCACACCAAACTAAAAGTAGCATAAATACAACGCAAAAGTACTTTTATAGGCCAGTAGTGATAAAAAGTGTATCATACACTGTGAAATGTGATCTTGTAGTAAAAGGATCGTGTAATGAATTTGACCGCGGTGTATTATCAATTACAGTATGCTGTTAAATCCCTGATTTTCCATAGAAAACACTCTTTAAAAAGCTAAACACGTAATAATTGGAACATGAAGTACATATATAACCAATTCTTGTGGGATAGAAGTGATAAAGTAGTAGGTGAAGATAGAATACCAGCTGAAGTCCTTATAAATTTATAGGTTTAGGTTAGAGGACGTTTACTTGTCAAATGAGACAAGCACAGTACCCGGAGATCAAGTTGACCCATTATATAAACGCCCTTAAGGTTAGAGGATAATAGACACATACATAATTGCCCATTACAACCCTTCAGTCAGCATTACGGCTTAGCTTCTCACACCACTCATGTTGTGTGCGTTAATTTTATACTCGAGTTGAGGGACCTACAGTGTAAAGTCGACTTCGAACGACAGATTTTTTGAGAAGCTTTTCATGGCAATGTTATTTACTCTCAGAGTTTTTGAGAGAAATCTGCTGAGAGAAAGTCGCCGAAGAAATATTTTTTTTCGCATTTTGTTTTGATGTCTGACCTGGGATTTGAACCCTGGCCTTGCGTCTAATAAGACAGCACGCTACCTACTACACTACGGCGACTCAAGGATAGATAATAATGGAGGTAATAGGAAAAAGAAGAGGAAGTAGGAAAGGGGGAATAAGGAAGCGGAGGAATTACACAGATGAACAAACACACAAGAGAGAGCTCGACTACGCTATTGAGCATATAGTGCAAGCACATTTGAACTTCGCTAACTTTTTATCACATCCCTACGGGAGAAAAAATAAGGAAGATACGGGTGCGTCAGAAAATAATTCGTTTAATCCAGATTTATGTACGAGTAGGCAGAGGAATGGAGCATCAGCCAACTATTTCATACAAAAGTCTACTGCCTCAAATCCAGATCATTTTAATTACATTGACATTGTATTTTATATAAAATAGCCAGGTCCAATCGAGAGCATATTTTATTTTTATTTTATTTTTGCAAGAAACCTTAGAATTTCTTTTAACGCTTAAAATTAAAAACTAAACCTTGACGACAGATTTCTTTTGTTTTCTGCTTTTCTTGGTATTTTTCTTGTCTTTTATTTTTTTGTTTTCTTTCTTTTCTTTAGTTCCCAATTTTAAATGAACTTAAATTATGGTTGTGTTCTCAATTATTGTTTTTATTTTTTGTTGTTGTTGGGGTACCAACAATATTTTGTCATATTGACAGTTTATTTTTAAAACTTTTTTCTGTGTGTTATTTTTTATGTTTTCATGTTCATTTTCTTGAAAAACAAGTGTTTACAAGCACTTAAAAACACTTTTATTTTGTAAAACTGTAAACAATTTGACAGTTTTAATGTTTTTTTTTTCTTTTTAAGAATTTTCCTTGCGTAAGATGTTAATAAAACCTATAAAATGTCATAAAAACACTCAAAAAAAAACATGAAAATTCTGTTTGAAGAAGTGTGTTGTCAACACTTCATATACTTGTACTCGTACTTGTATACCGGGGTTCCTCTTGTAAGCAACAACACAAAACATTTCATAAACACTTGGTGTATAACGGGATTTATGAGCCATTATATTATGATTGTTTATTTTTGTTTTTCTTTTTTGGGTGAGTTTTTGTTTGGCGTTGCTTTGCTTTGTTTTTATTTGAAAATGATTGAGTGCGTATGTGTGTGAGTGTGTGTGGTGATGTTCTGAGAAACAAAAGTGTACTCTCCTAACATGGGTGGTAAAGAGTGTGGGCACATGAGAGTGTTTCAGTAGAACAAAATCATGCTGCATTGGTATTTCTTTTGTTTTTTTTTTCTATTTGGTTGCTATTGTTGTTGTTGTTAATACCTCTCAATAATATTGCTCTATTCGTTGAAATGTTTTCTTTTTTTTGTTGTTGTTGTTTTAGTCATGCTCAACTTATGGTGTTGATTGGTATTTATGGCTGTTTAAGTGTTTTGTACGTGTTCTTCATGCAATTGACAGCCAAACGTCAATTGTTTAGCAGGAGGAGAACAACAAAAAAAGAAAGAAAAAAAAAAACAGAAATACTGTAAAATAATTGTTAACGCTTTTCAGTCAACATCATCGAGTAACATTTCACTGGTGCTGATACATACATACATATGTAGGTAAAACAAACATCTCTGTGTTAAGTAGTTATGGTGTTGCCATCAGGCCATGTGTTTCTCTAAATGTTTAAACGTATGTACATATGTTTGTGTACGGAGTATGTATGTGTAGTGAAGTGAGTAGCAATACATTTTAACAACTTTATTATGATTTTTCCAATGCGAAATTGTAATGCTGCAAGCAAACACCACACATAACTACATACGTACTTCCAACTTTACTTACCTTATTTACTTGCTGAGATGTTTTTGAAGTGGGGCGTAATGGGGGGGTTGGCGAATAAATCCTGTTCTATTTGTGTGCTCCACCCTCAGTGCTAAGGAATGTTGTATCGCGTATTATAGCAATGCCATGACATTGTATACTGATCGTGTTTTTCGATTTTATTGGTTCAACAAACATGTGTTTGGTATGCTGTGATGTGTTGTATCACACAACAACAAGCCAAGCCTTGTCTTTGGCCTAAAACGTTGTCAACCAATTGATCGTTTGGTGTTGTTAAACATTATGCTGCTATTTTCTAAGCATTCTAGCCTTTTATAGTTCAATTTAAGCTGTTTATGGTTAAATAATCAACAGCAAATTGAGCCTCGTGGATTTATAAAAGGAGTTCCGTTTTTAATTTTTTTCATCGTTTTTTAATAATTTCTCCATTTTAATTATTAAAAAAGCCTTATTAATCGAAAGAAAAATAATTATTTTGAAAAGAAATTTCTTTTAATTACATACTTAAACTTTACCAAAAATTAAAGCCTGGTTTTTGCAGCATAACTGTCTCTATAATTACAGTTAGTCACTCAATAAGTCAAACTGTTACTTTTTTTTAATGTTAAATTTGATTTTCAAAAAAATAAGAAGAAATAAAAATCTTTTTATGCTTCTATTGACTGCCATTCATTCATTCATTCATGCCATGGTATGCCAGCCATTCCGCCGTTCAATTCCAATTCATTCAATTGCCATTTATCCGTTTCGTACGTTCGTTCGTTTGTTCGTTCGTTCGTTAATTGCTCATTATATTGGCAAAAATATTGTTTAAAATTGTTTTATGATTTACTCCGAATAACAACGTTAACCGTTTAGTTCAGCTGTCGTTGGTGGTGGTGGCAGATAGATCGATAGGCAGACAGTTGGGCAAATGCAGACACATACACACACACAAAATACTGCTTCTGGGGTTTTTTGGCGTTTTGCACAGAACCGCAATTACACTGTGTTACGAGTGCAAAAAAGAATTGGAATCACAAATAAGGTACGGAGATCTTAATGGATAGGTAAACAAACAGAACTGCTTGTACGGGAGTATAATGAATTCGAAATAAAAATAGTCTAAGCTAAGATGTCATCAGAAGGAATTATCCGTCGTTTTCCAAAATGACAAAAGCTAGGGTGATGCAACACCCTAGTAAACCAAATTGCTGTCCACCATCATCATATTTTACAAATTAAAGAGTTTTTAATCACTGATTTGGCCTCAAGAAAAGCAATGCCTATACTGAAGGAGAGAGAGAGCACGATTAAATGAGCTAGTTTATCACCACCGCTCACTACATTCTTACAGAAATGGATGTTTTTCGATACAGACAAATGGCAACTCTATCAGTCTAGAACTTGCTACTGTAGATCAATTATCTAGTGAACTAAAAATATATCCAATAAAGCAAAAGGAATTAAGTGCCATGATCCTTATGGAAAACTTGAAAAAGGAAAGCATTCGGTGCGTTGTGCAAAGGTGTTTAACGTCTTCTAAATGTGTTTACTGGCCACAAACATGGTAGTATCAGTACGAAGCATTATTTTGTAAAATGAGATCCCAAATTCTGTTTTTCTATCTTCCATTATAAGACTTCTTCCTCCGCTTCCCATTCTCCCCCTTTTCCTACATCCTCTCCGTTTATCCTATTCCCTCTATTATCCTTCCCTCTTTAAGGACGTTGTACAATGGGTCAATGGGACCTCCGGGTACTGAACTTGTCTTAATTGATAAGTACACGTCCTCTAACCTAACCTAAGACTTCTAAAAATCGTCGCCATCTTTCAGATAATATCGCAGTGCCCTAACTCGTTAGAGTATTGCACGTTTCTAGGCGTTCTTTTATCAATTACGTCTTTAAAAACTTTGAAGATTCCTTTCTATTGCCACGGTAGCTGGTCAATTGAGCTTCATTTTGATTATGTTATCGGTGCCTCTCTATTTTCTCTGGTGTGGTTGGTATGGTTGCATTTGATTTAGTGTAGTTTCATCGCTGTTTAGGTTATATAAGATAGCGAAGTCTGCTTGCCGGATAACGTCAAACTTAGACCAGAAGTTAGGCCAATTATAACACCACAAGCCCATATTCAAGCCGGCCGTCAATCAGTCTTTAAAGAGAACCTTCCTGACTACAAAGCTCGTGCCGTGTCAGATTTCATAAAGCTACGAACAGTCTTCGCTCATGATATCATCATAATCGTGAACACATCGACCATACAGCTAGAATTAGCCGTACGTTTACGTTACGTAACGCAACTTAAGTTCGTTTCCAGATTATAAAAAGCAATGAGAATGATTACCGGACCGAAATATAATTTCGGTAAGCATTTGCATTGCTTTTCATATGTAATAAACGAAGCTAACTTCCGGTAAGTAACGTGTGCATACGGCTAGATTTACCGTATAGAATAGAATAGAAACCATCCCTGCTTTACATCACCTTTGGCAGAGTAACTGTGCTTTTAAGTATCATAGTAAACATTGTTGTAACATACCTGCATATTTTTTTACTTTTGTATTTCTGTAGCCCAGTGTTAATGCCTAGCTTTTCAAGCAACTAAAGTTATTGGCAGCTTTAGTCCAGACACACACTCACACACACATATTCACATGCAACCCAATGACTTTGCTACTGTTGCTGCTTTTGGCATTATTATCGTTGAAATCTGTCAAAATCGCGTTTGTTCAATTATAAATCTGCTGACAATTACCACACAACAATAACAGCAACAACAACAGCATTAATAATAAAATAATACAATAATAGCAACAATTGTAATGCCTGAGATGCATTTTTTCTCTCTCTTTATTCTTTTTTTTTTGTCTTTTATTAGTGGCTTCATAATGACACAAAATATGTCCGTATGACTGTTTTGTTTTTATTTTCCCTCCACAGAGCAGGCAGGCAGACACATAAAAGAGCACACAATACAATTACTCTTCTTGTACATACTTACGTATGTACGTACTCCTGCTCTCCCATGTGTTTTTATTAAAAGCAAACGATGAAATGTTTACAACAAGCAGCACATTGCCGATGTTTACGGTTGCTGTTGTTGTTGTTCTTGCTGTTATAATTGTTAGTGTATGTGCTACTGTTATTACTGTTGCCATTTTCGTTTACAGTGTTGGATAATGAATGGTATTGGCATTTCGAACAAGTTTGACAATGAATATGAAAAGTTAAGTGTTAAATTTGAAAAATAATTGTTTTTTTCTGTTTTCTGTTTGTTTTGTGTTTTAATTTTATTTAGTGAATATATGCCACACACAAACGTCTATTTATTGGTTCATTTTTTTTTTTTTTTTGTGTATGTTAATTAATTGTTTGTTTATTTGGTTCAGCAATTGGTCAAGTATAGAGTATGTAGTTGCTTGCGTTACCAACACAATATTTGTTTTAATTGTTTTGTCACTCACCCGTATCTTTATCGTCGTTTAAGTGTTAACAAAACATTTTTGTTTAATTAATTGGCAAAAACAAAAACAAAAAGTGTCTGTCTTTATTTCATTTCATTTAAATGAAAGCTCGTTTAAACACAAACAAATTGGCAACGCGAATGATTGTGATCTTTGCATCAATCAAACTTAAAGATTTTTAAGTGCTTTTGCGATTTGTGAAAGGCATATTCAAATAAAATGGAACATTGTTTAAATGTTCGTTAAGCTTTTGAACTGAACACAGATCCCAGGAGTTTAATTAGAATTATTAGATTCATATTGGCATAAGTAATAACAGTGGCCTAAGCTACAACAGATGTTGTAGAGGGAATAGAAGTCCCTCTATGTGACTGTCCAGTATGTCCAGGTCGAATCTGTGTCTCCATTGGGTTCCGGAAATGGGTTTGGGAAGAAAGAGTATAGGCACTGAGAGGAGTGATCGGATCTGTAGATTCATCGAAAAATGGATTTTGGAAGACGGAACAAAGACAAAGAAGATTAATCAGGATATGGCGGTCCAATGGCCTTTAACTGTCTATCTATTTGACTACCTTTCATTTACTGCTGCGGCTTGATATGACCAGCATGAGACTTGAGACTCTGTTTCTTATATATTACTGGAAAGGTATGCTTCTGCCAAGGATCCAGATAGGAGAAATATTAATACCCTGGACAGAGGATTCTTCGAGGGATTGAATCCATTGTTGAAAGCCAACATTCAAACTCTTCTGAGTTGCAATGGAATTGAGCTGGGTGGGAGTATATGTTCATCCTCATGTAGCTGACTTATCTGTTAGTTTTAGCATAACCTAGATTCTTGTTCTCTACAGATCCACCTCTATCTCTTTTCTTTGGCGTAACTCCCAATCGATGAAGCAATCAAATAAGTGGAAAAAAGTGTTGCCAATTAAAAGTGTTGCCCAATAAAAATTCGAATATTTTCGAATTTTATTTACTTTTTTAGCTTTCTATTTTCATTTGTATTATTGTATTCATTGTTTCAAATGTTGCAATTTATTGCGAAAATATTATTTTATAATTTCCATTCAAATGATTTTCCCATTCATATTAATTTCTTTGTTTCTTTTTTTTTTGTGGCATATTTTTACCGCCAATAACTGTTCAATTACATGTTGTTAAACAATGCAATTATTCAGTTATTTTGAAATGAAACCCTATACCGCTTTTTTCTCTCCTTTTTTTCTATGACAATTTTGTGGTTTTTTCAAATACAATGGCTTTAAACAAAAAATAATAATAATAAAAATCATCATAATAAATAAATTTTATTAAAATCATAATCAATAATGGCACAGCATGAATAACCACCGGAATCTAGCATTTATTATTGGTTTGAAAAGATTTTTATTGTTGCACAATACAAAGTTGGC
Source organism: Sarcophaga rosellei (assembly GCA_930367235.1). Lineage (NCBI taxonomy): Eukaryota > Metazoa > Arthropoda > Insecta > Diptera > Sarcophagidae > Sarcophaga > Sarcophaga rosellei. The sequence goes on from OV884018.1 coordinate 68,284,970, forward strand.
AACAAAAAATTTATAACGTATTTAGAAAACAATTAACAATAAATTATGGCAATTTTATTCCGTTATTTTTTTTTTCTATTTTGTCATCATAAATTATGGGCCACAATTACAAAATTCAATTCATTATTTATTGTTAAACGTACTTACACATATGCATATGTATGTATGTGCTTATATAAATTGTAAAGAAAAAAATTTTAAATCCTACCGCTCGCTACTCTTCCTTCCTATCCCATTTTGTATAAAAATAGTAGTAAAGCCCTTAATATGGCAGTATTTTGTAGATGGCAACCCCACCATTTGGTTGTAATGTAAACAATTATCATATTTTAACACATTCTAACGGTATTGTTTGAATGCAGTCTGCTGCTGTTTTCCAAAGATTAGTTGCCAATAATTATTATAATTGAAGTGTGTTTGTGTGTGTGTGTGCGGTTTGGTTTCCTAAAGAAAAAGAATAAAATTTTTCGAAACTATTTTTGTGACCTTTGGGCAACCGATAAGAGATCTTTGTTTGCCAAAAATTTAATTACAAAGTTGCGCATAAATATTCTATTTCCTAACAATCCATACTAACAAATCGAAAAAAATAAATAAAAAAGAGCAAAAAAAAATTGCCATCAAATATGAGTTTGTTTAACGGAATTCATGCAATTATGTATGCTCCTCAAAACCGGTTTACAGGGTTTGTATGGCATAGTCATGTGCTTCACACACTTTCATTGGTAAGAGAGACACCCTGTGTTACAAATTGTTTTTGTTTTTTTTTCTTTTCAATTAAAATCAATTCAATTGTGTCACATGCAATTTAGAAAGTGCCTGTCTATTCTTTCTCTCTCTCCTTCTTTCCCTCTCTCTTAGTGTGTGCCTCTGCTTGTCAAGCCATGTGTTGTATTTTCCTGAACATCTATGCATGCTCGTACACTGCATCAATGTATGTGAGTGTGTGTGTATAAATTAGACTCTTCTTGTGCTCTCTTCATAAAAATTCAATCAAAATCATCAATTTATGCAAATTGAATGGGTTATTGAAAAACCGCGTATAATATTAAACCAATTGCTGCTGCTGCAGCTAAAATTGCTACTGTTGCTGGACTGTCATATTTAATGGAATATGCATTCATTTGTATACATGTATGCATGTGTGTCTACATATAACTGGTTGCCAGAGTTATTTTTGTTTGTATTCTTTCCGGTCTCTAAATAGTAAATTGAAAACTAGAAATTTGTCTCTGGTCAGCTGTTTTTTTTTGTTTTTTCTTTTCTAAATATTTTTTTCAATTATTATTCATGTTTTTATTTCGATTCCTTTTTGTATTTTGAGGGCAATATTTAATGAATTGTAACAAAATCTTAATTTATGTATGGTTTTTCAATTAAATTTCAATCAATGAATTTATAAAAAGAAGGAAATTCATGAGTTTTTATTGATTTTTTTAGTTGGCAATACTTTTGTAAACTTTTTAAATTGTTAAGTTGGTTTTTTGTTAGTTGTTTTTTTAGTTGGCAATACTTTTGTAAACTTTTTAAATTGGTAAACCATTCTGCTGCTAAGTAGAACTTCAACAATTTTAATTAAGAAAACTATTGATTTTCAATTCGAGTTCAGACTCAAAAGGTGTTCTTGCAGTTCCTAATATAGTTTTTAAAATAGTTGGCAACAGTTTTTTTATTATTATTATTATCTTCTTTATATATAAAAATGAATGTTTGTTTGTATATAACTTATAGAATCGTAAACTATACATTTAATCATGTTATTATCTTTAGCAAAGTTATTGCACATGAGCCGGGGAAGGTTTCTAAGTAGGTATGACCTATTTCCGACAGGTGGCGCCACTGAAAATTACTAAAATTAAATTAAATCGTAAACTGTGTATTCTTTAGCAAAGTTGTTGCGCACGAGTCGACGGAGGTTTCGAAGTTGGTGCGATTAATTTCCGATAGATGGCACCACTGAAAATTATTCAAAATGAATGACAAGCATATTGGTCGACCTACACCTCAAGCACGGAAGAAAAGAGCGTTTAGAGCCTCAGAATCAGACGAGCATTGAGACTGGAAAATCTTCGAGTATATGCCGCTGAGGCCCGTTCGCTTGAACCACTTGAACAACGAGAAGTGAGATTAGAAACTGATCGAATCATCTGGACAACGGGAAACAAAATCAATAAAATGATTCAAAATTAATTGGACATTTGTGTATTGTTTTGCAAATTTATTTTAGTTGGTCCGCGCAGGATACAGCTAGTATATATACATATATTTATTATTATTATATAAGAATAGGTGCAGTAATACTTCCGCCAAGATAGCGTAGCAAACAAACGCTTTTTTCTAAAATTGGGAATTCTAATGCTTACGAATACCACAGGTTTGGATAGATATTCCAAGGAAGCTATAATTGCCCAATGCTTAAATATTTCAAACACTGATTCCTGATCAATTCTAGGTTACAAACAGCTTTCAATTCAATTAACAGAGCCGTTGACGGGAAAATAGGTTCTTCTAAAGGTGGCCCAGAAATCTTTGGAAGCGAATAACCTAAAAGCTAACACTTCGCGCGGCTTTAGGTAAATGAACTATGTATGTACTATGTAACAGTAAGGAAGTTCAAATACTTGTAGAGATGCCTACAGTGTTTAGTATATTTAGTTGGCAATGCTTGTGTGATTTTTTTAGTTGTTTTACTCTTATGGCATTCAAGTATTATTTGTAAACACTGTAGAGCCCCTATTGCAATGGTGCATTGCTTAGAGAATTAATTTTGAAAATTTCTTCGATTGCAAAGGTCAAAGTTCAAATCCTGATGAATGCATGTTTTAAAGGAAAATATTTCTTTGCAAATATGTAGTTGCTAAGCATTGATAAACTTCTCATATGTTTTTTTCAAAAAAATTTTTTATTATTTAGTTGGCAATTAATTTCGTTGGCAACACTCCTTATGTAGTTTTTTGGTTCTTTTTGCAAATAATTTTTTTATTTTAAGCACTGGAGATTCATTTTACAAAAATCTGTGCTAGAGAGATTGCGACAGGTCACAGGTCATATATATTTGCCAAAAAAAAAAATTTTAAAATTTAATTTAAAAAAAAGGAAATTTTAACATATCGCAGGCAGGATTTGAACTTATGGCCTTTGATATCAAATACTTGACAAGGAGTTTACAAAATGAAGCCTTGAAGCAATACACCATTGCCATAAGTGCCCTAATTTAGCTATAAATAATAATTGAATACAGCAAGAGTACAAAAAATCACTTAAGAATTGCCAACTAAATGTAGTAAAAATTGTTCATTTATTTACAAATTGTGCCTTTTACAAGTATTTGAGCCTGTGTTATGTTTTTGAAAAGCTGTTGCTATATGATCAAAATGACGAAAATTAGAAACCAAATTCGGACACATGCTAGCATACTGCATAAGCCACCACCAGTCAGACAGTGTTTTTAAAATGCAAAAACTACATAAAAAATAATAAAAAACAATTAAAAAAAAAGAAATAAAAAAATTCCTCGCTTGCCCTCTGTGAGGTTTGAACTCACGACCCCTGGTTTACGAGACCAGTGCTCTACCACTGAGCTAAAAGGGCGCCAAAGGCCGCTTGACAAAAACTCAATACAAACTACAAGCCTCATAAATACGTTGACGTTTGCTTGTAATTTTTTTTATTTTGTTGTTTTTGTTTAGAATAATTTGGAATTTTTAAAGAATATCAGTCAACCATCCATCCGTCCCCTCCATCTATTCATCGTTTATGATTCAAACAAATGTAAAAAAAGAATTAGGGAATAATTCTATTCAATCTATTTTTAGAAATTTCATTCGCATGATAGTACCAAGCATTTGTTGTTGTTTTCTTTTTAATAATTATTTTTTCTTACAGGCAATTGTTTTTGTTGTTGCTTCTAAGCGCTTTAGTATTAGAAAAAAAAAACATTTCAATAACAGTGTTGAGTCATTATGGTGATGACCAGTGTTGTCAGATTTTTCTTGACCTCCATCGCCAAAAGCTATACGCAAAATCGCCAAAAATCGCCAAAATAAATTATTATTAATTTTTTCCAAAATAAAAATCGCCAAAAGTTTAAAAAATCCTTTATATTTAGTTATTTCATGTATTATAAAGTCAATATAAATCTTATAAAAGTCTGTAATAAAAAAATATTATAATTTTACATTACATTTGTACTTTTAGTGCATTAGTTATTAGTTGTCAAAATATTTTTTACAAAAATCTATTTTGCATCCAAAACACCACGATGTACATATATTGGTCATTAGATGCAGATTGGTACTACAAAGGGGCATCTGCAATAGATTTTCGCCAACCTACAAATTTAAGTCATTACAAGGTTTAAAATATTACATTTTTGTACTTACCTATGGCCCAATTTATATTTTCAAACTCCCTTCGATGTCGACGATCTACTTTAATTTTTTTTGAACAAGATGCCATTATAACATTTTCGTTTTTTAAATAACGCTTTAATAGTATTTCTTTAATTTTTAATTTTCCTAAATGGGTTTCTTTTCTTTTGAAGTCTTAATTTTTCTATTTACCGTTAACTAATTTGACACTTGTTTGGCATCAATACTGCACATTTAAAGAGGTGTCACTCTTAATATTTTTCAGTATCAATTTTGACAGAAAAGTCCTCTTAACAACAACAATCAGCTTGTTGTTTTTGTATTGTTTTACAAGTGTACGAAATGACAAAGACATTGGTATAACCCATAAATATGAACTGTTTTACTTGTTGACATTAATTGTGCCATTCACTATGTAATAATAACATAATATATGAGGGATACCAGAGATGCATAATGTACGAACCACGGCAAATTCATAACGCAAGTCTACAACAAGTACAACAATGCAAAAACAACAGGCCTTTTGTTTTTGTTAAACCTGTAAAATGGAAAAGAAAAAAATTAACAACACACAAACGCACAACAAACACACACAAATTTTGACAGCCCAAGACTAGTCAGCTGTTTCCTCGGGGTCACTTGTTATGAATTCGCTTTGGTACGTTTGATACATTATGTTATTAAATTAAAGTGTTAAAAAAGTATTTCAAGAAAATAAAAATAATTTGTTAAAAATAGCCAAATAAATCGCCAACTAGTCTGTAAATCGCCAAAAAATCGCCACGTCGCCAATTGAAAATTTTGGTCGCCAAAGGCAATGAAAAATCGCCACGTTTGGCGAGAAATCGCCACATCTGACAGCCCTGGTGATGACACGCGCACTCTCTCTTTCTCTCTCTTACACTTTCTTTATTTTTGCTCTTTTACTCAGAGAAAGAGAGAGCTTAAGTAAGCAGCAACAAATTCGCATGCTTTAAAGAATTACTAACAATATCATCATGGCAATGTTGTTGCTGATATTTTTAGAATTTTTGTTGTTGTTTTTGTTTCTTTTTTGTTCTTATGAATTTATTTTTATTTTTTGTTGTTGTTGTTTCTAAAAGGGGTGTGGTTATATGTTATGAATTTATTTACAGTTTTAAGCAGCCGTGCTAACACCGGCTCGTTGGTCTAGGGGTATGATTCTCGCTTCGGGTGCGAGAGGTCCCGGGTTCAATTCCCGGACGAGCCCAAGTTCATGTGAAAGCTTTACTAACATCATCGGGTGATGATCATATCACATCACAGTGTGTGATAAACGATCACTTGTAAGTGTTACGATGCTTTCACAGTTGTTTTTTCTTTTAGAAATTAATAAAGGAGAGAAATAAGAAAAATAATGCCCCTTAAGATATGCTTGAAAAATATATTTTTTTATTATTAATCTATACCATCTGGTTTTTCACCTCGGTTTACTTGAAGAAATAAATTGTGTTCACTTCTGGTTAATTACTTTTTTTCACTGGTGTGTTGTTATCGTTATCGATATTTTTTTAAATCGCTTATAAGAGGACATTTTGCATTAGAGTTTTGTATTGTTGTTGTTGCTGCAATATAAATACATTTTTTAATAGAAACAAGATTTTCTTAAATCGCCTTAAAATAGCTTCTGAAGGTCTGAAAATTTCGAAAAACACAATTACAACGCACCTGGACAGCTTCACCTTATTGTTGTAACAGCTCTGCTGCTGCTTAACACGTGCAAGTCTGCACGAACCATCGCTGGTCCGCATTAGACTATCTAATTGGGCGTCATACAACATCTATTTTAAGCATTTGTTGAAGCTAATTAGACGGTACGCATTAAGTTTTCGGTTCGGTAGACCAAATATCCATTAAATGCAGACGCCAGTGGACGAGTACAATGAACTAGCAAGGAACGGCAAGGATTTGGGACTTTAGTCCATGATGGCTCTCTCCACGGTGCTCAAAGCACGGTTGGAAACAATGCGTCTACCAGCGCGCCCCACGCACAATGATGCAACCCTGCACAATGCATTATTACATCACCATACGTGAGTACCAATTCGAAGCCTTACATTTGGACAAGACTTCCCTCTTGGCGAGGGGTGGGAGACTATCTAAACTCCGCTTTTTGACAGTGGTTGAGAGAGCAACGCCACACTGAGCTTGCGCTCTCCGCGCGATTAAGGTTTAAACCACAGCCACCACGTTGCTCCCACAAGGGGGCCTCACCATTGTCGGGCAGCGACGAATCTCTGGAACTGCCAGACATCCGTGGTACCAGAATTAAGCCTCCAGTTCTCTTGAACCCTGCCAGATGTCCAAAATCGCAGGCGAATGTTCATATGTTGCATCTACAGCCATTTAAAGCCGTATTTACCACCGTTTGATGCAAATTTTGTTGGACGTTTAACACCGACAATCGGTTGCCGCCAAAAGGGAAAATGTCCTAGAGTGACAGAAGTTCTGTTCAATGTATTGAAAAAGGCAATCTGCTGAACAGATTTGTCAGCCGGCATAACGTTCAAAAGGGAAAACAGAGTGGATGTCTTTCTTTGAAAGGTAAAAGCCCGTTCCAATGTCTCGAAAAAGGGGATCGTCTTCTACCAAGATTTTACAGACCGCAGAATATTAGACACATTGTCAGTAGAATTGAGCTTCCCATCATTGCTTGGCTTCTGGTGGTGTTCAGTATTAAAGGCCACAATAGCATGATGTTTGTTGAACCAGTTAGGTTTCTAATGGTAGGCCAGGGCTTTTAGGAGCCTAATGTTATCGTTGTTGTTACTTCTTCCTCTTATCGTTGTTGTTTGAGATAACATCAGCTGTTCTAATGGCTAACAATCCATTACTGCTTTTTATCCTTTCACTCTTACTCTTCTCTCTTTTATGAGAACGTATTATGCGCCGTTTGTCGTAAATTCCTTTGGTTTTTTTTTTTTTTTGTTAGCCATGCTGCCAGCCAAACGTGTTTACTGCTGTTTACTTGTGCTTTTTGCGTTGCCAACTACATGTCATTTAAAAGTTGTTCATTGTTAATGTTTACCAAGCAATTGTTTTATGATTTTAGTTTTTCTTTTTAGTGCACTTTGAAGAAAAACGGAGAAAGGGGATAATTTTTAGTAGAACTCGTCCAGTCTAGTCAAAAACTTTTGCACATTTTTCATTCTGATATAAGAAATGGAAACGTGCTGAACAAAACTTTTTAAAATTTTTTTTCTTAATAGGAGAGGTATAAAGCAAAAAACGCTTAATGGCTAGGTTTTGTAAAGAGTTTTTAATTAAAATTGTTTGGCTTTAAAAAGGCTACGTAAGTGGCTAAGCAACAAAGTGTTGCCAACTTAAATTTCTATAGTTTTCAAAATAATCTTTTTCATGTAAAAATACTTTTGAAGATTTTCTTTAAATTTCAATACTAAACATAGAGAATTTTCCTTATTTTTCCATGTTTTTTGTAGATGATGACTATGGATATAACAAAAACTGAACCCAATGTGGGTCCAAATAATTTACAAAATTCCACCAGCCAACAGAATACAAACAATGCCAATGGCGGCAATAGTATAACGTCGGCTGCCAATAATAACAACAACAATGGCAGCCAATTATGTGCCGGCTGTGGTAAACATATACAGGATCGTTATTTATTACGAGCTTTAGATATGCTATGGCATGAGGATTGTCTTAAATGCGGCTGCTGTGAGTGTCGTCTGGGCGAGGTGGGCTCAACACTCTATACCAAAGGCAATCTAATGCTATGCAAAAGAGATTATTTAAGGTTAGAAACGAAAGAAAAATTTTTGATTCATTTTTTTATATTGATTTTGTGTTGTTGTTTTTTTTTTTGTAGATTATTTGGTAATACAGGTTATTGTGCTGCTTGCAGTAAAGTAATACCGGCCTTTGAAATGGTTATGCGGGCCCGTACGAATGTCTATCATTTGGAATGTTTTGCCTGTCAACAGTGTAATCACAGGTAAGTTGGGCTGTTTTTGTTGTTGTTTTAAATTATTCCCTTAAAGGCCATTTATTTGCGTAAATTAGTTACAATATTGATAAACAAAGAATACAAACAAAGAAATCATCATGTTTTATTCATTTTTATTGGTGCTATACAACAGGGCCTATAAATTTTTTTGTTTAAAAGAGAAAAAAGGGTTTTATTTACTTTAAACTGCTGCTTTTCTTGCTTTCAGTAAAAAATAATACAATACAATACAACAATAGCAAGCAATAAAATCATTTTATAATCTGTAATATTGTAGCTTATTTGCCCTGTTTTTTTTCTATTGCTTTCGAAGGGTTAATACCCCAAACGACACTTGAAATAAAATTTTTATACACCGTCCAGCCTTTTAATATCTCCCACACTCAGCGCGTTTTGTTTACATTTTTCTTTAGTTTGTTTACATTTGTTGTTGTTTTTGTTTCCTTTGTGTAGAAGCAATATACTGTTACTCTCTCTCTCTCTTTCTCTCATTTTTTTTTGTTGTGTGTTGAATTTGTTTAACTTAGTGGGGTGAGTTGAATTGATATAAACAAGCATGGGTATGCTTTCTGTTACAAGTAAGAAGAAGAATAAATTTGTTTTTATGTGGCCATTAAGATTGTGTTTAACGGCATACTTTTAGGTGTTATTTAAGTGATTAGCATGTGTAATAAATTTTCAAAAGCGAAAATTGTCCAATTGGGAATGTTGTTTGATTGTCGAGAAAAGGAATCTTAAATAGATAAGGAATTGTTTAACCTAACACTCCGTATTTTCCCTCACATTTCAAAGGGGAAGTGGGGGAGATTGGCTTTTAGAGGTCAGAATTGGTAATTTTTTATTTAATATGTCTCAGATAAATTTCTGACAAAATTTTACCAGGCTAACATCTATTAACCCATCTACAAGCAGATACAAAGTTCCTAAATTCGCTACTCCTAGTATCAATGGAGAGACTATTTGAGATATATTCACACTCCTTATCATACATAGTATGTACGCAAATGTTGTTTGAGACTATAGTTGCTGTTCTAATGCCTTCTGCTCTTCATTTTTCTTTGTTATTTTTGTTTTTGTCAATGCCATCAGCGGCGTAGGAGCTAACCTCTTCGCTAGCTTAACTGTTTTCTCAGGAGGTGGCGACTGTAGACCAAAGGATGTCGAACGGACGCACTTAGGGCCCATTGGGACACTAAGAATAGCTTAACTGTTTTCTCAGTAGGTGACGACTGTAGGTAGACCCAAGAAAGTCGTACAGAGGCACTTAGGCCACATAGGGCCCATTGTGACACCAAGAATTGTTTCATTCCTTCTTCCTTACCTCTGCAACTTCTACAAAAATCTCACCAATACGCCCTGCATTAGTGCCCATGATGCAATGCCCTGTGATCACCCCACAAGCCATACTGAGCGCTCTTCTTTGGAGTTTAAGCAGCTTAACCGCGCGCCATCTATCCAGCCTTGGGCAGATTTTCTGAGCCGTTCTAACTGTATCCGAAGCCTCCCATTTGCGGTTGAAGGTATCGATGACTGCATTGTCAATTATAAGCTTACACGTCCCCAGACAGATTCCTACAACCACCCCTGGCAAGTTGAACCATTCTGCAGTCGTTTGTAATATGATCATTGTTTCCCGATACCCATATAAATGGACATATCATTTTGTTCTGCTACTTCATTAAGATATTAGCGACACTTGTACACTGTTCTGGAGTTCATCATGTTGGAACTTAAGTGTCCTAATAGGCGCCTGACTGTCGGATTGTATTGTAAAATCTCGTTTGGGAATATTTGGGTCCTTAGTAATTTTCAGAGCAGCCGACACTTTCGCCTGAACAACGCTATAGTGCTTCGGCGGCCTTATGTGCTAAGTTATTCCTAGAAAATGTCAACAGATTGAATTTGTGGGCTTTTGTACTAGATTTGGTTGGTGGCAGTAGTGTTGTTGCTACTTTGAAAAAAAAATGTATGTTTGGCAAGCCGTAAGACTACATAACAAAGCTGCCAGATAAGTTAACAATGCAATCAACCAGCAAGCAAAGATAACGGTGTGTATTTAACAAAGACGGCATTTAAACAAATTGCAACTGACATTTAACAAAAAGCCAAACAAAACAAAAAACAAAAATAAAATTAAAAAACTTTTTAACGAAAATAAATTGAAAATCCAATAAGAAAAAGAAAAACAATAACAACAGCTTTACAACGACTTACAAAAGGATTTCAATTGTTTTTTTTCATTGTTATTCTGTTACTCTCTCTCAATCTCACATGTTACAGTTTGTTGTTGTTATTGTTTTCATAGTCATATCATGATTTATGCATGTATGATGCCAGTTACAATTTTTTTTCGTTGTTGTTGTTGCTCTAACGAATGAAACTTTTTAGCTTTACAACAAAATCCAGGATATAAATGCCAACAAAAATAAACACGAAATAAAAAAACGATGAACGTACATAAAAACGAAGTTTGTTTAACTTAAAAAACAAAAACAACAAGAGAAACATAGAAAAAAATCACAGTTTTAAACTGGTTTCCAACAGAACAAAAACAAAAAAAGAAAGAAAACAGTGTAAATAGAGAACGAAATCAGGCACCTGTGCCTCGTTGGGGAAATTGATAGTCAACGTGGAGTACAAACACAGAAGTAAAGCAAAAAAAGAAGAAGAAAACAAGTAATAGTTCTATTTGCAGAAAAAATTACAAGAGAGAGAGAGAAGGAGAGAGTTAGTACGCTAGCATATGTAAACAGCAAGTACTTCTCTTCAATGTTGGGGAGAGATGAGGAGAGGTGTGGTAAGCATAAGGAAAGGAAATATTTGTGCGTAAATGCGAGTGTAAAACAACCGCAGGTACAAAATTGTTTTGCGGCTGTAATAAAGCTGCGGGTGCTTCCGTTTACTTTTCTTTTTTGCGATTTTTTTCCTGTTCATCAATGGCAGGCAATACCACTTGCACTTGACTATTTACAGACGTATAGGCGAGCATGTCTCTTGATTGTTTTGTTTGGTGAAAATTCTATCAACACCGACCCGTTTAATATCGATAACTGCCAAAGAGACGATGATGCTGATGATGATGACAACGATGACATTGACGACAAGGGACATATATTCGTACAGCAGCAACAGGAAATTATGCAAAATTGAAAAAGAAAACAAAACCGATAAAAAATACAATAATTCGAGGCCATTTTTTCCAATATTTTCTTTCTTTTGCTTGGAACTTTACAATTGAATAATGAACACAAACGTCACATTTCCGCTCGAAATATTTAACATTCCATGCCAGCAATCGTTTCACAAGAGTTGAAACACAGAGCTCAAACGAGAGTGACAAGAGAGAGAAAGGGAGAGAGAGTGAGACTTAACTATATGAATCATTTACAACATGCCAAGCCATGGTGAAAATAGTACAAAAAAAAAATACTTCTCTTGTCGTGTATGTATGACCACAACCCACCACCACCACCCCCCTGTGTATGCTTGCAAGATGACTGGTAAGCCTGAATGAATATTTTTGGCAATTGAATTAAATTTTTAAAAATTGATTAGTTCGTCCAGCAACAACTACATCAACAACAATGAACGCCATATTTATTTGCCCAAATACATACATATATTGAAAATAAAACAGGCGACCATGTCCGATCAATCATTTATTCTCGAGCTTGAGGCATACGTTTCCTTTTATTTTTTCATCATTTTTCTGTTAACCGTTATAATAATAATAAAAAAAAACCCCAGAATTCTTTATACAATATGCACATGCATATTAAAAATGCCCAGTTGGAAATGCATTTTTAATTAGTCGTTCGCATGCCAAAAATATTAAAAGAATAATGAATTGCAATGGCCATTCCAATTACAATTGCAATCTCAATGAATTGAGAATTTCATCATGCAACCATAGGTTGTTATACACATACTCCAAGGCTTGTTCAAATATGCCCAAAATTAAATTCATTTGACGGATTTATTTGTAATAAAGAATTCGTTAAAATTTATGAAAAATTTTTCATAATAAATTTAAGGAAAAAAAAAATAACAGTAGTGGTCAGTTAAATAGCACCCGCAGCAGCTTAACTACTTTCAAAGTTGCCAGACAAAACGGTTTAAAATTTAATAGGAACAAGGTTTTTAAAATCACAGAGTATCCCCTACTCTACTACTACTCATATTCAAAGTTTAAAGTACTCATCGTACTTATACCTAACAACACGCATCATGTTGTAGATTTCGACTCTCCATGACTCAACATTTACAAGAATCACAAAAGAAGTATGGTTCGCGTACGAACGCTACACTAGAAGGTTGTGTGTTTGCTTTGCTTGCTGTCTTTTTCTTTCTTCTTTTTTTTGTAAATGAATTATTTATGAGTATTATAAGTATTTTTCTAAATTTATGAATCTAAATGAGTAGGCGTATGAATCAAACATATTTCGAATGTTATGAGTTTGATGTCAACGTTGTACTCATATACTCATTCCAACCTGTACTTATAAATCAATGTTGTAGTGAGTATGAATGAATCGGAGTACATAGTTGAATTTCAATACTGTTGAGACTCACTTATACTCAAAATTTCATGAGTACTTATGAGTAGCGAAAATAAAATTCATTGCTGATATCTGGTACATACATACATAGATGCTTGAGATCATGCTTATTCTGAAGAGTTTTTCTTTGACTCTACTGTGCCGCTTCAAAAGTTTGTTTACTTTGATAAGTTGCTTCTGAATAGTTTGATGTCCAACTGAAATTTCTTTCCAACAAAATTGTAGTCACATTGTCACAAATCCATTTGATATGAGAATGGTTTCAGTTTCTTTACTTCTACCCTTTTGCCTTTCAAACATCTGGCTTAATCAGCGGAAGTTGTCCTTCTTTCAAACGAGTTTGCCTGCTCATTGTCGTGAATTCTCATGTTGTCCTTTATTGAGCCGAGTGTGACCCTATTTCCTCTGTTCAGTTCAGCCAAAAAGTCCCAGTAGCGAGTGGTTGGTTTGTGGCTGGGCTAGTATTGCTATATCCCGTCATTTGTAATTCCTGTCCTCCCATCTTTCGATGGTACAGATTTCGGCATGAAAATACCTGCGAGTTTTACCATGAGTTCCATATTTTACTCTGGTACTGAACACCATTGCTTCTGTCACACTATCTGTCACCAACTCATCCTAGTGGTTCTAAAATTTCGTCGAGAAACCCGTGACATCCATAAGGCCAGTTTAAGGTTGATTATAGGGTTTATTACAGCGCACTGCGAGAATAGGTCCCTGACGGGGATCTGCAACAGATCCCAGCCGGACTACTGCAGGGTATGTTGCGATGAGAAGGAGTTAGAGACTATCGAGCATCTCCTCTATAACTGCCCAGCCCTTGGTAGGTTAAGGTTGAGGACCCTTGGCAGGGGCTTCTTTGAGGGTTTGAATTCTGTGTTGAGAGCAGTCAACAGGTCTCTCTACAGATTCATTAGTAACTTGAGCTGGTTGAGAAGTGCTAGTTCTTCATCAGTGTAGCCGCGTTCTCCCTTATTGTTGTGTTGTTTGGTCTATGTAAATCCATCGCTTTCCATTCTCTCTTCCTACTTCCTCTCCTTTTTTCTATTCCCTCTTGTATCCTTTCTTCTTAAGAACGTTATGTACAATGGGTCAAATCGACCTACGGGTACTGTACTTGTTTGTCTGTGGTGACAGGCACCACATCCTAACCTAACCTAACCCATGGCATTCATGGACGCGAATGGACATCGAAGTGATGTTCGCATGAAGCGCCTTGCAATTGTTCCTGATGTGTCGTAAGGTTTTCTAGAATTGGAGAGTGTTCATAGGAACGGTTGGCAATCCTGGATATTAACCGAATCAAGTCGAACTCTAAACCATGGCTCTAAAGACTTGTAGTTGTTACGTTTCGTATAATCAATACTGAAGTTATCAGAGCTATGTAAGTGTGATTAACGGTTCGAGGGATTCTATGGTACGGGAAAGGATTTTAAAATTTTCATGGTCTTCATTCTGAACCGCTGATATTTTATCTCACTTGGCGATCACTAGGACTTCCTTTTTCAAGTTAAATCAACGCATATTGCATGGAAGGCTTCACTTTTTTAGAGTTTCAAAATGTTAGCTCATTTATATTCACTTTTAACTAGCGCGGCAATGTTATACTCTTAATGTATGTGCCATCTCTTTCTCACAATGCAGTGCACGTGACATGGCTACTTCGTCCTTCCACTGTATGTGTGTTTCACTGAACTGCACTAAAAAAATACGATTTTTTTCCTCAGATTCTGTTGATTTGCTTATCAAATGTGAATTGAAACTTAAGAAAACTGTACAAAATGTGACATTTTTTCTATTACAGTTGCCAACCTTCATCAACAAAACTGTCTCAGTCTTACTATCTCTCTCTCTCTTGAACGACGGAATACAAATGTTGATTTCCTTTTCAATTTCAAATCAACAATAAATGGTAGAAAACAAGGAACAAAATATGGAAAATCTCTGTTTCCATATGGAAAAACAAACAGAAAAAAATTGTTCGTTTTTATGTAAATTTCCTTTGTTTTTTAGTTTGTTTTCTTACTTTTGTTTTAAAACAAAATAAAAATTTTTTCTGTGAAGCCAAATGCATTTGGCTGGAAAATCGAAGTGCTTCCGGCAGCAGGAAATTTAAGAATATTTTTGTTTTTGTTTTTTAAATAACATTTGTTTTGTTTTGTTGTTGTTGTTGTTTCTTCTTCAATGGACAATTTTTAAGGACAATTTTTTCATACAATTTCTGACTTTTTTTTGTTTTTCTCTTCCATTTATTTACAGATTCTGTGTGGGTGACCGTTTCTATTTGTGCGAGAATAAAATTTTATGCGAATATGATTACGAAGAACGTTTGGTATTCGCCTCAATGGCTAATCATCCCATGCTAAAGCGTCATGCCAATTCCATTGCCCAGGATACGCCCAATGGTGCTGGTGGCCCCTCTGCCAATAGTCAGGGCATGATGGGTGCTGGTGGTGGTAATGGGCCACGCACACCAGGCGATTTAAATAATAATGGACCACAAGCAGGTGCTGGCAATTCACCATTTGGCGCTGGGGCTGGAGCCCATATGAAGAACTCTTTGGGTGCCTCAAGCTAAAATACAACCAATTTGAATGTGGCCCCTTATCATAGAAGGCATTTTTGGTTGAACAACAGTCATAATGGCAATTACCAAAGAAAATTTTAAAAGGCCAACGAGCTTAACAAGTTTCCAATGATTGAAGACGACAGCAAATGAAAATGAAAAATGGAAGAGAAAACGTAACGAAAATAAGCCAAAAATTTGTTTTTTAAAACAAATCGATTTTTTTTAATTTTTTAAACCTCGTAACAGGCTTTAGTTCTTCTCTAAAATGAAAAAGAAAATAAAGAATACTTGTAAAGCTTTAAAGTTTAAAGTTGTGTGTTTTAAGTTTATTCCTTGGCAGTTAAAAATTGTAATTAATTTTTTTTTATGAATAAAAATAAGGGACAATATATTTTTGTTTTTTTTTTTGTAATTATTTTAGTTAAATTTTTATTTAAAAATAAAAACTAAATAAAAAAAAGAAAAAATAAAACAATTGTGCCAAAAATTATACTTTGTTTTCATAAAAAATGTTAAAAGAAATAATTTTCCCATTTTTAAAGTCAATCCCCCCCACCGATAATTTTAAAAATGTTTAATTTATTATTTTTTTAATTATTTTAAATATTTTTATATTCACTTATTTTTTTTTTTTTTTTTTTATTTAAATAAATAATTTGTTTTCACTTTAATTTTATACAATTTTTTCTATTTTATTTATATTCTTTTTGAATTTCAAATTAATAATATAAACAAAAATTCTTTTTTTTGCTTTAGCATTTTTTTTTAATTTCTATGTATTTGTTGTAAATTTTAATTCCTATATTTTCAATTTTAATTTAATATTTTTAATTTTCTTTATATTTTTTAATTTTATTTAAATTTCTTAAATTTTATTTCAATATTTTGAATTTTAATGTAATTGTAATAATTTAATTTTAATTCTATTTTAATTTTTATATACATTTTTTTAATTTTACTTTTATTTTCTTGAATTTAATTTTATTTGTTTTCTATATGCATATGTATATACATTAGAGCGACTCACCAAAAAAAGTGCTCGACGTACCCTTCTAAAAATGAACCTTGGATTTTTTAAGATGACATTTAAAATATTTCGGTTCCTGCTTTGACCTCTCGTGAGCTGGACCATGTTTTGTCAATTTGAGAATCTGTTTCCTTACCAACATATACAATATGGCTGTCATAAGAAAGGTTTTTTCAATGCGCGTCCAACTGTATATACAATTTGTCCAAGGACGATCATCCATGTCCTTTTTTTAAGGATATTCTGTTAAAAAGAACGGTTTTTGAATTTTTTCTTCGGGGTTGTTTGTAATAAAATAACCAAATTAACAAATATTAATCTTTAGTCGATTTAATTAAATACGGGTCTCAGCTTTTTCTGAAATTCGCCCTAGTTTGCGTTTTTTGAGCATAGTTTTGTAAATATAAACAAAAAAATTTAATAAGTTTTTTAATTTGGGAAAAAATATGCCGAGAAAAAGTCGTGTACATTTCTTTTTTTCTTTCTTTAGTCCTATTTTCATCCATACATCATCTAGAAACTAAATCCGTCATCATATTAGAGTTAATTTGGTTATTTTATTAGAATTAGAATTAGATGATTGTTCTTGCTTGCTCTTGGGTGTTTCTTATGACACCCATACTGTATATGTTGGTTAGGAAACAAATCCTCAAATTGACAAAACATGGTCCAGCTCACGAGAGGTCAAAGCTGGAGCTGAAATATTTTAAATGTCATCATAAAATATACCAATGTTCATTTTGAGGGGGGTACATCTTGCACGAATTTCGCTTCCATACAACTTGAGTCGCTCTAATGTACATACATATATTCTTTTTTGTTTTTTACTATTTAATTTTATTTTTTTTCTATATTTTAGATTGTTATCATTTCATTACAATTTAATAAAATTCTTTTATTTTTTATTATGTAATATTTTTTAAAATTTTTTGTATATTTTCCTTTTTGAAAGTTCACTTTTATTTTTCCTTTTTTTATATTTTTCCCCTCTGTCATCTTTAAATTTCCTTTTTTGATACTTTATTATTATTGTTTATTAATTTCTCTTTTATTTTTTATATGTTTCAATTTATTTTTAAATTTTTATTGGTTGTTTTTAACCTTATTTTCTATTATTTATATTTTTATTTAATTTGACTTTGTTTTTCTTTATTTATTTTTATTTATTTACTTCCTTATTTCTTCTTTTTAATTTTTTTATTTATAATTTTTATTTTTACTTAATCTTATTTTTTATTTATAATTTTTTATATTTATTGTAATATTTCTATTATAATAAATTATAATTATTATAATAAATTATAATTATTATAATATTTCTATTATAATAAATTCATTTCATTTCAGTTTCTTTTATTCTAATTTGTTATTATTTTTAACTACTTTTATTTACATATATGTTTCCTTTAAAAAATTATTTTATTTTATACTTAATATGTCCTTTTACTTTCCATATTTCGATTAATTTTTATAATCGAATATATTTTATACTTTTTAATGCTCTTTATTTTTAATTTAATTTTTCTTTTACCTATTAAATTATAATTATTTGATTTATTTCGTTATATACCTACTGCAAGTCTTCCCATTATAAATATAAAAAAAAAATTATTTTAATGCTTTTATAATAAATTTTATATTATAAAATTATAAATTTTTTTTTATATCTTCATCTAAAATCTTGTAGCTTTTTTTTAAAATTTAAATTTTTTTCATAGTTTTTATTTATTTTTAATTTTTTTAATATCATTTTTTTTATTTTTTTTTTAATATAATTTTTTATTTTTTTTATATACATAAATGCTGTACAGTTTGTTATATTTTGTTAAAATACTAAAAGACTTGTAATTAAATAAATAATTTTTAAAACTGTTCTTGATCTTTAATTTTTTTATTATGAAAACTGTAAATAAATTAATTTATTAAAGTACATATATAAAAAAAATATTAAAAAAAATTAAATTTTAAAAGCTCTTGTTTGTAAAACAACTGCTTAAATATAAACAATTTTTGGTTAAATTTTTTTTAGAAAATTATCGTAAAAAATTAAAAAAAAGAACAAAAACAAATTTAAAATATTTAATAAAATAATTAATAAATAAAAAGCGATTTAATTGTTGATTATTTTCTAAGTTTAGTTTAGTGTGAGGCTAATTTTTGTATGATTTAAATTTTCTTAAAAATATTTTTTAATTCTTTTTAAATGTTAATTTAAATGTGATGTAAAAGAGTGTGTATGTATGTTTAGAAAAATAATTTCCATAAAAGAAAAAAACTATAAATTTAAATAATTTTTTACGAAATGTGTTTTATTTTTCTATATGAAAATAATAAAAAAAAACTAATTAATTAATTAATTAATATTAAACATTTTAAATATTACAACAAAATAAAAAAAATATCAAAAAAAATTTATGAATATACACAGAATTTAAAGGAAAGTAAAGAGAAAAAACAATTAAAGAAACAACCAAAGTTATATTAATAATTATAAAAATTATTATAAATATAAAAATAAAGTAAAATAAAAAATATAAATGTATTACTAATAATTAAATTTAACACAACATACAACATACTTGTCAAATCAAAATATTGTATTACATTCTTACTATAAACAAAATATGATATAAAATTAAATTAAATTAAAAAACAAATATATTACTGAGTAAACAAAATTACAACAAAAAGAAAAAGAAAAAAAAAAAATAAATAAAATATAAAAATTAGAAAATTTAACAAAAAAAGTTAAATTTTTTTTAATTCCACTGACTAAAAAACAAAGAAAAGCAGGTAAGTTCCGGCTAAAGTCAGAGATTCTTCTAAGACCTTAGTAACCTATCTTTATTAGGGCGACTGCCAATTAAACCTTTCCTAACATGATTAGGCATAAATAGCTTCTGTTTTTAGAGTTAATATACCATAGTATCCTTATTTCAATATGTAATCCACTGTAGAATTGAAAAATCAATGAAAAAGTAAAGTAAAGAAATAGTAATCCTTCTCGTATTACTAATGATTTAAAAATTAACAATTAAATTAAATTTTTTAACAAAATTCCCATATTTCACTCCCCATTAAAAAAATCGGCATTAAAAGCTCATTAACACACTGTAACATCTGGCATCACTATTATCTTTTAAAACGGGGTCCTATTGGAGAGTGTCAGTTGTTGTATTTATTACTTGTAACGCGGTAGTGTTCTTTCGTTTTGTGAAATTATTGTGAAATTCAGTATTCAAGTCAGAAAAGTTGTGTGGAAATCAAATAAAATTTAATTAAATTTCGTAGGAGAACTGTAAACGAATAGAAAAATAAATTCTTGATATTATTTAATACGGTTTTCGTCGGTTTCGTTTTAATTCTAAAATATGAACTAGTATGTCGTTTTACTGAATGGTAGAGTTTTTTTTTGACAAACACTTTTTGTTTTTGCCTTTAACGGAACATTTTGTGAATTTATGGACACAATTTGTGAATATTTTTATAAAAAATTTATTAAAAACCAAAGCAATTTTGTTTAATGAATTGTTCGCTCACCGAATAGATGAGACTCCAATTGTCCGTCCGCCTCTACCCTCTGTTCATTTATAAAGTGCGTTCTAACCAATCGGTCTTTAAAATCAACAACAAAAAAAAAAATGGATAACAAGTATAGAAATGATGATTTTGTAATTGTGATCGCAGTAACGTCCTTTGGTAAGTTTTTAATTAAATTTTATTGCTCGTAAAACATATAAATTTTTTGTGCTAAAATTGTGCCTAGTTTTTATTGCATTCCGTTACATATAATAATGCATAAAAGTGTTGTATCCCTTAACCCTTGCTTGACAGGTGCCGTGTATATACGGCAGTCACTTCGTGAATCACAGTGGCTGATGTATAACTACAGCAGTTACTTATTAGCCCAGAGAAAGTGATGCCGCATATACACTGCAGTGCTTTATTTATTCACTTGCGTTTTCACAAACGATGAAGACGAACTATGATCAATCGCGTCGTCGTGAAAAGTGTGGTACAGATGCGCCACCGCGAAAGGGTTAATAAAAATAAATAATTTTCATTACCAATGAGCAATCACACACGAGAACAATTATGCTGGCACATAATGTCAGGTTGTGTGCAAGAGAGGTGAGGAGAGTGGTTTTTTGCTGGCATAATTTTTCAACCAGCTTCTACCCCGCACAAGCCAATACATAAACAACACAAAACCAATACACATACATTTATAAAACAACAGGTTCAGAAAAATAAGTAAACAAAAACTAATACACACAAGCAGAGTGCATGTCTAAAATGTTATGCCAGATGCAATAGTCTCGTGTGTGACTGAAAGAATAAAAATTGTGCGGCTTAAAAAATAGTCTCGTGTGTGAAAGCACAATGGCTCTAATCACACGAGAAAAATTTTAAGTCGCAAGATTTTTGTTCTTTTCAAATCACACGGGTTAAATATTAGTTTGGCAATGAAATGTATACGTATACACAGCTTCCTATGTATTAGTGTTTTTGCATTGATTTGATTTGTAAAAATGTGCATGTATTAGTTTGAAACTTTACGCCACCAACAAACCATTTTCTTCACCTCTCTTGCTATAAACTAACATTTTACACCAGCATAATTGTTCTCGTGTGATTAGAGCCAATGTGACCTGTTTCGCCTTGTGTCACGTTCCGCCAACGGACACAAAACGTTAGTTTTATGTACGCCGTAGTCTAGTAAATTGTATGTTGCTTTACTTGTCAATATTCTTCAGGCAAAAGCTCTATGAGTATAAAGTAACTCGCCTGAAAAGTTTTCCAAATCTGTCGTCCTGATTCATCGTTAAGCTAGAATTAGTCAAACGTTCACGGTACTTACAATCGTTTCTAGCGTATGAAAATATAATGAGAGCGATTAACCAACGGTAATAGAATTACGGCAAGCAGTTTCATTGTGTTTCACAAAAAAACCGTCATTTAAAGCTCATTAACATGCTGTAAACATCTGGCATCACTGTTTACTTTTAAAACGGGATCCTATTGGAGAGTATTAGTTGTTGTAATTTTTCACTTGTAAAGCGGGAGTTCTTCTTCGTTTCGTTATGTTTTGTCAAGTTATTGTGAAATTCAGTATTCAAGTGTTAGCTGTGATTCAAGTGAGAAAAATTGTGTGAAAATAAAATAAAATTTAATTAAATCTAGTAAGAGAATTGTAAACAAATAAAATTATTTATAAAACAAATTCTTCAAATTGTTTACTACGGTTTTTGTTAGTTTTTCATTTTAATTCCTACAAATAAGATAATAGTTTCCATGTGGTTTTGCTGAATCAGACGATCAGACATGTTTTGTTTTGCTTTTAACGGAACATTTTGTGCCCATTTATGGACATTATTTGTGAATATTTTTATAAAAAATTTATTAAAAACCAAAGCAATTCCGTTTACTGATTTGCTAAACAAGTAGAAGAAAATGCAATTGTCCGTCCGCCTCTACACTCTCTTCATCCATAAAGTGCGTTGTTACAAATCGGTCTTTAAAGTCAACAACAAAAAAGTGAATAAGAAGTATGAAAATGATGAGTTCCTAACATCCCTTGGTAAGTTTTTATATTAATTTTGTTGCTCATAAAATATTAACATTTTGTATTAAAATTGTGGCTAGTTTCTCTAGTATCCCATCCCTTAGACCTTTCGAGGCGGGTGCCGCGTGTCGGCAGTCCACTTTGTGCATCACAGTAGATTACGTCATGTAACTACGGCAGTTACTTATTGATCCTTAGAGGCTGATGTGGCATATATACAAGGCGGTCATTTATTTGTTTACTTGCGTTTCGGGAACAATAACTTGTGCGCCGCCACTGAATGGTTCTGGAAAATTATAACACCGGGTTTGATGGTCTAGAGAGGATGGTGTCGCCATTGTAGCTTAAGGGGTCTCCCAGATTTTCACAATATTGATCATCCTTTCCAGATCATTGTCTCATAGAGAGTATTTCAATTTCGAGTTTCTTAAATTCTAAAATCAGTTGGAATACAACACTAATTGAGTTTTATTAGAGACTTAGGCATACATTTTGCATATTCGCAGCAAGCCTCCTTTTTTTTCCACTATAATGATCATCTTCTCTAGGGATTTTTAGAAAAAAATTAAATTTTTTGTTTAATTTTCTCAATTACCAAAACTATTAGAGGAGTCCTGGTGAATCTGTCCAGCTCATGAACTTGTGCTGTAAAATCAAGGGCATGGAATATATGTTCCGAAGTTCTTTTAGAAGTTTTTGTTTTTTTCTTTGTCAAATAGATTCGAATTTATCTTTACACACATCAAGTGTGATATTAGCTGTACTTTGCAGGGAGTTGGTATCGTGTTGCTATTGGAGTAATGTAAAACATTTGGGCCAGTCGTAATGGTCGTAGTGTACTAGTTAGTGTATTGTTTCGTTATTTTTCTTGATTTGAAGAAAACAGCTTCGTTGGCTATAGCTCCGGTCGCAAGTGACGTCCGACCGTAAAGAAATCTGATTTGGAATCCTTGATAGTATTCGTTATTCAATCCACTAGATATGGACTGGGGTTTGAGCCACGGCTTCTCGTTTAATAAGCCAACAAGCACTCTACCTTCTAGACTACGGCGTTTACATCCTACGTTGTTGGCAAATGCTTCTTCGTGACCAAGAGTAAATTCTCCATGTGCTTTAAAGACAACACAAGCAATAATTTAACCTCGAACCTTTTGGTTTCTTCTGGCTCTATGGTCATAAACTTTCTATTCTTTCTTTTGTAATGATAATCCTTTAAATAATTTTAAAACTATTTTTACCTTTGAACCTTTGGTAATAATTTTCAAAAGCATTCTCCATGTTTTTTTTTATTAAGCAAAAGTAGAGCAGGTTGGGGGTTGTTTTCATGGCACAAAATTGTTTAAATTTTAAATCTATTGGGAGTTTTGAAAACAAAAGCCCACCCAAATAGGGTGGAAATTAATGAATGAAAATATGAAATTTATTTGAATTATACACACAGAGATACAAAGAGAATCTAAATTCATTTATATTTTTATGATTTGTTTTTCTATCTTTAATTTTAATTTTATTTTATAACTCTGTATATAATGAAAAAATTCTTCTTCCATAATAAATTGAAACATTTTCATTTACAAGCTTAACTAGAAAAAAAAACACCGACAGTTTGAAAAATTCTTTTCAATAGAATGATAAAGATAAACGCATCTCGCCTCCTTCCCTTCACCCAAAAGCTAAGGAGGGGAGGGAGGGTATAGAAAACATCATACCCAATTTAAGTTTAACAATGATTATGACACTAACGCGTAAAACAGAGGCTGGTGGGCTGGCTGGCGTCAGTAGCCTCCTTCGACTCCATAAACATACCAGCAAACCAGTGTATCTAATCTAGCATATCAGCAATATCAGTGGCAGCGGCAATAACAATAATAATAACAACAACAACTTGACAAAGAACAAGTGTAATAAAACAAAAGATTTTCATTTGCTACTGATAAGCCAAAGAAAATAAAACAAGAAGGAAAAAAAGTTTTCCAAAGAAATTCAAGTTATAACAGCACCAGTACCACCAGTACCATACTACCATAGTTTTTCCATTTCATCTCAGCAAATTTCTCTTTGTCATTTTTAAGGCCAAGATGCTTATCAGCCGCACAAAATTCTTTTTTTTTTATGTTTCTGGTTGTTCCTTCCATTATTGAACTTCCAAACAAACTTTCTTTGTAATTCAATATTTGCCCGCAGGATAATGTTGCTTTTCTTTATCTCGATATTCATATGCTATTCGAGTATACGAGTATGTGGTATCCCTCATCCATCGATTGGTTACACTAGCATTTCTCTTTAATGCTGTTCAATGATTTTTATTAGCTGGCAACACGCGTCATTACATTATTTGGCATTATAGTGCAAGAATATATGTAAGGGCGTTGAAGGAGAGTACATACGTTTAGGATAGGAGGCATAGATGGATGGATGGATGGGATATCTTTTCTATTTCTAATGATAGTTTTCTAATATGTTTTTATGGTTAAACGCAAAGCAAAATATTAAATCATAAAGTGAAGATATTTTCAGTCTTATCACATCAGTTTTAGTTTTAATGGAAGTGGAATGGTTTAAGGCTGTACAATAAAATCACAATGAAATTATTACACTGAGAAAAATCTCTTGCTTAACTGACGCGATGGCTTCTACGAAAATTAGAAGGGCTTTGCACATTGTTCAGGTTTTGATATCGAGCCATCTCCGAACCTAGCGGTTACATGTGTAAGCATGACATCTTCTACTAGGACAGCCTTGAGGATTCCATTACGCGTCCCTTTTTACGTTATTAAGACTACAAAACGCTTTTTGAATTCTGAATTTATTTCCCAGATAAACGATGTCACGGTACCGCCGGTGCCGAATTTACAATAGCATCCAGCTTCTGCTCCGTATCTGTGAAGTAATGCGACAAGTCGAAGTCGCTGTGTTCTAGTAGGCATTTTGTTGGTTTATTAGTCCTGAGATTGTGGTTCAAGCTTCTGATCAGACATCCAGAATCACACGAAAAATAAGAAAAATAATATTTCTTTTGGCCATTTTCTCTCCGCAGTTTTCTGGCAAAAACTCTGAGAGTAAATCAAAATGCCACGAAAAGTCGACTCTGACCCCACCTCTTCGATGAAATTCACACACAACATGTTTGATGTGAGAAGCTAGGTTGCAAACCTGTCTCAAGTTCAAGGCTTAACGTGAGTATCGTCGTGATGGCACACTCAACGAGGCTCTAAACACGAGTGAATACAATGCGTATGCCAGCACTCTCACGCAGAATGATGCAACCTCATGGTAAAGTTATCTTGGATTGCTTGACCATAAGGGAGTATCTTATTCGAGGCCCTGCTTTTGGACATGACATCCCTCTTGATTAGGGGTCGGTGACTATCTAAACTCTTCTATGAAAATGGAGCTTGGGCTCTTCCCGCGATTAGGTTATAAACCACAACCATCACGTTGTTCCCCAAGGGGGCCTTACCGTAGCCGGTCAGAGACGAATTTCTGCAGCTCCCGATATCCGCTGTACTAGAAAAGAGCCTCCGGCCAGACTTCGTAGTTAAGTCGGCTACCAGTTGAACTCCAAACGGGTTCGGGCCCCAGGCCAGACATCAAAACGAAATATGGAAAAAAAATATATTTCTTCGGCGAATTCTTCTCAGCAGATTTCTGGCAAAAACTCTGAGAGTAAATAAACCTGCCATGAAAAAGTTTCTCAAAAATCTGTCGTTCGGAGTCGACGTTAAAATGTAGGTCCCGCCACTCAAGTTTAAAATTAAGGCACACAACATGAGTGGGGTGAGAAGCTAGGCCGTAATCCTGACTGAAGGGTTGTAATGGCCAATTATGTATCCATAGCTAAGGCTCTACCCATCCCTAAATTCCTAAGGTCACTGTACGGACATGTACATAGTCAGTATATGTCGCCATTGCTCACGTTCTGTCCCACGTAGGCCCCTTATAAGTCGAAACTTTCTTCCACAACCTAATATTGAGTTTCAACGTTTTAAACATTCTTTTATGGGTCATAAATATGTGCAGTCAGCGAAACCTTTGAGATTACTTAACGTTTTTATAGCTTTACCTTGATTATCCTTGCGACAAACATACTTTTCTTGCAAAATATGATGCCTACAAACGAATAACTTTTGAAATTTCTCTTGGAAATTCAAAACTTTATGAAATTAAATCAACAAAACCACTTCAAACGTAACATTTGTCATCTCATAAACTCAACTCATTTACTTGAAACGGCTCAAAGGAAATTCCAATTTCCAGCTCCCGTAAGGATTTTAAGCGTTTTATAAAACCCAGTAGCAGCGGCAGCATCGCATTACAAGGATAAACGGAGAAGGTAAAGGATTTATCAAAAGCATTCCTTGAAAATATGTACTCAAGTTGCTAATTGCTGACAATGTTTAGTGGCGTAGAGTAGAGTAGAGTTTAAGGTGGAGGTTTTTTTTGCTCCTGTTTAAGGAATGAATATTTCAAAATGACAAACAAGCGTCGTTTTGTAATTAAATCTCAGAAACAAGAGTAATTGAACTACATAAGGAAGAAGGGGTTAAGTCTGATGGCAAAGGCAGGAGGTAAGAAGAAATTTCACTAATTTATTTAATTAATAACAGTTACAGGATACTGTTAAAATGGATGGAGGATTTGCAGTAAGAGGAAATCTTTGTCAAAGCTTTGAGCATGAAAATATTTCGAAAATTTATGACAATTTATTTAAACATTTAGAGCGGCAGAGAATGTTTAGCAATAAGAGTTTAAAAGGATCCTATTTCTTTTTGTTGTTATTTAAATTGGCATATTTATGGATGTAAATAATTGGCTACAAACAATAGAGAGAGAGAGAGAGAGTAGGAGATATGACGTCAATACTTTGGTTTGTATAAGAACCCAGCTGTTTTTCAAAAACTTGTCTATTTGCTACGCGTTATTTGCTTATTCCCTGCATACCATATCATATCAGATTTCAATGGTTTTCGTCTTTCAGATTTTTTTTCTCCCGTTTTTTCGCTTTTCATCACAATACACTGAATGAAACTGACTGCCCGAATGAGTGGCTGTGTGAGTGAGTGACGACTGTCTGTATGGGAAGCATCAAATTAAATCATTCGATTTCATTATTCATTCAATCGCTTCTATTTTCTATTTTTTGTTGTTCTGTTGAAACCTCATATTGTTGCAACTCAATCGTCCATAGTTTCCGCCACCACACCGCCGCACCATTTCTGCCACATCAATTGGAATAGTGTGGACTTATTGTTGTTACTCTCTCTCGAAGGCCATCAAAAGATTTGTATTTTTTTCCTCGTTGGGTGAACTCTATCGTTGATAGTCATTAATCACTCGTCAATGTTTTTGGCTTCAATTGTTGTTTGTTTGTTGCCAATTTAAATTGTGTGCGACTGAAAACTTGAATGACGAGTTTGATTTGGTTTCCCTTTTTCGTTTTTTTTTTTTGGAATAAATCCTCTTGACATTGAAGTTTTCTTCTTCTTCTTCTATTGTTAGGCGGCAAACATGGTTGATTAATGGCAATTCATATTTCTGTCAAATAAAAATGCCATGAATAAATACAATAAGCATCTCTCAGTTTGATTGGGAGTGTCAAATACTGGGGTATTCCTAACAGGCTCATTTAATTTTCCAAAACCGTTTTTCATTTTTCCGTAAGTCTTTAAACGTTTTTTCTGCGTTTATACGCTATTTAAACATTACGAATGCTTTTAGACCATGGGGGAAAAGATTATTTCCCTTAAGAAATTAAAATTGACATTTGTGAGAACAATGGCAACAATAGATTTGATTAGCTTGGTAATCAGGCGAGAAATGCGTGTAACGTGTTAAAGCTTTTTCTGTTCGTGGATGTAATAAGAGGTTTTGATCATTCATTAAAACTCTAGGGAACAATCTTAGTCCAATTACTATTCTTGTAATGAACAATCACGCATTCACTGGTCCGATTACTTTAGAGGGGATCGGTAGCTTTACTTAGTATCGCTTGTTTTCGTCAAACGGGCAATTAAAAGTGCTTTATATAAATCGGGCAAAATCGAATAAAAAATGGACTACTGGGCTGGATAGCCAGTTTTCTTAACGGTCAAAAAATTGTTTTCTTCAACTGAATAACAAAAAGTTTTCTATATAAATCGGCCAAAATTTTTGCATTCAAGTTTTTTTGTCGATGACTTGCTTTTTTGTGGACAGCTTCATTTCTTCTGTCAATGACTTGCAGTCGATAACTTGCATTTTTTTGGGTTGATGACTTACAGTTTTTTGGTCGATAATTTGCATTTTTTAGTTTGATGATTTGCATTTTTTGGTCGATGACACGCATTTTGTTGTTCGACGATTAATGTTTTTTGGTCGATTTTGGTGGCTGCAATTTTTTGGTCGATAACTGGCTGGCTTCCATTTCTTCTGTCTATGACTTGCATTTTTTGCATTTTTTGGTCGATGACTCGCATTTTTTTGTTCGATGATTAATGTTTTTTGGTCGATGACTTGTATTTTTTCGATTAATTGCATTTTTCGCCGGTGGCTGCAATTTTTTGGTCGATAATTAGCATTTTTTGGTCTATGATTTTCATTTTTTGGGGCGATTACTTGAGTTTTTGGGTGAATGACTTCCATATTTTGGTGAATGACTTTCACTTTTTGGTGAATGATTTGCATTTTTTGCTCGATGACTTGTATTTCTTGACGTCGATGACTTGCATTTTCTGGTCGATGATTTGCATTGTTTGGTTCATGTCGTGTATTTTTGTTTGTAAATGACTTCCATTTATGGTGGATGTCTTTAATTTTTTCGCCGATGACTAGCAGTTTTTGGTCACCGACTTGCCTTTCTTTTGATCGATGACTTGCACTTTTTGATCGATGACAACTAACTTTGTCGCCTATATTTCCGGTCCCAAGAAAAACTCGACCGTGAGTAAAACTGTTGTCTAACCAGGAATTTCTAGGCCCCTGGGCATATCAAAGAAGAAGATTGTTTGGAACTTCGCCTTTCTCGTGAGATGCCCTCCCCAGGAATCTGTCTAGGTATTTCTAGGCCTTTAGAAGGTCGTTAGGAAGTCAAGGATACTGGTATTAAGAAAGAGAGTTTGCCTTCTAATGTCGTCTAGAATCTAGCAGCTGCTAACCAATAGGCTTTATATTGTATTACCAGTGCTAATTGGAAGTCACTTTAATTTTTAAACAAACCCCGCAGTTTTAAAATTGTCATTCAAAAAAATCATTTAATTTATTTTTTATGTGCATCCATGCACCATCATTATGATACTCCTTCTGTCATCCTTATTTTCTTTCTTTTTCTTCCAAAAGGTCATTGGGGTTCAACTACTATGTCATCTTATTTACCTCACTTATAAGTTTGTGTGGTTTATATTGTATGTGTAGTTGTAGTTGTAGTTGCATTTGTATTTATTTTCTTGTCCTTAGAAAAGGAGTGGCCAAGTTTCAAATGTCAACACCCATTTCCTGGCAAAAAAGAAGCATACAAACTCGCGTTGTGGAGCTAAAATTGTCACAGAAAAGAAAGAAAGAAAGGACAACTATAAAAGTCGGCAACAGTGGAGAGGGGTAAAAGAGCAGAAGCATCTTCAGCGCAATGACATTTTGAAATAGTCGGGAATAAAGTAGTTGTTATTGTTGTTGTTACTGGTTATGATGGCAAAAAGAAAAGAGAAGAAAAAGAAACTGTAGACTACACGTCTTCATACCAGATTTTTTGCAATTCTTTTAAGAAAGGAGTTTAAATTAGGAGTGAGAGAATTGGATTTTCTGCGTAACTGTCACAAACAGTTGATTTAAACAAATTTCACAATTTATTTATATGTACGAAATATGTCAACTTTTAAATTCTATTATTAATTACACAGATACACTTATATATTGGTGTGATGGGGGAGGGGAAAATAAATTACAGAAATACATGGCTTGGCATATTTTGGATTTTTGATAAAAACTGTGAACGTTTTGTGAACACATTTTGAAAGTTTTCCTTTAATTGCTTGGCATTAAATCCTGATCCATTTTATCTTTTCAAATTTCCCAAATACGTTCTCTTCACATTAATTCTTGTTGAACGTACAATGCATAGTAAAAACTTTTAATCCCGGGTAATTATTCTCGCATTTGTTGTATTGTGTTGTTCTGTTTATCATTTTGTTTCTCTATTTCTCTCTTCTGTTTTGTTTTGGAATTCAAAACGACTTGTATACGTCTAAGGCGAAATGACGGGCGAGCGAGAGGGTGGCTGGGGCTGTTCATATTTGTAACTGTCAGTTTTTGAGTAAAATTTTGTTTAAAAACGCCCGTCTACCCTAGCCTATCCTATCCAGTTCTTAGTCTAAAACCTTCTTCCTTCTTATCCTTGTAAATATTCCCATGTTCTCTGTGTGTGTATGTGTGTTTCTCATTGTAATTTGTAACAACATTTGCTGCATGTTTCCTTTGTATTTTTTTTTGTTGCATGAATATGAAGAGAAAAAAGTTTGCTGCCAGTTGTTGTTGTTGTGTTTTGTTAAACTTTTCTCTAATCGTGGTTAATCTTAAAACAAACGTTTTGCAATTTATTTTCCCTGGCCCCCACCCCACTCTCTCTCTTTCTCGGGGAGTCAACTAATGACTTAATTTTTATCAGCCGTAGGGCTGATGTGCTGTGTTGTGTTTTTTTTTATTAACCGTGTATGCCAGTGATTCAAAAAAAAGTATCTTTTCCGTCATCTTTATCTTGGCGTTTGTCTTTGGCAATCTTTGTCTTCTCTCTCTCTCTCTCTGTTTTGTTTTGTTGTGTTTGATGAGGTTTTATTAGCGTTTCTTTGCTATTCTTTAGGCCAAATTAAAGAAGAGTTTTCTAAACGGGTGGAATGAAAATGTCTTAACGTCAAGCCAAGAAGTTTAGTGACATCAGTTGTATAGGGTTCTCCATTTCGTGGTTTCAAAAGTAAACGTAAATAGAACACATATAAAATATTTTTTTCATGATATTTCTTTTTTATTGTAAAGTTTGAACGTTGACATTATGTGTGAAACACTACATCATTTAAATGACCTCCACGTGAAGTGTTGCAAGCATTGATTCTTTTGAGGTAATTTTCGATCACTTTTTGACACATATTGGGCTGTATCTCAGCCAGTAAGGTCCAATCACACCTACGGACCAAAGAGCGCACCAAACAGTGACTTTTTCTGGATGTAATGGCCTCTCTTCAATTACTTGAGGACTCTCAGAACCCCAAATACGACAATTTTGTTTATTAACATACCCACCGAGTGTGAAATGTGCTTCATCGCTGAAGAAAATTTTGTTCGAAAAATTGCCGTCCACCGCCAATCACCATTTTTGTAGTAGGTTTTGATAAGTTTTATGCGATCCATTTTCGTCAATGTCACACTTTCAACTGAAAAGAAAAAAATTGGTTTCACAACTTAGTTTGACAGATGTCGAATTCCAGTCCAATACTTTTGAAACCACGAAATGGATAGCTCTTTAAATCATGTAAAGGGTCTCTCTTTAAACACTCTCTATATTTAAATTTTGAATTTTGAAAAAAACAAAGCGTGTGTGAGATATGCAGTCTCAGTAGACTAGAAAGTAGTGTGTTGACTTATTAGATGAGAGTCTATGGTTCAAACCCCAACTCAAGTGAAAAATATGTCTTCAGCGAATTCCTCTCAGCAGACTTCTAGCAAAATCCAAAGGAGTAAAATAAAATTGCTATGAAAAGTTTCTCAAAAATTTGTGGTTCGGAGTCCCCTCCACTCATGAATAAAATGAACACAGCCAAGGGTGCAAGGGTGCTATGAGAAGCTAGGTTGTAATCCTGACTAAAGGGTTGTAATGACCAATTATGTACGTATGTATGTACATGTGTGAGGTAAAATCGAAATGTTTTATACGTTTGAAGGCCATTTTTATGCCGTTATGTGTGGAATCTCTTTCCGTTTAAATGACCGCCACACCATTTCTGGGTAGAGCCCATTCAAAATGTTTAATTTTCCATCTCTCTGGTGCTTAATCAGGATGTATTTGATCAGCGGCTTGTGTTATGTTAGCTTTAAGGACCTGCACCTGGGAATTAAGAAAACCCCACAAAAAAAGTCTACAGGGTTTTAATCGCACGATCTCAGTGGCCAGTTTACATCGTGAACTCTACGTGAGATGACCGTGCCATTAAAAAGATCGTGCAGAACATTCACTGTGACATGAACTGTGTTGCACGTAGGGCCGTTCTTTCTTGTGTGCTTTTTTATGTGTTAAAACATTTTCAATTGACCCTCGTACGTTGTTCTTTAAATGTGCGCCAGTGGTGGTGTTCAAATAAACCGTATCCTGTAACTGTTGTGTTGTGTTACACGAGTATGGTTCTGTAATCGTTTTTCAATCTAAAAATAAATGCGTTTAAATACTCGTACAACAATTATTTCATTATTCGTACAACAACAACAATCATTCCATTGTTTTTCATTCATTCATTCAACCATTCATTCATTCGTTCGTTCATTCCTTCAGTTTGTGTGTGTATTTGTATAACGAAACTTGGTAAGTTAATTGACATTGTGGAGCCAATGTAACAAATGGCAACAGCTGTGTGAACAACTTTCTTCAACTCGGCAAGTCTTCTTGTTGTTGTTGTAGTCGATTGTTGGTATGCTTGGCATGCGGTAAATGACCAAAAATTTCTCTTGCTTTGCCAACTCTGCTGTGCTTTGCATCTCAGAGAGGAGGGACAGAGAGATAGAGGGAGAACAATAATATTGACAGATATTAGCAAATCGATCATTGTCATTATTATTCGATTGTTTCGTTTTGTATGTACATATGTACAATCGTAATCGGAAAATGGTCTGCGCCTGCAAATCTGAGTGTGGTTGGATGCCTTGGGTGATGGCTGTATGGGATGTTTAGATTCATTATGTCGATTTGTTGATTAATTTGTGTGTGAATGTGTTGTCCCCCCATCCATGCCAGCAACCGAAACAGATTTGCTTTAACTTAATAAAACAATAGGCAAGGGAGTCTTGTCCTTCCACACGTCCGTCTGTTTATTTAACATTCATTGAACATTTCTCTCTTTGTCTGTCATCTTTTTTTTTTCGTCGTTTGTTTTTTTGTGTGCAGACGGACATTGAGTTGATTGTTTGTAATTAATCGTATTAAAAACATTTTTGTGTAGAGTGGTCAGGGTATGTCGGTGTGTTTTTGACACTGATTAGGTGTATAGCTGAGCAGAGTTGAGCTGAGTTGTGCAGAGTTGAATTCATCTATTCATACCACCACCATCAGCCGTCGAAGCCTATGGACATGCATTAATTATCTCTTTCATGTTATTTTTTATTTTTTCTCTTTTTGTGAGGAATTTGTAAAGCTTTTCAGTTACACATGTGTGACCCTTTATAGGAGCATTTTTCAAATATTTTATCCAAAATCATGTAATTGACAAATGCACAGATTTTCTTCAATCCAATTAAATATTTACAGGTCGGTCAGCAATGTTATGTTAGTTTAAACTATATTACTTATAACGTGCTTGCATTGGTACTGTCAGATATTTATTGGCTAAGTTTTAGGATTATTTGAACTTATACAAGAGCATTCCTTTATGATTCGCCATTTCCTGATTCGGTACACCTGTAGGAAATTTAGTTAAATGGCTAATAAAGTCCTCATTGAATAAACTTCAAATGAAAAGTATTTAATAACTGACAGCCTTGTTAGATCGATGGCGGTTTCGAAATCATTACATTATTTGCCCGTCTATACAAACAACACCTCCTGTGAAATTGCAATGTTGTAGTGGGTGTTAGGTTAGATTAGGTTAGTGTGGTAGCTTTTATACCCAAAAGCTCACTTAAGCACGCATAGCGGCCCGTTGTGACGTCACAGGTGAACGCAGTCCCTGTTCTGACCAAGTTCCCCCGAACATAGGAGGGAGAAGTCATTCAGCGCAAGGTCTGCACATTTAAAGCACGACTACCCCACGCTGGAAAACCAGCCAGAAAGTTTAATAAACGAGGCAATATCCTTACCATCAATGGACGATAACTCCGTCAAGCTGACAAGGGTTGGAGAGCCAAAGAACCTATGTATATCTGCACTTCGCAAGAGATGGGCATTGACAAAGAAAGTGGATAACAGTCTCATTCTGTCCATCAGGGGGCAGGTGAGTCTAGCGGTAGAGCAGGACTCCTCGTTGATCCAGGATAGGTTGGCGAGGTATGTGGCATTCCTAAGCTCATTGAATAGGATTCCCAAAGTAGTGCGCCAGATCTGGCTAGCTCGTCGGCCTGCAGTTTGCCGGAATGTCACAGTGTCCGGGGACCCAGACAAGAGTGACACTGAAGCGCCCAGAAAGAAGGTTGAGGCAACGGCGACATTCGATATTCGCATTGGAGTTATTCACAACGTTCGACAGAGACTGTATGGCAGCCTGGCTATCAGAAAAGATCGAGATGAGGGTGAAAAAAACACCGTATGCGAGGATCCATTGTGAGGCTCGGTAGATGGCCATTGGTATTGGTTGTAGTGCTGAGGAACTTTGCTTATTGATTTCTAAACTTTCTCAAGCGGTGTACTACTTCTATTGACGCCACTTGAAAGCGTTCAGATAGCTGATTGTCCAAAGGATTTCACATAGTAGTACTATCTGATAGTCAGGTGTCGCATTCTGGTCATATATGCCTGCAATGACCAGACGGATAAATTTGTAAGGAGAGGAGCTTCCACAACGCTGCCCCAGAATCTCCCATATTTTCTGTGGAGTTGGAAGAGATATTTGGAATATTATACCTGGGGGGAAAGGGAAGGTGGAGAAAAACGAAAATGGTTGGACAATTACTATGAGAAGATATTTGATAAGAGTCGAGAATAGTCGGAGGATAGACTCATTGCAATGCGAATATGTATATCCTGTGGCAAAGATGCATCTCAAAAGGAAAGACTCGGGAACGTATTAAATAGCATGCATCAGTTATCCAAAGAGAGATTTTATAGGGACATCATATATTTAGACTGAGCGTAATACTCTGGCACCACTACACGATAACTTCTGTAGGAAGAATGTTTTGTGGAATAGCGGCAAGAAAACGTTTTCTCTTTGTAACGTATTGTTACGTTTTTACCTTTTTAAAAACGTTTTGATTATGAGTTCGTTGATTGCAAACCAAAATAAAAACAAATGTGTGTTTCTTTTCAATTAAACTCTTTATTAATCACACTACTTTTGTGCGCCACCGTATACAACTTCACGATACAACAACAACTTCCTTGTTCGTTATTATTCTGTGCCTACAACCTTTTTGTAAGCAACAACACTTATACTAGTGTACAGATCTACAGCGGAGATCTTCAAACCACGATTGTTTACTTCGAACGTAACGCGTCTTCACACAAGATTGACTGAACTCTTACTGAATGGTTGCTTGCCTTGTCTTGTCCTTTTATATACGCACGTAATCAGTATGATGAAAGTTCTCGATGTGGAATGTTCGCGTTTTCGCTTTCTCGGGAGTTCTATTGCGACCTCATTATTGTTTGTGTATTTTGTTCTCCTTGCTTGTTGTTGCGTTCTCTTACTTGTCTATCCCTTTCTCTTTCATACTTGTGCTGTGGGTTTACTTGTAACAAGTTCGTTGTATGTGTTTTTATTTTCGTAACATTATTGTACGATCCACTGGCCAATCGACAATATAGGGATTATCCAAAAAGAACTTTTACAATTTTTTTTCTGAATCCAAGGGTTTTAGTTTTTTTTTTAAATTTCTTAATTCGTAATTCGATTTCAATTCCTTATTCTTTTAAAATCTTGTTTAATTGTTGATTCAATTTTAAATAATTGTGATTGTCTGTCTGTCTGCTTGTCTCCTTAATTTTAAAGTCATAATTAACTGTCTGTCCTTTGGCATGTTTGGCAACCTTGTGAATCATTTTCGATAACGAGAGAAGAGAATACCTTGAGGAAATGAAATGAAATGAAATGCGTTTATAAATCATTTCTTAAATGAAATAAAACAACAATAATGAAATCAAAATTGTGCCTTATCTTTGGAATAATATTCGTCGTATGACGTATAATTTATTAAACTTAATTTATAGACAAACAAACAAAACGAAATTAAATAATCTTCTTTAACACGTTGACGTAAATGACGTCTATAGACGTCATGTATAAGTGCACGTAAATGCAAACGACGTCTATAACCGTCGAAAAAATTTAGAGTTGTAAAACAAAAATTTTGTTGTAATTCAGTTTGATTTAGATTTCTACCAATTCACTCAATAATACTCCAAAAGGAAAATGTTATACTTATATTTCTTGATTTATTTTTAGATTCATGATTTTGTTGCTATAAGAATGCATGTAGATTTTAACGACGTGCATAGCCGTCTCTTTCAGTCTAACTTAATTTGAATCAATGTAAGTGTTTGTTTTTGGTTTCATTGGGAATTATAACTGTAAATTTAACCCCAAAGTTGTTACGTCCAAAAAATTAAAAAAAGGTGAGCATATTTGGCGCAGACAGGGTCAGATTTATGTGTCTAAATGGAGAGATAAGCGTGAAGTAGTCTCTATAACTACACATTATCACCCAACTATGATTGCTACTACAAATAAACATTAAAAAAATCAAAATGAAGCCAAATCACATAGCGGATTACAATTCAAATATGTATGTATGTCAGGAATAGATAGATGCGATCAGATGATCTCATATTATTCTTCACCAAGAAAGAGCATTCGTTGGTACAAAAAGGTAATTTTCCATGTATTAGATCTATGTGTTTGGAATTCATATAACTTGTATAAAAAATTCCACAAAAATGTAAAGTTCCTTGAGTTTCGGGAGTGTCTCTTATTAGATCGCTAATAAGGTTACCCAAAGATATTTCTAATGGCAACCAACTAATATCTAAAGTGACATATGGCAGACCACAAAAAACATCTAACACATTTTTTGTAAGTTTACGTGAACAACATTATATTGAGAA
Organism: Sarcophaga rosellei; assembly: GCA_930367235.1. Lineage (NCBI taxonomy): Eukaryota > Metazoa > Arthropoda > Insecta > Diptera > Sarcophagidae > Sarcophaga > Sarcophaga rosellei. The sequence goes on from OV884018.1 coordinate 68,322,038, forward strand.
GATTCCTACACCGGAAAACTGTAAAAGAGATTCTTCATATCGCCGCTGCAGAAATTGCACAAAACATAAAATTAGAAAAGAAACATAATATAGATGTAAAACGTGTCCTGAAAAGCCAGCTCTATGTCCCGAATGCTTTGAGCCGTACCACTTATTTTGTCGTTAGTACATACATATGTGAATAATATTCGATTTTTTACTTTATTTAAGCTTTATAAAAATGAATTTTTTTATTTTTGTTATCAATTTGTGTAAAAATGAATTTAAGTTAATAAAAGTTAATATAAATCATGATTTTCTAAATTATTTTCAAAAAATATCTTTCGGTATCCGGACGTCTAATGCCGTCATTTGCACATCAATGGAACGAATATTATGAAAAGCAAATGACGGCTATAGACGTCCACCTTTCCTTTAAAAAATTTTATAGAAAAAACCATAATTTTAATCTATAAGTATTAAATCTCCATCAAACTCGCCAAGATTTGAATAAATAAACGAAAAAAAGGAAGTGTGTTTCTGAGTGCCTTCGTCAATTTCGTGGTGAGCGTCAACGTGTTAAAACGAAAAAAAAGAAAAGAAAGCGATACTAAAAACTCAAGAAAATTATCCAAAAAATAATGAAAAATTCTTCGTGCTTTTGTGTTTTTCCTTTTACTTCAAAATAAAATTAATTGTAAAGGAAATTACTTGATTTCTGTGGTTATTTAAGAACTTGCCACAACAGCCCTGTTTAAAATGATTTATTGAAGCTGCATTATTTACGGGATTTTTAACCCTTTTTTTTCAACAAAATTTTTTAAGTTTTTTTGTTGGTTTTTTAAGCGGTTTTTCTAGATGATTTCCTGTTTGGGAGAAAAAAAAAAGAAAGAAAAATGAAAAAAGAATTAAGAAAACGTGATTATAATATTTCATTAAGACGATGATGATTTTTCAGTTGAATCATAAATAATGGCAGCACTCCACAGTTGAATGCACTAGGCCGTGATTGTTGTTTAAGGTTTTAAATAAGAAACCATTTTCTTTCCAAAAGAACTAATAAGGAATCGAATTCCGCTCCGAATATATTCTGAAGTCCTTTTTATGTCAATTCTACATTCATGTCATCTAAGCCAACTGAGCCTCGTTAGAACCCGATAAAGCAGTTTTAAGTGATTTGACGGTAGGGTGTATACATATGTATATCGAGGTGACTTAAAAATCTTTATGAAACTTAGGGTGGCGCCGTCTTCGTGGTCTAGTAAGTAGTGTCTTGGGTCATTAGAAGTGTGGCCATGCTTCAAACCCCCAGGTCACACATCCCGAACAAAACGAAATACGAAATACAACATTTCTTTCGGCGACGTCCTCCACGCCTGGCAGTCTTCTAGCAAAAACTCTGAGAGGAAATTTAAATTGCCATTAAAAGTTTCACAAAAATTTGTCGTTCGGAATTGACTCCACACTGTAGAGCCTGCCGCTTATGTATAAAATTCACACACACACAAGATAAGTGGTGTGGTGCCGTAATCCTGACAAGCCTTGTAATGACCAACTAAGTATTTCAGCCTGAGAAATATAGGGTTATCCATTTCGTGGTTTCAGAATCAAAAAATCATGATATTTCTTTTTTATTGTAAAGTTTGAATGTTGACATTATGTCGACGCCTCCGTTCTATAACATTCTAAGTCGAAAAAGTGTGTTTTGAGTTATGAGCTCTCAAAGTTTTCACGCGCCATATGACTATATGCGTATTCAAAGTAGATTTTTCCCCATAACTTCGGAACGGATCGGCACATCTTAATCAAATTTTGACAGTATTTAAGTTAGGGAACGTAGAATTTAAAAATGCAAGAACATTGAAAACGTTCTAAGTACACTTAGAACGTTATAGAATGGAGGCGTCGATGTGTGAAACACTACATCATTTAAATGACCTCCACGCGAAGTGTTGCAAGCATTGATTCTTTTGAGGTAATTTTCGATCACGTTTTGACACATATTGGGCGGTATCTCAGCCAGTAAGGTCCAATCACACCTTCGGACCAAAGAGCGCACCAAACAGTGACTTTTTCTGGATGTAATGACCTCTCTTCAATTACTTGAGGATTCTCAGAACCCCAAATACGACAATTTTGTTTATTAACAACATACCCACCGAGTGTGAAATGTGCTTCATCGCTGAAGAAAATTTTGTTTGAAAAATTGCCGTCCACCGCCTTTTGTTCAAGCCCCATTCCACGTATCTACAACGTTGTGAATGGTCAGCTGGCTTCAGTTGTTGCGTGAGCTGGACTTTATATGGATGTAGGTGTAGATCTAAATGCAAAATACGCCATAATGTGCCGTAAAACAGTCCTAATTCCTGAGAACGACGAGGAATCGACACATTCGGGTCTTCGGCAACACTTTCACATACAATAGCGATAATTTCAGCGGAACGAGCGAAACGATGATGCACAGGCCTTTCCATATTTGTAACCACTCCAGTCTCTTCAAATTTCTTCACAATTTCGCCAATTGCTTGCACGATACGTGGCTGTGGCAGAATCACCATTTTTGTAGTAGGTTTTGATAATTTTTATGCGTTGTGTGATAGTTAAGCGATCCATTTACGTCAATGTCAGACTTTCAACTGAAAAGAAAAAAATTGGTTTCACAACTTAGTTTGACAGATGTCGAATTGCAGTCCAATACTTTTGAAACCATGAAATGGATAGCCTTTTACTTCAATTATCTGCTAGTGAAGAAGACGATATAATATTCAGTTGTTGTGAAAAATTTCACATCTGGGTGTCAGGACGTGCATGGTGAAAAGGTAGGCCTTCACATCCCTTGATTGTGTGCCGTAACCTTAACTTGGTGGAGAATAAATCTTCAAGTGGAAACTTCCGACTTTGTTGCAGGATCTGGTATGACGTTTCCCGGGTGGTATTATAGTAAAAGGATTTATCCGGTATTTGCGTTGTGAAATCAGCATCGAAGGCAGGTTCAATTATCGTGGAGTCGATAGGTATGTATGTATATTCAGACCAGCCATACCTAATAGTTTTGGCCATAGCTTCTGTGCTTTCATGCTTTTATGATGCTGAGATTCATTGACTCTTTTGCAGCAATCTGTTTCGCCAAGAATAGTAAATAAAGTCTTGGGGGATGGAGCCTTAAGGGCACATGTTATCATGATCATCACGATCCATATAATCCGCTCAAACCGGCTTTATTTTCTCGAAATTATAATAATAACGGTGTTGAAAACACTATATCACTTGTTCTCGATTTTCTTTTTTTTTACGAAAGTAACACGATAAACAATTGCGCACAGTGTAGGGCATCCCCGTAATGATATAAAATTACAAAATTAACCCTTTTTACCGCGCTTTTCTTTTGTTTGCAGCATTCTTAACAGGCAGTATTTTATAATTTATTTTCATTAATTAGAAATTATTATTATTTTCCAACCCTTTCAGCAAAAAAAAAAAAAAAACAGTCTTCCTATCCCTCGTATTTGTTTTGTATTTCCAAAAAAGGTGTCACTTTTAATGCAACGCGCCGTTTTTTCTCATTTAAGCAGGGCAGCAATAAAAAGAAAATGTTGTTTTAATCTTTTCATTATTATTTGTGAATGAGAATGTTTTTTTTTCTTGTAATGGCTTTAGCTAGAGCAATTAAAATAAAAACTGCCAGGCACTGTCCCATTTGGGTATTTCCCATTTTGGATCTAAAAACCATTTGGCAATATGTTGAAATTTAATTTTAATGGCCTTCTCTAGGATGGGGTTAACGGGTTAATGTTTTACTAACACATGGAAAATTCCTTCATTCAATACGTAATCCTTTCGGGGTTTAGGTTTTGAATTGCAATTTAAAAATGCAAATTAATTGCGCTGTTCAATCTCTCGGCCACTTAAGTGAGCAATAAAAATAAAATGCGTCTTCTATTCTCTCCGTTTCTTTTTTTTTTTACCAATTTTCCTTAATTAACTGCCTTTACTGGTATTAACTTAAGGTATTGAAAAGTTTTGCCAAAGAAAAATTTGCTGGCATTTGTTTAATTGGTAATTTTGAATTTGAAATTATTTTTGTTAAGGATTTTCAAGTATTTTCTCCTCTTTCGCTTTCTCCTCTTCCTTTCTTCTATTCTCTTCCGTTTTTGCCTTCTACACTCTCAAGACTCATAGAATTTTATTGACGTTGAACTTTTTAATGTTCATTTTGAATTTCCCTCCATTAACTTTTATTATGAACTTCAGATAACACCGATAAAAGAATAGATGTACACAGGAGGATAAGAGGGGGTAAACACAATATTTGCTAAATGTAAGCTGAAAAGAAAAGAAACAAGAGAAAAAAGTAGAGAAGAGACGACTATAATTCAATTTTATTACCATTCGACGTGTTGTATTGCCAGGTTGTTAAACATTTTGCCTAAAAAAAGAAAAATATCTCTTCTGGTTAATGTATCTTTGAATGTTACCAACCAAATACGTACTACAACAACTAATATCCGTTTGTGTTTTTTGCGCCGCTTTTATTTAATTTTTGAAATTTAAAAACCCCAGTAGGAAAATAATTACCAAGAGAACTTAAAAAATTTGGCAAAACATCGCGGAGTTGCAGAGATAATGCGACAGCTCGTAAATCGAAATTTGGAACTAAAGCTAAAGCTTTACAGTCTCCTAGAACACAGATTTGTTATATTTTCATTATCTTTAAATTTCTTAATGGGAACATAGGCTCACTAATAAACTTTTAAATATTTTCGCGAGTCTGGTTCTTCAATGGTTACCCTTAGAATTCTACTCATACTTTATTTCTTTGGTCGCCGTAGTCTAGTAGGTGGTGTGTTGGCTTATTAGACGAAAGGCCCGAGTTCGAATCCCAGGTCAGACATCAAAACGAAAATATGAAAATATTTCTTCGGCGACTTCCTCAGCAGGTTTCTGGCAAAAACACTGAGAGTAAAAATTGCCATTGCTTCTCCAAAAATCTGTAGTTCGGAGTCGACTTTAAACTCTTGGTTCCGCCACTCATGTATGAAATTAACGCACACAAAACGAGTGGTGTGAGATGCTAGGACGTTGTACAATGGGTCAATTTGGCCACCGGGTACTGTACTTGTCACAGTTGACAAGTACACGTCCTCTAACCTAACCTAACCTTATTTCTTTTTTAATATTTCCTTTCAGCTTTGATGTGGCTGCTAATAATTACCAATTTATTATAGCCAGTTAGGCCTTTCAAACACTCGAGGTTTAAAATGAACAGTTACTGTTGTCACCTACTCCGATCTTTTCTTTTCACTGCAATGTTGAGGCCGGAGTTCAGACAAAGACTTAAAAGTATTCATAAACAGAGTTAAGTAGAAGTCGTACATGGCTTGGTTGGTTAGGTTAGGGTAGGCGGCGCTACAACAAACTAATCACGCGAGATTTTCATTTAGGCCAACCTCTTACTATGAAATTTAGACAGTTCCGTCAGATATGTCAAGAATTGGGTGTGAGAGTACACGCGTTAGAGCGAGTGCGAGGCAGTTAATATTAAGTGATAGGGCGTCACTCCTCTCGCTCTGGGTCTCAACTTATACAGAACTCACCTCAGGGACCTATATACGTCGAACATTTATCCCTCTTATGCCATGTGCAGTGAAAGCAGAGATCATACTGTTTAGACGGGAGAGAAAAATGGACTGTTTTCCACTGTTTGGAAGACATTCGAAAGAAAACCTGACTGTCCGAGTATATCAGTTTAGGCTATATTCGGCTAATGAGCAGCTATTTAATCGGCATAGGGATAGAATGAAGTCGAGGTAATCTAGTAGGTAGTTTGTTGTCCAGTCTGGTACTTGCTTTGTCCATTACATTCAAAACACAGTTTCTGTGTATCATATACCTCTTCCAATAATCCGCCATTTAACGGAGAAATAGATGACATTCATGTGCAAGTATGGACCGTTCGAGTATATTCTCAGAGTTCTCAGTATTACGCTACTTAGGAACCTCAGCCACCATGAAAGTAGCTTTGACTTTCGACTGAAAGACTCTGAGCGTCTTCTGTATGAGTTTTTGACATTCAACTCCCCTATATAGGCACCGCATCCTGTTTTCTCATCCATTTTCTTGCTATCGTTATATACAGAGAATTATTCGTTTGTACATATCCATTGAATAGTTTCTGGTGTCTTATACTATACAAGTGTATAGCAAACCTGAGTTTCGTACTTCTGTTTTGTGTCGTGTCTACCTCAGTAGCATGTGTAGTAGCTCTTTGAGCCTATGAAGGTATAGCGTCACTGTATGTGATTTTAAATTCTCTAAAATTTCTATTGGGTAACCTGCTGCTTAAACAAATTTGTTTTAAGTCAAGTCATCATCATCATCATCATCAATGATGGAAAAAATAAATATATCTTTGGAACAGTTTTTCCCCCGGCCATAAATAATAATTTCACAGACAATAAAGGAAAACATTTTGTGCCGTTAAAGAAAAACAACCTGGAACCTGATTATTTCAAAAAGGAATACAACAAAAAGGGAAGTCCTAGAAATTATAACCATAACTCACTCACCCTACCCAACCAAAGACTGCGCGTCCTGCTAAAAATATGAAAAAAAGAAAAAAATGCAAAAGACAAGAGGCGTTGTATACCTTCTAAAGAGTATTTCCTTTCCCGGTTGTTGAAAATATTGGAACTAATACCGGCTTCTGGTTGCAACAACACCTCTGCACTTAAGAGTCGTATTACAAATTTCCACCAGACGGCAGCACATATTATTTTTGGTGTCTTAATGCAGTCAGAGTCGATCCTATGTTCACAATTTTCCGCAACAGAAAGAATTCCAATTTTTATAATTTCTAGCACTCAGCCAACAACGCACGCATATTACATGCCTTCATTCTAGCATGACATGACATTAAGCATTGAAAGTGTTTCGATTAATGCGCGAAAATATTTCGCAATTATTTTTAATGTTTCAAGGCGCGAGTAAAATACAACAACACAACAACAACAGCGGCATCATCTCTTCCTGTTGGCGTGCGTATCCTGGCATACAATACGCGTTTTTTTTTTACACTTTTGTTGCTACTCGAGTACAGTGCGTGTGGCGTTTTTGTTGCGAAATGATTAACGACACTTGAACACTCTGAATCAAAATTAAGGTTCTGGTTTGGCTTGGCATTACGAAAATATTGCGCGTAATGCACCAGCGTCTATTTGTAATAATAAGTGGGGGCAGGGGAAACGGAATGGGCGGGGGGAAGGTCTTGCCTTAATATTCTTCTAATTTTGCAAAATGTTTTCTTTGCAAACATTTATCAGGTTACGGACGAACTGTTGCAATTTCTGTTCAACATATTCGGTAGGGGGGGGGGATACCAAGTGTTACTTCTCTGTTAGATGTGGCGCTATAATCTGTTTATGGTTTAAAGCACGAAATATTACTTTATTAGTGTCAGTTGTTGTTGTTATTATTATTATTATTGTTGTTATAATCCTTATTTAGTTAATAAATCGTGCGTAGCTGCGATTTTACCATCTGTTTTCTATTTCTATTCTTTTCCTTCCCCATGCCCCTAGTGCTAGTGCTGGAGTGTGGAGATGGTGTGGGGTATGATGGGATCTTATTTAATGTTTCATTTCGTGTTTTTCCATTTGATTTGAAACATTCCATAAATAATTCTAAATGCCATTACATGTAACCGTCGTCATATTTCTTGATTATTTTTTTTGCCAACATGACTTAATTGTGTTGGTATTTCTTTACTTGGCACGATAGTATGGCAAATTTCATGAAGATGATAACAGAAGATGTACTGGTGGTCACGTATATAAATTATTACGTGGAAGAGTTGCATTCAAAAACACTTACTTTTCTTTGCGTCTAGGAAGTGGAACATTTGTTGTACCATTACAGGCTAAAACTGCATCCATATTGTCTTCCTGGCTGAATGTTCGTCAGTCATTGCTGCTTCCATTAGTCGGATTATCGTTATGACCGCTCAAATATATTTTGTTGTTAGGTGTACGCCATTAACTAACTTCTGACCACTCACGGTTCCTATTTCCATTCGATACACTCCGTAACTATAGATTTGTAAACCATTTTATAGCGGCTATCCGGGTGAGCTATCTTGCTTGAAATAGTTCGGAAAGCTTTTGAATGTACCGATTCCCATCTCCGTTATATAGATTTATTCTGATATTTTTAGCTGGGAGTGGTTTAGAAGTGTACTGGCCATACATACTGTTTTCCCACCTTCTTTGCTTTTTGATAGAGACTTTTTTCTTTTGCCTGTGCGTATAGCTAGCCTTAAGGTCCTAGTTGTCTTTTATCAGATAATATACAGTCAACCCCCCTTTAACGCGGTGAGTCTGATTTCACCGTGCGTAACATAGTATTTTTAAATTGAAAATCCAACTGCTATCATTTTGCACGGTACTGTATCTCGGCTAAGCTTTTGCGTCGAAAATAAAACTTATATTAAACCCTCTTACAATATCTACATACATACATACATAATTGGCCATTACAACCCTTCAGTCAGGATTACGGCCTAGCTTCTCAACACCACTCATGTTGTGTGTGTTAATTTTATACATCAGTGGCGGGACCTACAGTTTAAAGTCGACTCCGAACGACAGATTTTTTTTGAGAAGCCTTTTCATGGCAATTTTTACTCGCAAGAGTTTTTGCCAGAAATCTGCTGAGAGGATGTCGCCGAAGAAATATTTTTTCATATTTCATTTTGATGTCTGACCTGGGATTCGAACTCGGGCCTTTCGTCTAATAAGCCAACACACTACCTACTAGACCACGGCGACTTCTTACAATATCTAGTTACTAGTTATTCATAGGCTGTGAGGAAGGAACTTACGGAATGTTGTTGAACGAAAACTGCGCTGTAAGAGTACCGCGCTATAGGAGGACTCCGTGTTATATGGAAACCGCGTTCTGAGAGTACCGCGTTATAGGAGGGTTGACTGTGTAGTTGGGATAGTTCTATGCCGCTTTATTCGCATAACTTCTGCTATAATACTAGCCCTATTTGAAGTGGTGGCATGAAATCCACTTCAGCCCATTCAGTAGCTTTTTTTAAAAATTAATGACGTAATCCTGTTAGCAGGCTATCTTCCCATTATTGTTGTAATGTACTGTTACAATGAGCTCGTGACTATTCATATCAAGTGCTGAGTTACAGTTTGGCTCTGCTTTGACTATGAGTGACAGTAGTTTAGTAGAAAGCGTGTTTCCTTAGTCGACTAGAGCCCTTGTTTCAAACCCCAGTTCAGACATCTCGAATGAAACGAAATAGGAAAATCAATATTCCATTCGGCCATTTCCTCTCAGTACTCTTCTGTCAACAATTTTGAGTGTAAAATAAAATTTTCATAAAAAGTTTTCTTCAAAAAACTATCGTTCGGAGTCGACTTTAAACGTTAGGTCCGGCCCCTCATGGCTAAAATTAACACACACAACAGAGATGGTGTGAAATGGTTGTAAGGACCAATTAAATACATACGAAACTGCCGTTAGTGAACGTTCAGCGCACAAACCACAATGCATAGAACTTGTGCTTTAGTTCCTCTATTCGGTTGTAAAAGAATTGTCCGGGAAAAGTCTTTCCTGCTTTTGTCATTGTATATAACTTAGAACCTTGCATCGTTCCTAACAAGTCCATAGTTGACCATCATACCAATTAAGATAAAATTTCTGAGATTTTATAGAATACTCGATCGTTGACCTAAGGAGAAATATAAGTGCCGAAGTATATTTAGCACCCAATACAAATTGTTCGTTCAAAGCTTTTAAAATAGCGAATCAATGGCATTTCAAACTGTAGCCTAACGGGTCTAATTTCTAAGCTAAGCCATATCTGCTTTTAATCCTTTTCTTACGACTTCAGAGTTTAATTGTCTCTATTTAATGAAAAAAGTACTTATTCTTATGCATACATAAGCACTTATCACACATACACTCATTTTACATTCATAATCATAATAATATGTATTTTTATGTATGAATTATTACCGTTAATAAAATCATGGTGGACATCTTGTGTTTAAAATTTCTTATGCACCACACTCCCCCCCCCCCCCCCCCCCCCCCCCCTTTTTCTTTTGTGCCCACTTTTTAAAGAAGGGGTCGAGTAGTCAACAACAGACATCAGGTGTGTTTAATTACGCGCGCGGATTTTGTTGCATTTAATTGTACCGTACATACATACGCGTATATAATTGGTATTAAACATGTACATATGTATGTACGTTTGTATATGTTTAATGGTTGTATATACATATGTATGTATGACTGTCGTTTATAACGCGTAGATTTGTTGGCATTTTAATTGGCATTCTGGGCCTGTTTTTACTTCTGCTTCTGTTTCAGTTGCGCTGTAAATTAGCGAGCGTGAGTGTCATAAATTAATATTTCACCTTTTAATTGTCTTGTATTTGTATTTGAATTGTGTTTGTTGTTATTTGTTGCTGGAGCAGCGGAAAGAGAGGAGAGAGAGGGTTAAAGAAAATAGGTGGTAAGGTGGTGGTAAGATGTATTTGTTTTACACGATACGTTGTGTAAATGTAAATGATATTCTTGTTATTCGCGGCATTATGTTGTAAACACTGAGAGAAAACCGTGAATTCAATAGAATTTAAAGGGTACTCGGAGATATGGCCCTACAATGGAATGGCTTTAAAATTTCTTTCAAATTCTAGTAGTTAAAGTCTTGGCTTATTAGATGCGAACTCGGGGTTCAAAACCCGACTAACATATCTCAGCTGCTTTCTGGCAAAAACTCTGATAGTAAAATAGAATTGTCATGAAAAGTTTCCCAAAAATCTATCATTCAGAGATGACTTTAAACTGTAGGTAGTTACCGCCAATCATGGATAAAATAAACACACAAAATGGCTAGGTGGGAGAAGCTAGGTTGTAATCCTGACTAAATGATTGTAAATGAAATAAAAAAACATAGTATTTCTCTAAGTGTAAATGGCAATTTGATGGTATTATTGTCTCATTAAAATAATTACCAGGTTGATTTATGATCATTTTAATTACAAATTATAACTACAAATACAAACTGTAACTAACTTTCTTTAAAGCCTTTAAACAAACAAAAACTGCAGAAATATTATTTCATACTTATAATGAGAATGAAAACCCTTTTATGAAAAGAAAAATCTTTATAAAACATACCCTTAAACTCTTTGAGAACGGGAGGGGTAAGAGAAATGCATTAACGCCACATAAAATTTTATAAGCGAACCCTTTCAAACAAAAGGTAAAAAATGATATCCAGAAACCGAGTTCAGAAAATAAACACACCATTTCCACTCTATTTAACAGCGTGTTGTAAGGCCTGAAAAATGTGTTTTTTTCAACCAAGAAACCTGGTACTTTTTACCCCAAAAACAAGAGAGTGAAGGAAAGAAAGAAAGAAAGAAAGTGAAGTGAAATGAAGTTATAAAACCCATATTGTATGCGTAGAGATGGAGGAATATGGAATTGTGCAGCCGTAATAAAATTTATCACAATAATTAAATCACATTCACTCTCTAAAAGCAAGTGCCCAGAAGATAGGCCGTCTAAGGGGGGAGGGAAACTGAAACTGAGTTGTCAAATGCAAATGATGATTACAATTGTTTTTTGGTCGGTTGTTTTCTACAATTTCTGTAATGTGATGGGATGCTTGGGAGAGTGCCTTTGGTTTGAAAAAAGGTTTAATTTTCATAAATTTTACGAATTTTTTTTTTCATTGTTTTTGTGGCTAAGGTGGTGTGTCATAATCATTTCGAACAAAAAATTCATAACAATAATGCCGAATTTGAATATTTTATGGGTATAAAAAGATACTTAAAAGAATGTAATCATTGCAGGTGAAAAATGTTCACTCTTTGGCTGAAAAACTATTTCTCAGATTCTGTATCTCCTCCGTAAAAATTCCTTTTTCTTCAGCAAAAATCATTATTAAAAACCGGTTTGTGAATTCAAATAAAACAATTGCAAGTTGCAAGAGGCCAAAGACCCAAACTGCAATTGGAAAACATTCCACTCTCTGAATATATTAGAAGATTAGAACTATTTAGTCAGGATTACAACCTAGGTTCTTACACTACCCAGGTTGGGTGTGTTAATTTTACTTGTACGTGGCAGGACCTAGAGTTTAACGACAGATTTCTGAGAAACTTTTCATGGCGATACAGACATTGATCACATGCTTGACGACCAACTATTCGACTAGAAAATATATTGCAGGTCAGATGCTCTATATGTACTTGTGCTTGAAGATTACTTAGTTAATTCATCATTGCAACCCTTTAGTAAGGATTACAACCTAGCTTCTCACATCCATCATGTTGTGTGTGTCAATTTCACCAATGAGGGGCGGGACCCATAGCTTACAATCAACTCTGAATGACAAATTTGAGAAACTTTTGCTGGCAATTGAATGTTTCTCTGAGTTTTTGCCAGAAGACTGCATGAGAGGAAGTCTCCGAAGAAATTTTTTATCTTTCGTTTTAGTCAAGATGTCTGGCCTGCTTTTTGAACTACGGACTCTCGTCTAATACCTCAACACATTATATGCTAAACTACGGCCACTTCTTTTGCGAAGATTAGGCTCCATTATAACTATAAAAAATCTTCTGACTGTTCCAACACTCAACCTAGTTGGTAGTAGTCGTGTCTTGATACAAATGCGAGAGGTAAAGCTTAGTCTCTTACACAATTATTATCAATTTCCTTATGTTATTGTCTTGCATTGTCCGCCATCTTGTGTGGAATCTGTCTGGTCAAACTCTATTTCTTACAAGAAGGCTTTAAGGATCCACTTTAGAAGGACATGAGTTTTAGTTTTTAAAGGAGTTTCCTTTAAATTGCATGCTATTTTAATAAGAAATCAATCCTTTAAAACTCTGCCATGCGTAAATTACATGTGTGTTCGGTAATATGTATTTGCGTATGTGAACGTGTTACCGTTCGTACTTAAGCACCTCTTGTATAACACTTGATGTCAACACCAAACAAATTTTAACGGTTCCTTTTTCATTTTACCGTTTCATCATTTTCAAATCATAACATATCCAGCCACTTAAATAACGTTTAAATTTTTGGTAAAGTATACCCAGGTCGACAGACCAACCCATTATACGGCAGAAGGATAACAACACAACACGAAGCATAAATAAAATGGTCATTACCTTGAAAGGGAGATTCGCATTCATTCATGAATCTGATGAAGGACATTAAATACAACACGAAGAATAAATGAAATTATAAAACAACCATTACATTACAGTTTACATTACATTACCCATACCCATACCCATACTTACATTACATGACATGATATTGGCATTCAGAACATCCGCAATTAAATCCTGGTTACGAAAAAAGGAAGTCAATGGCACTTGTACTTGTGCTCGAGCAATTTGTGGCTGCATTTTTATGCGTTGTATGAAGCCGCCAAGGCAGTTTTCCCTTCTATTTTTTTTATCTTTCTTACACTGTTAAACAAATTTTATTTAAATTATTATGGCATGAATATCTCAAATGAAATAAAATGAAATGAAATCCAAATGTAAATGTAAATGCAAATGAAATGAGAAAAATAAAATATAAAAATACGAGTCCGATTAGATAAAAAGTATTCGACATACAGTCTGCCGTTTAGACGACATATTCAAAGCAGTTTTTGAGTACGTACGTATTTTAAGTGAGCCATGAATATTCATGGCTTTTATGTTGTTGTTTAACAAAAAGTTTTCTTATCTCTCTTTTAACAATTTTCTTTCTTCTTTATGGCTTTTAATAACACTTTTTAACTTTGTAAAGCAAGAGAGTTTCTATGATTTTGTTAATGTTTTTTGTTTTGGGCCCGTCATAGAAAGTGATATTAAAGCGTCTGGAAGTTCCTTTTTTTTTGGGAAATATTTTTGGATTCTGATTGCAGTTTTATGTTCCGAAAAAAGTTGACTCTTCATACTAATGTTGGAGGAAATTTTTCTTTCTCCTTTGCCATATGAAATCATAACATACTACTGCCTAAGTAACAAGTACGGAATGTGATTAATTGCTATCGCGGCGTAAAAATGGCGCATAGTGTCGTACAAAATTCAATGAATTTAACACGATTTTAAGACAAACTTTTGATATGGGTCCAGCTCTGGTCTTTTTCAACGGATTTTATGTCGTCCAACAACCTTTTACGCCCTCGGCCGACCACGCCATGTGTGCCCAATCGAGAGCCATATCCGTAATCTTATCTCTACTGTAAGGAGCGTTTGCCGGCATCTTCTATGAAACTCTGTGTTGGAAGTCCACTTGTGAGGGCCATTATGTGCAAAGTATATTCCCGAGGCAATGGTTAATAAAAGCCTGCAGTTTGTTCGTTGTTTTTGCCGGAACAAGCAATGTTTCGCTTCCGTCTGCCCCTTTTACCTTCACAAGTTAAACCTTGATGTGAAGTCGCCGTGGTCTAGTAGGTAGTATGTACGCTTATTAGACGTAAATCCCGGGTTCGAGCCCCAGGCCAGACATTAAAACGAAATATGAAAAAAAAACATTTCTTCGGCGACTTCCTCTCAGCAGATTTCTGGCAAAAACTCAGAGTAAATAAATCTGCAATGAAAAAGTTTCTCAAAATCTGTCGTTCGGAGTCGACGTTAAACTGTAGGTACCGCCACTCAAGTATAAAATTAAGGCACATATCATGCGTGGTGTGAGAAGCTAGGCCGTAACCTTGACTGAAGGGTTGCAACGGCCAATTATGTATGTATGTATGTATGTCGTCTTCCGCAATGTGTGCCCAATCTATTGCCATTTCCGCAATTTTATCTCTACTGCAATGGGCGTTTGTTTGCATCTTCTATAGGGTGTTTTTTATAGAGGTATAGAACTTTAAGTTGCAATAAAACAACGATGGATTATTCGATTGACATGAATTTTATTTATCCGAAAGATAATCTTGTGGCATTACATTTTAAATATGATTTCTGGCATATGACCCCCACGGCTGGCGCAGATGTAGTCCAATCTGGACGTCCAATTTTCGATGACTTTTTCCAACATTTGTGGCCGTATATCGGCAATAACACGGCGAATGTTGTCTTCCAAATGGTCAAGCGTTTGTGGCTTTACCGCATAGACCAATGACTTTACATAGCCCCACAGAAAGTAGTCTAGCGGGTTAAATCACAAGATCTTGGAGGCCAATTCACAGGTCCAAAACGTGAAATTAGGCGGTTACCAAACGTGTCTTTCAATAAATCGAAATAAAATTGCACTATTTGCAAGCGTTGTTCAGGCGTGAGTCTATTCATGATGAATTGCCAAACCAAACTGAGAATAAATCACTTGACAGCTGTTAAATCGGTCGCCATCCTGAAAAGTAATGCCAACTTAAAGTTCTATACCTCTATAAAAAACACCCTTTATAAACCTCTGAGTTGGAGATCCAGTTGGGGGGCCCACCATATGTAAAATATATTCCCGAGTTAAAGGTTAATACAAACATATAGTTTGTCCGTTGTTTCCCTGACACCAGTCATGTTTTGCTTCCGTCTACCCCTTTTGCCTTCGCAGGTCGAAGCTCTATATCGGTTTCGGGCACCATCATCTGGGAAGATTTGGCTGCCAAGATAAGCAAAACTTTTCAGTGGACTCTAGTAACAGTTAACATACTCTCGATCTATTCTTAAAGGCGTTCCTTTTTTGGCTGTCAAGAAATCATTTTTTAATTCATCGGCCCTTGCAAGCACAGATTTTCATGTCGAGCATATACTGGTCCTAGAACACCGGTCGTAGAACACCGATCGTTTTGACGTTTAAAATATTCTGCTCCTAACGGTTTTATAGCAGCGGATTTACCAATGAAACGAGTCATATCTGCCGTGAGGTGTCTTTTGAATTGGAAAGCCTGCAAGATTGTCTAATGACAGAAGAGCCGAGCCTATCACATCATTGCTAAAGACTTTAGACTCTAACGAAAAGGGCTTCAGTATGTCTACATGAAATGTTGATTCACCAAAACTGCATTACACTCTAGTCTCTAGTTAGCCATACAAGAAAATCTGTCTATGGCAAGAAACACACTCCCATTGTTTTTCTTTTTTAGATCGTGTCTTTCAAGAGGAATTTCGGCACTTTTACGGTTCTTAACGGTCATCTTGTTGAAGCTAAATCTGTCAAATTACTCACTTAACTTACTTAATTGGCCATTACTAGCCTTTAGTTAAGGCTAGAACCTAGTTTCTCACACAGCCCATGTAGTGCCTATTCATTTCATTCATGAACGACCGAACCTACAGTTTAAAGTCGACCACGAACAGTCGAACAGATTTTAGGGAAATTTTTCATGAACATTTTATTTTACTCTCAGAGTTTTTGTCAGAAGGCGGCTGAGACCACACGCCGATTAGAACATTTTTTTCGTATTCCTTTTTGTTCGAGACGTCTGGACTGGGGTTTGAACTTGAACCACGGCCTCTCGTTGAATAAGCCAACATATTATCTACTAGACTACGACGACTTCCTAAGTGAGGCCTATTGAAGATTTCCTTCACCTTCATAAAAGGGGGAACAACATTGTTGGACGCTACTTTATTACCCGAAGGCCTATTTCTTATTTAGTGAGAGTGTGGAATAGTTTTTGAAGGCTTCGAAATATAATTTCTCTACATTATACAAATCTCAAATCCTTGCATTTTATTTTAAGGATGAGGCCTATTTTAGGAGGCCTAATTGAATAAATGACATTAATTTCTACACATATTTTTGCGATCATTTATTATATTTAAGAAGAGGGGGGGCACATGAATCATTAGTTTTTTTTCGCAACCAGTTGTTGAAGTTTCCATTTAAATTAATCCACCCTTCGTTTTAATATGACAGCTGATAACATCATTATCATCGTCATCATCTTCTTCATATGCATACGAGGGTAATTGTGGTTAGATGTGGGTGTATACTCGTACAAGGCAAGTGTGTGTTTATTGGCTTAAGAAAGTTTTTGCGAATTTTTTTTCTTCTCTCTCTCAAGCGATTATTCTAAACTACGAGATATAACTGTCAAAAAAGGATTCGTTTTATTTTTTACTTTGTTGTTGTTGTTGGAGAATAAATGACAAACGATTTAATGCCAAACGCAAGAAACGATTTTTTTCTTGCAAAGAAAAATGTTTTCCCAAGTCAAAGTTTAAATAAGAGAATGAAACAGAACGTGCCATAAAGGATGGCGAAAAGTGAATAACAAGTAGATTTGAAAGCAAAACGAAGTACGAAGTAAAAAAATGCAAATAATGTGGTGGAGACAAGAAAAGCTTGAAAGGAAAACCTGACAACTTTATTGCGGTTTTTTTTTGTTTTTGTTTTCTAAAGATGACTGGAATGTGATACGAAATGTAACCAAAAAAAAACGAACGACTTTTTTTTCTTATGCTCTCCAGGCAGGCACACACATGTGAGTTTCTTTAAAAAAATAAATAAAAAATCCGGGAGGCTGTTGAAAATTCTAATGTAGTCACATTTGCATGAACCACCAACCAACGTGACAACAAACGTGATATTTTTCCCAAAACTTATCACGATTCCTGCTGAGACATGAACGCATTATATGTATGGCTGTGTGCAGTATGCATTTGGGAACAAACATTTTCACATACTCACTCACTCACTGCTGCTGCTGCCAACACATACGAGTCGTGCTTTTTTTTTTGTTCTTCTCGAGGAGAGGTCACACAGAGAAAATTTATTCAAAAATATTCAAAGAAAAATTCTTATGGTCTCGGAACTTCATTTATTCCACATAAAAAAAAAATCAAGTGAAGTGATAGGTAGAGCAGGCGGTAAGGGTTTGCGTAGTGGTTCAGGAGGGGGGAGGGGGTTCTGGTTGTCACATAATTGGTATCATTTTCATTTCATATCCTTGCCTTGTGTTACGTTTGTTGTTTCGTTTAGTTTGAATTTATGATTTATGCTCACAATACAGCCTCCTTCTCTCGATCTCATTTCTAGGCTGGGATTTTTCCTAAAATTCCCGTGTATAGTTTTCGGTTTGTGTTAACAATACCGGTGAGACCATGTGTGGCCTCTGTTTTCTGTTTTCTAGTTTCTATTTTTTAAACCCCACACGCATTTTTTAAAATGATAGGGTAACGCTTAAAGAGATGGCATAACTTTAAATAATTCGAAAATAAAATCTTTTTGTAAAAGCGGGCCTTTAGTCGGGATTACAACCTATCGTCTCACACCACCCGTATTAGGTGTGTTCATTTATCTTCCTGAACGGCGAGACATACAGTTTAAAGTCGACTACGAACAACAGATTTTTTGAGGAACTTTTCATTGTAAATTTTAAATAAATACTTGACAGAGATTTTGCTAGAATACTGTTGAGAGGGAGTTGCTGAAAGAGGTATTTTTTACATTTGTGTTCGATATGTCTACGCTGTGATTTGAACCGCGGGTTCTCGTCTAGTAAGCCAAGATACTACCCACTAGATTATGGCGTACAGTATGATATACACTGCTGTTCAGTAAAATAGATTCACCATGATCAACATCTTGCAATTAATTAAAGAAGAGTCACGCTTCAAATTTTTGAAATGTATCGGAATTATATTCATAAGAGGTCAGTAAACAAAGTGCAGTTACTTTTTTACATATGTATGCTCCTTTGCATAACAGATGTCTAGTAAACCTTTCGGAGAGCAGGTGAATCTATTTTTTTGGACAGCACTGTACTTCTGTAAATAGGCCACCAATTTTAAATTCCAATTTTCTACCTTTCAACTGTCGAAAACAAACGTCTGCGGTATAAGGGGCTTCCTTTATGGAAAAATATGTCGAGGATTTAATGTGTTATACATACTATGTTCACACATGCACTTTTATTGCGTAAATCGCAATAAAAGCCATTATTGAGCTCAATATTTCATATAAAATTTCAATTAATTATTTATTGCGCAATAAATACGCAAATTGTTATAATATTGATTAAAACTTAAAATACAGCACTGTCTTAAGTACGTTCAGTGAGCATATTACAGTTTTCCGAACACTTTCTGTTGATATTTGACAACTCAAATGTCAACAATGACAAACAAAAACAATAACAATATTGTTGAAACAACCAGCTGTTTTGTTTACCTTACCAGATGTCAAATGAATATTGCTTATATTATATCTGAACACTTAAAATATTGTACTCAAATAACCGAATATTGGCTCAATAAGATTGGATGTCTGAACATAGTATAATACAATTTCCTAGAGGACGTTGCTTCTAGCTTATTACAGATGGCAACCCTGTCATTCTAGAACCTTTTACAGCAATCATCTGTTTCAATGGAAAAAATAATTTCTCAAGAAACTGAACCAACTCAAAAGAATTGAAATTGAAAATGGGCTGAGTTCCTCGAAGGAACGAATCGGTCTTTTACCAAGAATCAAGAAGGTTTTGCTTCAGAACATCAACTCTAACTCTAGGCAGTAACCAAGAACTCGTTCAGTAGGCTTTGCACCTAACAAAGTATGGAGAAATATTCTTAGTGGCAAAGACTAGGTATCCAGCCTGCCGACGACATTATAAGTTCATGCATGGTATCTAAATTCCATGCCAAGTAGAAAAAGAAAAACAACTGCCTCCCGATTAATGGGTGCTGGATCCAATTGTCAGTGAGATGAACCGTGCAACATTCTGTCTGAACATAGCATAAAATCGATGGCTTGTTTTCTTAACAAAATTTACAACACTTTTTGGTTAACACTTTTAAAATTTTTCCAAATTTAGTTGTCCTGCAAGGCATTCCATATTTACTTTACATTCTATCCATTTCGTACGATATTTTATGTTTTATTTTGAACAAAAGAATTTGAAAATGTTTATTTTAATGTTGACAAAAAGCTCCCACCAACTCTACCTCTCTACAAAATAACATGTGGACTACAACTGCCATCATCATTCTTCATAAGCTCTACATTCCCCCGACCCCAAATTGACTCTGTAGTAGTAAGAGAGGCAGAAAAAAAAGGCAAAAATTTATCAACATTTTGTAGTTTTAATAGAAAAATAAACGAAATAAAATTTATGGCGGAAATGATAAGGATGAGGATAGGAGGAGCAGGAGGATAGGATATTTACAACACATACGCATACTCGCTTACAAATACAAATGCAAACATTTGTTTCCATCCTTTGGTTTGCTTTTTTTATTTTCTTTTTTTTTTGTCACTGGCTTGCAGGACATTGTTTATATTTACAGTTACAGTTACAGTTACAGTTACAAATGACAAACAATAGAGACCGGATCTTTCAAAAGAAATTAAATTGTTTTTCAAGAGATGTTCTTATTGTTGTTGTGTTTTTTCGGTAAACATGAGCAATAAACGGAAGTTGTAAGAAATCAAACTGGCCGCCATACATACGTCTATTGACTGAACCTCATTGACTGATATTTGGAAAAGAGAAAAAAGCTAAGAAAAACAAAATCTATTAACTTCCGTTTAATGTTTTCTTAATGATTTCATTCCAAATTTCATATTTATTTTACAATTTTAATAAAATTATAGAAAATACTCTTACAAACAATCGCAAATGCATGCATTGTTGTCTTGAAAGAGTTTCTAAAGATTCCAGAGAAAGAAAATTTAAAATGAGATTAAATTTTTGAATTATAAAGCATTTAACGATATTGGCACACGTAAAAAGCATATAATGATTCATACATACATACATAATTGGCCATTGCAACCCTTCAGTCAGGATTACGGCCTAGCTTCTCACACCACTCAAGTTGTGTGCCTTAATTTTGTACTTGAGTGGCGGGACCTACAGTTTTAAAGTCGACTCCGAACGACAGATTTTTGAGAAACTTTTCATGGCAGGTTTATTTACTCTCAGAGTTTTCGCCAGAAATCTGCTGAGAGGTAGTCGCCGAAGATATATTTTTTTTTGTCATATTTCTTTTTGATGTCTGGCCTGGGGCTCGAACCCGGGCTTTTACGACTAATAAGCGAACACACTACCTACTAGACTACTGCGACTACGATATAATATAATGTTTCTTTTGATAAAAATAATCATTCAGCATTGGTTCGGTAGCACTATTCAAAGTCGGTTGGCATCATTATTCTTCACGCTATTTATACTGCCTTATAAAGGGTCCGCCAAATAACTTTTTTTTTTTTGTAAATGCTTTAAAAAAAAACTACTGAATATTTTCTCAAATTTCTTTTTTTATTTGAAAGTACAATCCTTCCGGTTAATAATGGAAAATAATTTCATTCAAATGGCTGCCTCGGCTGGCCATGCAGTAGCCTACACGATCGGTCCAATTTTTAAGCACATTATCGATTGTGTGCAGCTGTATTTCACCAATGGCTTCAAGAATATTGTCCTTTAAAGCGTCAATTGTCTCTGGCTTGTCGGCGTAACACTTACCTTTGACGGCAGCCCACAAATAATAGTCCAATGGTGTCAA
The DNA here is from genome assembly GCA_930367235.1 of Sarcophaga rosellei. Lineage (NCBI taxonomy): Eukaryota > Metazoa > Arthropoda > Insecta > Diptera > Sarcophagidae > Sarcophaga > Sarcophaga rosellei. Next base: position 68,343,499 of record OV884018.1, read on the forward strand.
ATCGCAGCTCCGAGGTGGCCAAACGACATCAGCTCTGCGGCTGATAATGCGATCTTCAAAAACAGGGCGCAAAACTTCGAGTGTAACTCCGGCTGTGGGGCACGTAGCGCCGTCCTGTTGAAACCAAATGTTGCCAATATCCTCCTCTTGAATTTTTTTTGAACAAAAATTCGTTCAACATGGCCCGATAACGATCGCCATTGACTGTAACGGCCACTCCTTGCTCATGGCGCAATTATGCCTCTGGACCAAAATCCGCACCAAACAGTGACTCGTTTTGGGTGCGTCGGCTTTTCAATGTATGCGTGCGGGTTTTCTGTGCCCCAAATGCGACAATTTTGCTTGTTTACATACCCGCCAAGATCAAAATGAGCTTCATCTGAAAAGATGAGAAGAAGAGTCGATCGCAGTCCCACTTAGCGATGCGAAAAACGCCAACGAAAACAACCAGCGGAAGGATAAAACTAATTATCTGTCAAATCAGACATGAGCTAAGTGTTTATCATTCACGAAATAAGCACTAGTTGAATAAAAAAACGTTATATGGCCGACCCTTTATATCACATCTGTATAACTTTGCGATCTTACTTTAAGTGTTGTTGTTGTCCTTTCTTTGTTTTGTTCCATTTTCGTATTTGTTTCTTTAGTTCTGTGTACCGTACGATGCAGGTATTTTGTTGTTGTCCGCTTTTTCTTGTTTACTTAATTTTATTATTTTAATCACTTTGCAGCCAAGCTTACCTTATAACTTATATTGTGTGTTTTAGGTTTACCATTGAGTAACTCCAAATTTTTACATTTTTGACAAAAAAGCGATCTTTATACTATGTTGTTACATGCACTTTTATTGAGCCAATATTCGATTATTTGAGTACAATATTTTAAGTGTTCAGATATAATGTAAGCAATATTCATTTGGCAGCTGGTAAACAAAACACCTGGTTGTTTCAACAATATTGTTTTTGTTTGTCGTTGTTGACATTTTAGTTCTCAAATAGTTCTCAACAGAAAGTGTTCGGAAAACTGTAATATGCTCACTGAACGTACTTATGACAGTGTTGTCTTTTAAGTTTTACTCAATATTATAACAATTTGCATATTTATTGCGCAATAATTAATTGAAATTTTATTTCATTTGAGCTCAATAATGGCGTTTATTGCGATTTACACAATAAAAGTGCATGTATGAACATAGTATTACTCTGTTGACTGTAATAATGCGATTTTTATTCTTCTTGAAGAAGTACAATCCATTGATGCCGCAGGCCCTGAATCAACACCGAACAGTCCATATTTCAGTATGTATCTGCATTGGACGCTGTTCAAATATTGACAGCAGCAGTGTTAGCAGACGGAAAATTTAAAAAGTTTGGAACTTATTGAACTACTCTCTAATACAAGGGATCTTAGCATAAGCGATAATTAATTAAGTGCCACGCCCACTTTGAATATCAAATAGTTTAGTAACCTATTGCTGTTCCCAGCATAATAAATAAGCATGTAAGCGATAAAAACCAATAGAAATTTGCCTTCTTATGCAACATATGCATAATAGGCCTTTAGTCTAAAAAAATCAAGCTGCTTAATTAATGTATTTTCTCTCGATTTAATATTTTCTTATTGTATAGGCTTCTCACAAACATTTGTTTTGTTCGTGCTACAGCTACACCAGAAGTACAGGATAACCGAGAAGGACATTAATTATGACACCAAGTGCATGACACTTGGTTTATTTCCAAACTAACTGTATTTGGTAGAGCCAAACAGCCATTGTAGAGACGATAAATTTGCAAAAGGCAACAGATTTTTCGTCAACAATTTCTCCTGCATACTACTCTCAATATGCAACATATGAGAGCTGAGCAGCAGGATGTCCGTAAGAGAAGAGAAAGAAACAAAAAAATAGAAACAGAAGACCAAAGGATTTATTGAATTGAATAATTGCTTAACAAAACAACAAAATACAACATTTGTTGAAACACTGTCGTATACACTGTCACACAAATTGTAAGAGAAACGGAAACAGCATAAGGCCAAAGGAATTTCAGTTATCCATACTGTTTGTCTGTCCATCTCTGTCTATCTTAATTGGCTGTTGTACTGTCAGTTTGTGTTTTTATGGTTCGGGTTAAATGTTTAGTTTCTGTTTCTTTTTTTTTTACAGAAAAGTTTTATTAATGAAATCTTCTTGTTCTTCTTGTGCTCTGTTAATGAAATATTTCCTATAAGTTGTGTCCATCCCTGGCTAGTGGTTTTAAGCCTTTGTTGTTGTGTTGCCTTGTATTTCATAACTTTTGACCAAACTACACATCGTATGTACATATGTAGCACATTATATTTGGGCATTTAAAGGACATTTAATTCCTGTACTAATGAGCCATAAAATAGTTAAAGAAAGGGTTGTGCTTAACAGAGACAAACAGAGGGTTGGTTGGTTAGTTGGTTGGTCGCTTGTATGCCTGTCAAGGACATTTGTTGTCATTTTCTTTTTGACTATTTAATGTGAGAGAGATATTAATGCAAACAAATTAGTTTTATACTCCCATCCCTGCTAATATGCTTATAGCACACATATACATATGTATACATGTAATGGATATTTGTTGCTAATATTCATAAAGAGATTATGTTTTGGTCACATTGAAAGCAGAAAGATTAGACGTGGCGCGGTTGTTAAGTTACATGGAGTACAAATAAGTTACGCACTGCTAAGCTATCAGTTTAACAGTATGAGACTTACTAGCTTCGTTCTGGAAACGAAACAATCGCTTTTGGTTGTTTAAGTGGCTTCCTGAAGCTACCACGCGTGCTAAGCAGTATCAAGAGGCACAGTTTGATGTGGTTTACCGCAACCCTCGAACTACATAAAGCTGAGAGCATCTCTAATCCATTTCATAAGACTTAGGTGTCTAAAGAGGCTGTCTTGGTCCATATATAATATCCCTGAGGTGTTATATCAGAACTACTTCCCAAAGATTCTATGACGGAGTCTCAAAGGAAGTAAATTAACAGTCTATACCTCATGCAGATCTTTAATGACGGACTGTAGTTCAGTCAGTAAAGCATGATACATACATACACATATGGTCAAAATAATAGGTGTAAAAAATTTTTTTTCTCTCAACTTATTAAAAAATGCAAAAAATTATAACCATGCTAAAATTATTTTATATAAATTATAGTATTATTGTTGCAGAAAGAAAAAAGGTGCAACTTCATTAAAAATAAGCTTGTCTCAGATAAATAGTGTGGCATTTTTCTTTTAAGTGCGAATTTTACATGGACAAAATAATAGGTGTGTGATTTTTAATTTAGTTAAAATTTGATTTATTGTAAAAAAATTTAAAAAAAGGACGAAAGTAAGTGAAATAATATTAATTAAAAATAATTGTTTTTGAAGACAGCTTCCATTCTTCGAGGCATAGACGAAATTAAATTATGGCAAGCCTCTACCCCAATATTGTAGCAAACATGATGAACGTTTGCCCATAATTGGTCTATATTACAACAAGGAAGTTGGAAACTCTTCTTTTAATTCTCCCCAAAGGTTTTCTATCGGGTTCAAGTCGGGGGACTGACTAGGCCATTCAATAACGTCTATCTTCCTTTGACGAAACCATGCACTTACTAACTTTGATGAGTGTTTTGGATCGTTATCGTGTTGAAACTTCCACATCAGAGGCATATTTTCTTTGGCAAAGGGTAGCATGACATTCTCTAACAAATTTTTTAACACAAATCTCTCCATTTGTTTGCTCTATTCGGTGAATTGGACCTACTCCATACCAGGAAAAGCAACCCCATACCATGATATTGCCTCCTCCATGCTTGATGGTCTTTTTTGTGTACCTACTGTCGAATTTTTTACCTTTTGGCCGACGAACATTTCTTTCTGCATCGTTTTTAAATAAATTGATTTTGGTTTCGTCGCTTTAAAGGATATTTCGCCACTTTTTTTCTCCCTCTGCTCCACACCAATCTTTGTGAGCCAATGCAAAATTTTTCCTCTTCTTTAAATTGTTTGTTCTAAGCAGAGGGACTTTGCGAGCTATCCTACCTTGTAGGCCTGCCTTCTGTAATCGTCTTCGCACAGTTCGTGATGACACTGTATTTTCAATTTCTCTATCAATCGCTTTAGATAACTTAAAAGGGTCCCGTTTGGATAGTGTGACTATGCGTTTGTCTGTAGTTAATGAAGTTTTTCTATGACTACCTCGTGTTTCAACGTTATTTTTTTCTTTTAAAGCGTTGGCTACAATATTCTTAGACCGATTTAAAGTGTCTACAATGAATTTGTAGGTTTTAGCTTGCTCGCGAAGTTTAAGAACGAGGAGTCTTTCTTAATTACTGCAATGGAGCCCACGACCCGTCTTAAAAATTAATTATGTCTGATATAATGTTTAATTTAGTTTTAATTAATATTATTTCACTTACTTTCGTCCTTTTTTTTAAATTTTTTTACAATAAATCAAATTTTAACTAAATTAAAAATCACACACCTATTATTTTGTCCATGTAAAATTAGCACTTAAAAGAAAAATGCCACACTATTTATCTGAGACAAGCTTATTTTTAATGAAGTTGCACTTTTTTTCTTTCTGCAACAATAATACTATAATTTATATAAAATAATTTTAGCATGGTTATAATTTTTTGCATTTTTTAATAAGTTGAGAGAAAAAAAATTTTTTACACCTATTATTTTGACCATATGTGTACATACATAATTGGCCATTACAACCCTTCAGTCGGGATTACGGTCTCATATTTCGTTATGATGTCTGGCCTGGGACTCGAACCCGGACTTTAAGCGAACACATTACCTACTAGACTACGGCGACCATCGTAAGGCATGATATTCAATCGAAAAAGGCCCAGTGATTACAGCCACTAGTCTAAATACATGATTTTAATGTCAGCAAAGCGATCCTAATGTCAGCATTAATGACGCCGTCGTAGTCTAGATTGTACTGTGATATCTTAATAGACGAGAGCCCATGGTCCAACCCCCGGCTCAGACGTCTCGAACAGAACGAAAAGTGAAAAAAACTGTTCCATTCGACCACTTTCTCTCAGACAGATCTAATTAATCTTAGATACTCCAAGACGCAAACCAAATTTTTTTATCACAGACGCAGATGCGCATTAAAAAGTAGTATTAACTGCTTAACAGCACTCATCTGAAAAAGTTCTCTTATTTGGAGGCTATTTATAGGACATTTTCTAGGGCCAGGAGTTACATATCACATTAAAATGAAGGTTTGCGTCTTGGATTTTCAAATTCGAATGCATTATCTCATAACCTGTAATATAAGGTAAATCGTTATAAGACTGTATTGAGCGACAATTGAATTTTTGCATTTTACCCAAAAATTATACTTACTTATTAAATCAACCCTCGTATAAATGGAATAAGGAATGATGTGAGTCTCTTCCCTGCTAAGAAACATTAGTACTACTGGTGCAAACACCTGTGGCGTAGAAATGTCATAAACATGCCCAGCATGTATTAATTACGGTTTTAAAGCTAAACGATTAACTACCGGACAGACACCTCTTCATACACACATACACTTTCACATATGTATGCTTGAATACTCACTCAACACATGCAATAGACAAACAAATATTCTGACAGGCAGGCAGGCAAAGATCCAACAACCGGTCAAAGGGGTGATTATAATTAAATCCATACACACTCGTGCTCTCTCTCTCTCTCTCTCTGTGAGGACATATCAGATGTATAAATATTGGTAATGGACTCACTCATCTTGATTGTCTTTATGATGTTTATGTAAACTTAAGGTGTGCCTGAGTGAATGTGTGTTGGTTTATGTATGTGATGAGGGTCAATTGGTTTTCATCAGATGCGGGTGACATTCAAAACGAAAATGAAAATTCATCAGCATTTTCGATTGCATTTGTTCGAAGACTTTTCGGTGTATTTGTGATTATTTCAGAGAGTTGTGTGATCAGAAGGTGTTATTTGCGAAAAAATATAACGACTGCCATGAAATACTTTCAGTTTCGGTTCGTGGCAACAACATTTCATTGTTTCTGTGTTTTATTAGCGAACAACTAGGGCAAGTGATTTTCAGCAATTTTCTCTATTTTTATCTCCAAAACGATTTCTGCCAGAACAGTGATTTATGATTGTTTCTTTTAAACGATCAAGTTGAGATGAGAAGTTGAGATCAGAATTAAACCGCCCTGCAACCCCACAGGAAAAGCCAGAGATGCCGTACTAATATGCAGAAGGCTTCAGGCAAATTCTGAGGCCTTAACCCAGGGCTTATGCGCTGCATGTTCACTATGATGGTCAGACCAAAAGTGATCTATGGAGGCGTTGTGGCAGACAGAAAAAATGGAAAACTGCTCAAATGGAGTAGGGCAGGATGAGCAGACTAGCGCATATTGGTGTACTGGAGAAGTATTCGATTTAAGTCCGCTGCGAGGAGGTCATATAGGACCCATTGCGATACCACAGTTTTCTTCTATCTTCTAGTTCCGGAACCACTCGGAGATTCTGATCGGAGTGCTGAAAGTTGTCTCAGATCATTTACGTAAAAGATCCATACGATGAAGAACAGCTTCCCTCTCTTCCTCATCTCTGCAACAGCTGCAGAAATTATTTTCAAAGTATCCCAGACTGATGGTCTTCGCTTGCGTGCCTATAATGCGATGATCCGTAATAAATACGACAACCATACTGAGCGTGCTTCACGGGAGTTTACCTTCAATCCAGCTTTGGCCAGATTATTTGCGCCATTCTGTCCGTGTCCGAAGCCGTTGGCCCATTGTTAACGGAACCCACGATTACATTGGCAATTATAAGTTCGAAGGTTACAGTGGGTATCCCAAAGTCGAGAATTTATCGGAGATTTTGATGGCTGTGCCACGCCAGAAATTTCACTGGGCACTCGTACCCATACGATATGGATATCGTTCAGCAATTCCATTGAGATATCTGCAAGACAGGGATTTATCGCCAGTTCATCTGCTCTATAGTTACCAGAAATTTCACTGGGCACTCGTACCCATACGATATGGATATCGTTCAGCAATTTCATTGAGATATCTGCGACAGCTGTACACTGTCTTTGTGTTCATCATGTTAGAGTTCAGTGCTTTGTTAGCCACTTGGCAATCGCAAAGTTTGGTAATGTCTCGCTTGAAGATATTTGCTTCCCCTATAATTCTCCCCTCAGTCCTTATTACCGACTCCTCTGCCTGAAAGACGACGCTACAGTAATCCGCTAAAATTTGGAGCCATCGGTGTAAATTTATTTGGAGTCTATTATAAGGTGAGCTGTACTATTTTTCCCGAATTCCTTGTATGGAATAGATGCCCTGAATACAGTAATCCTTCGATTTACGTCGCCTCGATTAACGTTGTTTCGATTTACGTCGCCAAATTTTTTGTTCCTTCTACCTTAATTTGCGTCGTCATTCGGTTTACATCGCCTTTTTTTGGAACCAACTGCGACGTAAGTCGAGGGATTACTGTAACTTTTTTAAAACATACTACTTTGTAGTATGAGCAATATGAAATTCGATTTACGTCGCCTTTTTTTTGGAATCAACTGCGACGTAATTCTAGGGATTACTGTATTGTTGATAAGTCATAACGCGGTGCCATTTATTCGCTGCCACTGCAAGGCCCCACTTCTTTCAATATTCTTGCGTGAGCAGCATTCGAATCATGCCACTGTCCAGTCGCACTAGTCTTAGCCGCTAAACCATTACAATGGAGATCAAGCGAAGAGAGGCCTAGAATTATCTCCAGTGCCGACGGAGGTGTAGTGCGCAAGGTACCACTAATAATTATGCTGGCAGAACTTTTGTAACGGCCTTATTAGGGATTTCCACCAGATTAGGCATCCGTAGGTCAAGATAGGTTTGACCACTGCTGTGTATATCCAGTGGTGAGGCATCCTAGGTCCTAATATTTCTCAACATTTTGTTATAAGCAAAGAGGGACAAGGAGTACGTACTTTTTCTTCACATTGGCATTAACATAGGCGATAAAATTGTTTAAAAAGTTGTAAAGAAAACTTTGTTGATGAAATTTGTCACTCAGATTGTGATTCACCCTGTCTTGCTTGTGTATATGCATGGAAGTATGGGGCTTACTAAGCTGCTTCATGTTCGGATTTTAGCCAAATTTGAATGTGAAGGTTTTTAATTATATTTTAAATAATATTAATTCATGATTAATTAATGTTATTGGTGTTGTTGCGCTTTAAAAAAATAAAAATTCATTTAAAATCCATTTGCTATCACACAGGCATTCTTTTATTTTCTACTCGTGGCGTTTAGAAAAGTCTTCCCTCCCTCTTTTGTTTTTTGTGTGTATTATTCTGTATGAATTTTATTGTTGTTATTATTGTTTTAATGTATATATTATTATTGTTGTTGTAATTTTCTATTCATCGAAAATTTTTCATTTAAATCGTGTCAAGGAAGCTTGGCGGGGCAGGGCTGGTTATAAATGCAAATGTTGCTGTTACTGTTGCTGTTGTTTTAATCCAATTTTTATCGTTCCCCTGGGTGCTATTCCTGTGTAATTTCTTCTCAAGGCATAATATGCAGCATTTGAATTCATACTTTCGCAGTGTCATTGTTATAAATATTTTCATGCATTGCCTCGTAAGTTTCATATGCTTGAACTTCGTGTTCTTCTGCTTGCAGTTTACTTGAGATTTTCTCTCTTTTTCTTTCTTTTTATTTCTTTATTAATATTGTTCATCTCCCCAACAGTTTGTCTTTCCGTTCGTTTGTTTGTCTGATTTTCTTTGAATTTTTATTTGTTTGTCTCTACCCCTTTATGGTATTTATTTCTGTTTGGATTTGTTTTTTGCTTTTATTGTTCCTGTTTTCGGTTTCGTTCGATTATCTTTTGTGCCTATGAGACGGCTGGGTGTCTGTCTGTCTGTCTGTCTGTGTTTTAAAAATCCAATTAAAACAACCACCAAAATCCTGTCGTTTTTTCTTTTAATTTCATTTTCTTCAGGATTTAATTGCTGTTGTTGTTGTTGTTGTGGGTTAAGATTTTATTCTTGTTTTTTCTCTTCTTTTGGAAAATATTATTCCGCTTCAATAACAATGATAATTACATTAATTTTCTTCGTTTTTTCTTTTGTTTTCATTGTTATTGTTGCTTTAATTTCACTTTGGCTTAAGGAATTACGACTGCCATGTAAGAGAAGAACCCTGAGTTTCTCATTCACGCTATATTTCGTAGCGTTAATAATTGGTAGAGCAAACGAAGATCGTTTCAAACATTTTTTGGCTGCTTTGTTGTACAAATATTGTCTTGATGTCTTGAGTAATCGCTTTTAGTTTCGAGTACCACTTTGTATCTCTTAATTCCATTAAACTGTCCATTGGAGAAAGGGAGCAAGAAATTCGCTCTACTATCAGCTTCACTGGACCTAAATTTAAAAGAAAGTCTACAAATCATCTTTTCAAACTGGGCTAAACATCTCTGTCTGTAACTGTATGCATACATTTATTCTCATGGGTCACTGCATAATAGGCCAGCTTGTGAAAAGCCTTCTCGGATTCTATATACAGTGCTGTTCAAAAAAATAGATTCACCTGCTCTCCGAAAGGCTTACTAGACATCTCTTATGCAAAGGAGTATACATATGTAAAAAAGTAACTGCACTTTGTTTACTGGCCTCTTATGAGGCTTATTGTACAGCAGTGTATATCTCGAAGAGGTGAAGCGTATTGGTTACTTCATTTATCTAGTTCAGCCTGCCTTTAAACTCCCACAGATCTATCTCCATTTGATAATAAAATCAATCACTGAATTTATAAAACTTTTAGATAGGTTTTGAGCTTGATTTGAAGCGAATTTAACTTTAATGTGAAGCTGTGATGCGAAGCTCGGCCATTTCTCAATGTGGTATTACAACACATTACTCAATGTGAGCTCAAGTCAGCTTTGATTTCAAGAAGATTTCTCTTATACTTCTATAGAATATTAAGGTTAGGCTAACTAATGTGGGGAACCCCACTCGGCTAACTAATGTGGGGAACCTCACTAGGCTAACTAAGGTGGGGAACCCCACTTAGGCTACCAAATAGGCGGTTGTTGCAACTTTTTTATAGTCCGGCAGGTGCAATGCGACATTTTTTTTGCAGATCGGAATTTGTTGCTGTGCGGCAATTACATCGCGGCATTTGCAGCGCGTCATTTACAGCGCGGTAGTTGAATTAACATGCCGTTAGAGTCGCAAAGGTGCCGGTTGAAAAAGCCTCTTCACTAAAAAATCCAAATTAAGCAATCTTGATAAGCAGTGGCAAAGTTTTGCACTTAAAGCATGACATTCTTAGGATCAAGCTGAACATTTGCCTGAAGGTTCAATAAATGTAGTGATTGAACCAATATCAAGTAACGATAACTCATGGCGGAAAGGCGAGTCCACGAGACGAGGGGGGGAATTTAGTGGGTGAGGGCCCCACACACGGAGGATGTGACGACTTCCTCTATGGTGCAGTTAGGTACATTGACACCTCCTCGGCGTAAAAACAAAAAAAAAAAAATGGCGGAAAGGCTTCGTATTGGTCTTGGGCAATTGGCAAACGATCTCTGCAGAAGCTGTAGATATGAGGAAAAGAAGGAGATTCCTCTCCATTTATTGGGTTCGAGCCCAATACGGTAAGAAAGAAGGAAAATGCGTATTGGTGCATATGAACGACCTGAATGGACTGTCAGGTATGGACATTACTAGTATGAGGCTCTTCATCAGAGGCAGCGAATGGTTGCGGGGAAAATTGAAAACTGTGGTATCACAATGGGCCTCATAAGATTTAAATATCTTTTTCCAACTTCTTTTTGGTTAGCCAGCCACCTCTATCTTCGTTCTTTTCGATTTATTTATAATAAAACTCGTTCTCTCTCTCTCTCTCCGCCATATATTTGGTGAATTTTCTTTCTCCTGATGTGATTGAATAATTGAAAGAATTATCGGAACACAATTAAGCCGATTAACTTTAGAGTTACTCAGCTGTAATACTGTCAATACCAGGAGCATTGATTCTCTTAAGTCTGCTGATAGAATTTCCTTTATAGTACTTACATACATACGCAATATTACAACCCTTCAGGCAGGATTAAGACCTAGTTTCTCACACCACCTATGTATGTTGTGTGTGTTAATTTTATACATTAGTGGTGGGACCTATAGTTTAAATTCGATTCCAAACGACAGATTTTTTGAGAAACTTTTCATGGCAATTTTATTTTACTCTCAGTGTTTCTGCCAGAAATCTGCAGAGAAGAAGTCGCCTAAGAAATATTTTTTTCATATTTCGTTTTGATGCCTGACCAGGGTTTTGGAGAAAAGCCTCATGTGTAATTAGGCAACACACTGCCTACCACATAGACTACGTCTCTACAGTGGTATATACAAAATCGAGCGCGCAATCAAAAGTAGTGAATTTTAATTATCTGAAGTTTCTAAGCTGGCTTCCTTAATTTAAGTCCTGTTAACATAATTACAAGTGTTTGCGGAACGGATAGAAAAATATTGTGACTTAAGTAATAAAACTTTTATCAAAACATTGAAAAAATAATGAAAAATAATACATAAACCTGATACTTACTGAACTTAATTGGTCCTTATAACCCTTTAGCCGAGATTACAACCTAGTTTCTCAATCCACCCATGCAGTAAACGTTAATTTTATCCATGAGTGGCAATATCTACAATTTAATGTCGACTATGAATGTTAGAATTTTGATTTTACTATCAGAGTTTTTACCAGGAGACAGAGAAAGCCGTCTAAATTTTTTTTTGTATTTCATTTACATAGTTTGAGATGTCTGAGCTGGGGTTTAAACCTTAGGCTCTCGTCTAACAAGCCATTATTATTTTTTTTTAAATTGTATACAAAACATTTCATAATTTAACTAAAAATCTGTTTAAATGTAAGAAAAATATTTAAAATTTAACCCTTTTTTTGTATTTCAGCAACAACTATCCATACGCTCGGCTTTATTTACAATATCAAGGTAAGAAATTATTTAAATTTTCATCTAAATTTTAATCATTTTTTTTCTTTAAACTTTAAATCATTTGTGAATTAATTTTACATTTCATATCCTTTTTAAATATCCTTTGAAATGTCCTTTTTTTAATGGCATTAAAATTTCATTTTTATTAAATTTGTTCTACCTATGCAGAAGTAGGTTCCTCTACTAAATCACTTGAATTTAGAATTTATTTATTGGCTTTTGTTTCTCTTTCACCGTTTGCGTGCGTCAATTTTCCTCTATTTTTTTTTCTTATCGAGTTTCATTTCATTTTCATCTCTATGGAGACATAAATCAAGTTGTTGTAACAATAATAACAAGAACAAAAACAAAATTAGAAAGAAAAAATGAATTCAAAACTACTTTTGCCAACTCAACACATAAATTCACAGTCAAAGTCACCGACACCGTCACCGCCACTATAAATGATGCCAAAAAGGCGGAGTTTGCAGTTCATCATCAAATGAAATGCAAAAAAAAGAGAAAAACAAACGAAAGATAACAACCATAAAAAATAATCAGAAACGCCTCTTTTTCAACGTGTAATAAAATACTCTGGTGGAGTATAAACAGAGAAAAAAAAACAGAAAAAAGAGAAGAAAAATAAACACCAAGTAAGCCCAACTAACACTGATGAATAGCAAGCAACAACTGGGAGGAGCCTTTTTTTGCTGGATGAATGAAAGGAAAATAAATAAAAAATAGGATGCTAAGGAGAGGGAAGGAGAGTGTTGTTATTGTATTAAATGTACTTTTTATTTAGTTTGAAAGAGAATTTATTGCATATGTTAGGGGGCATTGTGTTGTGCTATGTAAAGGGGTCGTTGGCGTATGATTAATATTTATTAGCGACGGAATATTAATTATACGCCAGAGGGTATTACGGAATGGGATTTTTAAATTTTTCGTATTGAAATCATAAGTTTTTGCTTTAATAACACATTAAAACATACAAATTTAAAAAAAATATTTTTTTTTTGATTAACATTTTGCTCCCTATTCTCATATCTAATCTATTTAGATATATTGTATGATATTTTTTACACCATTTTCACGAATTTTTGTTTAGATTGCTAGTCTGTAAGGAACCCTTTCTGAACCTTTTGTGGTTTCATGGCTTTAAGACTTTGTACTGATATTAGCACTTCGAAGTTTACTGTCTTCTGAATTGCTAATGAGGTTACTCTTTCTCCTCAGACGGATATACTACTTCCATTACAATTTTATTCGTTAAGGTCTTACTGATCAAGAATTCGATTTGCATGCGACTGTTCCTGAATACTTCAGGGGAGCTTTAGGCCCACCAAATATCTGAGTTTTTAAAAATCTTTGAAACATCGATCGAGTAATTAGCATTACTTTATGGATTATAAAGTTACCGCAATCTAGTAGGTAGTGCTAGTACTAGCCCTAGCTCGCGCATCTCGAACAAACGAAATATGAAAACAAAATTTATTTCAACGGCTTCAGCAGATATCTGGTAGAAGCTCTGATAGTAAATAAAATTGCCATGAAAAGTTTCTCAAAAAAATCTGTCGTTCGGAGTTGAACTTAAACACGACACAGATGGTGTGAGAAACTAGGTTGTAATCCTGCCTAAGGGGTTGTAGTGGCCAATTGAATAACTAAGTAAGCAGCATTACTTCCACTATAATTTTGATCCTTCAATCTCTCCTTGTTCATGGATTCCATTTGCATGCGATAGTTCCCGAATTACGAGTACTTAAAAGCAATGTTTTTACATGTGCATGGGTCTGCTGCCGTGCAACGTGGTAAAGTGGTTAGAATAGTCGATTTCACATGTACGTAATTCAGGTTCAAAACCGCGAGAAAAAAAGATTTCATTCTAGATTACGAAATTAGAAGATTACTAAGCTTCCAATTCTTTCTACAGACTCACACAGATTTCTAGGGTTAGAAAACTACATTTTAGTAATCAAAATCGCTTCTGGGTTAATGCCGAGATACATACATACATACATATGTACATACATACATAGCTGACCATCAGTATAGCCTACTACTTGCAATCCATTTTCTCTCAAGCTTAGTGAGTGGTTTGCCATTGACCAGGTTCCATAGCAACGAAGTTAGTACCTTTCTAAAGCGTACCTTTCTCATAAATTTGGTGTTACTTGCGTACAGATGAAGATATAAATCTTCTAATGAGAAGAGCAGCAACAAACTGATGCAATAATTTGTCATCTTTTCTAACAGGGAGATCTCCAACATTGATAGTAGCAAACTTAATATAGGCGAAGCTAAGATACCATTCAGTGGATCTGCTCCTAAGGTACTGTCATCTCTTTAGAGAACTTGAATGTGATGTATCCAAATAACTTTTCCAGTGTTTTAAGTAGAAAAGAGGATAAACATGTATAAAATCATTGACGGTTACAATTCAATTTTTTTTTTCGTTGTGGGCATAAACCTGACTCCAACTCGGGGTTGTGTTGGGAAAGCTCCAGACAAACTCTGTACATACACTGAACTCTGGTGTCACGCAAGTTAAAAGAAGGTATTTTGCAAGTTAAAATAGTTGTGTATATCCTAAGAGTCTGATGATTTAGATTTTCTGGAGATAAGTTTATTTATTTTTCGTATTTTTCTGCAAAAAAATCATCTTTCCTTTATATTTCAAAGGATCTCTTAACAACATAATAATAAATGATGATGTCTTAAACACCCATTAAATGCCAACAAATTACTGTCACAACAAAAGACCTCTCATCTACACCTCTCCCTCCCACCATACACTTTTAAATGTCTATTTAACACTGATTGTTGTTGTGTAGGCTATTCTGTTAAGGAGGTGTATGTATTTATTTATGTATTGTTGTTGTTGTTGTTAAAAACAAATAAACACATACTCATTATGTAAACAAATACTTAGGTTCTCCCTCTTTTTGTTTTGTATACATTTCTTACTCACTCTCACTCTCTCGGTGGTGTTTATTTTCTCTTTCTTGCTTTAAATGTTATCTCTTTATCAAATAAAACAACTCCTTGTGAGTGAAGACAATAAAGCAAACCACACTTAACCGAACCGAACCGAACCATCATATATCAACAACATAAACACTTAATCATTTGGTTAAAATGTATGTCTTTCTCTTGTATTTATATGTATGTGTATATACATACATACTCACATGCAAACACTTACTTGCATAATGGCAAGGCAATGGTAAATGAAGAGGAAAAAAGCATGAAAAAAAATTCAAAACATCTTCATGTCAAAACAAGATGTTTCCCAACGCCTCAACATGTTGCGTCTGACTTGAGAAGTTGTAATATGTCAAGCATATACATTTACACAGACGCACATGCATAATGCATACATACATACATAATATGTAGTTTATATGAGAATAAGTTTTTTCATTCTCACTCCGCATTAAAACTACTCTTCAGTTGTAAACATTTAAGTACGAGAGTATGTGAGCCACACAAGGTTCTTTAAGCATGAGTTTTTTTTCTTGGCTCTGTGGATGTGTGTAAATGTTTATTCTTGTGTTAATATTGTATAAAGATTTTAGAAACAATAAAAAAAACAAGAGAGAGAAGATAATAATACAGAGACAATTCTCTTACACTTACACTTACAACACAACACAAGAAAATGATAACAATAATGCTGTAGAGGAGTTTAAAGCGTTGTTAGACAGCCTCTGCATAATTTTGTTTTTTTCTTTCTCTTTTTCTGGTTGTGAGTGAGGGTAGGGAGTTTATAAATGTTGATGAGCTTTCATAAACATCTCCTCTATGAAAGTATGAGCATGAGAACGTCTCTTTAAATTTAATTTAAATCAAATCAAATCCTTTTAAAACCACATTTTTTTCATTTTCCTCATTATTGCTGCCTTTTAAACAAATTCAATCATTGTTTTCTTTTCTTTTTTGCTAAATTAATCCTTTGCTGTTTTGTTGTTTTTAATTCATTTCCTCTCTCTTGAATTTTTAACAACCAATCTTTGGAAATGAAGAACCATTGACATTATTTTGTTGACACTGCCACTTGAATTTTTGTTTGTTCATTTTCCCCGTTATTTTCATTCATTATGGTTAAGAAAAAATTTCCGTTTCCGCCTCGTATACGAGTATTTTCAAATAAAATCAAGAGTTTTCTTTCCATTTTCCTCCATTCATTGTGTTCAATTGTTTGTGTTTGATTTTGTTGACATTGTCGTGGTAAGACTTTTGAAAACTTGCACTTCGAAAAATGGAAAAAATAAAAGACTCGTTAGCATTAAAATTGAATTGTAAAAAAGAGTTTCAAGCTTTAAATAATAATTTAAACAAGATTTTGTATGTGCTTCCCCGCTCTCTCTATGCTTTGATTGACAGAATGGTGCACTAAAAGAATTTTTTTTTGCGCGTTTGTGTGATAAAAAATTGAACCTTGCACTTAGAAAATACATAGAAGCACGATAGAGAGTACAGTGTAGCTGTTTAGACTCTACGCTCAGAACTAATGTGTACCAAGGAAGCCAATGTTATCCAATAGAGGCATGACGCCTGCGGTATAATTTACGTGGAATACTTACTTAATTTGTCATTACAACCCGTTAGCCTGGACTAAAACCTAGCTCCTCACACCACCTACATATGTTGACTGTGTGCATTTTATCGATGAGTGGCGGGATCTGCAGTTTATTGTCGACTTCGAACGACAGATTTTTTTGAGAAATGTTTTCTTGGCAATTTTATTTGCTCTCAGAGTTTTTGCCAGAAATTTGTTGTGAGGAAGTCCCCTAAAAGTAGTATTTTCTCATATATCGTTTTGTTTGAGAGGTCTGAGCTGGGGTTTGAACCACGACCTCACATCAAATAAGTCAACACACTATATCCTAAACTATTCCTAGAACAATCCAGATCTCTTAATGCAGCCGTTTAATCATCCAACAGCTGTTGCTGACTTTTCGAGCTGACTTTCCTCTGGCCAACTTTGTCCAGATTTGCCGAACTATATTGTATGTATGCATAGATATCCATGCGGCATTAACAGAATCTATCATGCTTTCTCTATTCGAAACGGAGCTACATTCTGAATGTAAGAAGGTATCTAATTAGTGGCCTCGCATTTAATAAGCTGACCCACTACCGGTTGTACTGCGGCGACTTCAAATTAAGAGATTAAGAGGAAAAGTCTCATCACTCAGCAAGAATTGTGCCGCTTTCAATACATCCATGCCCTATGCCTGAATAACATTGAAATGGTTAGGCAGTCTATGGGATGCCAGTACCCTTAATAAGAGTACACAGACTACGCAGCCCAGTACTTTGAGCGTTTCGGTATAAACCTCAAGGGCATATAACTTGGGATATGCGCGTCAGATGACCTTAGAAACCTAAAGTCAAAACTCTTAGGGGAAAAATTGGAAAGAATCGCGTAATTAAGTCCTTGTTTTTTCAAGGTTACAGCCTTTTTGACCACCAGATTAACTTTCTGCTTCAACTTTTGCTCTGGTCAGAGAGAAGCCAATTGAGTGTGGTTATGAAGGCCTTAGTTAGAGTAGGGTAGAGTGTTCTAGTGATTCGAACATATATTGCCGGGCCACCAAACCTAATCACCGTAAACATACATACATACATATAGAATTGGCATTACAACCCTTCAGTCAGAATTACGACCTAGCTCATCACACCGTTCATGTTGTGTGCCTTAATTTTATACTTGAGTGGCGGCACCCACAGTTTCACGTCGACTCCGAACGACAGATTTTTTGAGAAACTTTTTCATGGCAGGTTTATTTACTCTGACAGTCCCTGCCAGAAATCCGCTGAGAGGAAGTCGCCGAAGAAATATTTTTTTTTTTATATTTCGTTTTGATGTCTGGCTAGGGGCTCGAACCCGGACTTTACGTCTAATAAGTGAACACACTACCCGCTAGACTATGGCAGCTACAATCATCCCTACTCGAAACAGTGCTATAATCTGAATGTAAAGAGATGTCTGATCTGGGCCTTCAATTGTGGCCTCGCGTTTAATAAGCTGACACACTACCTGTTGTACTACGCGCTCTCAAATTATCGCAACAAGCATTGTGCCGATTTTAATGCAACTATGCCCTCTGCCTGGAAAACATTGTAGTGGTCAGGCAGTCTATAGAATGTCAGAACCCTTAACATAAAGCCCACAATTTTGAACCCACAATTTTGAACCCTTCGGGGTAGATGTCAAGGGTATATACCTCGGCATATCACATGATCTTAGAATCCTACGGCGAAATATTCATGTAGTTGACCCCACAAAGTCTTTGTCTTTTTAGGGTTACAGCATTTTAGTCTTATTGCCACCAGACTAGCTCTCTGGTTCAACTTTTCCTCTGGTCAGAGAGGAGCTAATTGAGTGTAGTAAATAAGGCCTTAGAGTAGGATAGAGTGTGCTCGTAATTAGAACATTTACTGCCTGGCCGCCAAACATTATTACCATAAAGTGAGATAAGGTTCAATACTGCTCAAATAGAGGTAATAGATGGTGACAGGACTTGCCTTCGGTTAAGCTCTTGTAGAGCTCTACTTTACCTATTAGTAAAGGTTCACCTCTAGTGAAGAAAAGTAGGCTTTTTCTGCTAAATGTGATGCGATATCCAACGACGTAACTGCGATTACCTGCCATTTAGTTTTTATTGAACATTTCTTTGAGTGTGGTGGTAGGGTTTCTGTATTATTCTTCTCTAGTACGTTTCAAAATTCCTCTCCTTAAATAATTTCTTTTAATTGTAATCGAGTTTAATGGAGGAGAGTTTTCCCCTTCACAGACAGCAGGTATTTTATTTATATTTTTTTTTTTGCTTGTGGTATGTACTCGTACTTTATAATGCAATTTAAATAAACGAAACAAAATTAAACTGATTTGCCAAAATGTCTTCATCTGCAATCTGTACATTGTTAAGTACACACGGAGGTTTTGTTTTCCAAAAATAATTCCATAATCCGGATACATTTAAAGGCGCACTAAAAAAGTAAAGTAACTTCAATCTCTCTCGTAATTTGCCATTAAATGACATTAAGACTGTATTTATTTTCACTTGAATGTAAGGATAATTATTATCCTGAGAACAACAACAATAAATAAACATCCTGATAATGATGATAACGACGATGGCAATGGCGATATTAAATTCTTAGACTCTGTCTGTCTGTCGTGTAAATCCTCGTAACAAATTCCTTGTCTTGCCTTGTCGTGTCTTTTCTCGCTGGTACAATTTTTCATTGTCTATTAAGAGTCCTTTGCAAAAAACAACAAAAAAATGGAACGTTGGAGCGGGTATTTTGTTACATTAAGAAGAGGCTTTTCATTTATTGTTATGAAATTGTTGTTTATTTAAGTTTTTCTTGTCATTTAACCAACGAAGAGGAGCGTAAGTATCCTTAAAAAAATGTTTACAAATCCTGGCATTTTTTCTTTTGAAAAATCAACGCGTGAACAACATTTTCAAATACTTTCAGACGCGAGGCATTTAACACACAGAAAAAAAAATCCCAATGAAAAGTGTTTCTAAAGAAAAAGATATTTTAAGGATGCCTCTTGGCTTTCAATGTAAGGCCTTAAGGATTGTCTTCATAACTTACAAGGAAAAGGAAGAATTTGTGAGGAGGCCGGAGAAAAAATGAACAAAAATGCCTGCGAAAATATTTAAAATGAATAGCCAGGATATTTTGCCAATGAGTTAGAAGGAGAGCTGCTTCTATGGGAATTTTTAAAAACGAAACAGTGCTTTTAAATGAACTCACAGAGAGTTCAAATAAGAATAAAATCTTTTGTAGGTGGATCGGTGGCAGTGGATGTCTCCACAACATTGTAACCCATGGGGCAACTAGACCCAATTTCGTTTCGTAATTTCCAAGCAATCCGGTGTTCAAGATGAATCCGCTGATTTATCATGAACTCCCGTCACAGTACATACCTACATAATTGGTCCTTACAACCCTTTAGTCAGGATAATGGACCTAGTTTCACACACCACTTACACGAGTGGCGGGACCTACAGTTTAAAGCCGACTCTGAACGACAGATTTTTAAGAAACTTTTTCATGTCAATTTTATTTTACACTCGTAGTTTTTGCCAAAAATCTGCTGAGAGGAAGTCGCCGCCGAAATAAATATTTTTTCAAATTTTGTTCTTTTTTGCTGGAGGTGTCTGACCTGGGATTTAACCCGTGGCCTCACGTCTAATAAGCTAACACACTACCTATTAGACTACCACTCAGGCTACAATGTTCAATAATGACTACGCTTGACAATGCTTTGAAGTTTAAGCAGATTTTCTGTGCTGCCCTTATTCAACTTTGGCGCAATACTAACCATATTTAGAATTGTACACATTGTGAATACGAAGCTTATAGATCCTCATATTTAACCGCTTTGTAGTTTCCAGGAACATTACTTTCCTCGGATGCCCATATGATTAAAAGTTGTACTGCTTAACCATCTCGTTGAGAGCCTTCCTCAGCTCAAAACTGTCCTCGAGGACACTCTCTGACAACCCAGTGCCCTGGCACCTGTCAGGCCATTTGAAAACATTCTCCTATCTCTCCTGACGATATTACTCTTTTCTATTAACATCAGCGCACATCGCACACTGCACTGTATGGCCTATACATCGCACGGGAAGATGCTGCAGTTTTATGGTACACTTTATGAGTGAACTATACGCCCGACTTTGAAGATAAGGCTCCATTCACAGTTCCAATTAGCTACGAGGCATGTGCGCAAGTTTGTTAGCAGTTGTTGGCTAAGGACGGTAGTCGGCACCCGCTAGTGCTTAGTCATCGACAGGCGTAGACTCGTATTAGCTTATGAAGGTCTAGCTGAAAGATATGTTTAGCTGCCTCCAGCATCGAAGTGAGCTTAGTAAGCAATGCACTGGTAATTACAATGTTGCAGTTAGTTTTTTATATCCTTAGTTGCTTACTTTATTGATCACTCAAATCTCTTAGTTAGGATTCCAACCTAGCTTATCATGCCACCCATGTTGTGTGTTTTGCAGCTATCCTTGAGAGACGGGACCCGCAGTCTTAATATCGAGTGCAAACGATAGATTCTTGAGATCCACTTTGTCCAATTGTTAGTTCTTTTGCCGAGAGATTTCCACAACACCAGGCATCCATAGGTCAGCAAATATTTAACCACTGCCGAGAAGATCCAGAAAGTTACCTGTGAAGTACCATTTTCTTCAGAATCTTCTATTATCAGCGTAAACAGCAATGAAGACATTGTTGATAATGTTAATTGAGATCGTAGCTTTAAACAAATTTTTATTTTTTCCACAATTGCAATCTAATCGACCCACTGTGCATTTGCCGTTTTGAAAACATTATTTACTGTGTCTTGGATTTTAAATACAGCTGAGATACTCTCTCTCTCTCTATAAAAAAGTAAAATGAAGAGAAAAAAGAATGATTTTCAAACAAGTATTTTACAAACTGTGAATCTCCTTGAGATTTCCAGGATATTTTTTTAAAATTTTTTTTGTGCGTATTTTTACGCGCTTTTTTCATTGTATCCTTTTTGAAATGGGTGGGAGTGTGAAAAGTTTACAGGCAATCATTGAGTATTTAAGAGGATTTGTTGGTTGTCCTCCACTCCCTCCACCTCGCTTAAGTATTCTTTATTTTGATCCCCAGTACGTACCATTGTCTGAGAAGTCAAGTTTCTTCTACTTTTAATGGCACTTTTTATATTTGTTTTCTTTTCAAAAAAAAAAGGAAAGAAAGAAAAGAAAAAATGTCAGGAAATTTAGCGATTTGTCTTGAATATGATGGTTTTTCCTTTTTTCTTCTTCTCTTCCAGCGGGCATTACAGGCAAATGGGGTTAAATACTGTGCGTGCAAAACAACATGGCATCACTTGAATGAAAAGTTGGTTGTACTTTTCAAAAATATTTTTTTTTTTTTTATTGTTGTTTTTGTAATGCATTAACATGATTAACTTGGCAAAAAGTGGCCGTCGCATAAGTCCCCCTCCTCCATATATTTCACAAAAGGGTGTCTGTCTGTCGTCCTGATATATTCAAAAAGTATGTAGCAATCTGCACATCATTCCCAGGGCCATAAAACCCCACTGCATTACAATCTAATGAAGTGTAAATTTTTTTTCTCTGCAGTAAATGACTTTAATATCCTTTTTTGCTGTCGTTGTTGTTGTGTCCTGTGATTATGTTGAAAAATAATATGCTTGTAGCAGCAGCTCATCAAAAAAATGTTCGTTTTTTTTTTTGCTCCCGCGTCTAATCTTTCAGTTGAGCGCTTATCTATTTTAATGTTGCCATTTGCTTTACTTTTTAATATCATTTTGTGGCTTTATCTATGAGGCAACAAAGCGATTTAAAAACTCCTGTTTTTCCACAGTCATTATCATCAATGGCAGCATCGCCGCAGCGCGACGCAGCATTAAAAGTCATCGTCAGCTTTTCATATGATTTTTTTCTTTTCTTAATTGTTTTTCTTTCAAAATATTGAATTTTTTTTGGAAGCAACAATACCATGAAATACCGTTAAATTATTACTAATATGCTGCATATGAGATATAGAGGGTGTAGCCAACTAATTGTTGATAAATAAAGAAAATCATATTGTTACATTTTTGCCTTCTAAAAACGTTTAAAATAAGAGCTCGTAGATTGTAAATAAAATAAAAATACAATTGTGTTTAGTGTGCCACTGTTCACAACTTGATGTAAACAATAACAATTGCTCTTCTTTGTTATTCCTCTTTGCACTCTTTTGCGAAAATGATATCAATTACTAGTCAATTTGTTTGAAAGATCATTGTAACGGAGATCTTCAAACCATGATTATTTTCTTCTAACACACCGCGTCTTCACACAAGACTAACTGAGCTTTTACTAACTCCCTTGCCTACTTTGCCTTGCCTTTTATATAGCAACCTAAATCGTCTGATGAATGTTTTTGAGGGCGAATGTCCGAAGCTTCGCCTGCTCGAGATCTCTGTAAATATAAAGATCGTTGTTTTATTATTGTTTGTGTATTTTGTTTACATTTATTCTTCTAGTGTTTGTTGGTATATTTTTGTTTAATTGTTTATCATGTAAACAAGTTCATTGTTTTTGTGTTTATAGCGTTTGTTTATAATTTTAATGTTAATGCAAAACATCAGTATGTAGATTTTTTCCATTTTCGTTACAATTTGAAAAAAATTTTGAATCTTCAATTTTGTTACCAGAACCGTAGCCCGTAGTACATTGAATGCGATCCCTGTTAGATAACCAGAAAAATTTTTGAAATACCGTACCATCCGCCATTATGATTGAAAGGCTTTAAGCAGCTAAAGTACCTCTATTTGCTATTAAATTTGCACTACATAAGCCTTAAAGGGTATGCCCAACTGATTATGGACAAAATAATTTTATCCAACTTTCTTGTCATCATTTTGTGTTTAAGATAACTTTAATGAAAGCTCCCATAGTCCTATTCAGGAAAGTAACAAACATCGTGGATTTGATGTTGACTATTGCACGGATGTACACTAGCACTAGCAGATGAAATGGCCACATCCCTGTACTAAGAGAACGAATTTCATATTCCTGGTAATATAAACTCTGCTCTCTGCATTCTCGTTCTATGTCGGGAAGTATAATAATGCCTGTTCAACGATTAAGCTTGAATGATGGACGATTAAGCTTGATGCGATGGATCGACTGGAGATCATACGAATAGGCTGACTTCGGGGCGACATCCGCCACACCAGAAAAATTAATGAGACGATAAGCTTTAGGATAATGAACGATTGTATGGTTTTTACAGTTCAAATATCTGCTACTTGTAGGTATATGAACTGAAAGATATTATTTAGTATCGTTGCAGATGCAGATTCGGTAGTTTTGAATACAAAATTAATGTCGTAATAGCTAAATGATGTCGCCGTAGTCGAATAGATAGTGTGTTGGCTTATTAGACGAGAGTCTATAGTTCATATTTCAGCATTTTTCTCTTCAGGAGGTTTTGTGGTAAAAAATCTGTCGAACGGAATCGACATTAAACTGTTGATCACGCCATCTCACAACATGGGTGGTAGGCGAAGATAGGTTGTAATCTTGACTAAATGATTGTATTGACGAAGAGGAAGAGATCTCTAAATGTGATATTTTTGTCCTAGTTGAACGTATTGTGTGCTACGAATATGGTGGTAGGCGAAGATAGGTTGAAATCTTGACTAAATGATTGTATTGACCAATTTAGGAAGGAAAGATCTCTAAATGAGTTATTTTTGTCTGTGTTAAACAGATTGTGTGCTACGAACATAAATCTCATGAACGTTGTAGACCGATTGTTACATCAGGTGGGCAATTGCATCAGAGCTCTCGTGCAAATGCTAGCTAGAGTAAGCAGACAGCTAAGTTACTGAATGGCCACCTGCGTCGTTGTTGGAGTCATTACTGGATATTGCATTCTGGGTACTCATAAGAAGCGCGTTGTTCTTGGTCTTGTGTGCAATGAATTCTGTAAAAGCTGCAGAGACGATGAAGAGGAAGAAACTGATTCAACCATATTGGATACATAGCCATGCGTATGTCTTAGTAGATGGAGACGGCTGGATTGCTACTTCTGTTAGATCTGGATATATAAATAGGATGCAGTTAATACAACAATTTAAAATTTTCTGGACCAAAAGAGTTCCTTGAAAGTCTGGAAAGTTTTCAAGAATTCATATTCAAAAAGGACTTTCAAAAGATGCAGCTTGTGTCGCAGCTTAGTTTCTTAAGAATCTTAAACATGCAACGAACGCATGTGTATGTATGAACATATGTCACAGTATGTATCTTAAAATGTAAAATGTATTGTAACAACATCCTCTAAATTTTAAATAACAATGACGATGCGGGTGATGATGAGCTTGTACTTTTCCTTATGTATTCATAGATGATAACAAAGTTATCAGACTTGCAAGTTGAAAAACAAAAACTTTCAAATTCTTTCAACATTGTGTTGCATGCCAACTTCCATACTTGTGGCATATTCTTCTTTACCGTTATGTGCATTTATAAAGTGTTTGTGTTGTTTGGTTTTAAATTTATTCACATGATATCGTTTGTTTTTCTTTTTTTTCTGCTCTCAACCTCTCAATAACAATTTTCATTTTCATTTTATGGTTGTGCAGACAAAGACATCATTATGGTTGTAAAATATTTTAGTTTCTGTTTTTGTTGTTGTTGGGTTTTTTGCGTTGCACAATTTTCTCTTTTTGGTGAAATGATATTGAAATTATGAAATGAAATTCATTCACAAACATACTCCTCTAAAACCTTAAAATATTAACTGTTTGTGTTTGGTTTCCGAATACGAGATTTTCTTTAAATGCCTGCCACAGAAAAAGGTAGGCTTGAGTTTATATTTGAAAATTCCCAAATGTGTTATTAGTCAGAGGTGTATGTAAAAGGGGATGACCCCCTAACACCCCATTTGTTCAGTCAAAGGGCTTGTTTAACTTAATCAAACTTAAAAATCCCCGTAATATTGGAAGAAATCTATGTTTGGATACCGTCGTATAATTCTGTGCTTTTAATTGAAAGGTCTCATTCGAAGAGGGGAGATTATTTAAGAGCTATAGAAAAATTAAAAAAAAACACATATAATTCAGAAAAATGCATGAAATCCTTATTTGAATCGATAGTACGGCACATACTATAATTTAATGCTTGAAGATTATTTCATGCCAATGTTGACCGCGACTGCGCCTCAAATGGTCCATCCGCTTGGTCCAATTTTGGCATACTTTTTCCAACATTTCGGCCGGTATCTCACGAATAAATGCTTCAATGTTGTTTTCCAATGCGTCAATTGAAGCGGGCTTGTCTGTATAGACATGAGCTTTAACATAGCCACACAAAAATAATCTAAAGGCGTTAAATCGCACGATCTAGGCGGCCAATTGACCGGTCCCGAACGTGAAATAAAATGTTCACAGAACTCGCCTCTTAATAAGTCCATTGTTACGCGTGCTGTGTGGCATGTGGCACCGTCTTGTTGAAACCACATGTCACACAAGTCAAGCTCTTGCATTTTGGGAAAAAAAAAGTTGGATATCATCTCACGCTAGCGCTCACCATTCACAGTTACGTTACGATTCGCAGCATCTTTGAAGAAGTACGGTCCAATGGTGCCACCAACCCATAAACCACGCCAAACTGTGAGTTTTTCTGGATGCATTGGTAGCTTTTGCAATGCTTCTGGCTGATCTTCACTCCAAAATCGACAGTTCTGCTTATTTACGTATCCCGAATAGCCGCTTCGGTGGGTCGATTAAACTGACCATAAAATGGAAGAAGCGCGCGATGAACTTTCTTAACAGAGCACGCATTTTGATAATAAAATTCAATGATTTGCAAGCGTTGTTCGTTTGTAGGACGATTCATGGTTAAATTATAGACCAAACTGAAGATGTTCGACAGTGAAACAAAACACGAAACGTGCGTGAGCTGTTTAACCCAGTGTTGCCAAAAAGATAATAGCTAAAAAATCAACCTTTATTATGGATACGAGTAAAAAGAAGCGCAAGTGATTGTCCTTCACATAAAGTGCCATTGCCAAAATGACCCTCGTGTTAGTGTGTTTGTCTTATTAAATGCGGTAGCAAAACACGTCTATTAAATCATATTATTGTATTTGGCTTAAAAAAATGTTTTGTATGCTCTACTTTAGTCGTGACAGTTGAACCATATTAGTGTGCCCTTTACAATTATTTGTTCGTGCCTTATTTACCACATGCCCATTTTCTGTTCTCTTAAAAGAGAGATGCCGTCCTAATGAATTATAGTAAATGGCCCTGATTGGGCCAGATCTGTTATTCAATTTGATACCGCTTGCGCAATACATTTGTACAAAAAGCACCCTGCGATTTCAGACTTTTCCCGACAACGACCCGGCACTGCATTTTATTTAGAAGATGATACCTCAGATTGGAAGTAAATCTACAATCTTCTATGTGCGCCTTCTTCGTAAGAGAAAGACTCTTACAATGTTTGGTCTACTGCAGCTCAGCCCGCGTCCGCCTTTCTAATGTGTAAGGAATTTTACATCTGTCTACTGTTCAGCTAAACACACAGCATAACTGCAGATCCATTCCACGCTGAATTACATGGCCGCGTACAACTTCGTTTACCGTGTTGTTGAATATATCATATTATATCGCCCCATGTTCAGTTGCGGTGACATCAGGTTATGAAGCCAGTGCTCTCAGTTTGCTATCCGAGAATTTCACACTGAATTTACAGGAAGCTCAGACTTGAAGACACCATTTGCTCTCAGGCACAGCGATCCGTGCCTTTAGGTTGAGGGGAACTGACGCCCCTATATCGATGTCAGCATATTTGTTCGTTTGTGAGCAGAGGAATCTTTAATCAAAAACCCATTTAGAATTCTTGAGGTAATGATCCGCGATCTGTCTTGAAGTACGAATGTAAAGCTCTGGCGTCTCTTGAATCTTCGATAAGCTCCCCCTAATACATAATGGCTTCAATGGCCACATTTGCGCAGCTTCGCCATTGTAGCCAGCAACGCCCTTCTGTTACTGACTCACTTAGCCAGTCATTATAACCCTTTAGTCAGGATTACAACCTTCTTCTCATAGCAGTCAAGTTGTGTTTGTTTATTTTATCCATGAGTGGCGGAACTAACACTTTACATTCGACACTTTACATTACACTCCGACAGAGGAAGTCGCCTAGATAATTTCTGATATTCCATTTTGTTTATGTCTGAGCTGGTGACTGAATTACGGCCTCGCGTCTAATAAGAAGTTGATGGCTAGACAGGGCAGCTATTCTCTAAACAAGCATTTGAGGCTCTTAATGTCCCTAGAAAACGTGTATCGACCTGAAAGGAGACTATGTTGAGAAATTAAAAACATTTCTTTTTTATAAATATTTGGGAAGCACCCTTGTGAATACTTCCACGAGAGACGCCCCTGTTCAATTGCTCAATTATATGGCTGGCCTTTATGTGGTTTTGCTTATCTAAGCAAATATGGACTCTAACAACAAATGCATGCCAAACAAATACGGTGCGAAATGTAACAGTATCTTCAGCATGTGTGTAGTAGTGGCATGGGAGTTCAACTCTCCATATACGAGTATGGCATGCATGGCACATACAAACAGTATACCTGAGATAATAGATACGGCCACCAGTACCTGTACGCGTACCTTTTTTTGGGTAGTCCTTTGCAATATTATCTGATTGAGTGTGAACTGAACACTACCGGAGGTGGTTATCGTATTTTCTCAATTTTTTTTCTTCCTATTTTCTAGTTTTTCTTTATACAATGAACACCAGAACAGGCAGGCAGGCAGACAGACAAACATTGTACAAGCAGTTGGAGTTTTTTTTGCCCGTAAAAATGATAATATTTTGCAAAAAGAGATGATCTATAGAACGGAAATCCTATGGGCCAACACACACATTACAATACAATACAATACAGAAAAGCCATGGTTTTGCTTTATTCGCAAACTCTTAAATAACGATACAGAGAGACAGACAGTTATGTAGTTACAGGTTTAAATATGCCTTTCAAATATACTACATACATACGTACTTGCTTGCCACACATTGTAACTTCTTGTGGTAACTGTTTATGGCTTTGTTGGTTATTGAATTAGCCCAATAAACCAGAAAAATCATACAAAATAAAGGGAAAGAGAACGTGTTGAGAGAGAGGCAGACTCAATAAAACCTGTACTAACTCTCCCATCTCATCCTCCATTTTTGTTGCTGAAAGTGCCCGTATAAGAGAAGACATGCTTCTGTTGTCTGCGCGTACATGTAAGCATTTCATAATCAAATTTTCCAAATAAGAGACAAATAACAGTGGCACACAAAAGTTATCGAACTATTTTTAAGTGTGAAAAAAAACGACAACAAAATGAAAACAAAATAACGCTCTCGAGAAGAAAAATCATCGTCAATTTACCACACTTATTAGTTGAAGTTTGATTGGATTGGTTGGCCACTAATACCATATTCGCTTCGAAGTCGTTAGGCCCATCGTAATATCCTTAGGAAGGTTGTTGGTTAGTAATCCTTTTTCCAATGATCGATAGTAGATATCGTAGGTACTATTGAAGTAAGAGATGGATTTCATTATCATAAGAGTCGTCGTGGTCTAGTAGGTAGTGTGTCCGTTTATTAGGCGTAAAAGCCCGGGTTCGAGCCTCAGGCCACACATCAAAACGAAATATGAAAAAAAGAATATTTACGGCGACTTCCTCAGCAGATTTCTGGCAAAAATTCTAAAAAATCGGTCGTTCGAATTCGCCGTCCTGCCACTCAAGTATAAAATTAACGCACATAACATGAGTGGTGTGAGAAGCTAGGCTGTAATCCTGACTGAAGGGTTGTAATGACCAATCATGTATATGTATGTACGGATTTCATGATAGCCACAACAGCAAAACCATCGTAATCTGAAGAAAAAAAATTATGAGCCCCTAGTGACTTTACAATGTTCGTAATCCATGTCTAGAAGTACTTCTGAGCAATCTAACGAGGCCCTCATGTTTGCAACTGCGATGCAATTACGACGCCAATAATACTTTCCACAGAGAGTGCCCGAAAAATTTCTGACAATATTTCGAAATTGTTTTGTAATTCTTTTGTTGTTTCAATTTTAAAAACTGGCAAATGAAACAATTTTAAAATAAAAATAACGGTAATTTATTAATGTATATTTATTTTTTTTTTTTTTGTTAATGTACAGTTTCTTTTGATGCTCACTGTATGTACGTATCTCTGTATGTGTGTATACATGTATATGTATGTATGTATGTTACAATTGTTTTATAACAGTATCTTTTTATCTTCCCTGTCTTGTATTCGTGTTTATTTGTCCAATTGTTTACTACTCTGGCTCTTTGCCTATTTGTTTGTCTGTCGGTCTCTAACCATGTCTAGGTAATGAGCTGTGAGCTATTTTTTTTACTGTGTTTATGGCTTCATTCAATATAACATGTCTCATCATCATTATTGTATTAAAGCTATCGTCATCCCCTATTCTACTTCTATTTCTTGCAATTTTTCCCAATTCATTGCCTCTTATTTATGCCGGTATTTATTTATTGGGAGAGTTTGGGAAAAATCAAAATTTTCACTTCGTTTCTTCGCATAGGCTGGCAATGCGGAGACTCAATTAAATTGTTTTTGAAACATGTAGTACAACAACAACAAAAGGAAAGAAGAAAAAATATGTTTTTCTTTTTTGTTATTGTTGTAAACATACATCAAAGGATTCTTTAGAAGATATGGTATCAATTTCCATTGAATTTCAATTAATTTTAATAAACGATTAATAAACTGGAGGAACATTTTCATCATCGTCAGCATCTCATCATTATTATTACACTGGGTATTGAGTACCTTTCTTGTGACATCCATTTTTGGAAGAATTTTTTTTCTTCATATTAACTGTCATACTTTATGAAGTAGCAGTAGCTGCGGTATGCATTTCAACTTTTCAAATCTGGAAAAATGTATTAAAAACTTAAAAAGATTTCCTTATTGGTAAATAATTCAGTGGTGGAATAGTATATCTTCCTTTCAAACGAACTTAGCCACAAAAGCCGAATCCAGTATCATTTACGAATATGGAACGCTGCACAATCGAAAAACGCTTAAAAATAATTGAAAGTGACTACAAAATTGGTGACTAAAACGTGACAACAATAATCGACCTACTGTGCAAGGTTATAAAGAAATTTAAGGAGACTGAAGTCATCATAGTCTAGTTGGTAGACGTGAGTCCATAGTTCAAAACACAGCTTCGACATCACGACGACTTTCTGTTAGCAGTCTTCTGGCAAAAAGTCTGAGAGGAAAATAAAATTGCCTTGAAAAGAGTTGAAATTAAACTGTAGGCCCCGCCACTCATGGTTAAAATTAACAGACACATCAAGTTCTGTAATCCTGACTGTAGGATCGTAATAACGTACTACGGAAGTGTGGACAATGTCGCATTGTATGCACTGCCGAAAACATCGCTTCTCTTAAAGAATGGCGGATAATCCGAATTTAACGTTCTCAGTAGTTGGACCCACTTTACAGCGTATTTTGGATTCAATTTTGCATTTTCATGTATGTATATAAAGCCCAACTCATTCAGCACTTAAACCCGGCTGACTATTTATTTATTTTTAAATATTTATAGCCCCATCTACGGACTACGGAGTAGTCGCCGTAGTTTAGGCCTCGGTATACAAAAAATATTTCTTCGGTGACTTCCTCTCAGCAGAGTTCTGGCAAAAACTCTGAGAGTAAAATTAAATTGCCATGAAAAGTTTCTCAAAAAAATCTGTCGTTCAGAGTCGAAATTAAACTGTATGTCCCGCCACTCATAGATAAAATTAATACACACAACATGGATGGTGTGAGAAGCTAGTTTGATATCCTTAATAAGGAGCCGTAAAGACGAACTAAGTAAGAAGCGTTGCAGGTGTAGTCAGCCGTGGACTCGCTTTCGCTTCTCTTAGAGAAAGTGTGGTGGATAATCCGAATCTGTCGTTCTCAGCAATTGGATTCACCTTACCGCTTTTTATGGCGTATTTTGCATTTAATTTTGCATATCCATCCATATAAAGCTCTACTCATTCAACATTTAAGCCCGGCTGACCATTTATAACTCCGTATACATATATGCTGAGTGGTCTCTGGGGCATGGATTTTAAATTTTCTTCAGCGATTATGTAGTCCGTCAGTCTACGTCAAAAGCATGTGTGGCTCTGATAACCCAGAGATTATTGTGAAGAAGCCATTGCATGTGGAAAACGTATTTGTTCAGATCGCTGTGGTTGTTTTTTATCATGTATTAACATGAAACTGCTCCAAATAGTTATGGTGGACTGTGGTGGTTGTCACTGCTTTACTGCAGCACTGTTTAGCACTTAAATTTTTGATATTCTCACTCGCAATTTCGAGGCAGGACCAAACCTAGGACCCATGGCTGCACTAAATTTTGTTAAGAAGTACAAGCTCGTTGTTTTACTCTTACCAGCTGCTCATATTCTCAGTATAGCTTTCATTAGCCTTTCATTACTCTGCAGATTAATTTGCAGTGTAACAGGGTATACAATCTGGGCACTAAATATCTGTTCCGCAAGCGGATTATATTAAATAACTTTCCATAGCAGTGGTAACCCACTATAATTCCGTCTGTAATTCTTGTTATAGTTTTTACTTCCAATCTTAGGTGTGTGCTCATGTCTTAATGATAGGCTATTACTACTAACTGCTCCATGTCCTGGCAAAATTCATATCTCTTACGTATCTTAGCCCAGGTAAAGGAAGAGAAGCAAACACTGAAATTCTTATCTTTTTTCCTTGCTGCAGTCAGTATTTCATTCATTCATTCGTTCACTAATTATTATGCAAATGCCCCTTGCGCCCACTTCAATTTGAAGGCAAACAAATTAAAAATTTTCTCTTAAAAGAATATTGAAAAGGAAACCGAAAAACATAAAAAAAAATATTGGCTGTCCGGCCACATTCAGGAGGATAACAAACAGCCTGCAATGGCGCCATAAATCATGATTAAAAGACGTCCCTATGTCCGTCCCATGTTGGGTCAACGAAGAGTCCAAAAGTGAATTAATGAAGTGAAGGAAATGCAACAGGATGTACACAAACGACACTTGATAATCAATTCCTTTGCTATTTTGGTCTGCTCTACTCTACCCTCCTTCTCCCATTTATAGTCTATAAATGGTTTTTAATACGTTTTTAATACAATAAACGGTTGATGGTTGTCGTATATATTTTTTAAGAAAGGAAAAAAATTTAAAATTATTTTCGAGATTTTTTTCCTTCATCTTCTGTTGTACTTAGGGGTTCTAATTTGAATTTTTATTCCCCCTGTAATGCTAGGAAATCAACAGGTTTTTTTCTAATAGAGGCTGTTCACTTGGCTTCTTATTTTCCTTAAGAAAAACGCTTTTTGAACCCAAAATTTTATTGGAAAAATAAGAAAAAAATGCGGAAAAATTTTATAAAAATTGTGTACGTAAGAGTAGAAGAGGAGGAGGCGAGAAGGTGGACATGGTGTGTGAAAAATAAATGGTTTGTGCAACATCTTGTTAAATATTTTGGCCTCATTCGCTCGCTCGGTCGCTAAGAATTTATGCACGGAAACAAATTTTTATTTCGCAGACAATTTATTTCGGATTTCTTTTTTATTTCCGCCCGTGTTTTTTTCTTCTTCTTTATTTTTTCCTACAAGCTGTGTAAATATTTCCGGGATTTATTTTTTTCTTCCTTTTTTTTTTTGTTTTAATTTTTCATTTTATTTTCCTCCCAAGGGCTGCCTCTGAACTCCTCCTCTTGAGTTTCAATAATTTTTTCTTGTCCGTCTGCTGGCTATGCTATGCCGTGTTGTGTTGCTGTCTCGTGCTGGTGCTTGTTTGTCAAGGAATTCCTAAGTAAATAAATGAAAAGTTAATTTCGGGGAGAATAAATTTCCAGAAAAAAAAAAAATTAAATCCTTAAATATGACAAATACTGGCAGCAATGGAAGAAGTTTGTTGTTGTTGTTGTTGGTTGCCTTCAAGATGTTCTTAAAATATCAAATTACCTTTTAAACGAGGGGTGGGATGGGGCGAAAATTAAAAAACAATGGAACTCAAATGACTGTAATATTGACCAACTTAATCTCATTGGGGCATGTATAGCAAGCGGAAAGAATTTTATTTTCTAAGAATTTTTTTGTGTGCTTTCAAAAGAGAAGCCAACCAGTGCAGTCCATTAGCCAAAAAAACTTTTTTAATTGTACCCCATGACCATTTGGCCATTAGGATTGAATCTCAAAGTTAAACTGTCCTTATTTTCTTTTATACCCTAATTAAGTTCAATTTTGCCCTGCTACCTTAGGCACATAACAAAAGTTAATTGCCTCGAGAAACACTTTAGCTGCTAGCACATGTTTCCACAAACATAGAGGGGGAAGTCCGTCTCTTATCATTGTTTACTTACAAAAGTAGAGGACTTGAGGAGAGCTTTATATTGGATCAACCTGACCTGGTAGAAATCTATAAAACAACGAGCTGGTAATGAGCATCCCATAATTATGAAGTCTCCGTAGGTAGTAGTAGACGAGATACCGTGGTTCAAAACCCAGCTCAGACATCTCGAACAAAACGAAACAATGAAAACAAAATTTCTTTCTGCATTGAGTAAGACTTAAAGGGAAATGCTCCTGATTTTTACACCCAATATTGCATTCCAATATAATTTTATAGAGAAGAAAGTTGCTTTTAGTCGATTTCAGATGGCAACCCTGTTATTCTAGAACCTATTATACCAATTTCGTATTTAAATCGAAAAAAAAACTTCTTCAATAAACTGAAACACAGCAAAAGAAATGAAAAGAAAATAAGGCAGATGCTCTGTGACCGTGCTGCGTTCCTTAAAAGAACGAAAAGGATTAAGAAAACTGTTTTTTTTTTACTAAGTATCAAGAACGTTTTGCCTCAGATCTCCAACTCCAGACAGTAACCAAGAACATGTTCAGTAGGCTTTGGACCTAACAAGTTATATTAGGTCCAAATATCTTTAGTGGCTAAGGCTAGGTAGTCAACATGTCTGCGACATTGCAGATCCATTCATGGTAACCAAATTACATCCATACATACATAATTGGCCATTACAACCCTTCAGTCCGGATTATGGCCTTGCTTCTCACACCACTCATGTTGTGTGCATTAATTTTATACTTGAGTGGCGGTACCTATAGTTTAACGTGGATTCCGAACAACAGATTTTTGAGAAACTTTTTCATGGCAGATTTATTACTCTCAGAGTTTTTGCCAGAAATCTGGTGAGAGGAAGACGCCGAACATTTTTTTTCCAAATTTCGTTTTGATGTCTGGCCTGTGGCTCGAACCGGGCTTTACGTCTAATAAGCGACCACACTACCTACTAGACTACGGCGACTACATCCAAATCCATCAGTGTTACTAGGTGCTGGATCCAATTGTCAGTGATATGAACCTGCAACATTCTTGTTGCAACACAATTTTTTCTATTTTTCTGCTGCAGATAGCAAAAGAGGAGAGAAAACAATCCAGGCTAATATTGTAGGCAACTGTTGTTATTGTCATTGATTGTTGCATGCATCATTTATTTTGTTTTCACAATATAATGTTGCAACCAAATTTGTTTTCGTTTTTTTTTTGTACAAAAATTCGGTCTATCGATAACAGCAACAAAACCAACAGCGATAAGAGAATAACCAAAAAAAAAAATAGTGTCTCCGCTGATGTTGCACATGTTGACTGTATGCCTCTCTCACACCATTAGTAGTAGGTGCGTTATTCTTATCCTTGTGCCTGTACATGTATCCTGTACATGTACATGCAGATGTCCATATCCATGTTGATATTGATGTTCCATGTTTTCATGTTCATTTTGCACATGCAATGCCAAATATTTTATCAGTTTTTCCCTTCTCCAGTACGCGTGTGTGTGTGTGGCTGTGTGTATGTATGTGTGTGTTGCATGGATTATTGTTGGTCATAAATTCCAACTGTTCTGTTCAAAATATTCCACTTAATAGCCTTCGTCGTTAAACAAAATCATCCATACATTCGAGAGTAGCCAGCTGTGGAGTAGCCAAGGATTAAGCGTCGGGTATGCTTTTATGTGTGTATGTGCTTTTGTGTGTATAGAGTTCATGAGTGTTGGCATGAGTCAACGATTAATTTTGTGGCCTCGTATGGCGTTCAATCGTTGCTTCGTTTTCGTATTTGTAGTTTGACCATCTGTAGCGATATAAAAATAAATTTGCATACAAACATACACATACACAAATGCACATATACATTCACACATATACTCTTAACTATCACAACACTTTTAGCCAGTCACATATCTCTCTCTCTCTCGGCTATACTCTCACTTCCCCAGCAGAATGTTAAATCATTTTAAAGCCTGTGGAGATTCAAAAATTTTTTACGTACAGGGTTAATCACAAATTTGTGTAGGAAAGGAAAGCGACCAGGAATGCGACAATGAAAAGCAGTCACGGATCATAGTCAAAGTTACCAGGAGTTCTGCAGGAGGATTAATACTTTGGTGCAAATTCTGTGGAAATGATGGTCGTCATTGGGTGATTATAATTCTCCCTGTAGGCTCTGTCTATCTAGAGTTCACCCAGAGAGGCACAGAAGTTGTCGTACCATGTCGAAAACTAAAAACAGAAATCAAAGGGAATTGACCTCTTAAAAGCGTTGGAACGTCCCCGAATTTCCTCAAGCGTCTGGAAAATAATCCATGAGTGCCTAATGTTCAAAGGTTTAAACAAGAATTCCTTCTGCTGAGACCAGCCCCTAAGTAAATGGAATGCGCAGTCGGTATCACATACATATGTACATACGTACATAATTGGTCATTACATTGATCATTAGCGAGGATTACAACCTATCATCTCACATCACTCATATTGTGTGTGTTAATTTTATCCAGGAGTCGCGAGATCTCCGAACAACAGATTTCTGAGAAACTTTTCATGGCAATTTTATTTTACTCTCGTGGATTTTGTCAGGAAACTGGTGAGAGAAGGTATATATTTTCAAATTTCATTTTAATCGAGATGCCTGGAGCTGTGGTTTAAACCACAGGCTCACGTCTAATAAGCCAACACACTACCTACTACGGCAACTGAATATTCTCTTTGTGTAGAACCCTTTAAATTATCCTGTGTACATCCTTCTCTATCTTGATTTCCTGTTCTCTTGCCAATATTGGCCAAATAGTAGTTGTAATCGAGTAGTGGTAGTTGTTGTTGTTGTTGTTGTCGTTGTTTATGCGTTTATAGATTAATCGTTTTTCGCTTAAATGGCTTAAAAACGGCAGTTAACTTTTGTCGTTCGTGTTAATTTACAAATGATGCCCCACAACCGCTCCACCACCACCCATAAACACTTTGTCGATATTGATACCATTTGGGGGGGGCACATTTTTATTCGTCGTATTTGCCCTATCAAAACATTTATTCATGGCCCCCCATCAAACTCACTTCTCCTCTACCAATTTGCTGTTTTTTTTTTTTGGAAAATTCCTTGCGGTATACAAGCGAGCCATGTGGCTGGAAGCCAGTAAATAAATCGTTTATAAAGCCAACCAACCAACCAACAGGATAGGCCAGACCAGACCAGACCATCCGACTGTCTGTCTGTCTGTCTACCTATCTGTCTGTTTTAAACGATTTTTGCATAAAAAAATATTGTGAATGCCAAAGAATAAAAATCGTTGAAGAAATAAAAGCAAGCGACACTTTAGATAATGATCGGAGATTTGGTTTGGAATTTCTTTCTCTTTTTTCTCTTTAAAATTTTTTATGTATGTACATGCCACACAGAGAGGCTTATTTTCAATGAAAACGAAACGAAATGTTGCACTTGAAATTTATTGCCATTGATTTTGTATTTATTGAGCTGGTAATTGTACAATTTAAATTTTGGTTTTTGTTTTTCTCTTTTTTTTAAGAGGGAAGGAGCAAAGGAGAGACATTTAAAAATCCTTTTTTGTTTTCGTTGTTTTGGCAATTAAACTAGGATTTGTTTGTGATAAATTATTGTTCTGCAGGTAAAATGGTACGGCAGTCTGTTAATAAATCACTTACAAACAAATAAGATTTGTTTAGCAACCGTAGAAAAGACTTAGGATTTCTAAATGACTATTCATTTGACTCTTAATTCCATGACATACCAAAAGAAGAAGAAGGGTTTCTACGAATAGTTTATGCAGCATCTTACTTACTTACTTAATTGGCCATAACAACCCGTTTAACGGATTTCGGCCTGCCGCAACACATCCTTCCAGGCGCCTCTGCTTCTTGCGCGCCTACGCCAGTTGGTCACACCAATCGATGACAGGGCTTCCTCGATTTGGTCCTTCCAACGGATACAAGGTCGTCCTCTTCGCCGACTTCCGCAGATACCCGCATCAAATACTCGTCTCGCCGGAGCATCCTCATCCATTCGAACGACATGGCCGAGCCAGCGCAGCATCCCAGTTACTAAATGTCTGAACATATTTTAAAAGGGTTTCTTCCCCCATAATTGCTGTAAATCAGCTGATAGTTACTTAACCATCTAAGAAGGTACTCTTCATAGTTAATTGGTCCAGCCAGGTCAAAAGACCTGCATTACTGCCTAACTGAAAAGTATCGTACTTATATAATTGATCACTAGAACTCTTTAGCCAGGACTACAACATAGCTTCGCACACCAGCCATCTTGGATATGTTAATTTTATTTATGAGTAGCGGAATCTACAGTTTCATTTCGAGTGCGAACGACAGACAACTTTTACAAACTTTTCTTGACAATTTTGTTTCATTCTTAAAGTTTTTGTCAGAAGAAAACTGAGAGGAAGTGGCCGAAAGAAATCTTTTTTATCTTTCGGTTTTGTTCGAGATGCTTGGGTTGTAGTCCTAACTAAAGGGATGTGTGTGAAGATAGATTTTAAAATCTATCTCCCCATGTTAGCTAACAGAGCTCTGTTATGTTTTTAACAGAACTAACAGAGCTCTGTTATGTTACTCACAGAACTCTGTTAAACAATTAATTTAAGGTTGGGAAAGAAAAACAGGAAAAATTAATTCAATTCCCGGGTAAAATTAAAAAAGAAAAGCAAAAGTTCATAAAATAAGTCCTATAGTTAATCACTGTTACAAAATATTGCGTAATAAGAACTACAATAAACAGATAATCACACATTTCGGAAAGCTATTGTACTCCGATAAATAAATCAATATTGTGGGAAAACAGGACTGAGTGGGCGGACAAAGTAAGTTGTTTTTAAAGCAGATTTTAAAATCTGAAATCTCAGAAAATTTCAAAATCTACTATGACCACACGCTCTGTTAAAGATTCGGGCGATTGCATTAGTTAAAGGGACGTACAATGCTTTAAAAACAATTTACTTTGTCCGCCCACTCAGTCCTGTTTGCCCACAATATTGATTTTTTTATCGGATTGCAATAGTTTTCGGAAATGTGTGATTATCTGTTTATTGTAGTTGTTATTACGCAATATTTTGTAACAGTGATTAACTATAGGACTTATTTTATGAACTTTTGCTTTTCTTTTTTTATTTTACCCGGGAATTGAATTAATTTTTCCTGTTTTTCTTTCCCAACCTTAAATTAATTGTTTAACAGAGTTCTGTGAGTAACATAACAGAGCTCTGTTAGTTCTGTTAGTAACATAACAGTGCTCGGTCAACTGACTTGGTTTGCGTCTGAGAAGATAGATTTTAAAATCTATTTTCACACACATACTAAAGGGTTGTATTGAGAAAGTAAATACATATGAAGTTGATAGTCAGAATTCCCAGGAAGGGGATCCTACAGAATTCAGAAAGAGTGTTAACGCTAAGTAGTCACAGTCAAAGGAAAAAGTCTACATACTCCGGTGTATGTAGACTTTTACCCGCTACTTTATATCAAATGAAAAAAAATGATATCGACGCCTCCATTCTATAATGTTCTAAGTGTACTTAGAACGTTTTTAATGTTCTTGCATTTTTAAATTCTACTTTCTCTAACTTAAATACTGTCAAAATTTGGTTAAGATACGCCCATCCGTTCCGAAGTTATAGGGAAAAATCTACTTCGAATACACATGTAGTCGTATGTCGCGTGAAAACTTTGAGAGCTCATAACTCAAAACACACTTTTTCGACTTAGAATGTTATAGAACGAAGGCGTCGATATAGCCTTGTTTAAATCATTTACAATGAAGAATTTGTGTCGAGACGCTACTACTCAACCTTATACTTATCTCCTACCTCCGTTAGAAGATATTACATCAGATATTTATTGGTCGCTGACAGATCCTGTTTATCATCACTTACTTATTGGTTATTACTTACCAATTGTGTATGAATGTAAAGGTTATAGATGGATTGAGGAAGGAAGTTGGAATTATTCACTTTGGTTTCTAATGTTCTTTTGCCACCAAATCTATTCAAATTTTCAGACGGGGCTTTCAGTTTGATTCTATGGAAGTCATGCCTTAAATACGAAGCCCTATGAGTGATTGTCCAGAGCCCTTCAATAGAACTTTTAAGTTAGTCTCTGAAGCATTGCTTCAAGTGGTATCTCCCAATGAGACACGATGTGTTCTGAAGTGAGCTAGCACTTCTTCCTATCCTTAACTACATGCTCACACACCGGGAAAGTTAAGTTCAAAAGAGGTTTTAAGCTGCTATAGTGATGCATGCCACATTCAACAATTACCATATGACTTCAGATATGTATGTGGTGTATAACGTATGAAATTTCTCTTCCCCTAGGAATCCAAGGGCAGGCTTTCTGATTTTTGAGTAACGCTCTCGTAAGAGTACAGCATTTTCTAATGTTTCTCATTATCAAAATGAATTATAAACTTTAAATCTTTTTCGTGAATATTTTAAAAACTTTTCTTACATTATACTGCAAGGGGGGACCACATATTTTTTTCGAGACATTTTAATTTCTTGAATAATTTTTTTTTCAAAAACCATGTCTTTTACTTAATTACACTGTGCTCATGCGAATAACAAGGAACTGGCGCATGAAACTGTTTCTCTTCTTTCGAATTAAAATTCCTTTAAAAGAAAAAAACGACAACAGTTTCACAAGGTGCTTTGCCTTGCATGGCAGCGCTTTCGTATAAGATAAAGGGGTTGCAAGAAAGAAGAAAAAACATTTCCATTATGATTATAGAGACCACCTCAGCTATCCTATCCCCCATCCCCCAACGCAGAGGAAACAGAGACCTCGTTATATAATATTTGAAAATGTTATCCTCCTCCCGGTACTCGTTAAGGAAAGAAATAAAAAAAATACAAATCTTTTCTTCGTAGAATTAAAATGACGTAAAAATACCACCACTTGGCATAAATTAACTTCATATGCCAAGTGAAATGAATGGTGAGGAGGGGCAGAGAAACAGTAGAGTAAACACTAAAGCGATAAAGTGGATTTAGCGGATTAACATGCATAAAATGTTTCTCTCTGTGTAACATTATAATTTCAAATTAAAATAAAAATTTTAAAATAAAAATAAAAACTTATTCAAATTGCTGCTTCATGTAAAACAATAAAACAGAAAAAAATTACGACAAGACGACAATTAAACTCGGCAAACGTTACAACTAAATTCAGTCTTCAGTTCACCAGTGCACACACACGCACCAAGTTACATACCCAAGCGGCATCAGCAGCAGCATGGGTAATGGTGTAGGTAACCACTTACATTAACATTTATGTACTTAACAAGGATCCAAAAGTATACAGTGCATTAAAAAAGTAAACGAATAATTCAGTGCAAAGAAAACACTATCTTCACTAGAGGTTTGATAGATGATTATGAGGATTAAAGCTATGATGAAGCCTGACGTAACACTTAGCCGATGACATCGTAGGAAGAGAGATAATTGTGGATGGGTCAAGGACTAGTAGTGGGATAGTAGAAGGGATGATTCGGATGATATATTTGGAACCCATATGTATACGTTCCTTTTACTCCTCTAAGAAGCATAGGGCCGCATGGTTTCGGCAATAGGAGTTATTTAAGACGTACGGCTTATTAGGCTATAGCATCCGATCCTGCAAAGTGCCGGGATTTGGTCGTGCATGTATTAAGGTTATACCGCCCCATTGAATTCACGATGAACATGCAATACAATCATAGGACTGTTTGATGATTTAGGGTTACTCTCAGCTAATTCTCGGATAATATAGGAATTCACGGCAATTATCAGGCAGATAACCCTGCTTGGTGGGTAGCATCCATGCCGCAGATAAAGCCGGAATTTTTCTGTGGAGAGGGAAGAGAAATATCCCAGAGTATGTTCATGGAGAATGAAGAGAGACCCTACTTGGTGGGTAGCACCCATGCCGCAGATAAAGCCGAAATTTTTCTGTGGAGAGGTAGGAGAAATATCCCGGAGTATGTTCATGGAGAATGAAGAAATATAATGCTGTTGTTTTGCCAAGAAACCTGTTTACATTGCTACCGCGATATTATCTACCAATGGTATAATAGATGCCCCCAGATTTTTTAAATTGAACACATCGTCTTTGATATCAAATACCACAGTAATATCCTTTGGCTCATCACAGCTTTTTGGCTTGTAATACAGGATTCTGTTTGAGCAAATAGTTCATGAGTATTCGAATCAGGAACTCCGGTATATTTGTTAACTGCAGTGCCACTGAAATGTGCCCCCAAATTCCGCATGACGTCATTTGTCCATATTTATTACGTATTCGATGCCACTTATCGCCAATTTTTAGTTTTGACCCTTGTACGCATCATATAGTTTCGCCTAGTGCTAGTGTTGCACAACAAATTTAAATGTAATATATTTGTAGTGCATAATTTCTAATCTGTACACCACCTAGTGTTATGCACTGTACATAACTAAGTTTTTAATTTTGTGTACACAACTCTAACGGTGGCAATTTGACTTGCTTTGGTTCAGTTAAGCTCACTGCTTGCTGCTCACACAGCTCACTGCTGCTCAGTCATGTTAATCAGTTTATGAAAATTATTCGAAACAAATTGTTAAGCTTGGCACGGAACTTTAAAAAACGAAACAAATGAACGAATTAAAATCAACACACACACACATCCATACATATACGTATATCTGACATATACAGAGGCACTATTTGCTAACTCTTTAACTGTATTTAAAATACAAAAGGATTTACACACTCTCACTCACTCTCAAACAGTATGGTAGAGAGTGAGAGAGGGAGAGAGACGATGTTAAGAAATTATAATTTAAAGGAATCATGAGAGAAAAAACTTTAAAAAAAAAATTTCTACGAATTAAACAATCCACTACACATACCCACACCATCTACTCTACTTAACCCCATCAACTCTTTTTCTTTTATTCATATTCAGGAGCTTAAGTTTTTTTCTTTTAAAAAATTTAAATTATAACAACAACAAAAAGAGAAGGAGAGAGTAAGAGAGAGAGTAAATTATTGTCATATTTAAACTGTAAGACATTTTGAAAATTAAAGTGACATTTTAATTACACTGCACGACAACAATAACAATTACAACAACATTATTAAGAAGACAATAAAAGTTTAATGCGAGAAAGATTAGACGAAATATATTATATATATATATATATATATATTAGGTAGGGGAAAAAGAAAATTCCCAGTATGAATATTATAAATAATCTTTCCAGTGTATTTTTTCGGCAAGGTTTCTTCGATTTTGTTTCACATTTTTCTTACTGATCTATTCGCCTTCAGTTCTAATCCTATCTACTCTTTTGGACTTGACATTAATACCGTATCTTACAATGGGGATTTTCGAACTTTGACAGTTAATAACGGCCATTTTGTTGAAGCTAACTCTCTCAAATTAGTTGCCATTTATACAGTCTGTTTTGCAAAGTCCCCATATGCAGATTGAACATTAAACAACATGAATACATACATAATTGACCATTACAACCCTTTAGTCAGGATTACGGCCTAGTTTCTCACACCCCACTTATGTTGTATGCGTAAATTTTTATACATGAGTGGTGGGACCTACAGTTTAAAGTCGACTCCGAACGACAGATTTTTGGAGAAACTTTTCATGGCAATTTAATTTACTCTCAGAGTTTTTGCCAGAAATCTGCTGAGAGGAAGTCGCCGAAGAAATATTTTTTCATATTTTTGTTTTTATGGCTGACCTGTGGTTTGAACTCGGGCCTTACGTCTAATAAGCCAACACACTACCTGCTAGACCACGGCGACTGCCGATTAAACAACACATGCAAATAAATTTTTTTTTTGGCGAGCAAAGTACCACGCGTTTTGCCGATCTTACGATCACAATAAATTTCTTACCGAGGGGACTATTCGCAATGTGGTGCATAAATACGAGTCCACACTGGTTCAGTAAATAATCGACCGACAACACTAGTACGTTAATTGAAAGCAAAATCTGAGTGTGCAGGAAAATCCAAAGCAGTTGATTTCGCTTTGTTTACAAAACACGATCTTTTGCAGACCGAAAGTCGAATTAAATAGTCTGGACACCAACCCCTATGGATATGGAGGTAAAAACCTACAGCCCATCTTTGAATGAAGTTGTGTGGAGTAGGTTCTGAAGTGCTGATCAACATTCAAGGGTATTG
The DNA here is from genome assembly GCA_930367235.1 of Sarcophaga rosellei. NCBI lineage: Eukaryota > Metazoa > Arthropoda > Insecta > Diptera > Sarcophagidae > Sarcophaga > Sarcophaga rosellei. The sequence goes on from OV884018.1 coordinate 68,387,699, forward strand.
TGTAGAAACGAAGAAAACAGCGTATGCCAGAGAAGAAAGGGAGAGGAGGGTATTAGTTCAGGATATTAGTTTTCAATCGGTTTGAATGTCAATAGTTTATGAGCCATTTGTGCTTCAGCAGTTGCAAAATTTTATCCACTTTTTCAATGACTAGTTGACTAGAGCCCGGTAAATTTTTGATGTTGTAATTCCAGTTACGGACTAGAAAAAGCAATTCAGGATGCGATGTTCGCTTGAACGTTCTTACCATTCGGTTAGGTTAGGTTAGAGGACGTGTACTTGTCAACTGTGACAAGTACAGTACCCGGAGGTCGAATTGAGAGGAAGTCGCCAAAGAAATTTTTTCATAATTTCGTGTTGATGTCTGACCTGGGATTTGAACTCGGGCCTTTCATCTAATAAGCCAACACTCTACCTACTAGACCACGGCGACATACCATTTATTTTGCAATTTTTTCGGTGAGTTATTGCAGCGTTTCACTCTTTACTTAAAAAGAATCGCGTATTTTTTCAGATATTTTACTCGCAATATTTTATTTCTACGGTCAACGTAGTCAAAACTTGCCTGACGTATGTTGTAGTCGCCGTTGTGTAGTAGATAGTGTATTGGCTTATTAGACGTAAGGCCTCGGTTCAAACTCCAGGTCAGACATCAAAACGAAAATATGGAAAAAATATTTCTTCGGCAACTTCCTGTCAGCGGATTTCTGGCATAAACTCTGAGAGTAAAATAAAATTGCAATGAAAAGTTTCTCAAAAATCGTGTCGTTCGAAGTCGACTTTAAACTTTGGGACTTGCCACTCATGTAAAAAAATTAACACACACGACATAAGTGGTGTGAGAAACCACGTCGTAATCCTAACTGAGGAGATGTAGTGACCAATTATGTCTATGTGTATGATCTGTTGCCTGACGTATGGTGAATAATTTTTATGACTCCTAACGTTGAGAAAATATTTTTCCCCTACCTTACAATCTAATCTATTAATAAGGAACTGAAGGTGGAAGTTTAAACGAAACGTTTTAAGCTGTAATGACAAGGAAGTCGTGTGGAAAAGCCTTTAATTCTGTCAATAAAAATTCAAATGAAGGAAATGATAAAAGGTTTTCTAAGAATTTCTTTTAGTCTCTTTACACCCCCTCCCTCTCTTACTCTCTCTCTCTTTTCTGGCTCACAATCTTAATTATTTATGATTAGAAAAACAAAAAGTTTCCAAATGATGGATGAATGGCCTGTACGTACATCCATGACCAAGAGAGAGAAGTTTTCTAAAAGAGCCTGTAATTGAATAGTTGAATCACAAACTTAAATAAGAACAACAACAACAACAACTTGCTACTTACCACTTGCCACTCTCATCAGTCGTAAGCATGTAAATTAACTTTTATTCTTGGCAATTCAACTTTTTGCCGCAAAAGTTCTTATTTTTTTGTTGCCATTCTTTAAGTTTACTTGCCTCTCCTTCCCCTCATAGCTAGTTTTTCTTTTCCGCTCTTGGAAATTTGATAGTTTAAGCAGCAGGTAAATAAAGTATCTGGAAATACAATTTTTGTTTCGTCAAAGCCAAACGGCAAAGCAAAAACGATGATGATGATGAAAAACTTTTTTATTTCCGTAAATTATTTAAAAACCATCTCGCACCACTTAAGTAAGCAAAACTATATACTCTCTTGCAAGTTCATGGGAATATGGTATGGATGGAGGCTTATCTACTCCCCTCTCATATGCTAACAATTAAAGAAATTAAGTTGCCACTTAAGTTAACTGTCAGTTTGACAGTCAGACATCTTTGTTTACATTATCAACAGTCTAACACCTTTAACAGGGTTCAAAACAACAACAACAAAAATTGAAAACTTTTATCTTTTAAAACTTTCCTGTGGCATTACAGACACACAGAGAGAGAGAGAGAGAGAGCAGGCATATAGCTGGCTTTTGCTAAGTGTTTGCTTGCATGCGTGTAGTGTAGTGGTGGCTTCATTATAAATGCCACTCATAATTAAATCAAGTGTTTGTCTGCTGCCTGCCTCCATTAAATGTACTTCACTTCACTCCACTCCACTCCATATGTGTTGGATGTGTACGTGTGTAATAAGTTTTATTCTTGAGTCGAAAACTTTTCATATTTTTACCTGCCACCAAAAGCGAATGTAAAACTATCGTTGCCAATGTTACTGTATGCTGTTTGCTACCTGTAGCTGGTATTTGCTTACAGCATTTCCTCTTACTTCCTATGAAGACTATGTGTGGAGCGAGCAGGCATTTATAATTTTTGGAAATTAAATCTTTATTGTACGAGGGATGTATTCAAAGGTTATGCCGGAAATTCATTTCCTGCTTTTTAATTTTGTTCTCCTTGAACTACTTGAAGTTGTTGTAAAATTATTAGAAGTATAATTGGACTTGGATTTTGATGTCCTTTTGAGTAAACTATAGAAACCGTTCAATGCTAAAGGAATACTAAGTTTGCTACCACAGGTATTCCGCGTCCAAAACCAAAATCAATGTTATAGTTCAGTCCGTATTTCCTAAACGAATAATTCGGTGATTTCTGATCCTCATTATTCATCCATGTCTGCAAGGTTTTCATCATTTGTTAGTGCTGCACTGAATTTCTTGTACAGCCAGAGACAATTTATTATTGATATCTGCTCTACCGCTCTTAAGTCTTTAAGTGCTTTGGAAGTGGGGCACTTCCGCTGCAATGATGTACACGAGTTTAGATTAGTGCAGGTAATATGGTTTGGAGCTAATATGGATTAGGTTAGAGGACGTGTACTTGTCAATTGAGACAAGTACAGTACCTTGAGGTCGATTTGACCCGTTGTATATAATATCGATTAACTCCGATGTATTTTTGCTCATTGTACGGCCAATCCACGATTCGTGTGGAACCTACTCCCCAACTGGTTTCTTTGTCTGGGAACTCCCTGCACACGTTTTTCCCATAAAATCCCGGCGTAATAATATACACTGAAGAGTAAAGTCCAGTAGTTCTATTCGAAAGAGATTTTGTGTCATGAAAAAAAGAGTTCTACGCCTTAAACTTTGTGGGGGGTTATCCACACAAGTGTCAGTCTCCTTGGCGATCAAGGAAAATCGTACATCTGAACTGTGGCATTGTTTTCCGTTCGGAAGATCCAACAATGATTTGCTAACGCGAAAGGGAAGATACCCATAAACACATTTTAGTGTACAGTCAATCCTCCTATAACGCGGTACCCTCAGAACGCTGTTTCCATATAATGCGGTTTCCACATAACGCGGAGCTGAATTTGCGACAGCCCTCCTATTACGCATCTGAATGACTCTAGTAACTAGATATTGTAAGAGGGTTTAATATCAGTTTTATTATCGACGGTTAAGCACATCCGAGATATATAAACAACATGTTTATATAAACATGCCAGATTATCTCATAGCCGTCTACGACATCGGTTTCAGTAATCTCAGAGCTCTTTCACAGTACATACATTTTGTTGGTGATCAAATCTTCCTAAAAAATTTTCTGCAACTCATATCTGACAGTGGGGATGAATGTTGACAAATTACATAATTTTACAAAGTCTTTCTTATTTTTGGTGGAAAACAGTCTTTTAGTTTTTGTTTCACTTTTTTTTTTATCAATTCTTATATGAAATCTTTAATTCAATAAAAATAATTTATAATTTATCTTGTCTTGTCTCCTATCACGAGGTACGAATGATGTGATTTGTACTAATTCCGAGTTTCTTATAGCGCGGTTTCCATACAACGCGGTAGACGGTTTCCATAGAATGCGCTACGAATTTGCCTGGTTTGTACGGTTAAATCCGAATTTCTTATAGCGCGGTTTCCATACAACGTTGACTGTACATTTATCCAAGCTATTCTCGTAGACTAAGACAGAATTACGCCTGATTACTGGAGTTGTCTCTGAAGTCTTGTGAAGTTTAACGCAAAATGAAATCATTCTGTGCCTCACAGTTCTAGGAATGTTGTTCCAGTATTTTTAATAAAAAAAAAATTACAGCCTGAATGATTTGTAGATCTTGGTGTGTGCCTTGGTCGATTTTTCAATTTTTTATGAACAATTTCCAAGCTTTAACGTTGCGCCTAAAGTTCAGCCTTAGTATATAGGGCGGAATGGTTTCTATTTAACGCAGCAATAATTTCAGTGGCCTTTGGTGTTTTTTTGTTCTTGGTGTTTTTTTGTTCTTGTTGTTCTTCCAGTCGAGATATAGATTCTCTTTTTTGTACTTTTAGTATTTTTTTTTGAAAGTTTTTAAACTATTCTTATAAGAGTTTGGTTTCGCTACCCTTTACTGGAGAGTTTTCCATAACTATCGCTCAACAGCCCTTGCTTCCCTGTTGGCGACTTTATATTAGCTTTGTCAGCGTTCTAGTGGCAGTATCTTTAGTGCATCTTTAGATCCAATGTTTTGAAAACATACTTTGATAAAAAAGTGTTTTTGAACCTTTCTTATTAACATCTGAAAATCGGTTCTAGCTTCGTGGCATGGGAGAAACAAGCAAAGAATGCTGCAAGTATGTCTTGAACCTCTAAAATTGTCTGTAATTTTTAAACACATCTCGTATCGTAAGTATCACTTTCAAATAATTGCCTGCTTTTGCCAAAAATTCAACCAGAATTCATTCATTGAAACACACAGTAAAACTTTATATTTCACTTTAATACTCACATGCGTCACGTGTCACATTAGAAAACATTCAACTGTCACTTTACTTCAGGTTTTTCTCTACTGGATGTACGAATAGATGGATGGAATATACTTATATTTTAAAATATGTTTCTTGTTGTTGTTGTTGTTACAGATAATATCACTATCATTTCATATTCATTCTCAGCTATTTAAGGATTTTCATTTGTGTGCCTTCTGTTTACATTGATTGAAGTGCCGGAATAGTTTCTTCATTTACTTTAGAATTGTTTTTAATTAACTGATACGACTGAACTGAATTCATGACGGTATTAAAATCATTATAAAGAAAATTTTTAATTTAAATTTTATATAGAACTTTTGAACATTGGTACGAGTAATTTTCTGCCTTTTAGATATAAACATCCAAGATTAGTTTGACATTTAGTCACCTTCTGGAAGTCCATTTACCCGTGGCATCACAACAGGCTACTATGGGTGCTCAAGCAAGCCACGACTCCAACCTACTTACAGTGGTGGCCTTATAATTAGAAACGACTTGGCAACATGTATGTTTGTTAATTTATTTTCAAAACTGAACATGCTGAAAAATTTAATTGAATACGGTTCCATTACATTTTCCAATATGCTTTTATATTGATATTGGTCCATTATTCCTTAAACTCTTACAATTGGACCCACACCACGCTAAGAGAAATCACCCCAGACCATAATAGAGCCGCCACCGTTTTCCCTGTGTACATGGGATCAAGGCTTTGTTTGGAAGACGTCTTGCATAAGTTTTCCCATCAGATTGGAACAAATTAAACTTGGATTGGTCACTCCAGAGAACTCTGTTCCAGAAACACGGATCTTTTTTAAGCATTTCCGTTGCAAACTGTAACCGGTTTTTAATATATTTTTTAGACATGCGGCTTTTTCTGCGCAATGCACCCACGAAGTCCCGACTCCTGCAAACGCCTTCTTATTGTCCGTGTGGATATTTCTGACGTTATTCCTTTGAGAGTATGCCCGTCAATTAAATTTTTCAGCCTGACAATGACCCAAAGCACACTTCAAGGTTAGTGAAGTGTTGGATTTCGGGTCAAAATATTGACGTTAATGACTGGCCACCACGTTTGATACAAAGTTCGCCGAAAAGACTTGCAGATGTTGTTCAAAACAAGGGCTATCCAACAAAATATTAAAGAATATGTCCATTAAATGTGAATATATTAAGATATTTTTAAGCTGTTTGTAAGAATATCTTTTGTTTCTAATTATATGACCAACCTGAAATTGGTATTTTTTGATTTTAGCTAATCTTTTTTTTAAAGGATAATGATGCTGTGAATATTTTTATTATAAACATAAAGCTAATATGTTGTATTGCTTTTTTACCTATTAATTTTATAGTGAGTAACAAAAATTTTGAAAATAAATTAACAAACATACATGTTGCCAAGTCGTTTCTAATTATAAGGCCACCACTGTACCTACCTAGTCCTCTTTTCGTTTCTCACGTCCATTGTTTTTCCACATGCAATCGGCAGTCAGAGGTAGCTCTTAAAGTAATGCCGACAATTTTCAATCAGTTTGCTTTGTTACTTTTTCACAAACCTTCTTTTTCCTTCAATACTCTTATGATAGTACTGAAATAACCTGTATTCACTCATCGAAATTGCCGCTATAAAATAGGCTATATAGCTATTATAGTTTCCAACTTTCTAACGATGTTCGTAAACCTTTATCACTGTGACTATGAGTTTATTGGTCCCATATTTCTTAGACAGCAACATATCTTCTACTGTTTTTTTGGATAGACGCTCTCGCCGTTCAGGGGCGGGCTCTACATCATAAAAACTTATCTCTTATAACCTTTTCCATGTTCTAACTAACATAGAAGAAGATTGTGAATCCCTACGGCCTCTGAACTTAAACTTTTCATTTCCCTTGGCATTTTAACAAAGAGTTGTCACAATCGTTCTCGGGTTTTCCAGATTTTTCTTTACCACTAACATGCTGCTACTCTTGTTAAATTCCCTCTATCCTTGTTCTCTAACCAAACAAATCGCATAACATTGTACAAAAGTCGTCCTTTTGACATTTATTTCATAGTAAACCTGTACGAAAAGTATTAACACGACTATGATGAACATAATTTTGCCGAATTAAAAGTATTTTTAATATCCAAAATAATCGTACAATATCTCATGGCTTTGTCGAACTCTTTGACAATTCGAACGATCTCTGGCCCTACATGTATATGTAGGCTGCCTTCCAAACTGTTAGTTGCTTTGTGCTTGAACAAAGTATCTTGTTTCATAATGCCGCTGTACAAAATATATATAGGGTGTTTTTATAGAGGTATAGAACTTTAAGTTGGCATTACTTTTCAAGATGGCGACCGATTTAACAGCTGTCAAGTGATTTATTCTCAGTTTGGTTTGGCAATTCATCATGAATAGACTCACGCCTGAACAACGCTTGCACATAATGCAATTTTATTTCAATTTATTGAAAGACACGTTCGGTGACCGCCTAATTTCACGTTTTGGACCTGTGAATTGGCCTCCAAAATCTTGTGATTTAACACCGCTAGACTACTTTCTGTGGGGCTATGTAAAGTCATTGGTCTGTGCGGTAAAGCCACAAACGCTTGACCATTTGGAAGACAACATTCGCCGTGTTATTGCCGATATACGGCCACAAATGTTGGAAAAAGTCATCGAAAATTGGACGTCCAGATTGGACTACATCCGCGCCAGCCGTGGCGGTCATATGCCAGAAATCATATTTAAAATGTAATGCCACAAGATTATCTTTCGGATAAATAAAATTCATGTCAATCGAATAATCCATCGTTGTTTTATTGCAACTTAAAGTTCTATACCTCTATAAAAAACACCCTATACAATGTATTCTATTTCAAAACGTCATCAATGTGTATTTTTAACGCAGTCAAAAAGCAATCAGGCATCGGATTTATAGTTGATGCATTGTTTGGTTACTTTGCATATCTACATAGTTTATATACAGTAGTAGAACTGTATACAAACTTTGTATTGATACATTTTGGAAGGCAGCCCTACTTTACTTGTCCTCTACTTTCACTGTAATACTCTTGTTCCATTCCTTTTGTTCCTTTAAGAAGTATAGTATTAGTACGAAGATTTTTCACCTAAAAAGTGATCGGGCAACTGCAGCAGATTCTAGGATGATAGGGTTGCCATCTTTCACTGAAACAAATCGTTCTGTAACAATCTACGGGGCTATTGTATTAGTTGCAGTTGTTAGGAACCATTGAGTTCTACTATTTCCCAAAAGATATCGTTACTGCACTTTGATTCGTTTAATTTTCTACTGCTGGGGCTTTCTGTGTGAATTCCAAAGAGATGGGATGAAGTCTCTTGGTTAGGCTAAGTTAGATTACCACTTTCTTTTAAACCTTAAAGGCGACTATGTGCACTGTTCGCAAAACTTATATGCCGGGAAATGTATTTATTTAACTTTAGTCAGGATTATAACCTAGCCATGTCTCACACCATTCATGTTGTGTGTGTATTAATTTTATACATGAGTGGCGGGGGGACCCACAATTTAAAGTCGACTCTGAACGGCAGATTTTTTGAGAAATTTTTCATTGCAATTTTATTTTACTCTCGAGAGTTTTTGTCAAAAGGCTACTGAGAGGTAGTTGCCGAAACAAATGTTTTTCTTTTTTCAATATGTCGTGTTGTTCGAGATGTGTGAAACAGGGGTTGAACCACGGCCTCTCGTCTAATAAGCCAACACACCACTACCATCAAGACTACGACGACTTCTATAACTTCTATTAGATTTTATTCCAAAATTTATGTCTGTGAACATAAATTCGAACTTGAAAAGCAAAGACGCAAACCGACATTTTTAGCAGCGCCACTTTTGGCATTAACCGAACAAAATTTTCCTTTAACATGGCAAAAATTCTCCGAAAATTGTCACTCAATTTCTGAATTATTTTCTCTTTCGTCTTGGTGTTCCTTAACTTTATTTAATAATTTGAACAATTTTGCCTCTTCACTTTTCTTATCACCCCCTGACAGCATTAAATTTCATTTGCATTGTAAATAAAAGATTCATTTTAATTCCAATATCCAATAAAAAATAATTACCACATCGCAAAAACTATCATCCAAAGGATATAATAAGGAGATGGAAAAACAATATCCTACAAATTGTCCTTTCACCTCCTGTTGCCTGTTGTGTTAGAGACGTTAAAGGTGCTTACGTTGTCAAATAGTGTGTGTATGTGTGAACTTTATAAGATCATGAACGTCACTCTCTCTCTCTCTCTTTAAATTTGGCCAACGGATAATTGTTAATAAAACGAAAGCCAGATGTTGACCATCTCTATCGTTTTTTTTTTTTTTTTTTGCAAGATGCCAATTGGAATGTACACATAATGGCTAATAAGAAATGGCCTTAAACACATAAGTACACGGAAGAAGAAGCAATACAGCAGTATAAGCAGCAATTAATTCCCCTGTAAGAAATGAAATCTAATTGCTCGTTAGTATAACCAATTTATTGTAGAAGACGACCACTATCATCTACCACCACATTCCCATTCCCATCCCCATCTCCATGCTGTTTCTTGGCCAAGTAACGTCATCTTAAATTGCTGTGTTAACTGCTGACTGTGTGTGTTTTTATTGAAGGTAAGAGGGGGAGCAGGATAATGCTATGGAATGCTGTTGCGTTAATGCTCAAACGCCAAGGAGTAGTCTATGAAACAATAGTTAAGCTTCTCTGCTTAGCTGTGATATTTATCTCGTCATTTAATTCATTGTCTGGCTACTTATTTTTGGCCGTGAGAATTTGTTTTTCGTTCGTTTTGTTTCTTTTTTCTTTCTCCAGTTGACGTCTTTTTTTGTTCTCTTTTGTTCTCAAGAGTCCTTCCTGCAATAGTTGCTACGCTCAAGTACTCGCCAAAAAGTTTAGTCATCCTCCACTGTCATTATCTTTTCATAGACTTTTCGGGTGTTGTTGTTGTTTAAATGATTCCCTTTTGGTTCATAAAAAGAAATTAACGACTCTTTTTTATTTCTTTACTTTACTTTTTGTTTTCTTTTTTTCATTCTTTCTTATTTACTTCTGCTATTTTTTTTTCTTTCGGTCCATTGTTTCTTGTCTTTTGCGACGATATTTTCTTAGTTTTTAAGGACTTTTTGTATCGTGTGTTTTGTTGGTAATTTTTTTTTGGGTGCAAATCGTTTAATGAGGATGTTAAAACACGAACGATTTAAACATTGAGAACAGCGACAAACGTTGGCAATAATGAAAGACTTCCTGGCTGGCTGGCTGGATGTTATAATATATGAAGAACAGTGGGATTCTTATGCACTTTTATCGTGGAAGAACGACTAAGCGGCAGGAGAAAGAAATCAGGCTACGGTAGAGCACAATGGGTCAACTTAACCTCCGGGTACTGTACTTGTCTCTTTTTACAAGTTAACGTCCTATAACCGAAGAAATTAGAAATTGGTTTATTTCAACATGCAACAACTTGTTTACAACCTAACTTCTCGCACCACCCATGATGTGTTTGTTAATTTTATCCATGAGTGGCGGGGGATCTACATTCTAATGTTGACTCCGAACGACAGATTTTTGAGAAATTTTCCACGGAAATATTCTTTTAAGCTCAGAGTTTTTAACAGAAGACTGTTGAGGGAAGTTCGTCTTGATCGAGCTGTGTATGCTAAGGCTTGAGTCATAGTCTCGCTGTATAAGAAGTCAACATACTACCTACAAGACTACAGCGACATCCCATTCCAGTAATATTACGAACTGGAAGTTTAAAACTGCCTGCAAAAGTATGAGACAAAATTGGACACTGATTTTATAGGCTTGCCTTGATACATTTTGCGTTTGAGATTTGGAGTGTACCAGAGATTAGCAATGAGTATTGAAAAATATGAGTAGAATCGAATCATATTCATAGATTCTAATACTTATACGCATTCATAGTTATTTTAATATTATACTCATACTACTCATATTCAAAGTTTGAAGTACTCATCATATTCATACTTAACAACACGTATGATGTTATTGACTTCGACTCTCCATAACTAAACATATACACGAAGCACAAAATAAGTATGGATCGAGTACGAACACTAAAATACTCACTAAAAGGTTGTGTGCTTGCTCTGATTGTTGCTCTGTCTTTTTCACGCTTTTTTTCTTTTGTTGTAAATCCAATAATAACTAAGACCGTAAACTTTGATGAATGATTCGAGTCACTCGAATCATTTATAAGTATTTTTCTAAAGTTAAGTTTAGCTAAAGGGGACTGGAAAGTTACCTTTACTCATAATAAGTTACCTTGGGTACTCATAATAACGAAAAACAATTTATCTGCCCGTTAAAATCCTCCCTTTAGTTAACGGCAAGTTGTAATAATGGCCCTAAATGAGTTGGCTTATGAATCAAACATATTTGGAATGGTATGAGTTTGATGTCAACGTTGTACCCATTGCAACCATAGTCATTGCAACCTGTACTTATAAACTTCCTATCGTTCTAGTGAGTACGAATGAATCGAGAGTACATAGTTAAATTTCAATGTTGTTGACTTACTTATATTTAAAATTTCATGAGTGCTTATGAGTAGAAAAAAAAACGATTCATTGCTGATCTCCGGGGTGTACATAAGGGCCTTGGATTAAATAAATGACTGATTGAAAGCTTCCGCTGAAAGTAATGCACGAAATTAAATTTTTTCCAACCTTTTTCCTCTCCTCATGCGGTAGTCTGCTGACAATAGGTGGCAAGCATAAACTAAAGAAACCAGGTTTTAAAAATGTTGTTGGAAGTCAAGTGACAAGTGGTTGTGACAAGACCAGTCCTTTTAATTAAGAGGCCGAAAATTCAGCACCCGGTCTCCCTCATTAGCTTTTAGATTCCCAAGGGCAAATATTTTAATTTATCGCTTATGGAGACCTGTCTTCTTAAACGAATTTTGGTTGATTTTATTTTCGTCTTTTATTTTCCTTTTCCTGTACCACTGTGCCACACATATAGTCCTGCCCAGCATCGCCAATTGTATGACACAAGTTTATTGTTGTTGGTCTGTTTTCATTTGTATTTTTCGCCTTTTTCTTTTCGTTTGCAAAGTTTTCTTCAAGTCATGACTAAATACCATTAGAAAGGCAAAGGAAAGGACAATGGAGACAGCAAATAACATCACAGGATAATGAAGAAATTTCATAATAATAATGTCCTGATGATTACATGGGATTTAACCATAAAAATAAACTCTCACTGAGCACTGGCTCATCCGCTGCAGCAGATGAGTGAACTAAAAACAGAAGGGGGGAAAAAACGATAGAAATTAAAAAAGAAAAACAAATTTGAAGAAAGAGAAAAGTAAACAATTTTATTAGCGTTTTTCGAATAGTTTGTTTGGCTTTCAATCCTCCGCTTCTCCTCCCCCCTTAATACAAACCATATCCTTTAAGCAGGATGTCTTACGTGTTGTTACAATTACGTGCCAATAAATTCATGTCATTGGAAAAAGAGAGGAGAGAAAAAAAGGCAGTTTTTGCAGAAAAAATTGTAGAGTTATGCAGGGAAGAAGCCTTTCAAATTAATTGAGTTGTTTCCCGGGTTAAATATTTATTTAACTTGACTCTCTCTCCTACTCTCCCTCTTCCGCTTTCTCTCTATTTCGAGAGTCTCTAATTTTAGTTGGTCACTGGGGACTTATAAAGCCGAAAAAATGTTGGCGTTAACATTCTATTTTAGACCACCACCACACGTACATGTGTACTACGAATGAATAGAGTTCCTTAAAACATGTTTTAAATAAAATACCAACTAAACGTGAAGTCCTTTAGTTCAGGTAACAAAGAGAGCGTAAGTGAGTGAGTGAATGAATAAAGTTCTCGATTTATTTGAGTGTTTGTTTGGTTGTTCATTGTTTAGTAGGAATATTTATGGTCATCTGGAGTTGTTGCATAAATCACTGTCCACTTGCCACAACATGGAGTAACCAAAACAACTAACCAACCTTTAGCTATTGTTGTAGACGTTTATGAGTATGTGTGTTAGTTTAAATGTGTGCGTATGTCCTTTTAGCCTCCAGCAAATTCTGCTGCTTGTGCTTCTATTTGTTTTAGAATTTCTTTTTTTTGTTGTGCTATTTTAACCAAATGAAACGAAATGAAATGAAATGCTCGAGACCACAATTAATGTTATGAGATAAGTTTTCTAATAAATAATGTACCACACACACATACATACACACATGTATACGGTATTTAAACCACTATGTTATATTCAGGTACTTCTCCTGCTTATCAGTGGTACAAAAAGCGTAACCGTAACGATTTTTTTTGATTGTTTATTTGAAGGAACTGCAATAAAATAAATTAAAACCACAATTTAAGACTCAATCTTTTAATTTAAAGCTCACAATTTAGATTCTATTTTTTGTGGAAGTGTTTTCATACTTTTGTTTGAAACTTTCGAAAAGCAAAAGTTATAATCAACGCTTATGTGGAGATAAAAATACAGTGGCAACTCCAAGCGTCTTGGGTTCGAATATTTCATAAGGCAAATAGTCCTTCAAAACTTTAAAAAAAATAATAATGAGGCCTTATTCCCTTGCAAATAATCCTTTCAGAGACCCATTAATTCGTGAAAGAGAGTATTCCATCAATAATAAAAATCTGGCAGCCCCAGCAAGAAAGAGTGTCTAGACGACTGTCTACAGTAGAATAAGACTCATGTAGTCGCCGTAGTCTAGTTAGTAGTGCGCTGGCTTATTAGACGTGAGGCCTGGGTTCAAACCCCAAGGTCAGACATCAAAAAGAAAATATGAAAAATTTAATTTCTTGGGCGACTTGCTCTCAACAGGTTTCTGGTAAAAAGTCTGACAGTAAAGCAAAATTACTATAAAAGTTTCTCAAAAATCTGTCATTCGGAATCAACATTAAACTGCAGGTCCCGCCACTCATGTGTAAAATTAACACACACAACATAAAGTGGCTTGTGGAACTAGGTTGTAATCCTGACGGGGAAGGGTTGTAATGGCCAATTATGTATGTATGTATTCCATCCATAATTAAAGTCTGGCAATACCAGATAGAAAAAGTGTCTGGACAATATTTTGCAGTAGACTAGCTGCTCATACTTAGCTGGAAGGCTTTCGTTATTGACAGGTTGATAGACGTTGCCGTAATAGTGTAGGTAGTGTGTTGGTTTATTAAACGAGGGTTCGGGATTCAAAGCTCAGCTCAAAATATGAAAAAATATTTCAGCGTTTACTCTCTGCAGTCTTCTGACAATAAGACGCTAAGAGTAAAATATAAATTACCATGAAAAGTTTCTTAAAAAAGTCTGTCGTTAAGAGTGTAAGTTAAACTGAACGTCCCGCCACTCATAGGTAAAATAGGAGAATTTGGTTGAAATCCTGACTACAGAGTTGTAATGACCACATTAAGTTGACGCTCTCATTTAACAGTCCTCTGTGAATACTGAAAAAAGCCCACATAGGTAATAGTTATGCTACAAAATGCATGTGTGTTGCAGCACCATCGTTGAAATGGAACACAGAGAAATGCTCACAAGGTGAGATATTGATCACAATGATGGATTTGGCATAAGTTCTTACTCAACGCCGTCTTAAAATGAGAAATACCAGATGCCGCAGATTTTTTAGTGCTTCCGACAAAAACCAGCATGGGTTTAAGCTCGCAGATGGTCAAGTGTAGCTACACAACCAGGCCAATGAATTCATCGAAGAACGTCGTGTTTTGGTGGCGGTTTTTGAACCAACCTTTGCCAACTGTTCGCCAAGCGAATTTTGCTCATGATCGAGAGAAAATGCAAAATGCTGCAACAAATGAAGTTGCAGCGACATTGGCAGCTGGTGAGACAACCATTTCAGGAAAATTATAATTGCACACGTAGTGAATTTGAGTAGGTAGTGGGTTGACCTATTATACAAGAGCTCATGGTTCAAATCTCAGCTTAGATATGCCGAACAATAACGAAATATGAAAATAAAATTTCTTTCGGGGACTTCCTCTCTCAGCAGTCTGTTAGCAAAATATCTATGAAATTGAAATAAAAATATGTCGTTTGGAGACGACGACAAACGTAGGCCTCACCACCATCATGTATGAAATTAACACACACAACATGGGTGGCGTTAGAGGCTTAGTTGTAATCCAGACTAAAGGGTTGCAATGATCAATAAAGTATCGTCAGCTGCATGATACTGATCTGCATACGATACTGCATATTAGAGCTGATTTTGACGGAACAATCAGGAATAATGGAATGTCATTTTCCTTATTAAGATCTTTATTTAAAACTAAATGGTTGGAGCACCTAAAGGACTATTGGAACTTAGATATTACAATGGTTCTAATCTTGGATATGCCGAATAATATTTTGTTTTATTTTTTCCGATTGTGTCTTACCATATGTGGAGGGGTAGACAGAGTAAAACCTACTTTAAATATGCTTTTAAATCTTTAAATTCTAAAAACAGACTTTTTGTGGCTATGAAAAGTTCAAAGTTCATTAAAATCCTAAACAAAAACAACACACACACACCATAGCAGATGTTAATCAAACATTTTGCTCTCTTATCCATGTAACTTTCTCTCTCCTGTCCATCTAAGGACACAGGAGTCTTAATTAAACTTTTACCAGCTTAAAAACTATGGAATGGAGTGAAGTGGCAGAAGCATCTTAAGCCGCAAAAACCCAAATTCTAATTGAGAATTGAGTTTGAGAAGGACAAAGACAAGGAACATGCAAAAGATTTTAAAATGCCATCTCTTAAGCTGGACAAACAAAAATTTGGAAACTTTAAAACGACTTGTGTGTGGCGACCACAAGGCAGGCAAAGAAACAAATCCCGAAACCAATGAACAGTAAACAAGTAAAGTGGAGAAAGAGGCAAGAAGTGGGTGGGGGAATATGGAAAATCTATAAATCTTAAGAAGAAGACCAAGAAGACCAAAAAAAGAAATCGTATTTGTCTTGTGGACAAAACTTTAGCAAAGACATCTGCTGCCAATGTGCCAAGTGAATGGCTGGCAAAGCCATACCCGGACTCTACCTTATGCTGGTCGAAGGCAAGCCTGCTTAATGTTTGGCTATTATGTATGTTGTGTATGTATGTATGTGTGTATTTAAAAATCTTTAAAAGTCTGTTTATATTGTGATAAAATCATAATCCCATTTACATGCATACGAAGACAACGAAGACCTTCTTTATTGGAAAAACTAGTTGCTGCTCCCTTTACCACACTCTTCTGCTGCTGCTGCTGCTGCTTTAACCCTGTGACGTAACGTTTATTCACACACTATTTTCTTGTGGGGAAACCACAAATCAAGAGTATGGGTTTCCTTATAATGTGGTCGACCAACACATCAATGGCCTTAAATGAAGACGAAGGGAAGAAACAGAAGCCAATTTGATTTCATTTTCAGCCCCAAAGCGCTCTCCAGCCCTTACTTAGCCTAGCCCATCTATTTTAAAATCTGAGATAAAATTGTTATTGTAAGTGTTTTGCAAATGATTTCGAATGAACTGCTTGTGGAGGGAGGCGGGGGTTTAGGCAAATGAAGATGATTGTACAGGATAATGATGCTTGTACGGGATGCCATGGTGTTTATGGGGGGGGGGGGGTCTGCTGAGTTTCTCTATTTAAACTGAGGTCATAGAGCACTAAATCAAGTTGTAAACTTTTCAATGTTTTTTCCCCCCGAAAACCAACAACAAAACCAACAGAAAATGGAAAGAAAGTAAGAAAAACTATAAGAAGCTTAAAATTTTAAAGTTTTTCATTCGTCCTTTTTTTTGGAAACAAATAAAAAAAAGAAGAAACTAAACTGTCAAAGTGTTGCTGCTGCTACTTTTGCCATTTATAAGGTCCACAAGAAATGTTTGTTAAGCAACGGCAGGAAGTGTATTGCATGCGTTAAGGCCTCTGTTTTAAGATAAGAAATTGACGTTAAAGTTTCCGTATTCCAGGAGTTTGAACTCCTTTTCACAACTAATACCCTCATATGGATATTAAAAGTGTGTGTTAAAGTTTTGCAATGTCTTTGGAAAGCGTTTTTGAAAGAAAGGAAAACAAATTTTGTATTGCATTGTTACATCGAAAGAGATGTTACAGTAGCGTCTTGAGATAATAGGCAACACATTTCCTTTCTATAGTTTGAAAGGCAACAATAGTTTCGAAGAATTGATACAGAAGATGCACTGAAAGAATTTTGTATGTTTTAAAGACAGATTGAGGTACTTTTGTAAGCAGGGTGTGTGGTGGGTGGGTAACTAGGCAAAGGCTCCGAGTTCAGAAAAAACGACATTTAACGACATTCTCTCGGTAATTTTCTGACAAACACTGCGAGCGCAGTTGACTCTAAAATAGTGACAGCACGGGAATCTACTTTAGGGACGTAGTGAAACTATTATACTGGCTCCCTAATAAGACTGCAGAACTGATCTGGAAATAGATTGCGTCGGGTGATAGGATAGCTATTTATATGGCTAGGAACATATAGCACATAATGTTAGCTTGAGATCGATCTCAGTCTACAAGGACTCTTGGAAAACTGTAGACTGATAGTGCAGTGTGATCCGACGCATTGATTACATATGATGTGACAAGGTCTGGCACACTGTAGTGTGAGAGCGTGGACCTATTGGAATGGGCGGTTTGAACTGATCTACCAAGTTATCAGGCGAGAGTAGACACTTCTTGGAGGTGTAAAGGAGATTGTTTAATCTTCAGGTTGATAATTTGCTATACTTTATTTAGACGCCGTATTATGAAGTCGCCGTGGTCTAGTAGGTAGTGTGTTGGCTTATTAGACGAAAGGCCCGAGTTCCAATCCCAGGTCAGACATCAAAACGAAAATATGAAAATATTTTTTCGGCGACTTCCTCTCAGCAGATTTCTTTCAAAAACTCTGAGAGTAAAAATTGCCATGAAAAGCTTTTCAAAAAATCTGTCGTTCGGAGTCGACTTTAAACTGTAGGTCCCGCCACTCATGTCTAAAATTAACGCACACAACATGAGTGGTGTTGAGGAGCTGGCCGTAATCCTGACTGAAGGGTTGTAATGGCCAATTATGTATGTATGTTATTTAGACTGGCGCTAATGGCTATTGGAATCACAAGTATTTTCCCCTAGATGTCCATTTCTATAACAGATAATTTGTTGCAGTCGTCTTCTACTAACCTTCTCCGGCATATTGTCAGATGTATTTATGAAAATCGCTCTAAAACGGAATACCTATTGAATCTGGGTAGGGAATCTATTTTGTATTGATAACATATATCATATATATATTCTTCATTGTTTGAAGTAAATTCTGGGAGCCTGCAAATGTCGTGTCCAGTTAGGTCTCCGTCATGGGGTACAAAGACGAAGACCCAAGATTTTTGGCTCATGGCTTTTGATAGTCTGCCTGCATTACAGTTTCTGATATTGCGAGCTTTATAACCGACATGAGATGACTAGGCCCGCCTCATCGGGCACAGTTTACTTTAGTCCAGTAAGTTTCCATTTGTAACATCGATGCTACGTATTCCGTCATGTAACTATAGCTCCTGGTTGGTATCTACTAGCCATCCCAAATGTCTTACAAAGATGTGAATTTTCCTCAAATCACCTTTGGCTGTTAATAAATTCTGTCTGTACAAGTATTTTTCCCAAGCGCCAGAGGATCACAGAGAAGATGTTCTCTGATCTCTCCTTTTTCTTTGCCGTTGCAAGTTCTGCAGAAGTCGTTATAAGGTATTCCCAGTCTCCTGGCGTGAACACCCAGAGGCCAGTGTGCGGTTATCATTGCTATGAGTTGCCTTAAATGGAATCTTTTTCGGTTCAAGGTAAATTCTGTTCTGCCTATGGCGATGACGGACCAGATCTGTTTGGTGTCCCTGCAAGTGGGTTCATTATGAGTGTGTCAATATTATGGGTGACCCAGATAATTCTTCATCTCAGGTTCACTAGTGTCCGACAATATCGTTGTGTTTGCCGTAACAGACGATAAAGAGTGAGCAGCTTCTTAGGACATAGTTATGGAATAAAGAAGATGTTGTCCAAATCCAACAATCACTAATAAGTGACTAGCTTTGGCACATAGAAAAGAAAATGTATACCATTGGTATAGAACTTGGCTACAGATATTTTGGTATGGCAAATATATCGTTTGATTAACCTCTTGAGATCTTAGACTATATTATAAGGTATAATTATGTTCCAGCCTGATGGTGTTTGATTTGAACAGTTTGCGAAACAGTTTTCTACCTTTTGAAACAATTTTTTATTCAGCGCAGACTTAGCATAGACACAAACCAAGATTCTAGAACATTGAGTTTATCATGCATCTCATATGAAATGGCTTTCCAGATGAAACAACACGGTGATATCCCAAAACTAAGGAGACATTTTTCTAATTATTGAGATATATTCACAGTGTATTGCCACTTTACGTACCTTGAACGCATATCTCTCACATGGCAATTGCTATTGTGTTCCAGCTGGCAAGACAAATGAGATTTAATGCTTTAAGGATGAATGCTCATTTTGTTGTTGTCTCTACATCTTATGTCTTATTCTTTGTCTTCTTTTTCTTTTTCCATTTCTTTATTGCTTTGTGTACACAATCTTACCAACAAACTGCGACCAAAAAACGTCCAAGAAACTTTATTTCCAACACAAGAAATTCAAAAAAGGGTTACACATTATGGCTAAACGATAACGATATTTACACATACACCTCCTTTTCTTTGCCTTCCTTTCTCCACTCCCACTTCTTGCACTACACACATGCATACAGACATTCGGCAGCGCCATAAATTGTTGCAAATGCCACATTAACGAACATTATGTGGCATGATTGTTGTTACCACCATTCACGCGATTTGTATAGAAAATAGAAAGGAAAAGAATCCTTTTGTAGCACAAGCTTGAGCTATTCTTGTGGTTGTTTTACAACACAATAACGTTAGATGGGTGGACAGACGCAAGGATGGGGGTGGGGGGCATGCACTAATCTGTAACTAATTTGTTGTGAAACTTTAATTAAGATGTTGTTGCTGTTAACGTTGTAGTGTTACCATAAGAAAATAAAGAAAATTTATTCAAATTATAGACTCGCTTACCACCATGCCCATCATGATTAGGTTGAGTGCTGTGCGGCCTGTTGTTACTTTTCTTAAGAAATATTCAAATGGTTTCAATGCCTAGCTATTCCTAGGTAGTATTGTTGGGTCAGTGTTATGTACGTACAATATTTACTCCTCCTCCCTTTTCGAATGTTTAAAGAATTTTTAAAAAATTTTCATTTTGTTTTGCTTGGCATTTGCATTTGCTTTTCATGTGAATTCAAGGAATTCCATTTTGAAAATGTTCAAATTAAATCATAATTTTTATTGTTTAAAAAAGGAAACGAAAAATATTACAACAAGCAATTGCTGTTGTTTTCTTTTTGAAATCCTTATTGTTGTTGATTGCTTCATTTTTTTTTTGTTTTTCTTTTCAGCACCAACCGACCAATTTTCCTTTATCTGCACAGAAAAAAATATGAACAATTTTTTTCCTAACAATCGTTTGTTTAAAATTAAAATCTACTTTTAAAAACAATTTTATTTGGTTTTATAAATATATTTGTTTGATTTTGACATTTCTACATTTTTTTAGCTAAACATATTTTTGTAAATTGTTTTTGTAAATTTGTTCTGAAAGCAGAATAAAGAAAAAAAATTGATAAAATAACAAAGAGTGCCTTGACTTCAGTTTGAAGAAATAAATTTGAAAATGTTTGTTTACTTGCATTTTGACCAGCGGGAGCAGTAAACTTGTGAATATTATTTAAATAAATTAAAGTGTGTGAATTTACTAATGTGAAATTGGTGAAATAAATCAAGCAAAAAAGATTAAATATAAGAGGAATACAACGTTTGACGAAATATATACGGGCCTATTGCATATACAGGTAAAATTGGAAATATCTATATAATTTCAAATTTCTTAATGTGGACTCGTAAGACTAGTCTATAGATTATAGATTTTATTATATTTTATTATAGATTTTGTCAATCAACTATCAACAAAAAAGTGGCTCCATTACTGCGAATGAGTTCGATTTGTATTGGAGAAAATGTGGATCATTTCGATTTAAACAAATAATCGAATCTAAGAGCACATCAGAAATATTTAATCTTTGGCCGGAATATACTAACCTTCCGGATTTCTGCTGGTAAGTGAAAATTCAATTTTATGGTGTTTTCTTTTCTACAAAGAAAACGTCACCCTCTTACAAGGTGCATTAAAAAAATTGCTGACCAACCCTGTTATAATGTAATTTTTATTTGAGATGAACATAACACAAATATGAAAAAAGGGTATGCCCCGTGCCCTTAAAAATATGTTGTATTTTTTGATTTGTTTTCAATAAAATATGTGAACATGAAAAAGGTGTTGCCAGATCGCTAATTTTTCGATTTCATATTTTTAAGGTTTTTTTTTAATAACCAAATACAATTTTTTTAACACAGTTCTAAAACTGAATGCAATTTTTTATATTACTGACCTGTATCTTTAATAATGTAATGTTCCCTTAAGGTTACCCCACAAAACAATGAAAAAATTAACTTCAGAATTGGATAACGATACTAGGAGACTTTTTTTAAATTTCATCTGGTAGCCCTATAAATAAACAAAAGTCATTTGCTTTACAGGGCATTATCAGCACTCTCGATTTATACAGGGCGTAAAATGCAATGCCCTCCACCATTTTCAAGTGCAATTTATATAGAATAAAACATACCACCCTTTTAGAGGGAGAAACATTTTTTAGAAACAAACACAAAATTTCATTTTTTACAATAAAGTGCAAATTTTTTGGTAGAAAAGAAAACACCATTAAATTATATATTACTTTTTAAACATATAAATATTCATATATTTTCAGATCGATATTGATTTTTCATTAAAATTCCCAAATGCCAAATCGAAAAAATGTCAAATAAAAATTTTTTTTTATGATTTAAACACATCAAAAAAATATTCAAAAGTATTATGTATTTATAAATGCCAATTTTTTAATGAAGTAATAGATTTTATTTATAAATAAAAATAATTTTGTAAATTTTATATTTATTTTCATCAATAAAAAATTTATTCAAAATAACAAAAGCAACTTTTTACTTGTTTTATTATACATTTTTATTATTTTTAAAGGATATTTTTAATAATTTTATTATTTGATTTTATAAAAAAAATTGTTTGAATTATGGTTAATTCAAAAACAAATATTTGTCTGAATCAAAAAACAAGTTGTTTGAATATGAAAATGAAATCAATTACTTTTGTTCTTAGTTTTTAACAAAAATATTGTTAAAATTTTTTGTAAATTTTTAACACAATTTTTAGTAAATAGTATATTATTTTAATAAGAAAAATTTTAAAATTTTTTCAATAAACAATTTACGTATTTGAGTACTTGATTTTACGAATTTCGTGATAGGTCCTATTTTAGTTAAAAAAATACTTGACTTTGTGAATTTTTTGTTTGATTTTGAATTTCAGTTTTTTCTGTGTGATTGAGTGTGAAGACTATAAAAATTTAAACCCTTTTTTTCCAATTGGATTTTCCATAAGAATTTACATTTTTCGGAAAAAATGAACAACACACTACTAGGGTAGTAACGAGGCAGAGAAACCAAATTGGTGAAGATCGGTAAGTGTAAATTTTTTTATTATAAACCTACGATAAGGGATTTTAAAATTGCTGAAAAATCTGTAAAATATTTAAAATTTGGAGCTTCAAGGCAGCTTCATTTCGTGCGTTTTAATGCAAAATATTATTTAAATTGGGAAAAAGATATTAAAGTCGGTCAGTTTTTTTAATCCTTGTGTGCGTATATGTTCTTAAGTCGTCGCAGTCTAGTAGATAGTGTGTCGGCCGTAATGCAACGGTTCCAACCCCAGGTCAGACATCTCGAATAAAATGAAATATGAAAAATATTTCTTCAGCGACTTTCTCTAAGTACATTTCTGGCAACAACTCTGAGAGTAAATAAAATTACCATGAAAAGTTTCACAAAAATTTGTTGTTCGGAGTCGACTTTACACTGTAGCTTCTGCCACTCATGTATAAAGTTAACACACACAGCATAGGTGGTGTGAGAAACTTGGTCGTAATCCTGACTGAAGGGTTGTAATGGCTAATTATGTATGTATATAGTTCATAACTGTAGACCCAAGCATCCCAGGTTCGCAACAATTTTGATCATATTTTACAAAATTTTAAAAATTTAAAGAACTTCCTTTCCGTTCAGATAAACCTTTTCTGAACATCAATCGTGAATCATCCCGCCGTGGCAATGGGAGCCGCATTCTTTCCGCGTGTCTACCCATAACACAGTGATCTGTAAGCATGGCCACTGTGATTGAGATGATGCCGCGACTTAGTCCAAGCAACTGGTGTTGGTACGCCTTCTATCCATCCGGGGCCACGTCAGTCTAGCGGTAGAGCAGGACTCCTCGTTGATCCAGGATAGGTTGGCGTCTCGGAAAAATTCCGCGCGATGACCAGTTTTATCGAGGCAAGTGGCATTCCTAAGTCGATTGAACAGGATTCCGGGAGTAATGCGCTAGCTCTAACCAGCTCGTCGGCTCTGCAGTTTCCCGGAATGTCAGTGTCGGGGGACCCAGACAACTGTGACACTGAAGCGCCCAGAAAGAGGGTTGAGGCAACAGCGACATTCTCTGACGATCCTGGAATTATTCGCAATGTTCGACAGATACTTTATGGCAGCCTGGCTATCTGAAAAGATCGAGATGCGGGTGAAACAATGATGTTGTGTAATCTTGTTATTTTTCTTATCACATACATAGGTAACATAATTGATCATTACAACACTTCAGTCTGGGACCTACAGTTTAAAGTCGACTCCGAAAAACAGATTTTTGAGAAACTTTTCAAGGTAATTTTATTCACACTCAGAGTTGTTGCCAGAAATCTGCTGAGGGCAAGTCGCCGAAGAAATATTTTTTTATATTTCGCTTTTGGTGGAGATGTCTGACCGGGGTTTTGAACCGTGACCTTACTTCTAATAAACCAACACACACTAGACCACAGCGATTTATCACATGGCTATATAGCAAACCCATCGAAATTCCGATTTTAGACAATTCTTTACGGAGTCGTCCACACAAAGCCATACGTGGATTGCTTAGTCTATCAAATATCATTGTATTGCAACGTACTCGATTATACGTGAGTTGCTCAATTCCATTTATCTCTTGGATTAGCCTGTAGATCGTACATGATACTATAAAAATATTTCATGGTCTGAATCTTGCTGTGTTGACATTTTCAAATCGAATATCGAGGGACCCCTCTACTCTGTCTTTGCCCCACAAAACAGCAATTTTTCAATGTCGTTCTCCAATGCTTCCATCCTTTCAGTGCAATAGTTAACGGTGGTAGTTTCACGGTTATTTTCTTCTAAATTGCTGTCTTTGCAAGTGCCATGAGTACAGAAGGCAATTGTCATTTTAAGCTTTCAGAGGGCTTCCATTGTTTTTCTTTTTAGATTTAAAAAAAAAATTGTGAACCTCTGATTTATGTTTTCTACATTTGTTTTCATTTACAGTTATTGTTTTTTGTTATTTTTATTTTTGTTGTCTGTTTGTTTATTTGCAACATTTGATAGCAGCGATAGTGATAGTCTTGTTGTGTTGTCTAACAAAATTAATGTGTTTGTTTGTTTGTGTGGGTTTTTTTCGGTTCTCCTCTGTTTATTGTTGATTTAGTTAAATTTTCTAAAGGATAATAAAAATAACAACAACAACAGTAATAGTAGGTAGTGCCGCCAGTATAAAGTTTGGTGTTGAAACAATAATGGAATTGGAAACACAATGAAAAGCAGAGTTTCGAATAATAAAAGAAAGGAAACCGACAACTCATGATTGAATTAAGCATTTATAGTTTGTTTACACTTGCTGCCTCATGCCACATGCCTCATGTCACATACCACAGCCACATATAGCAGAAGAAAACTGTCTGTATTTTAAAAGTTGTTCGACGAACTCGAACTGTAAAGTGGCCGGGAAGGCGGAAAGTAAGGCGGAAAATAAGGCGGAAATGTATTCAATGATTCAAACTAAAATGCACAGAAAGAGACAGGGAGAGAGAGACAAAGGGAGAGGATGAGGGAAAGAGTGATATATGCATGTGTATGTATGTTGCTAATGAATATGTTTTGATAACATTTGATATCCTTTTTATTTCCTATTACTGAGGTTTCCTACTCTTTTTTTTTTCTTTCATTTTTTTTTTAATAAATTTCCGCATTGCTTGCCGCCTATGCTACTGCTATGGTATGCACACATAAAAGATTTGCAAGAATGAAAAAAAAAAAAAATATTTCATGCCTTGCTTAACAAAACAATTTAAAAAAATCATGATTTTTTTTTAAATTTTTTTCCATTTTTTTTCATTTCATTTCGTTTATAAAGAAAGAGAAAAATAATTAAAATTTATAAATTCAGTACAACGCTTAACAAAATTTAAATAAAATCCACATTTATTTTAAAAGTAAATTTATCTCCCCCTCTCCACCTCCAAACATTTCTGCTGTTTCTGCCTGTTTTTCATATGAAAAGATTAAAAAAAAAATAAACTCCTCGACTGTTGTTGTTGGCTGCTGTTAAAACGTTGTTGTGTCGTCTAAAACAATTACGAAATCATTAAAAATCACATCAACATAACAAGTCTTTAAGCCAAAAATTTCTGCTTCGTTCACTTGATGATAAAGATGTACAAAATGGCCAAAAGAGACCAAAAACAAAACCAAATAAAACCAGTATTAAACATGATGGTCATCACATGAGGCCACCAGGCATCAACAATATAAAGTTATACAAGCATTTTTCTGGTTACAATTCACTCATACGTTCATGCTGCATATGTACGTTCATACATTATGGACTATCAACTATGAAATGCTGCGCTAGTGTCCAGGATTGTGTCCATTTTTTTCAGTTTTTTTTGTTTGCTGGATGGATGGTACATTACTAAGCCCGTCGTTTATAAGCCTTTAGCCATTTTGGTTAAATAAATAATGAAAGAAAGTGGACAAAAAAAACGAGGACGGCAATTTGTATTTGTACACCATTTCCAGCATTAAAAAAAACGTTTCAAAGTTTTTCTAAGACTTAGCAATTAATTGCTTTAAAGCTTAGTTGTCGGAGGGTTTTGTTTGCCATAATCAACCTACTGGTAGGGGCTATGATTATATGGAAATTTGAATATGCAGTGATGCCTCCTTTCCCACAGCTTTAAACATAGCCTGACATGTCCCAAGCCAGAGTGATCAGAAATATCAACAAAATCTGGGTTGAAATTCACTTTTCATAAATCGAAGCCAATGAGAACTTGTTCCATAATACAAGAGTCTCTCGAATTTCTAAACCTCAAGAGATTAGAAAGCAAAAGTGGAATTAGATTGGATTTAACATCCGTGAAGAACCATTAAATATTTTTTAGAAATGTTGTTGAAAGCTACCGTAATCTAATAGACATCTAGACACCTCTCAGCAGTTGTCTGGCAAAAAGTTTCTTAAATCGTGCGTACTTAGTCGCATTAAACTGTATGTCCCGCCAGACACACAACATGGGTTGTGTGAGGAGCTAGGTTGTAATCCTGACTAAAGAGAACCATTATTTATCCCTTAGTTTTTGAACCACTCGGAGTATGCACCAAGGCGACTATTTCTCCTTCGACATAGCACCGATCATGTACACAGTAAGTGAATAAAAGTGTCATCCTTCTCCTCATATCAGCAGCTCAGTGCCCAACATTAATGCACCGCGCATGCATGCCCATAATGCAATGCTACATAATAAACCCGCCAACCATAGTGGGCTTGTTGCTTTGGAGATTAAGCACAGTTGCCGTATGCCCTCCATACACCTTGGACAGATTTTTTGCGCCGTTCTGCCCTTGCTTAAAGCCGCCCACCTATTGTTGACGGAGTCTGCGATAGCATTAGCAATTACAGTGAGCGCCAAAAGTGAGTAGACACCACTGACGTAATTCATTTTCTTAGGATAGCGAGAAAAGTAAATGAGAATAGTCGAATAAATTTCCAAAAATAAAAGCGTTTATTTATTACATATAAAATATTAAAACAAAAACAACAATTCATGATAAAGGAACTTTTTTTTTATGCTTAAGAACATAATAGAAAATTTAAAATTATAGTGGGTGTTGACTCACTTATGGCGCTCTCTGTATAAGCTTGCAGGTTCTCAAAGGGATTCTGAACTTTGAGAATTCATGGGAGAGTATGATGGTTATGCCCCGTCTGGCTAGTTTGTCCATTAAAAAAGAAAAATATGGAATGTTTCACGATTTTGCGTGTCATCCTTGCTCAGGGCTATCAGACATAAGAATTAAAGTTGGCTGACCAGTCGTAATACTTTAGATATGCTGTTTGGGTGCTTGAACAACAGGCTTATGTACACTGCTGTTCAATAAAATAGATTCACCATGATCAACATCTTGCAATTAATTAAAGAAGAGTCACGCTTCAAATTTTTGAAATGTATCGGAATTATATTCATAAGAGGCCAGTAAACAAAGTGCAATTACTTTTTTACATGTACTCCTTTGCATAAGAGATGTCTAGTAAACCTTTCCGAGAGCAGGTGAATCTATTTTATTGAACAGCAGTGTATAATACGGTTCACACTGTTATTTTTGCGCCTTTCCTTGTAAAATGACATTGTGCTTGCACTGGAGAAACATGCCCCTCCAGATGGTGCTGTTTCTAGTGCCATGCTTGAGACAATTTCGGGGGTTGGCTCCGGACGATTTATGAGTGATATGGGCTCCTCCATTCTTAAGTTTCGGAGAATAGTTGCCGGGGTTGAGTCTGAAAACGCTGCGTATAATTTTGATGCATCCTTTGGTAAATTTCAGGTAGCTTTTGTGTAGTTCAGTGTCCAGATGGCAGAAAAAATCCTCGTATTCAGCTGGTTGGCCTTGTGGCGACATTCTTGTTTTATTCCAGCATTGATATGAAGTTGTTGTCTGATGTTCCCAGTGTTAAGGTCTGAGAGTTTTCATACAAATTATCCTCAAGAACAACATCTTCGTACTGCACTGGTATACGTCAATGCTTTACACATAGCTTGCTATACATCAATTGTCTTCTTCAAGATTGGTAAAGACAATGAGCGATCTCTTTACGTTTCATTTGGAAATGGTGTAATCTCTATAAATTTTGATTTAAACTTTAAACATTCCTAAAATATAACGGCAGAAAATGTTGAAAAAAAAAGAAATACAAGAAGGATTGTATAAAATGCCACAGAGAAGATGAAGAAAAAACTGTGTGTTCTAAAACAACAAACACCAGCAATGGCAACAAAGTGTCACTCGGTGAAAATTATTGCTGCTGCTGCTGCTGCTGCTCCACTGCACTCAACAACAAGAAACAAATGAACGTACAGCAGCAGCAACAGCAACATCAACTGCATCATCAAGAACAAAAAAAAAAGGGACAAACGATTTACAGTTAATCCCTCTTGGGCATTTTGTAGCCATTTTACGAATCTCTTCTCATTTTTTTTTCACAATTTACGTACATGGCTGGATGGCATCACATATCACCATATAGACACTACGTCCCCCGCCATCCATCCTCCATCTGTTAGTGATAACAGCAGTGATGTGGACAATTTAAATTATTTCTTTTTTTTGTGTTTTTCTCTGTCTCTCTCTCTCTCGTCTTTTCATTTTCCTGTTAAGCGCGCGAGCAACATGTCGGAAATAGAAGTATGGACGGAGTGGTCAGTAGTTGGTTGGTTGGCTGGTGAAAGTCGATGGAATTCATGCAAATTTAATCACTTTGTTTGTTGTTTTTATTTGAGTTGAAACATAAAATTACATTTCCTGTCCTGTCCACCCACCACTCTCAATCTATCCACAATTGTCTCTAGTCTGGTTAAACCATTTCTTGATCTTTTTTTTTTTCATTTTTTGGTGTGTATTCTGGTCCATGCCAAGGAATGATTGTCCACTTGACATAAATAATATGGAAATAGAGAAGGAAGTCGGTTAAAAAATATGAATTTTCATAATCTTTTGAAAAAAAAAGTACATTATTCCAGTGCGCATGCAAAAGTGGCCTAAGGTATGATACATTTCGCCTTCCAAAATTATCGGAAATAATTTTAACAAAAATTTCATGTTTTGTTAAATATTTTCTCTTCGTAATTATTTGAAAAGATTTTAAAAATTCCTTTAATATGACAGGGTAACTCACTAAATTGTTGCATTTAAAAATATCATGGATTTGGGAAAAATTCTCATGAAGCAATTTCTTATTTAAGTCCACAGGAATTTTAACTCTTAAAAGTTTATGCCTGCATACTAAATACAGCGATAGTCGCCGCAGTCTAATAACCAACTACCCACTGGTTTTTAGGTTATTAGACGAGAGTCCATAGTTCAAACCCCCACTTCAGACAACTTGAACAAAACGTAGTATTAAGAAAATAGTTCTTTCGGCAACTTTCTCTCATTGGGATTTTGGCAAAATGCTCTGAGAGTAAATAAAATTGTCCTGAAAAATTACTTAAAAAGTCTGTCATAGGGAGTCGATGTTAAATTGAAGGGGTCACCACTCACTCAGGGATAAAATTAACATATACAACATAGGTGGTGTGAGGAGCTTGGCTGTAATCCTAACTAACAGGTTGTTATGGCCAGTTAGTATGTAAGTAACTAATAAAGTTTGAGATGTGATGGAATCTTATGTAGCACGTTTAGTCCAAACTCAAATTAATACGTTTCGAAAAAAAGCGTTCCAAGCCTACAGTCTAGCAGACACAATAAGAACACGTCTTGGCATGGCTAGAGGCACAGATTTATTTATTTATTAATTATAATACAATTACAAATTATATTCTAATTATATACGAGTGGAGTAACTTGATCATAGGCTTGGTGTAGTGTCACAGACCAGAGTCTGTGGTGGGAATCGAACTCACGACCCTTAAGCTAATAGTCAAGCACACTATCCACTAGACTACCAGGGCACCATAGAGGCACAGATTATTTTTCACAAAATAATTGGTCGAATTGCTACCATCCTTCGAAGTACAGTGCCATCTATGAAATCAGCTTAAGTTCCAGTTATTTCAGAAATTTCACAAGACGTTGTGAAATAATGTTGGAAAGATCACAACATAAAGGTTTTTGTTTACAATATTACTATCTCGATATTGAAACTTTACATTGACAACCTTCAAACAGGACCGTTGCGATGTGAGATGTTAAAATTTAGAGTGTCGATTTATAGCTTTAATTCCTTTAAGAAGAACAGAGCTGCACCACATCTTCTTCATATTCTTGTTTAGATTTCATGTTTGTGCATTAACATGTTTTAATTTCTTTTCGTGCTAAGCAGGTGATTTGTCAACTGCAGCAGGTTCCAGATTGATAGGGTTACCAATTGACATTGCCTAGAAACGGTTGCTGTTATGTAAAACATGCCTGGTTGTTGTATTGGATGTAGTGGTGAGAAACTTTGCTTATCGAGTTCTACTCTTTCTTAGGAACCTGACCTTCCTATGATAATCTACTCTCTGGTATTCAAGGGTTAGTTAGCTTTCTGAAAGGATTATATTGAAATGAAACTGAGAATTTTAAAGCTAAACTTGCTATGAAAAATTTTGAATCGTCAAAAACCCATACATGTTTGTTAAAATTGCATAAATAATTGGATAAATAGCTGGTCCATACAAAATCAGGATTACGACCTAGCGCCTCGCGTAACTTATGTTGTGTGTATTAATTTTATAGATGAGTGGCGGGGGACTTACAGTTTAATGTCAAGTCCTACCGACAGATTTCTTAGAAACTTTTCATGGCCAATTTTATTTTACTCTCGGAGTTTTTGTCAGAAGACTGCAGAAATCTGACAGGAAGTCGGCGAAGAAATATTTGTTCATATTTCGTTATGTTGGAGATGCATGTTCTGGAATTTTTAAACGTGATCTTCAAGCAAACCTCCAGCAAATGTAGTTAACGATGTGGGCCGGCCCACCACCATTCAAGTAATATTTTTAATGACACTAGGAGTTCATTGTTAAACGATTTTTTCTGTGCTTCGAAACTTTCGTTAGAATGTTTAGCTGGCATGCATGTGAATGATCACTCTATTGGATCGATCATATAGCGTTGAGGCTTACTTTAACTATTGGATGTTGTGTGCCAGCCCACATAGTATATGATTTAGAAAGTTTTGGTGTGTAAATGCAAATTTATCCAGGCGTATCTTCTATAATATTAATCGTCTAATTAAATTTTAGAAACATCTCTTGAAAAACTACCTTTTAAATAAGGAAATAGAAGCAAAATCTCAAAATGACTATTCCAACTACAATATTTAAATAAAATTTCGGATTTTTTCCGTTCCATTTTCTGTTTTCGTTTATTTTCTTTGTTTTACAATCAAAAAATGAAAAGAAAAAAAAAACGCAGGAATATATAGTAGCTGGGCTGTGTAGTAACTGTGTTATCCTGACATTAAATCACAACACACAAGCGTATGGAATTTCTTGCAGGGCACACATGCATATACATATGTAGTGTAGTGAAGTGAAGTGAAGTGAAGTGAGTTGTACTACAATGAGCACATGTTGTACTACATGGCTGGCTGGCCCATGTCGTGTTGTTCGTTTCCTTTACAACAGCACTATCGGGTATCAGAATTTCAGTTTTGTAGTTGAAAATAGTTGCTTTTGCCGGCTGACTAAAAATGAAAAAAGTTTTTCATTTCCATTTAATATTTCCATACTTTTTTCTCTTTATTTCTGTTTCAGTTCGTCTGTTTGTTTGTTTTGTTTCTGTTTCTCTACCGCATTTTGTATAATCCAATAATAAATGAAGAATATTTCCGACCTCGGGCATTAAATTAAATGTTGTTATCAGTTGAGTTGCAGAGAATTATTATCAATTCGTATGAAAATTTTTACGAGCAACAAATACAGAAACAAATACAAGATTTTTGGAACCCCCTCCCAAAAAAAAAAAAGATTTTCAAATTAAAATGTGTTCACATTTCAGTAGAATTTCTCTCTTTTTTTTCGGGCCATGTTTTAAGGGATATTTTTGGGTCTCTTTTTGTAATGAATGCAGTGGATGGGAGGAGGTGAGGTATATGTGATGTGGGGAGAGCACATGTGGTTGGGGCATAATAGTAGTGCTTCAATTAAATTTGAATTATGAGCTCATGTTGACTTTTTGTTCTTCGCATAATTTTCCGCAACCGTGAATGAGGGTGGGTGTAGGTCTCCATTTTAAACTAGAAAAGGATTGAAGAGACTCTAATAATTTATAACACTAAAGGGTGGTGATAATAGAGGTTTACTATTGCATAGATTCACTATTAAAATTGCAGGAATAAATTTAGATGGGAACTCCTTCTAAATTTCTTTTGAAGGCACGAGAATAAGAGAGAGAGAGAAAGGCTTGAAGACTAAGGCGGCTCTTGTATGTAAATACAAAAGAAAAAACTCTTTATTTAATACACCCTATATTCTAGCTCACAATCATTTATTTGTGTTGGAACTTTAGTGATAAGCACCGCACTGTGCACACAGGGGGGAAGGGGCCTCATGAAAAAGGCAATTAAATTGTTAACTGGGTTGTGTTGGTTGTTAAACGGTAACTGGTAACTAAAAATAACACATACACTCAACTGTAAAGAATGGAAATAATTCTCTTACAAATTTTCATTTGTTAGCCAAAAATAAACCTTTTTTTCTGTCTGTCTGTCTGCCTGCCTGCCATATCCTGCCTGTGACGGTCAACAAGCACCACAGTATAAATTCAACAAATTAATATTTTTAAATAAATTATCTCGGCCTCAGAGCACAGCTTAGAAGAGAGAGAGAGAGAGTGAGAGAATAAGTTTTGTGGGCTATTTTCTCGATGCCATTAAGATGCGAGTGACCACATGCAGATAATTGCTTTATGAGCAGCCGAATGTTGCATAAAATAGTCCTTGCGATTATCATGGGTCATTTGCGGAGTGTCCAAATAGAGTTTCGAGTTATTAAAATAAAATGTCTGTCTGTCTGTCCATCTTCTAACCTTTTTACGTTAAATATCCTAACGAGGGTAAATGCATATGTATCCTAAGGAAGTTTGTGGAAGTATGTGTGTGCGTCTGTGTTGTCTTAATTTCTTTATGAATTATTTAAGGCTGTGTTATGATGACACTTTCTGTATTACATTCCAATCCATTTTAGCTTCTTTTTCTCTTTGTTTTTGTTTTTGCCGTGTTAAAAGTTCCTTCTTACAGGATAATTGAATTTATTTGCTTTTGGATTCTTTCGTGTTTTTTTTGTTTTTGTTTTTCTAACCATTTAAAGTTTATTAAATATGATCCTTGTGAACTCTTGCAAAAGTTTTTCTTCGTTTATTTTGTAATTTATTTGCCACTCGCCTGATTGGCTGGCTGACACTGTTTTTAGCAAAAAAAAATTTCTTGCCAAAGTGCACTTTTCTTAGTTGTTTGCTTTGGCGTTTTGACACCTGATGTCCTCTCAAACAGGGAATAGAAAGTTATGATGATCTCGTATTCGAAAGAAAGTTTCTTTCTTTCAAAACTAATCTAGTAAAAGTAAGAAAGCAAGTAAACAAGGAGGTGACAATAGAGCAGTATCGCCTAGATCTTACCCTACAATGGAACATAATTTTTGGAATTGCCCTGCATGAGTAGTTGCAGGGCAACTACAAGGTAGGTGCATGAGAACAAGGTAGGTGGTTAGAGAAGTCAACCTATGCGGATAAGCATAGGTACACAGGTTACATATGGCCCATTGTGATAGTACAGTCGTCCATTCCCCTCGGTTTCCTACTTCCGATAAAGCTTCTTAGGTTTTTAAAGGGCATACTCTACAGATTATTTGATTGTCGGCACGGTAGACATTAATTTAATTTCTCCTCCGCCTAGCGGCACTATTTTCTACGCTGATAATATTGACATTATAAAGCCCACAAAGCAAAGTGTTACTACTGCCTTTAGCGCCATTGAACGAACGGGTGTCTATCAAGATCGCTGTGGCAATAAAGGAGGGCAAAACGAAGTATGTTGTCGCTGTAGTCTAGTAGGTAGTGTGTTCGCTTATTAGACGTAAAGCCCGGGTTCGAGACCCAGGCCAGACATCAAAAAGAAATATGAAAAAATCTCACCAGATTTCTGGCAAAACTCTAAAAAAAAATTAACACTCTACCAGTCACTCCTGGCAGTCGCTCATGCACGCTATTTCGCACTGATGTAGCAGCTTTGAAAGTATTCAAAAGAAAAGTCTTACGTAAGATCCTTGATCCATTGCAAGTTGACGCTGATTTCCCCATTCAATACAATAATGAGCTGTATGAGGTCCTCAATGACATAGACGACGAGCAGTCCACTATCATTCAGCGGCTGGACTGGGTCGGCCATAATATTCGAATGGAAAAAGATTCTCCCTTGAGATGGGTACTTGATGCGTGGATAACCGAAAGTCGGCGTAGAGGACTACGTTGTCTGCCTTTGAAGACCTTAATGGACGAAATACTGTCATCGATTGGTGTGACCAAGAGACAAGAAACATAGGCTCCTGGAAGTGTGTGTGAAGTCAGGACGAAATCCATTAATCGGGACGTTAATGACCAATTAAATAAGCAAATAAGATAGCGAATAGAACGAAAAGTGATGGAATATATTCATTCAACGGGACATAACCGATGTACAATATACGAAAGCTAGTACAACTATTCGAAGAAATTCAGACAAAATATTGGCAATTCGGTCTTGAGTGACAAATAATGAAACAACTTGTGAGAGATCAGAGAAATTTCGATGTAGAGAATACGATTTTCATTAAATCAGTCTAGAATTTATCTGGGGAGCCTCATAAATGTCATAATGGAACTCAGCATATATGCAGAGCTGTACGAACGAAATGGCAGAGTAGATCACTGAACATTCTCTCTGTTACTGTCCAGAATTGATGCCAAATGTTTTTGGGAAAGTCGCCGTAGTCTAGTAGGTAGTATGTTGGTTTCATAGATGCGAACCCATGGTTCAAACCCTAGCTCAGCATATATGCAGAGCTGTACTAACGAAATAGCAGAGGAGATCATTAAACATGCTCTCTGTTACTGTCCAGAATTGGTGTCAAATGTTTTTGGGAAAGTCCCCGTAGTCTTGTTGGTAGTGTGTTGGTTTCATAGACGCGAACCCATCGTTCAAACCCTAACTCAGACATCTTGAACAAAACAAATATGAAGAAATATTTCTTTCAGCGACGTGTCCTCTCAGCAGTCTTGTGGGCAAACGCACGGAGGGAAAAAATGCCGCGAAAATATTTCCAAAATTCTGTAGGTTCTACCACTCATGGATAAACATTAATACAACCGGCATGAGTGGGTGTAAGCGGCTAGGTTGTAATCCTGACCAAAGAGTAGTAATGAATAATAAAGTATGTAACTGTAATTGTCCCATATCGTCCAGATAAAATGTGTCCCTGATAGTATTTTTTTTATAAATTATTACCAACGTTATCTTTCACCGAGTATACCTACCGTTCTAAGAGTTCTATTGATGTGAGTCATAAAACCTGAAGTACCATAACGACAACAACAAGAATGATTTGTTTGTGCCGTTTTAAGTCACGTTAACAACTGTATCGGATTCCATAAACACGCACTTAATAAACGACATTCTTTACATTGGAGAGACTCTTGGTATTACAAAAAAAATAAAAAATTACAACAAAAACAACAAATGACACACATAGTAACTATTGTTAGAAACAAATTTTTCCAATTCATTTGCAAGACAACTCAAAAAAAATTCTTTTTCTTGAAATTCTAGTGCAGATTTACAAACTGTTGTTGTCATAACAATCAGAAGAGAAAAAAAGGAATTGAATTGTAAAATGCCTTTTCTTTCAACATACGACATAAAAATGGAATTTAAAAAGGGATCCCCAAAACGGTCTTTTCATGTGAAATGATGGACAATGCCGGACAATTGCTGGACAACAAAACTGCCTAAAGGATATGATGGGAGACATATCAACAGAAAAATATTTTTTAATTTTTATTTATTAAGGATTAAAAGAGGACTGATTTGATTGTGACATATTTTCCATATAGAGATTCTCAATAAGGACATATAAGCCTCTTGTCTGTAGAAATCTTTAATAAAAAATTTAAAGAAAATTAATAACACTCTGGCACATGTCTTTCTGTGAGGACATTCTAATAGAAAATAATTTTCAATTTAAATTTTGAGAAACAAAATGCATGATGACGAGGACGAGGACGAGGAGGGGAGGCGGTAGAAGGATAGAAGAAAACCACTTTCATCTTCAATTTAAACTGAAACTGTTGGAAACTGTTTTATGTGTAGAAGCAGCAGCATCAGCAGCATTATCTCAAGCCACTCACATACTCGTACGTATGCCCCCCTCATACATATGTGTGAACACAATAAGTCAATAACTGCCTTAAAGGCAGTTTTTCTTCTTCTTCGGCTTCTTCTTCTACGTCAACTTCTCTTTTAGCCATGAAAAGTTTTCCAAAAATTTAATTCATTTTCAAGACTTCATTCATGCCTTGAAAGCTAAACAAAGCAGGGGAATGAGTGTGTTTCTTAAGGAAGTTTTCCTTAGTATTTGACAGAGAGAGAGAGAGAGCGACGAACATGTTTCTTCAATTTGCCACTTAAGCCAACAGCTAGCAGCCTTAAGGAAAGTCAATTATTATTATGATTATCACACATACATTCATTCAGTCATTCTTTCATTCATTCTTTCATTAATATTTCCGTTCCAAGGGCAAGAGATACATACATACGTATTCAAGTCAATTTTATTATTTAAAAGCTGCTGTTGCTTAAGGAATAGAATCGAATGGAAGACTTCAATAATTTTTAGCAAAAGGAAAGAAGTCAGATTTCTAAAGAAGGGTTTTCATGGAAGCTATGTTTTCCCACACAAGGATTCTACCGAACAGGCAGGAGTGTATAATTGTAGTTGAAGGGCTTTGATAACTAGTACTGACGTAGAGCCATCTCTATCACTGTATCTATACTCACGGGTCATTCCATAATGTATAGGTACTCAAAATGAGTTTACTTACCTGCTAATGACTTCTGAAGAAGTTGTGGACCAATGGAGGACGGTAAGACTTATGAAAACGTTTCTGCTTTAATGCACTACTCAACATTGTGGATGCAATGCTCGAGAGCGAGGCGAAATGGAACGCTGTGAGGAAATACGTTGAGCGTATACTCCGCAGAAAGAAGGTCGACCTTGACACAGTGCGACGAAATGATACACGAGAAGGCGAGCCAATAGCTTGAGGCTGGCTTCAAATATGGCGTACCCAGACTTGGGAGAGTAGAAAACGATCCTTTACGGGACATCGTTCTGGGCCCTTCCCGAAGTAATGCAGATAGCCGTCCCGGGAAGGGAGTATCCCCAGAAGAGGAGGAGGGATTGTTTTAGCGGAAGCACCACTCGACGCAGTTGACGACGGTCACTGTAAGTGCGAAAGTATTTTGAACCCTACCTCACACGCAAAAAAAAAAAAAATGCACTACTCTACAAGACACTCGTGCAGCAGCCTTGAAAGCATTCGAAAGAAAAGTCGTACGTAAGACTTCTTCGGTCCAATGCGACTTGGTGATGATTTCCGCATTCGATCCAATAATGAGCTGTATGAGCTCCTCGACGTCATGAAAGTTGAGCAGCATAGTAACATCCAACGTCTGCGCTGGCTCGGCAATGTCGATCGAATTGAGGAGGATGCTCCGGCGAGTCGAGTATTTGATGCGGGAATTTGTGGAAGTCGGCGAATAGGACGACCTAGTTTGCGTTGGAATGATCAAATCGAGGCAGCCCTATCATCGATTGGTGTGGCGAACTGGCGAAGGCGCGCAAGTTCACAGGCGCCTGGAAGGATGTGTCAAGGCAGGTCGAAATCCGTTAATCGGATTGTTAATGGCCAATTAAAGTAAAAAGTAAAAGACCTACTCTTTTCTGGCTTATTAGACGCGAGTCCGTGGTCCGAACCCTACTTCAGAGATCTCGAACAAAACGAAATTTGCGAAAATGTTTCTTAAGGCGACTTCCTCTAAGCAGTCTTCTGGCAAAATTCTCAAAATTTTCCATGAAAAGTTTTCTAAAAAATCTGTCGTTCAGAGTCGACTTTAAATTGTAGGTCCCCCCGCCTCTCATTGATAAAATTAACACACACAACATGGGTGCTGTGAGAAGCTAGGTTGTAATCCTGACTAAAGGGTCCGGATTTGCCTGCATTACTATCATAATCAGCGTCTGAAAACCCTATTCATTAAACCATTGAAGGAAAAGGATTAAAACAAAAGCAAGGCAGAGCACAATCTCATTCATAACTAATGCAACAGCTATGTACATTCGTCGTAAAGTGCTTCTATCAATACGACAATGGAATGAAGACGCGATTAAAATCGAAGCATTTACCATGACAAGGCAAGACAATAAAGAAATCAAACCGAAAATCAACCAGCCAAAGTTCAACAAAAAGTCGCAAAAAAAAGGGGAGGCAAGAAATTATAATCCTGCTCTCGAAGGACGGAATCATTTAAAAAGAAAGGACGAGGAAATGGCGGAATTATCTGAAAAGACTCGCAAGAAAGTGGGAAATAAAACCTTCTAATACAAGTTTGAAGTGCTTGAAGATTTCTTTACTCTTTTTCTTTCAAAATCATTTTCAATTTGTGTGTAGAAGAGTAAAAATTACAACAAAAAAAAATTAAATTTTTTGTTGTTTAAGAACTGTGAGAATTTTCACAGATTAATTGCAACTGTTGTGTGAAAAGTTTTCATTTTTAATTATTAATTGAATAGAATTTTATTTTTAATTTTTTAATCTTGGTTGTTAATTTTTTTTTCTATAAGTTTTTATTGTTTAAACAAATTTTAATTAAAAAATTAAATTTCACACTTGAATAATAAAAATTATTATTTAAAGTCTAGTCTACTACTACTGCTTGTTAAAGCCCTGTGTGCTTCGTTAATCCCCATTATTGTTTTTAAATTCATCGAAAGTCCATCGTGTTTATGGAAACCAATTATGGTGCCTTAATTACCAAGCACTGCTTGTTCTATCTTACAATACTAAGGCTTCATTCAACACTTGAAAAATATGTTAATGTGAGCGAACATCGCTCTGTATTATCATGCCTAGAACATATAGGTACAATAGCTTTTAACTCTGCAATATTGGCATCATCGACATCATTCTGTTCGTAGAAAAGCCGCCACGTCCAATTATTGTTGTTTGTTCGAACCAAGACAGTTGGTTGCTATCAATACTCAAATATGGTCTAGTGTGTATTGCACTAATCTAGGGCCTCTGAGGACTTCAAACCTTATCTAATCTATTTTATAACTTAATCACTAAGGTCAAGAAGCTTCTATCTTGCAAACGCCTATTAATCACAAAAAATTGGGCTTTGAATGCTTAACTTACTTGCTTTGCTTAATTAGCTCATGAATCCCATTTAGCCAGGATCACAACCTACATATATTCTCACCATCCACTTTTGTGTGTGTTTTAATTTTATCAATGATGGGTAGACCTACATTTTAAAGTCCATTCCAAATGAAAGATTTTTGATTTCTTTCTGCATTTCGTTTTTTATTCGAGATGTTAGAACTGGCGTTTGAACCATGGACAACACACCTACTAGACTACGGTGCCACTCAACTTCACTTTTATTAATTCGTTATTAATTCGACAGACGTTTGGCCTTAAGTAATTTTTCAGGCTGCAATGACTTGTAAACTATCACAGTCTACTCTACTCAGCGAGATTTCCTTCTCATAATTGAGTACTATTTGGCCTTAGGTCTGACTGACATAATTGTCATGTGTGATAAGCGAATATCCTCTCCTCCCCAGTTTCTTCTGCCATTTTTTAATCAAGTGCACAGGCTAGCTCAGGAATCACCACCATCGCAAGATTCCGATAACATATATACATAATTGGCCATTACAACCCTTCAGTCAGGATTACGGCCTAGCTTCTCACACCACTCATGTTGTGTGTCTTAATTTTTAGACTTGAGTGGCGGGACCTTCAGTTTAACGTCGACTTCGAACGACAGATTTTGAGAAACTCTTTCATGGCAGGTTTATTTACTCTCAGATTTTTTGCCAGAAATCTGCTGATCATGCCAATACATATCATTAATTGAAAAGTTTTAAGAACCGCTTGCCTATGTACATACATAATTGGTCATTACAACCTTCAGTCAGAATTACGACGTAGTTTCTCACACCACTTATGTTGTGTGCGTTAATTTTATACATGAGTGGCGGGGATCTACAGTTTAAAGTCGACTCCGAATAACAGATTTTTTTGAGAAACTTTTAATTGCAGATTTCTGGCAAAAACTCTGAGAGTAAGTGTCCGAAGATATATTTTTCATATTTGCCTCTTGATGTCTGACCTAGGGATTGAACCGTGGCCTTACGTCTAATAAGCCAACACACTACCTACTAAACTAGGGCGACTTTTTGACTTCAGCGACCGCTTGTCTACCTAAAAGTATACAGAACCTGCAATATTTTGCGATATTCCGACGCACATATGCAAATGGCATGAATCTTGAAAATTGTCTAGTAGACGTCCTTTAAAATCACCGCTGTCCTATCAAATTCCAATTTGCATTCGTTTGTGCACCATATTCGAATCTTAACTGATAATCGCAGCTTTCCAAAGAATGGCTCAGGGTTATTTGAGAAAGACTCCCCTTATTTCGTTATAGTGTCCTCTCCATTTTGTTACCTCCATAGAGCTAATGGCGAGGAACACAACTTAGTGGTGCGATGTTAAAGTTTTATAATGTGACTAGAAGATCTAAATTCTTTTATATAATTTTTCGTGGCGTCCATGATCGATTATTATTATTTTTTTATTTAAATGTATTTTCTCACATTTATCCAATGCACAGAGTGTAGGTTAGGTTAGGTTTAGAGGACGTGTACTTATCAACCGTGACAAGTACAGTACCCGGAGGTCGAATTTACCCATTGTACAACGTCCTGGCTTCTCACACCACTCGTGTTGTGTGCGTTAATTTTATACATGAGTAGCGTATCGACTCCGAACGACAGGTATTTTGAGAAGCTTTTCATGGCAATTTTTACTCTCAGAGTTTTTGCCAGAAATCTGCTGAGAGGAAGTCGCCGAAGAAATATTTTCATATTTTCGTTTTGATGTGATACCTGGGATTCGAACTCGGGCCTTTCGTCTAATAAGCCGACACACTACCTACTAGATCACGGCGATTTCTACGCAGAGTGTACGTTCATTGTAATTGTGCTTGTTGCACTATTTCCCAGCATAGATTCGTCATTGTGTTATGGCTTAAAACTCGACTTAAAGTCGATAGTGTTAGTTCTCCAATCTTTACGGAAATTATAGAAGGATACTCTGAAAATTTCAGATAAATCGGAACACTGGCTTAAGTAATTCCCTATGTAACCTGCAAACTAACAAACAAACATACATTCCTTTGTATCGATTGTATGTACATGTTTTTATCAATAAATATTTAATAAATCACACAAAACAAACAACAACAATAATAACAATAAATATAATCAAAAACAATTTATTGGCAATATTTTAATAATAAGCCTCATAATCATATTAATTTAAACCAAAGCAATAATAACAAAACCAATAACAACAACAAAACCAATAACAACAAAAAAAAAAAACCGAAACTCATAAATACACAAACACTGGCTGTATTTATTGACTGTTTGAATTAGTCAGTCTATCACTGATGATGCATTCAGTCTGTCAGTTGTTTTGCCTCCTTTGGCTGGCAATAATCAGTTGATGCGGTGGTAATCGTTCGTATCATCATTACCAATTTCCCAATGAATTTCCATAAATATATACATACAGACTGTCTAGTATTTTGTTTTATTTTCTGATTATTATTTAAACAAATTACCACCAATACATACGAGTGCAATACAATTGTTATTGTATGTGAATGTATTGTTATTTGCATACATACGTATGTATGAGTACTTTAAACGATTGTAAAATCACATACAAATGTTATTGTCATAAACACAATTGGTTTTGTGAAATTATCGATAAGTTTTAAAAGCATTTCATTCATTGCACATCAATTCAATTTAATTTGTTAACTTTAGATAAGCCAAGGCAGGTCACAAAATGGGCAACATAGATTGCAGGGCAGATTATTTAATTACCATCATCATCATCATAAATTATCATTCATGATTATCACTGTCACATGCATTGGCATTATGGTATTCAATTGCATTTCAATGTAGATTTCAATTGTTTTCAAGCCAAAGACATTAAAAAGTTATTGAAAGACATTGAAATTTATTTTTTTTAGGTAGCCGTAATCTAGTTGATAGTGTTTTGCCATATTGGACGAAAGCCCATGGTTCTAAACCCAGCTAAGTCATCTCGAACAAAATGAAACATGAAAAATATTTCTGCGGCAACTTACTCCCAGCAAACTTAAAAAAATAAAATCTCGGAGAATAAAAAAAAATTGCCGTGAAAAGCTTCTCAATTCGATCATTCGCAGTTGACGTTAAACTGCAGGGTCGAATAAAAATTTACATACACTACATGGGTAGTGTGAGTAGCTGCCATAAGGCTGCTGAGAGGACGTCGCCCAAAGAAATATTTTTTCTTACCTCGTTTTGTTCAAAATGCCTCAGCTAGGGTTTGAACCACGGGTTTCTCGTCTAATAAGCTACGTCTACTAGTCAACGGTGACTTCAATCACCAGGGATATATTGCTAGGCTTTGTTGGACTGATCAGATCCACGCCACCTTACCACTGCCTTATTGGAATGCTCCTGCAGGAGCTGTGGGTCTGAGCAGAAGAGCACTTTTAATCTCATGTGATAGTGCTATGAGCAGGCTTAGATTCTTGACCTCTTAGGTCAACTGCCTTATTGGAATGCATGCCGAAGGATCTGGCATTCCCCTAAATGCCTCCTGCAGGAGCTGTGGGTCTGAGCAGAAGAGCACTTTTAATCTCATGTGATAGTGCTATGAGCAGACTTAGATTCTTGACCTCTTAGGTTAGGTTAGGTTAGAGGACGGGTACTTGTCAATTAAGACAAGTACAGTACCCGGAGGTCAAATTGACCCATTGTACGACGTCCTTAAAGAGGAACGATGATAGAGGGAATAGGATAGAAAGGAGAGGATGTAGGAAAGGGAGAATGGGAAGCGGAGGGGTCACACAGACCCAACAAAGAAGAGAGAGCGCGACTACCCTGATGATGCCCTAGCGCCTCTCAACCAGCCTAAGCCACTAATGAATCTGTGGAGAGCCTTGATGTCGGCTCTCGACACAGAGTTCAAACTCTAAAAGGAGGCCCTGCCAAGGGTCCTCAACCTCAACCTACCAAGGGCTTCTTGACCTCTACTCTTGTGTGATTTTTAATAGAACGTTTAATGTCTTTCGAGGGTTTGCGGTGCATGAGATTAGGTATGCGATTGTTTGGAAATTTTCCTGTACGATAGGTACATCCAGTAGTCTGGACTTGTGAAGCCATAGTGCACTGTTTCCACCGCGTATTGGGTTAAACTCGGCGATCTTTGGATTAAGTTTTAGAGGAGCATTCACGGCATATTTTGATGACTAACAATTTGATAAGATGCCAAGCGTTGTCTATGATCCTGAGATACTTATCTTAAAGCCAGAGCTCTCTACATTAGTCAGACTGTTGTCAACATTCTTGACAAACAGCATTTGTGCTGTGATTATTTGCATGTTCCTTACAGTATAATTCTGATTGTGGATCCTTTTTGCAACATTGAATGAATTTCTAATCATATTTTTCATTTTCTTTTCCTCTTATAATTCAATCTAATATGAGTTGGTCGGCCTCATTACCAAATTATCGGTGACTTATTGTTGAATTATTTTACAATAATTGTCTACCCTCCCTCTCTCCTTTTTTAAATTTGTCCACATTATCCATGGGTTAAACCAATTGCCAATTCTCAGTTCAATTCGATTCAATTCAATTTCAATTGTTTGTCAATTGTTGTCGAATAAATTATTGAAAATTATTAAAAAAAAAAAAATTTAAGCAAAAAGTAAACTTTTGTGTGTCACAAACAAATACAAAAAAAATTATTGATTAAATGCGTGAAAGGCGTATGAGTATGTGTGTATTTGTCTGTCTGTTCGTTTCCAGTGTTGGCTCTTTTTTTTCTGGTCACATAGAGGCGTTAATTTTCTGGCCACAAACGTGTTTATTTTCTAGACAAAATCTCGCACATTGTATATCCGCTTCCGTATTAAAAACAACGCATAACGGAACATCAAAAGCAAATATGGATGCTCCTTCTCTCCCTCTCTCTGTATCTTCTATATTTCCATACACACAACTGACTTCAACACATGCATAAATACCTGCCCGCATATTTATAGTTAATGATGTGATGCACACACACACACACACAATACCCAGTAAACAATTTGGTGTGGGTTTAAAATAAATTCCAGAAATTACAGAAATGATCGATAAATCGATAAAATTATTGTAATTTTATTCAAATTTGGGTAATTGATTGGAAAGGATTTCTTTGAAGGTTTGATAGTAAAATAAAGAAATCTTTTTGGCCATTAAATTACGCTTCTACGCTAACATAGATGCTGTCGTCTAGTAGGTTGAGTGTTGGCTTATTGAAAGAAAACTCGTGGTTCATGCGATA
Source organism: Sarcophaga rosellei (assembly GCA_930367235.1). Classification (NCBI taxonomy): domain Eukaryota; kingdom Metazoa; phylum Arthropoda; class Insecta; order Diptera; family Sarcophagidae; genus Sarcophaga; species Sarcophaga rosellei. The sequence goes on from OV884018.1 coordinate 68,432,233, forward strand.
GAGAGTGAAAGAAATAAAGCAACAAAAAAATCAGTTACGCTATAAAAAACATCAAGGAAGCTAAATATCTGCTCTCGTCAGAGAGTTTAGACACTTAAAGAAACCTTCTCTTCTAATAAAAGCCTGGCAATCTGACACTTCTATTTATCTCCAAGTATTCAGTAGAAATCCGGCAGTGATCTCTCCTACTTTACCGCCACCGACCTGACATCCCAATTTTCGGTAAGGAATCCGTTTACCAGCACACTTTGGGAATATTGAGTGTGGTAATTCTACTGAAAACTGGCACAAATCACGCTATCCTCCCAGCGCCTTTGATCTCACGTCCGAAGCCATATCGCCATTGCTTCATACCTGCAGCAGATTGGAGAATTAAGATGAACTACAGTCAACCCTCCTATAAGGCGGTGAGTGCGTACCGCGTTGTATGGAAACCGCACTATAAGAAACTCGGATTTCACCGTACAAACCAGTCTAATTCGTAGCGCGTTCTATGTAAACCGTCTACCGCGTTGTATGGAAGCCGCGCTATAAGAAACTCAGAATTAGTACAAATCCCATCATTCGTACCGCGTTATATGGAGACCAAGAAATTCAAAGCCAAGATAAATTATAAATTATTTTTATTGAATTCAAGAGTTCATATAAGAATTGATAAAAAAAAATTAAATAAAAACTAAACTAAAAGACTGCAAGGAACATATGGGATGTTATTGAGCGGAAACCGCGCAGTAAGAGTACCGCGTTATAGGAGGGCTCCGCGTTATATTTAAACCGCGTTTTGAAAGTACCGCGTTATAGGAGGGCTGTCGCAATTTCAGCCCCGCGTTATATGGAAACCGCGTTCTGAGAGTACTGCGTTATAGGAGGGTTTACTGTACCGTATCAATAATCCAGTTTAAATCCAATTTAGCAAGCTCGAGAACCTTCTCGTTTCGGCCTAAAAGCCGGACCGATCCAATTACAATAATATCCGCTTGAATGTGAACGAAAATCGCGAAATGAAGGTCAAGCGTGACTTCAAGCGCCTTTAAAACAATGAACATCTCCGCCTGAAAAACGCTGCCGGTGTCATCCGATCTATCAGAGTGCTTCAATCCAGAATGACAGCGCGAGCGCTCGGGTGGTCCTCCATTCTTTCAGGTCTTCAATCGAGTAGTCGTGAATTAAATCGGCGTCTTGTGCAAACATAATATTCATCGCTATCTCTCAGTCTAACAACAGTCTTTTAGAATGCAATGCATCACTCTCATCTGCATAGTTTGCATGTTAGTATCCAACAATGTAGAAAATCCAATACATCGCATGTATCAGAATAATTGCCATCTGTCGTTATTTAGATACAACGCCATCTTTCAACTTTTAATGGGTGTAGTGGTAAGGAATATAAAGCATTGAGTCTTACTTTTTCTCAAGAGTTAGCGCTACTTGATCTCCCTCAGATATTTGTTGCGATTGATGTATTATCCTCGCTTAGAGAGCGCTTGCGGTCTGTGGGCTTGCTGGGTGGAGTATTTTCGTGAGATTTAAGAAATTATGAAGTCAGGGTTTCCAGAGTAATTTATTTTCATGGTTTTGAAGAAAATTTAAATACGAAAAACCAAACGGAAAATGTTTAAACCTTAGCCGTTGATTGTCGCATATTGTAATCAAGCACTTTAGCAGGTCGCTTCACTAAATTTTGAATGACTAGGAATTGTTTAGGAACCATGCACGTATCATTTCTGGAGATTTGTTTTGGTTACAATTCGCAAAAAAATACTGCACATTGGAAAACAAGTGCTTGGCACCCTTTGAAATTAAAGTCAGGATTAAATGTTTGCTGGGTTGTAGCTGAATCTCTGTAAAGGAGATTAAACTAGTGGTTGTGGTAGTTACAGTGCAGCGGTAGTAGTGGTAACCACCACATCAATATGCATAAAATTATTTAATATTTTTGCATATCACTGTAGCATAGGCATGCAGTAGATGAGAATGTGTGTATGCGTACGAGTATTCATGTGCCACAAATTGCTTGCCACATTGTGTCTATTTGTATAAATTAATGCGAATAAGTGACTGTTTCGTGAGTTTATTTCGCACCAAAAACAACAAACAAATGAAAAAAAATTTTGAAATTTAATTTTCATTTAAATCACACGGCCGGTCCCCGGTATTCATGCAATATTGTGTTCAGAATTATGCTTGAATATGAATGAACAGAGCATGAATGAATATGAGTGTCAATATTTATTTAACTGTGTCGGTTGGTTGGTTGATTATTAAAATGTATGCTGGTGTGTGTGTGTGTGTGTGTTGCATAATTTATATTTAATTTTGCAAAATTGACTTTATATTGGCGGCACATGCACACACACTCACACACTTACTCACTCATAGTGAACTTAAAAAAAGCAAACAAAACTGGCAACCAATAATTGTTTAAATAGAATTAAAAAATTAATGACAAACACACACACACACAGAGAAAGAAAGAAAGATGGTTTTAATTTAATTAATAAAACAACAACAAAAACAAAAACAAACAAACAAAAAATGTTTAAAAATTTTAAATTTTTTTCTTTGCTTTGCTTTCGTTGCAGCAACAACCAACACAGCTCATGCAGAAATGAATTGTGAAAGCGGGCCGGGGCCTATCACCAGCAAACCAGGCAGAAAATAAAACGCGAAATCCTTGTTAATTTACTGGCGTAGAAAACACATGAAGAATATTAGCCTGCCACGTAGCAAAAGGCATGAGAAGAAACCCTTTTGCCAAGTCAAGGTAAGTGGCACTCTCTCTCTTTACATTTTCTTTTACCACCACCCCAAAATTGTTCAAAGCTGTGTTGTGTAAAACACGTATAACAGCCATAATAAAAACGCTAAAAACAGTATAAGATGGGCAATAAAAAATTTAAAATCCCGTTAAAAAGAAAAAAAAGTTACGTTTCAAACGAAAATTGCTTTTCTTTGTCTAAGACAAGACCACATTGGTTTGTTAGGTATTTATGCTGGCTGGCCTGTCTTAGCGTATCGAATAAAATCATTACAATTGTGTTTGCTCACTCGCTCTCCATACGCACGTTTAAACTTGCCACACTTGGTGGCTGATGTACGTTTTCTTAGGTTTTTTTTCTTTGTTTTCTTTTGAAATTTTTTAAAAATCCTCTGCTGTAACTTCTGCCTGATTTCATATCTAATGATGCAATCAACAATAACAAATCCATCGATTTAAATTGAAAACAACAATAATACCAACAACAAAACCACAATTCTTATGGAAGAGTTGCGTTCCCCAAAAAAAGGGGCAAATTTTCACACTTGTCCAGCAAATTTTAAATTCAAAGGGAAATACAAAGTCTTAGAGGTCTAGGCGAATTTGATTAGCTCTACAGAATGAAGAGAAATCTATCGCGCCTAAAACTAAATTCATGTCGTAATCGTCAAGAAAAACAAACGACCTTCATATCTTGAGAGGCTATGGATTGATCTGTTAATTAAAAAGTTTTTAGGACGCACCACTAGTGGTCCACGCCGGGTAGAACATATTAATAAGGGATGTCCCAAGTGCAAAATCACTTTTGGTCACAGTCGCCGTAGTCTGGTAGGTAGTGTGTTCGCTTATTAGACGTAAAGCCCGGGTTTGAGCCCCAGGCCAGACATCAAAACGAAATATGAAAACAAAAAAAAATATTTCTTCGGCGACTTCCTCTCAGCAGAATTCTGGCAAAAACTCAAAAAAATCTGTCGTTCGAAGTCGACGTTAAACTGTAGGTCCCGCCGCTATTCATATATAAAATTAACACACACAACATGAGTGGTGTGAGAAGCTAGGCCGTAATCCTGACTGAAGGATTATAATGGCGAATTATGTATGTATGTATGTATGCATGTAATTTGCACTTGCCGAAGAGCACTACCTGAATCATCTGAATGTCTCAATTTCATCGCTTTACCACTAAGCCCCCCTATCCGAGGGAATTTTGGAGTGTCATCGCGACATAGTCGCCTCCAACATAAGTCTCTTAAAGCGAATCGTACATACATATATCTAGTTCGCAGTCAGTGTGATTTAATGGTTTATTGAACCTTACGTCAATCGTTTAGTGAAGGGACAGGGTTATAGGGTAACCGAACTACAAGTAACGGGCTCATGTACGCGTTAAACAAACGTGCCAGGAATTTAAAAAAAAAAATCCACAAAAAAATTCTTTTTTTAAACAAAAAGTACCAACGAGAAAAAGAAAAAAAAGGAAAGTAAAGGATTCATACAGTGAGCATCAAAAGGAACTTTTACACTGAGGACAAAATTCTAACAATCGCCAAACTCAACTTTTGCCACTTAAGAAGAGACTATTTCGTAATTTTTTGTATATTTTTTTGTTTCAATATTAAAAACTGCCAATGAAACAATTTTAAAATAAAAATAACGGTAATTCATTAAAATGTATATGTATTTTTTAATGTACATTTACTTTTGACGCTCACTGTACATACCCACTATTAACCACATGTATGAAGCAGTATAACCACATTTACCATTTTTTTCCTTAATGTGTTCAAACTTAATTCGCAAGAATCCAATAATATTCGCATTACGAAATGCAGAATATTTCACGCAATAATTTAAACAAAAAAAAAATTAAATAAAAAATTCCCATCCCTGGCTCAGCAAAAAAAAAAAAGAAAACTCATCACCTTGTAAGTGTGTTATGAAACGTTTTTCGATTTTTTCTTTTCTTTCCCCCGTATCAAAAGTCAAAATATTGTATCTTTGAACCAACCAGCCAAATAACCAACTCCTTTCTTTTTCTTCTTGTTGCTTTAAATCCTTTCCTTTCCTTGGCATTCTGTTCTCTCTCTCTCTGTTCGTGCTGTTGTTCATTCGTGTCCTTATTTGATATTCAATGTTTCGTACACGTACACGTTTATACATTTTAAAATAAATCCCTGCAGGCTTTTGACTTTTAACTCTTCTTGCTTTTCCTCTTTTTGTAATCCTTTCATGGGTGGCAGCCGGTCTGGTTGCCTTTTGTTGTATTATTAGCGTCATGACTTCTTGTTGCGTTCCTCCACAGTGCATAAAGAAAAAAAAAACGCCTTCAAGTTTTACTTTTTTTATGAGCCGCCAATTTACATGCACGTTTAAAAAGGATAATTTAAAAACAAGGATATGAAGGTTTACTCTCCTTTAAATGCTTATTTTGTTTCTCGAATTCGCCGTAGTCTAGTGGGTAGTGTGTTCGCTTAGTAGACGTATGTTTAGCCCGGATTCGAGCCCCTGGCAACTTCCTCTCAGCGGATTTCTGGCGGAGACCCTGAGAGTAAATAAACCTGCCATGAAAAAAGAAGTTTCTCAAAATCTGTCGTTCGGAGTCGACGTTAAACTGTAGGTCCCGCCACTCACGTATAAAAAATTAAGGCACCCAACATGAGTGGCGTGAGAAGCTAGGCCGTAATCCTGACTGAAGGGTTGTAATGGCCAATTATGTGTGTTTCTCAAATTGGTAATAAATACTCTATTGGATTTGTTTCGCACAAAAATTATATTTTGCAGCTTCATAGCGTTGGCCCTTCGTAGAGGGATTCACGGTAGGACTGTCTTATTCACCTCAATAAATTTTTAATATCCTCACCTACTAAAGACAAGCATGAATATGGATGAATATGGTTAGGTAGAAGACCTTCTTTTAAGGGAAAGGACTCCTTGCGTCCATTGTGACGTAACAAGTTAAGATCCAACCAAGAGATCAAACATCCCGACTACAAAATAAATCTTGCCATCGCCATGCATGCTTTTTTGAGAGTTTAGTCAGAGGTGATAGAAAATTCAAAGTGAATAACATCTCCCATCGCGATAAAGACAAAGGACTCCTCCTCAAATCTACATCGCATACAGAAATCGTTCGAACGTATGGCAAGTCTATCGGCATGCCTTGTAGTAGACAATAGTCCGTGATAGTTCATCGAATGGGCACCCATCGCGATAAAGACAAAAGACTCCTCCTCTAATCTAAATCATCCATGGCAAGTCTATCGACATGCCTAGTAGTTGAGAATGGTCCAATAGATGGGCTTAAAAATGAAGTCAATTTTCTTAACCATATCAGCTTAGCAGTTCATAGCAATATTCTACGAATACCCTTATAGAGCCAATGAAAATGACTGTAAAATGGCCACAAAACACCCAGTTTAACTGAGAAAATCTTTGCCCTGGAAGAAATTGAAGATTTTAAGCTTCTGTATCAATTTTCAATGATATCCCTATGTCTTGAATCCATGCAAGAGTTACCATGTTGAATGACCAGACATTACCTTGAGAAATCCCCAAAATTCATGGACGAGAAGGAAAGTCGAAATTACATTCGTGGCCGCACTCTGCCTGTCTATATAAATTAAGAGGATTTCAGGGGAAATGTAATCAACAACATAACCTCCATTTGGAAAACTAGGCGTGGCAAGATAGCTTATTCGAAGGTTTAGTTTGTCAGAACTCTTTTGAAGCAATCGGTATATATTTCAAGGGCTACACCGGGCTCCTCTGTATCATCAAATAAATAATTGTTATTTAGGATTCTAAAATCTAATCTACTATCGAAAAAATTATAAGGAACTACGTAAGCGCCCCGAATGTTTCTGAAAAAGATGTTGGCAACCCTATCATTCCAGAACCTAAAAAACTTGGTTTTTTGAAATTGAAAACAAGGAGAAATAAGAAAGTGAAATAAAGAAGATGTTTTGTGATGGCTTAGCAAATTATAGACGCCTTTTTTTGAGCTATGCATTTAGCTGCCTCTATTACAGCTAATTACAAGAAGTTCCCGAGTCTATTTGTATCCTGTTTTCGGCTACAGTTCATTAAAGTTCTTGAATCATAGGAAGAGTGTTGAAAATTTTTTTAGAAATCCTTGTTCTCATTTGAATGCCTTTTTTCTGTACCCTTTACTAACTTCTATCAAACATAGTCCTCCTGGGACCCTAGAGTAAATCCAAGTAAAAATTAATTTTGCCGTAAACTGGTAGGCTTGGAGGAGAACTAGAGAGAGGTACACATTTGAATGATGGTAGGCTCTAGGTAATCTTGTAATTTAACAAAATTTCACTGAAATTAAATTCACATGCTTATTAAGTATCATGAGAGAGATTTTTTCCCTTGAATGATTTTCTTTTGTTGCGTTGCGTTTAATTAAAGTCAGTTTATCTTGTTTACCTGTAAAATATGTACTCACACTAGCTATCAGGCACGCTTGCATTTATGCTTTCTTAATATGACATTAACTGTCATCTTAACGGCCTCAAAATAAACACACACTCACGCACACCACACACAATCCAAATAAACAGGAGGGAGCAAGGATATCCATATGTGAGTACATTTTTCTTCCTTCTTTTCTTCTTCATTTTTTTCTTGTTTTTTTTTGGAGCATAAAAGCGATAAAATTTATGTGATGATGATGATTCTATTATTATTTACACTTACACTTATAAAGACACCATATACATATGTATGTATGTGTGTATGTGTGTTTGTGTGTGTTTGAGTATTTTACATGTGTATTAATTTTTATACGGTTTGTTGAATATTATTTATGGCAGCCCGCGCCAGGACAGTATCGTTAAGGAAGACACAAGTATTTTTTTTCGTATTCGTATTCGAATTAAATGTTTTTTTTTGGTAAGATTGTGTAAAGAAAAGAATTTTTTTTGTTTTTCTCTGACACGGTTATCACTGGCTAAAAGGAAATCCAGGATGTAAAAAAAAACACTCACACACACTCAAACACGTGCTTAAATACATACATACGTGTGTAAGAAACACTTTTGCATGTTTATTTAACGTTAATATATGGGATATACTTCCGCAGTCAGTAATGTAAGAGAGTGTGTTCTCAAAAAAAAAAAAAAAATTATTTCTATTCCCTTTATTCATTCCCTTGCTTCATTGTCAGACACACTTGAAATAAATTCTATGCATAGCTTGAACCATAGCAATATCTCAATCATTGTATTTATTCTAACACGTCATTAAGTAATGAGTGGGCTTGTTGTTATATTTCATTTAATTGCTAATGATTTCTGAAGTGGCTTTGTTACAATCTTTTCTGATGTGCCGGACCCTCTTTCGATAGTTTCGTTAGGTAGTACAACGCTCAGCTATATGGGCTCAAGTATGTAGTTTTTGATTGTAACAAAAGTTACTATTTTCTCATATACTATCCCAATAAAGCCAACACCGACTCTGCCAACACCGGCTTGTCTTGTCAGCACTTATGACTATATGGTCTCTGAGGCCACTATAACCGACATAAACATGAGTGAAGTTAACGCTGCTATAACTTCAAGAACAACCCATTCTTCAGACCAGTATTGGCAGAAGTGAAATCCCCGTAGTCTGGTAGGTAGTGTGTTGGGGTATTAAATGTGAGTTCGCGGTTCAATCCACAGCTCAGACATCTCAAACAACATATATTTCTTCGACAACTGCCTGGCAGAAAAAATTCAGAGTATAAAATAAAATTCTCAAATTTTGTCGTCCAAAGGCGACATTAAACAGTCGTCCCCTGCCACTCATGGATTAAATTAACAAATACTGTGAGAAGAAGCTTTAAGGTATAAACACATAGACGACAAACAACTGTTTGGCAGCTCGACAGAAAATTCTGATAACTGTTTTTTCTGTCATATGCCGACTGCTTAAATTTTTTGAAAGCAGAGCAGAAACTTCAATAATTTTCAAATTTGAATTTAAATATGTTTTCAGTGTTGTCATTATCAGCTTTTTTGTACGCAAAAATAAACTCACTCGTGAAAAAACCGCACACAAAAAACATTTATCAATTGAATTCAGATACAAAATTGAATCTATAATTCTATTCTATATGTATTATGAATACATTGATTGCTTTTGATTTCTTAATTTTAGAATTGTTCTTTCTCTTCAATAGTACAAGTATTTTTAGCTGTTTTTTATTATGATTTTATGTTGTATTGGCATCACTAATTTGCTTTTAGCTGCTCACAAAAATTGAAAATATTTTAATTTGGGCAGGAGCTGCTTAAGTTGTTGTCTTGGCTTTTTCTGTTCTGCCTTCAATATAATCGTTTTCATATAAACGTGTGTATTCTATACTTGGCAGACTTCTGTTGTCTGTCGTCTATGTGTAAGTTAAGTAAGATATCGTTGATAAGATATTGTTAATATCATCAGAAGAATTGATTCTTTTAAAGTTCTGCTAGCTAGTTTTTAAACGTTTTGTGTGTGTGTGTGTGGCATTGTTTGTGGCATCGTTTAACGTCTTGAGGTTTTATGCTTCACTGATGCCAACAACGCCAACAACATCATTATCATTCTCTCAATCTTCATTGTATTACTACCGATGGAGTAGAGTAAATAAATACACCAGATAAGGTATAAATAAATACAACAACAACAGCAATAACAACAATTCTTCACACGTTTATTATCCTTTTTTCTACGGCATTAAAGAAAGATATTTCCTTGTAACGAGAGAGAGAGAGAGGAAAAGAACAAACCAACTGGAAATGGTTGAATGAAATCCTCACACACCATTAATCATTTGTGTGTATATGAATAACGATTATTTTTATTTATCGATATACAATATAAGGATTGTGTGCAGTAAAAGAAGAAGAAGGGAAGGGGGTGGATTACCCTTTAAATATGCCACAAAAAAGTATAAAAAACCGGAAGCCACCAGTTATAATAACTATTTAGAGAAATCAAAAATGGAAGGAAGAGGAGGAGACAGCAGGGAAAGGAGAGAAATTGTAAAATTGTTCGTTATTTACGTTTGGCAAATTTAATTAGAAAAACCAACAAAATAACATAATATTTGCATATTATTGGTGCGTTTTTGCGTTGTCGTTTAATGTGCGTTGTTAGGATCACAGAGCGTATGAAAAACATGGTTTAGTTTTATGCTTCATAAACTAAATTCCCTCCAACAAAAATACCGAGAAAAACAACAATTTGTTTAGAGCCTTTCATGCCTCACATAACCTCAAATGTTGTCTACCATCGATAGAGCCCCGAATCGAGAAAGGGAATGAAAAATTTTAAAATCACACTTAAATCCCTGACTGTGATTAGTTTTAATTATTGCTGCTCTGTGGTCATCGTATATTTTATTTAAATATACGAGACAGACGGTTACACTGTTACATATAAATCCATACATACGCAAAATGATTTGAAATAAATTTTCTAAAACATTCAAATGATTATGTAGACACACGCATACATACTACACATGCATACACAATTGTATAGGTTTTATGGTGACTGTGAATAATGCCATAAACTTTATAAATGTTTAGATTTTACAGTGAAATAAAGGATATAAGGTGTAGTAAAAAGGAGGTATTGATTAGGTTTGCACGGTTTTTCACAACTCTTCACCAAAAAAATTATTCGCCTTGGACAGGAACATAGGGCAAATGATTGTTTTGAGGTTTGAACTATGCTTGGTATAGTGGAGCTTCAAACCACACACTAACTCCTTATTATTAGCTCTCTTCTATGCTTTCATAATTACTAGAGGCTATTCATCTCTAAGACAGAACACAATAGGTTTGAAGCTTAGACCACGGTGAATATAGTGTTCCTTCTAAGACAGGAACAGAGAGCAAACAAATGTTTTGAAGCTTATACCAGGGTGGAGATAGTGGAGCTTCAAACCACACACTAACTCCTTATCAACTCGTAGGGATATTAGCTCTCTTCTATGCTTTCATAATTACTAGAGCCTAGTCATCTCTAGGACAGGAACAGAGAGCAAACAATTGTTTTGAAGCTTAGACCAGGTTGGAGATAGTGAAGCTTCAAACCAGCCACTAACTCTATCAATTCATTTTCGATTCGATTTTCACAAGCTTCTATTGCGTCGAGTACCTTACCTACAAAATTATTCGTTATAGACAGGAACAGAGCGTAAACAATTATGTTGAAGCTTAGACCAGGGTGGAGATAGTGAAGCTTCAAACCATTCCCTAACTCTTTATCAACTCATAGGGATATCACCTCTCTTCTATGCTTCCATAATTACTAGAGCCTAGTCCTCTCTAAGGCAGGAACAGAGCGTAAACAATTGTTTTGAGGTTTAGACCAGGTTGGATATAGTGGAGCTTCAAACCAGACACTAAGTCTTTATCAATTCATAGGGATATATTCGATTTTCACAAGCTTCTATTGCGTCGAGTACTTTACCCACAAAATTATTCGCTATAATCAGGCCCTAACTCTTTATCAACTCATAGGGATATCAGCTTTCTTCTATGCTTTTATGATTACTAGAGCCTAGTCAGCTCTAGGACAGGAACAGAGAGCAAACAATTGTTTTGAGGCTTAGACCAGGGTGGAGATAGTGAAGCTTCAAACCATGCATTATCTCTTTATCGACTCATAGGCATATAAATTCCCTTCTATGCTTTCATAATTCGACAATTTGAAGTCGCCGTAGTCTAGAAGGTAGTGTGTTGGCTTATTAGATGAAAGGCCCGAGTTCGAATCCCAGGTCAGACATCAAAATGAAATATAAAAAAATATTTCTTCGGCGACTTCCTCTCAGCAGACTTCTGGCAAAAACTCTGAGAGTAAAAATTGCCATGAAAAAGCTTCTCAAAAAATCTGTCGTTCGGAGTCGACTTTAAACTGTAGGTCCCGCCACTCATGTATAAAATTAACGTACACAACATGAGTGGTGTTGAGAAGCTAGGCCGTAATCCTGACTGAAGGGTTGTAATGGCCAATTATGTATGTTATGTGTATGCTTTCATAACTACTAGAGCTCCTACTCATTTCTAAGTCAAACTATCCGTAGTTTTATAGTTAGTGTGTTGATTTATGAGACGCTAAGCTGTGGTTCAAACCCCAGCTTAGACATCAACCAAACGAAATATTAAAAAAATTTCGACAGCTTCCTCTCAGCAACCTTCCGGCAAAAACCGTGAGGGTACATACATACAATTGCAATGAAAAGTTTCTCAAAAATCTGTCGTTCGGTAAACTATAGGTCCCGCCACTCCTGGATAACATGTTAACACACTCAACATGGGTGGTGTGGCGAGCTAGGTTGTAATCTTGGCTCATTAGTCATCATGACCAATTTAGTAACTAGTTATAGTCGCAACTATCGATTTATCTGAAGGAAACTATCACACGTACCTATTCCACTTTCTTTAATACCATCTCGCCTAAAGTTTAAGGCGCTTAATTAAATTGCTCTTAGTCTTATAGGTCGACTTATAGCTCAATTTCCAAAGTTATTACCACTTTTAACTGTGTATAGTAAATAATTATTGTGTTGGCAACTTTGGCTCGCGGGAAAAAATGTTGCTCCTTTTACAAAATTATCCTCTTTTCGTCCCACTGTGCCAATTCTCAGCTGCCTAATGTGCTATGCAAAATTCCGTAAACAAATTTAACACAAAAAGCCAACAAAAAAGCAGGCAAAAATTTTGCATGTTGCCAGTTCCAAATGAAGTTGCATTAGTTTACTATTGCTGGCCCCCACTGCCTCATTTCCTCTCTTGTCGAATACAGGGCCGGCCAATATAATGCAATAAAAATTTATTTTTTGGCCAATACAAAATGCATTCTCTAGGAATTTTAAGGATTAAAAGTAATTTATAAACGTTTTCCATTTCAATTGATTTAATGATCACAAACAGGAAAACCAAACCAAAAACAATACATACAGCCATAGAGACAGAAGCCAGAGAAGAGCATCAACGTTTTGCATGCTTGAAACCAAGGGTCAGGGCTGGCTAGCCTCTGCATTGACTGTAGAAGCTGGAGGAGATTAAATGAAATCGAAATAAACGATTTTTAATGGTTTTTTAAATCCATAAAATGGCTCATACAGTTACAGTTACTGTATGGAATATACTCACTCTCTCACTCTCTCTCTCTCTGTTAGTGCAGTGGTGCCAATGTATGGCTTTAATGAACATTTTAGTTACACATCAGGCTGCCGAAGCGCCCCCTTACCTTGTTGGTTCACTACTACTACTAACGAGTATTTAAATGTGTGTACAGGCACAGTAGTCAAGGCTTAATGTGCGTATGTTTTCAAACCAAAAGAGATAGGGAGATAGAGTGAGAGAGAGAAAGCCATTGGGCAAAAGAGAACATCGAAAGAACACAGTGGCAAAAACGAGGTCATTAATTATTTTCACTAAATCTGTGTGAGATAAGCGGCGGCGGCATCGTTTAAATATTTTCCATATGAGTGTGCCAATGTATGTGCGTCTGTTTAACCATCAGTTGTTGCTGTTGAATCCATTTTCCCAAACTTCCATTTCAGTAAGCTAATGAGTGTTGCATTTGCCAGCCAGATCTCTTACCTAATGAGTTAAAAATTTAACCCCATTGCCGCCCCTTACCCTCGTATCTATTATTATTGCCTAACGAAATACAAACATTCCCGCATTCTTTACATCCATTGAAAACCAACCATCATTATCTGTGGTTGTACGTATATATGTATGCCCATATGCCCGCTCATGTGTGTATGTGTGTGTCTGTCTATCTATCGCATGAGTATGAGTATATAATGACCATGAAGAGATATTTTACATGAGACAGACGATTAATTAATCTTCAAGGACTATACACTTTGCTCCATTACATATCCTATCTCTCACTCATTCTCATTCCCTCTCTTCTCCCTCTCCCTTTCTCTTTCTATTACTAAATTAAGGGATTTCATATTTATTTTCTCATTATGAAAATTTATAGACATGCGAGCTACTAGCCAGCAAGCAATTCTCTCTCTCATCCTTATGCTGTTTATAGCTCTGTAAGGGTCTTAATGAGCAAGGGGAAGAGGCAAATGTTTGTATGTAAACGATGTAAAAATATGTTTTAAATATCGATTATGGCATAGAAACACTTAAAAATTAATCAATAATCCTATTTTTCTATAAATACTTTCGGTATTTTTAAATTATTTCGTTATGATTTATGTATATGGAGGAGTGTGCATGAATTAATTTGGCTATACATTTTTGTATAGTTCCTAAGATCGAAGAAAATTTTGTTTAAGCTCTTAATGCATAAAAAAGTAACGTTGAACGTCTTCAATTGGTTCGTGCAATTTTATTTTTCCTTTTTGTCACACACATTTCTCCTGGAATTCGCAACATATAGAATCCCCGTTCAAGAATTTTGCAAAAATCGGTCATATTTTTCAAAGAAATGCTTTTACAAACTTAATGCTTTGTTTTTAGAATGTAAACGTTTTGGAGTCTTTGAAACAAAACAATTTTCTGCTGCTGTGGAGGTATGTTAGCGGAAATGTTGTTAGGTTTAGGTAAGCCACACACTTCGAAAGGCACCTGATAACATTGTTTGACAATCACTTCGTATAAGCAAATAACAGGCCAGCTATTCTGGTGCACCTGCTACAACTTGGAGAACAAATTAATCATGGATTGATGTCAGCCAAACATCTCGTCGTAAAATCCGATATAAGAGGATAGTTGCGACCCTATTCACTTCATTGGGCATCAAAATGGCAGTAGAAAAACTTTATTGATCTTTAACTCACTGATACCTTGCGCGTTTTGGTAATTTGAAATTCAACATTATTTCTATCTCAGTTTTCGTTCTCTAGATTTCATAAAGTTTCACCACGAGCTCTGCAATATTATATTTGTTGGTAAAAAAAAATCTTCCGATTCTATAAGGAACGAGACTCTTATCTCATGCTATTATATAAGGAACGAGACTCTTATCTCTTGCTATTCTATAAGAAACAAGATTCTTATCTCATGCTATTTTATAAGAAACGAGATTCTTATCTCACGCTGTTCTATAAGAAACGAGATTCTTGTCTCACGCTATTCTATAAGAATCCTAATTCTTATCTCATGCTATTCTATAAGAATCGTGTTTCTTATTTCATGCTATTCTATAAGAATCGTGTTTCTTATTTCATGCTATTCGATAAGAATCGTGTTTCTTATCTCATGCTATTCTATAAGAATCGTGTTTTTATCTCATGCTATTCTATAAGAATCATGTTTATTATCTCCTGCTATTCGATAAGAATCGAGATTCTTATCACATGCTATTCTATATGAATAATGTTTCTTATCTCATGCTATTCTATAAGAATCATGTTTCTTATCTCATGCTATTCTATAAGAATTACAATTCTTATCTCATTTTATTCTATAAGAATAATGTTTCTTATCTCATGCTATTCTATAAGAATTACAATTCTTATCTCATTTTATTCTATAAGAATCGAGATACTTATCTCATCCTATTCTATAAGAATCGAGATTCTTATCTCATGCTATTCTATAAGAATCGTGTTTCTTATCTCTTGCTATTCCATAAGAATCGTGATTCTTATCTCATGCTATTCTATAATCGCTATGAAGACATTTTTAAAACGTTAGGTTAGGTTTAAGTGGCTGCCTCCTTAAGGAGCAGAGTTTACTTAGGTACTATAAGATCTCGTTTTAGCGTCAACTACGTAGCAAAACTCCTACTTTGCACGCCTTAGTCATTCTGAGAGTTCTATAATGATATGAATTCTATTCGATTCGCCTTTGACTAGACACATTCTCTCAATAACTTCTGAATGCGCAAGAATTCTTCTTCTTAAGTTTCTAAGCGCAAAGGTGATGGACAGGAGACGTCCTTATTCGCCGTTACAGCTTATGGAGAGATCGTTGTGAGATATTTGATGTCACCGTGCATAGATATCCCGAGGCCAGTAGCACGTTATAACTACTTAAAGGTTACTAAGATGAGGTTTAGTCGGGTTTAACACATATTTTCTACCGCACATATCCATATCGGGAAAAATCTGTTAGGCTTCTCTACAAGTAGGTTTATTTTCGCCTCTATTCATTGACATTGAATGAAGTTTGAGTTTCTTCTTTGCCAAT
Organism: Sarcophaga rosellei; assembly: GCA_930367235.1. NCBI lineage: Eukaryota > Metazoa > Arthropoda > Insecta > Diptera > Sarcophagidae > Sarcophaga > Sarcophaga rosellei. The sequence continues at coordinate 68,448,139 of OV884018.1, forward strand.
GTCATTCATTAGTTTAGAAACTCGGTGAGTTTGCTATCTTCAATGTCCTCGTGTCCACTAACCCATATTAAGGTAAACTCAACCACGAAAGCTTGAGGATCCAAATTGAATGCCTAGGAAAGCACAGTACAAGACCTTACAAGCCGATGCGTTTTCATCACCCTAGACTTTTCTAAATCTGTTCTCCTGTTTTTAACATTAAATGGGGAAATTTACCTTTTCAAACGCACTGAACAAATAGTGAAACTAATATTACCTCCCTTACTTTTAATAAAATGACACTGTGGGTCATTTTTTTGTTTTTGTTTTAATGACCCACATTAATAATGATGTCAACTTTTCTGTTTTGTCTTTATTCCTTCATTGTTTTTTGTATGTTTTTCGTTTATATTTCATTTATTTAATCTGGAATTTGATTTTGTTTAACCATTTCCTCTTAATCCTTAACAAATGACACAAACAGCTACAACAACAATAACAACAACTTAATTTCCTAACAAAATAGAAAATAAAACGATTCTCAAGAACATTTATTTTTATTACCAACTGTCCGAATGATTTGACTGTTGCTGCTGGCTGGCGGACATTCATTTCTATTTGTTCGTTCACATGTTGTTTATTAAAGAAAATCCTTTTGTCCGCCTGTCTGTCCATCTCTCTATCGCTCTGTTAGTATCCTTCAATGTATATCCCTTCCATATACGTAAGTGACTGTGTGTGTGAATATGTATGTTTGAGTTTAATGTGTCATGATACTGATTCCATACGTTGTCATTAACAAACATTAAATCCGTTTAAAACCAAAAGAAATTTACCCTCTGTCCCCTTTAGCACTTTACCCACACCCCTTTAGTGTGTATCTCAAAGATGAAATATCATATGACTTGACCATCATCATACTCGTAAACTTCTAAGGGACTTCACTGAGATTTAAAAGACAGTCGTCGTCGTCGATAGAGCATAGAAAAGAAGGAAGGAAGGAAGTTGTAAAAGAAAAGGTCAGTGTTCATGGGAAAAATAAAATCAAAATTGTTTTAAATCGCAGTCATCGTCATCATTATCATCATAATCATTGACAGACAATATCATCAATTGTGGGATTTATTTAATAACGCGTTGTCCATTTATTGATTTTAAAAGGTCCTTCATTAAGCACTTTCTATCTTCGAATTTAAAAGAAAAAGTGTGTGTGGGATAGCATCGAAATTTCTTATTCATTTGAAAGATCTATTAATGTCGTTGAGTGTACAACAAAACATTCTTTACATGACTCTAACGACATAAGAAAATCATACAAAAAATCTCAATTTTTGTTGCATGCTATTCTATAAGAATCTAGATTATATTCTATTCTATAAGAATCAAGATTCTTATCTAATGCAATTCTATAAGAATCAAGATTATTATCTCACATAATTCTATAAGAATCACAATTCTTATCTCCTGATATTCTATAAGAATCCTAATTCTTATCTCATGCTATTCTTAAAGAATCGTGTTTCTTATTTAATGCTATTCTAAAAGAATCGTGTTTCTTATTTAATGCTATTCTCTAAGAATCGTGTTTCTTATCTCATGCTATTCTATAAGAATCAAGATTCTTATCTCATGCTATTCTATAAGAATCAAGATTCTTATCTCATGCTATTCTATAAGAATCAAGATTCTTATCTCATGCTATTCTATAAGAATCGTGATTCTTACCTCATGCTATTCTATAAGAATTCTTATGTCAGTCTATAAGAATCGTAATACTTATCTCATGCTATTCTATTCTCATTTATTCTATAAGAATCATGATTCTTAATATCATCTTAATAAATGAGATAATAATTATGATTATCTCATTATAATCATAATAAATGAGATAATAATCATGATTATCGCATTTATTCTATAAGAATCATGATTCTTATCTCATTTATTCTACAAGAGGCAAGGTTCTTATCTCATGTTTCTCTATAAGAAACTAAATTCTTATCAAATGCTATTCTATAAGAAACGAGAATCTTATCACATGCTACTCTATAAGAATCTCGATTCTGATCTTATGGTATTCTATAAGCATCAAGATTCTTATCTCATGCTATTCTATAAGCATCAACATTAGTATCTCTTGCTATTCTATAAGCATCAAGATTCTTATCTCATGCTATTCTATAAGAATCAAGATTCTTATCTCATACTACTTTATAACAATCATAATTCTTATCACATGCTATTCTATAAGAAATGTAATTCTTATCTCATGCTACTCTATAAGAATCATAATTCTTATCTCATGCTACTCTATAATCGATATCCTTCTTCATTCAAAGTTTTGCCTTTTTATTTGAGACCCACAATCTGGGGATATCCCCTATTGATGTGGCGCATTGTATGAAATTTAGAAAGCAGGGAAAGAAGCAACAAGATGCGGCAGATTAGTGTTCAATTTTGATTTTTTTTTTTAATTTTTAAACATACCTCGTATGTATTTAAGCCTTTCAATATTGCTTAAATTTAACATTTAAATTATGCAGAGTTAGTCTTCAGGATTTAATTGCAATTCCACTCACATTGTTTGAAACTTTTTCTCAGGATTTACATTGTTTACCACGGAAAATACTCTGAAATTAACAAATTAACAGAAACAATTTATTTCGCGGAAAATTTTATTTCAAGACGACACTTTTTGTTTATCTTTGAAAAACAAAAATTTTATCAAGAGTTGAAGAAAAAGTTTTTGTCGCTTATTACCCCATCTTGCCCTCTTTTGCTTTTCTGCTGGAAACAGTTGCTTTTTGGTTTCATTGTTCTCTGAGTGTTGTTTTAAAATGAGATACAAAGGATGACTAAAGGATGCCAAATGTATAAAAAGAAATCCAGTTAAACTTGTAGGCTTTTGTTAAACTTCAGCCACTCCGTTGCCTCTGATGGTGGTGGTACTACAAAGAAGACTAGACTCTGAGAGACAAAATTTGCTCCATTACCTCCCAAAGTTGTCATAAAAAACCAATTTTTTTGTGCTTTAGGAAAATGCCATTTTCCTTTAGAACTCACCTGTTTTTCCTAAATGTGCAAATAATTGTGAAGGCACTTGTGTGTCTATTGTTGGCTTTTGTTTCATTTTTTCCACGCCATTATTCCGCCGTTGTTTTTTTTGTAAGGGAAGCCATTAAATGCAATTATTTTGTGCGAAACACTTTCTTTTACAAAGAAATTCTAGAAGAAATAAAAGAGAATTTATTTACATTTTAAATGGCTTTTGTTTGTTTGCTTTTATGCCACAGCAAAAGAAAACAGAAAAAAAGACGAAATCTTTTGTCAGTAAAAAAATTATGCCACAATTTTCCTTTTTTTTATTCTCTTCCCCCTACCACCTCATTAACTCGAACTCCCTCATGGCAGCAGCGGTAATTATTAAAGATGAGAGTTTCTAGGGCAGAAAGAAAAGTATTTGCGAAATGAATGTCAGTAAAACACACTAGACGGTGTCAGGCAGTCGTAAACAAATCAACAAACGAACGGGCTGTAGTTCACTATTGAAGGCTCTGGTGTTACCACGGGCACGGTAGGTTAGGTTAGGTTAGTGTGGTAGCTTTTATACTCAAAAGCTCACTTGAGTACGCATAGCGGCCCCTTTGTGACGCCACAGGTGCATGGTAACGATACTCGAAAAAAATTTCTGTCTTCTGTCGGATTCCTGTACACCTTGGCCTTGTTTCTGTATGCCATCTATTCCGTGAAAGAGGTGCACGTATCTCTGGAGAGTAAGAAAGAACGCTACAGAGCAAAGTAGATATTCAAGATACAATGGCAAGCATTCGATTGCCTCTTTGGAATATCGTTCCTTATCTAACGTACTTACTTAATGGGTCATTACAACCCTTTAGTGAGGACTACAACCTAGCTTCTCTCACCACCCACTAGCTTATATAGACTATCCTAAGCCCTTTATTGCTTATACAGAAAGCCGAAGAGTATAAATCGCATCGAAAACGTTTGGGTTTGGCATTCCATGATACTTTTTCTGTCTGATAAAGGAATGGACTTAACGTTGCTCATAAATATTGGAATCTTCGTTTCGATAGTAAAATAAGATTACCTGGACACCTACTTTGCTTTTTCAATTCTGTTCTTGATGCAAAGAGCCATGGTTTGTCATATTTTGAAAGTATCAGAGGTGAGATAAGTTTCTTACTCGTGTCTTACTCATTTTCAAGCGTCGTCTCCACTGACAGCATTAATGATTAAATCTTGCTCATATTTACCGTTACATAAGCGACCAGATTCTCTAATAATACAGTCTCATTAGCTGACAGTTGGCTTAAACATTTCTTCCTCCAGTAACTTGAAATTCTTAGCAATTGAAAGAATTTTGCGTGGAAATAACCTTTTCTCGAAAAGTGACAGACGTATGGTCACCTACTGCCGTAAGAATTCTTCATAGTCTTACAAGAACTTCAAATTAATTTCACCACGACGGCTAACTTCCATAAAAGAACTATTTTTTCTAGCTTAAATGAAACCAAATTTTAGAAAATTTCATTATAAAATGCCTTCCCTTCTTACCATCACTCCATCCATTGCACTTCAGTTTCTGTTTCGATTACGAAATCATTTGCATGCGATGTTTTTGTTTGTGGTCTTTGAGCACAGAAGAGTTTCAATTTCAACACCGTTAATGTAACGTTTAACGGTTGTCTCTCTCTCTCTCTCCACACACACTCGCTCGCATACATGCTCAACTGTGTATAGCGTTGAAATGGCGCAATGCTGGTGACAGGACACACAAATTGAAATTGAAATGTCCAGTTAGTGTTGCGTCCAACTGTGAAAATAAGGCAGCTAAGGTGGCTTTTAATTTTCTGTTTGGAAAATAATTTTGAAATCCAATGCAAAACATCCTGTGTGTTTTTGTGTTGTGTGTGTGTGTGGGAGGGAGATAGAAGAATAAATGTTGTTGTTAAATGACACCAAAAATTAGTAGACGAAGTAGTGAGGAAAAAAAAACAAAACAAAACTGTTGTAATGGACCCTTAAGCTAAAGGAAAATAATCTGATAATCGTACTCTTTCGGCTGTATATTGCTGATGTCGCTGTTTCCACGCACCCCTACCACCCACTTTAGAACAACACACATTCATTAATGGTTAACATGGTAAATGATGTCATAGCTAACGAGTACAGTGAGTAATATAATTTTAACACACTCCCTGCCAAGCTGCTTCTCAGAAGGTGTCATCCTTAATCCATATGTATCATTTTCGGTACAATTACGGTACATAATAATTCAGCTTGACGTAGAAATGAGGTCTAGCTTGAGCCGAAAGCAGTGTACGTAGCAAGGAACGTGTTAAAGAATATTTTGAATTGGTGCGTGGCAGTAAGAATCTTGTTCTGATTTTAAATTTCTGACGTAGTATCTCCTTGAAAAATACAACTAATTTCGTTCAAAGAGTTATAAAATCACGTGGAAGATGTTTAAAGGCTGATCAGGTTTAGCTTTCAAGCGGTTTTAATACCGAAACTGGTATTAAATTCTGAAATGGACGTAGCCATAAGCTGTTGTATGAATCAGCCTTAGTGGGACGGAAAGATCGAGTTCGACTCACAACAAATTCCAAAAATCTGTCATAAAAGTCAAGGCGATACCACCACACAGAATTAAGTACCGTGAGGGTAAAGTTTTCATTTCATGATTTGATTTCGAAATGCCACAAAACAGTTCATCTGATGTTTGAATGTCTTCTAGAATAATAGGGTTGCCATCTGTCGCTGCCTAGAAAAATATATTCTTTGGAAACATATTTCGTCTTGGCATTGAGCATCGGCCTTTAATTCCCAAGTAATGGGGTCCATCCAACTCGAAGACATGATATTCATGCCTTCGGGATGAATTATTTGGAAGGGGTATGCAACGATATTGCTTTTTTAAAATCCGAAAAATAAGACGGAAAAACAGATTGTTGTCTGTTGTATTAGAACCGTGTACGCCTATGCTATTACAACAGCATCTAATCTAACATTTTCGGACTTTTTTCGGCTTCTCATCATCTCAATTTCCTCTCATACACGTCTGTCCATCCATTTCTTTGGGACATTTTCTTCTCTTGTCTTTTCTTCTAATATCTCTCCTGTAGACTTTGCGTAGCTTCTGATTATAATGTTGGCCTGTAGGCTCTGCCCTTCGCTGTTTAATATTCCAGTAGTCGTTGTCGTATCATGCGGTACCGCAGATTTTAAAAATTTATAAAGTAAACATCGTGCAGGACTGAAATTAGCAGGGCTAGCAGTGGTCGCCGTAGTCTAGTAGGTAATGTGTTCGCTTATTTAACGAAAAGTCCGGGTTCAAACCCCAGGCCAGACATCAAAACGAAATATAAAAGAAAAAATATTTCTTCGGCGGCTTCCTCTCTGCAGATTTCTGGCAAAAACTCTCTGAGAGTAAATAAACCTTCCATGAAAAAGTTTCATGAGTGGTATGAGAAGCTAGGCCGTAATCCTGACTGAAGAGTTATATAATGGTCAATTATGTATGTATGTATGTAACAGTGGTATTAGAGAGCAATTGGGCTATATGTACCCCTCACATACGCTGTAGTTATCTGGTGTGCCTGCAGGCTTGTAATCAAAGATTAGTATTTGTACAGGAGCGGAGGTATTCAGAGTGGTATAAGTGCCACAGTGGCACTATTTTTAAGATTAGTGGACTTACTACCCTTCTCCGAATAACGCATCAATGTTTCCTTTGCAAAAAAAAAATCTCCCTTCCCCCTTCTACTAATTCTTCTTACACGCGGTAAATACAATCCATTTAAGAAGCAAACGGATTCTTAACTTTTTATTATGAAAACCTGTTTAAATGCCATGATTAATGACACTTCAAGATAAAGCCAGACAAGAAGGACTAAATGAATGCCTTTTTTGTTGTTGTTGCTTTAAATCCCCTTAAATGCCATCATAATTATTGGCAACATTTTGTTGCTTTTATTATTCTTGTTGTTGTTGTAGTTGTTATTTTGTAGCAATAGTATATCCAGGCAAAGTATGGCAATTCTGTGGAAATGCATCAATTTAATTACGCACGTGCGTCACGTGACATTGAACAGCGTAAAAATTGCATTTTATTTGCGAAAAAACGAGAGACATTCCAGCAAGAGAGGCCAGGCAGACCATCCATGTACTGGCAAAACCACCCTTTTTTTTAATGATGACAACCGCAACATCAACGACATACATCTTGTGGCAACAGCGCACAACAAAAGTGTGTGAGCTACAAGGGGGAGAGTAAAATTTCATTAAATATGATAAATGGTCAACGATTAACGGTGTAAATAGAAACAACAACAACAACAAGGAGAAGGGAATACAAATGTTGTGTGTGGAAGCAGGAATATGCAAAATAATCAGAAAATATGTTGCCGCTTGTATAGGCTGGCTGGCCTAAGAAGTTTTAAAAACTCTCGTTAAACGCTTGAAAACAGTTGGTTATGTCTCTTTGAGAATCCTTTGAATGAAATATGACGTGAATGATAAATTGTTTGAGTTTTTTTTTCCTTCCTAGAGGGTATTTTCAAGAACGTGCTACGGCTGTTGTTGTGGCCACAAAAGTATTTGAAAGTTAATTAATCAGAAGTGGATCCAGAGCAACCTTTGTGGAAGTAATGATGGCCGAAAACTCTTGCAGTTTTTCATTAATACACTGTATGGGATTATTTTTGCATTCCATTAAGCAATTCGTATTTCTTACTGCTTAACGGTCAGTACAAGAACTGCGTTCACCTATGGCGTCGCAATTGGCCGCTATGCGTGCTCAAGTGAGCTTCTGGTATGAAGCTATCACACTTACCTAACCTAACCTACTGCTTAACGGCCTAAAAGGCATCGTTTTATTATGGTTTTAAGCGAAATAATATTCCTTCAGGATGTTTGAGGTTCTGCCGCAACAAACGGCATCCTTCATCCTTTCAAACGATTTTATTCTTAACATTACTCAAATTCCTTTGTCACAAAGCATTGCGCTTCCATCTTTTAAATTCGGTATTCGCCATTATTTTACTATATGTATTGTATTCTAGAATGATAGGGTTGCCATATCTCCTTACCCGTGAAAATGTATTGAGTTTGTGCATTGAGTATAACGAAGACTTTCGGTTCTCTAGAATTCAAAGCAACCATGATAAATAATTGTTTGCCTCCTGCCGGCCGGCCTACGAGACCACTTCCTACCACTACCTCAGATTAACTTTACCTCCACTAAGCAGATTAAGACAATTCAATAAAATTCCTCATAAAAGACAAGCTTCGTAGTGGCATTCTTTATTTTAATTGGAGATTAAAAAAAGACTTCATTCACAGCAAGTATTTGTGAACTGCTGAGCAACGAAATTCCAAAAAGAAAATAAATCTGGACCATTTGAAAACACGTTAGAAGAGTATAGGTTAGGTCGAAGTGGTAGCTCTGATATCAAAGAGCTCACTTGAGCACGCATAGCGGCCCGTTGTGATGCCACGAGTGAACACAGTCTCTATACTGACCAAGTTCCACCAAAATTCGGGAAGAGAAGGAAGTTGGTCAGCACAAGGGCTGCCAGAATAGTGTATCCATGAGGGAGATTGAATAGAACACGAAAACCAGTATGTAGTATAAGTGAGAGAGCTCCAATAGTCGCCTATAAGTAGGGTGTCGATCAATCTGTGAGCGTCCTATTTGAATATTATTTATGTATGTTGGAAGACAATAAACCTCCTATAACTTGCTTTGAACACAATACTCTGCATTAGTAGGGTACATCCCCATCTTAGTTAAAACAAATCGTCGCTGTTATAGAAACCCAATTCGTCTAGTTCAAAATGAAATTGATTTCGTGAGATGGATGAATCCAAAGAATCTAAAACCTAATACGGTTTTACATGAAATATTAATGGCAACCATATAGCGCTTCATTTCACAAGACTTATTGTCGCGAGGCTTCTAAGTCAAAGAAAAGTGTATATTGACTGATAGTTCTTGAAGGCAATGTCCTCCTCCTTTCATAGAAAACATCTGCAAAAATTGCATTCATTCACTGCGGCCGCATTTTGTTCGGTTAACGTCAGCAACATATATGTTTGACACCAATTATTGTTGTATAATAATACAGTACCTCCTTTTTGTTACAGTACTTATTTTGGTTTAAGTACACGAAAGTAATTTATGAAAACATTTGTGGTTCTTGTCGTTGCTAAGGTGGAATACAATTTAAAATACATAAATTCCATTACACATGTTTTCACAAACATTAGCTTAAATATATATAATGCATGTAGAGGCTTTAAATCGTATTTACGATATCCACACAGGCCGATTTCCAATATTCAGGCCACTTTTAACACTTATTAAAAACAATCACCGTACCGTAAAACAATCAGCATTTGAGAAGGCTGTCTTCTAATTGCTTCCATTCGGTAATATATGTCACTGTATAAGGGTAACCTTGCATTGAGGGTTTGAAAGTTCCAAACTGTAGGACAATTGTTTGGTCAATGAAAGAATGCAAAAAAATTTCTTCCATGAGTAGTAGCTTTGCTTCTGACTCCAAAAAAAGGGAGCCCAACCACCAGGCTTGATTTTACTAGACTTATACAAGATATTAGGCAGCAAATAACCTTTAACACAAACGCAGTATATATACATATTTATATACATAACATTACAACCCCTTAGACAGGATTACGACCTAGCTTCTCGCACCACTTATGTTGTGTGTGTTAATTTTATACATGAGCATACAGATTAAAGTCGACTCCGAACGACAGATTTTTTTGAGAAACTTTTCATGGCAATTTTTATTTACTCTCAGAATTATATTTCCAGAAATCTGCCGAGAGGAAGTCGCCGAAGAAATATTTTTTCATATTACGTTCTGATATCTGGCCTGCGACTCGAACCCGGGCTTTACGTCTAATAAACGAACACACTACCTACTAGACTATGGCGACTACACGTTTAAACGGCCTTACTTACAATAACTTTTTTTTTCAAGCTTTTAGTGAAGGTTACAACCTAGCTTCTCACACCACCTGTGATGTGTTAAGTTTATTCATTTATGGCGAGACATACAATTTAACGTTGACTCCAAACTGTAGATTTAGGAGCAGCTACACAATGGAGTCGTCGTAACCTAGTAGATAATGTGTTGGATTATTAGATGCGAGCTTGTAGTTCAATCACCGAAATGAGATACGAAAATATATTTCTTTGGCAACTTCCTCTCAGTAGTCTTCTGGCAATTACTTTACTGATAGTCAATTAAATTGCCATGAAAAGATTCGCAGACCTGACGCTCCGAGTCGAAGATAAACTTTATGTCCTGGCAAGGGGTGGTGTGAGAAGATAGGTTGCAGTCTTGACTAAAGGATTGTAATGACGAATTAAGTAAATTAAGTAAGCTTAGCAGATTGGTTTACAGGATCGGATATTTCTTAAATTATTTCCCAAAATTTTAGTCTTTCGGTTAAAAGAATTAAAAAAAATTTTCTCATTTCCTGTCATCATAACTCAAACGGTTCTAATAGTGTTAAGCTTTGCTGCTACCGTAATTATAAACGCTTATTTGTGCTTGTGTTTGTTTGTGTATAAACAATTGAGTTTTTGGCCTCATTCGATAACCAAATTGGCAATAGATATTTTTATAATTGTTGTTATTATTATTGTTGTTGTTGTTTGTTTTTTGATTCCATAAACAGAACATTTTTGCAACAACATTCATACCCCATCCATACCTACATACATACATACTACCTCTGCTTTTTCGTATTAACGTGTATCGCAATAAATTGTTTCCAAAAATAAATTTTTTAAATCGTTTTTTCTGTTTTGCAATGTATGTTTTTAAATTGTTCAGAGAGTAATAATTATTAAAAAAAAGAATTTAAATATTTTATATTGTTTTAGTACCATACAACGTTTGTTTTTTGCTTTTAAATTATAAACAAATCCGAAACGCAGAAATTTCGAGGTCAAATGAATTTTTGAAAACAGAATTTCAAGAAAAAAATTGTTTTCTTTTTTAAATAAAATCAATACCATGAATACGACTAACTAATGGCGTCGATGGAGGATGTTATTGGATTTATTTTTCTTCATTTTTTTCTTTCAATTCCCGCTTTTTAATACAACAAAAATAAAAAATAAAGAAATTCTTCTGACTTGTTATTCCATCTTTCTGCTGTGGTAGGCCTAAGTAATACGAGGGCAATTGCAAAAATTAGGCGAATTTAAAAAAGAATACACAACAAAATCTTGCTATACTCTGTAGAGATCTCCTGTGGCATTCGATATCTTCGATGTTCTGTTTAGGGTAAGAACTCTGACCTCTTAAAATAGCCTCTTAAAATGGAAAATTTCGATTTTCTCAAACTCATTTGATTTGAAAAGCGTGTCTGACTGTTTCTATTTTTCCTCTCTCTGATTATGCTCTTCTAAACTTATTTTCCTACTACGCAGAAAAGTTCTGCTCGGTTCTATCAGCAGAGTTTCCTTCACGCATCTGTGCACATGTTTCGATGGCATAAACTCTCGCGAAAATCCCCACGATCTTTAAAGAAGAAGAAGAGTAAAGAAGATTTGTTTTTAAATGTGCCTAGACTCTCATCGTTAGGATCTCTTGGTCCTAAATCATAACGAAACTCGAGGCATTGACGCAGAAAGACTGATTTTTGCTGAAGCTCTAATGAAGAGGAAAAAGAGGTAATATCATAACTATACTCTAGGCAGAAGCTTTAATGAAAAGGAAAGGAAACTCTCCTGAGCTTCTGCTCTATAATCTAGGCTTTCTGGGTAATTATAACGATACTCTACGCAGAAGCTCTATTGAAGAGGAAAGGAAACTCTCCTGATCCTCTGCTCTATAATCTAGGATTTCTGGGTAATCATAACGATACTCTAGGCATTCATGTATAAAGATTGAAAATACTCTAGCACGGCTTTTGCAGAAGCTCTAATGAAGAGGAAAAACGAGGAAAAACTCCTGATTCTCTGCTCTATAATCTAGGATTTCTGGGTAATTATAACGTGTCTCTACGCATTCACATAAGAGCTCTGAAAATATCCTCCAATGTCTTTTGAAGGAACTCTAATGAAGAGGAGAGAGGAAACTCTCCTTAACTAGGATTTTTGGGTACACAGAACTGTAGAACTGTTTTTGTAGCTGATCGGCAGAACTTATCTAGGCGGGGAATACGAATACTTTATAAAAACAGGGTGGCTGACGATTGCCAGTATTTCGGAGAAATAGTTGTCTTCACACCCCTCTGATTTTTTCACTGACCACATCAAATCAATTTACATCTTATGGTAGCATAGGCTGTATATAAGGGGACTTCCGATATACCTGAACCTATGGTTCAGATGGAATTGTAATGAAAACTTTCAATACAGATCCCTGAATAGCAATCAGGTTTGCAGCAGAATTTCAAAAACGAATCATCATGTTTCCAGAGAACCCCTGGCCGATATATTCAATATTGAATTGCCATTAGGACGCCTCAATGCAATAGAAGAAGCATTTGGAGAAGGTTATTGAAACAACTTTGTCCAAAGAAAATGGCACGAGTTGGAGAAATTTGGTTGTGGCCCTCTGCTTCAACTTGGAGTCTTAGAATCGAAATGGTATTCCAATGGAAACTTTGATTGGATCAAGGTGAACTCTAACCCAGGGGTCACGTCTAAAGTTTACCACCCAAGATAGGTTTTTATGATATTGTTACGTTTTTACCTTTTTGAAAACGTTTAGATTATGAATTCGTTGATTGCAAACCAAAATAAAAACAAATGTGTTTTCTTTCAATTAAGCTCTTTACTATTCACACTACTTTTGTGTGCCACCGTATACAACTTCACGATACAACAACAACTTGCTTGTTCGTTATTATTCTCTGCTTACAACCTTTTTGTAAGCAATAACACTTGTACGTTATATCTGTATAGCGGAGATCTTCATACAATAGCGATCTGCAAACTGACTGCTTACTTCGAACGCAACGTGTCTTCACACAAGACTGACCGTATTCTTACTGACTGGTTGCTTGCCTTGTCTTGCCCTGTTATATACGCACGTAATCAGTATGATGAACATTCTCGATGTGGAATGTCCGCGTTTCCACTTTCTCGGGAGTTCTATTGCGACTTCATTGTTGTTGTTGCGTTTGCTTACTTGTCAATAGCTTTTTCTTTCATACTTGTTGTTGTGGGTTTACTTGGAACGTGTTTGATGTATTTGTTAGTGTGTATCTATGTCGTGTGTATTGTGTACACATACTCATACTCATGATCTTTGTTTTTGTAGCTGTTGCTTATTGTTTATGTTAAGCGATGTTTTCTTGTGAAACGATCGTTTCTATTTGCGTAACAATATTAAACGACGCAAGAGACTAGCTTGGGGTAGAATCAAGCTGGACGTTAATTTCGACTGAACAAGGGTCTGTCAAATAAAAGCGTTGAATTCTATTACTGTGAGAAATTCAATACAAGCTTACAAATTCGCAGAGGTTGTTTATTTTCAAAGAATTCAAGAAAAAGATACCACGCATGGTGTTCTAAAACTAAACTACTGCCACCACCTAAAAATTTTATTCATTTTAAAACCCACCCTCGTTAATTTTGCTGCTCATCCTCTCTCTAATATTTGCAAAATTTTTGTAAATGGAAATCAATTCAAAAAGCCAAAGAAAAAACGAAGAAAAAAGCGGGAGAAATTTGGAAAAAGAAAAAAACTCTTGCAAATGCAATTCAATGTTGTTATTGTAATTATACTTGTAATTACAATAATAACAACAACCATAAAAAAATACAATTTCACTTGGATTTATAATTTATTTGCTGCCTGCCAGCCAATTGGAAAGAAAAATATTTCGGAATTCCCCAGTCAAATGCCTGTAAAAGGAAAGCGTATTCCGGTAATAATGGAAAGCCAAACAGGCACGCCAGGCCTGCCTCTGCCAAATGGTTTATAAAGTCATTAGAAACGACGACACCGCCAGTATTAATTTAAATAATTTTATTAATAACAAACTAATCGGCTGTGGTAGTAATGTTTATAATAATTAGCAGCGGATATGGTGACATATACGAACTTAAAACCATATACATACAAACAGGCAAGCATCGAGGCATCGAGGCAGACAGACAGACAAATCGTCCGTCAGTGCATGTCATAATCGTTAATGTTATGATTGCAACTGTATTTTAGACTAAACGATTAATATAGGGTTTCCCAATAAGAATGAAGCGCATTAGGTTGAATTTCTAACGAAAATCCATTAAAACTGAATGAATACAGAGAATCAGAATGCCAAAGTCAATGGGAATGATGCACACTCCATTAATTGGTCATTACAAGCCTTTAGTCAGGATTACAATCTTATCTTCTCACACAACCACCCAATATGAGTAGTGGTACCTACAATTTGACGTTGACTCTGAACGCTAGACAATTTGATTTACTCTGACAGTTCTTGCCAGAAGATTGCTGGGAGGAATTCGCTGAAAGAAATATTTCTTATTTCATATTTCGTTCTGTTCGAGTTGTCTGAGACAGGAGTTTGAAACACAGCCTCTCGTCTAATCAGCCAACGAAGTACATATGTACCTAGACTAGGACAACTACATTGTGTTGTTACAATGAAAATTTAGATTTTCTCAAACCCATTTGGTTTAAGAAGTGTGTCTGTCTCTCTCTCTCTCTATTTTTCCTTTCTCTACGTATGCTCTTCTAAACTTATATTCCTATTACGTAGAAAAGTTCCGGTTGGTCCTATCACCAGAGCTCTCTCTACACGCATCTGTGCACATGTTTCGATGGCGTAGTCTCCGTTGAAGATACCCATGGATTTTAAAAATTTTACTCTGAGACCTAATGCCCTTGCTTCTGATCCACTTTCTTTGCTTGAGCCATTCCCAGAGTAGTTAGATTAGGTTAGTGTGGTAGCTTTCATACCCAAAAACTCATTTAAGCACGCATAGCAACCCGTTGTGACGCAACAGGTGAACGCAGTCCCTGTACTGACCAAGTTCCCCCGAACATAGAAGGGAGAAGTCGGTCAGCGCAAGATCTGAACATTCAAAGCACGACTACCCCGCGCTGGAAAACCAGCCAGAAAGTTTGATAAACGAGGCAATATCCTTGACATCAATGGACGATAGCTCCGTCAAGCTGACAAGGGTCGGAGAGCCAAATAACCTATATCTCCACCTAGCAAGAGATGTTCCCAGAGTGGTACTTCTCTTAAAAGTGTATGTAGACTTCAAACAGCTTACATACATAACATAATTGGCCATTACAACCCTTCAGTCAGGATTACGGCCTAGCTTCTCAACACCACTCATGTTGTGTGCGTTAATTTAACAATTTAAGGTCGACTCCGAACGACAGATTTTTTGGAGAAGCTTTTCATGGCAATTTTTACTCTCAGAGTTTTTGCCAGAAATCTGCTGAGAGGAAGTCGCCGAAGAAATATTTTCATATTTTCGTTTTGATGTCTGACCTGGGATTCGAACTGGGATCTTTCGTCTAATAAGCCAACACACTACCTACTAGACCACGGCGACTTCAAACAGCTTAAGTCGTTCTTATTCTCCGTCTGTTTCTGATTAAAAACGGGGACCGTCAGCCATTCTATTTCAATGCGATCTCGAAGCCCCTTACGAATTTCGTGTCAGCATAACCTAACAGAGCCTGCTGCGACGCTGTTGAACAGGTTCTTATTGCCTCCATTAATGAAAGTCGCCATCTTTGTTTGTGTCTTAAGTAATCTCAACCATCAGTTGCGTCCAAGACAACATCGTAAAGCAGCGGATCTGTTACTTCTTTTTATAATCATCTAGGATGTGTAAGTATACGGTCGAGATAACGTTGTCCTCTTTTAAAAAAGTTTGAAAAGAAAATTCCCATGTCAGCTGTTTACTCAAATCATGTATCTTAACCCTCTGCCATTTTTTTTCTTACTTTTCCTGTGAAATTTCTGATCATTTCTACAGCCAAAGCTGACGTTCTTTATTTACGAAATATGGAAAATGGAACACTGTTATTACAACACCCTTTACCGAACCAAGGAAATTTAAAATTTTCATCGTAAAACTGACAGTTTGTCGGATTATCAGTCTGTCTTCATAACGAACTCATTAGGCGACTGACTCAATAGGCAACCAAATGCAGTCGTCTTTCTTTACCTGTAAATGACTCTCTTTCTCACATGGCTGGCGAGCTAACTAGCTTTGATCGTTTAATTGTCGTCGTGTCGGTGTCGGTGTCGGTGTCTAATCGTTGGTTTATTGAGGGTCATCACGTACAAGTCCATTATATATCCATTAAATTTTGGTTTCTATTGTTGTTGCTATTGTTGTTGTTGTTATTGTTTTTAAATAGTTTCATGCCTCTGCTCTCTAATTAAGCATTTCTTTCTAATGTTTTCCTAACGAATATCGAATTTCTATTTGTTTGAATTCCTAATTTTTTTTTAATACAAATTCATAAATTCAACCATTAAATCAAATCAATTGATCGTATCGTTTGGTTACGATTAAAACGAAACAGAAAAATTCTCGTAGAAAAAAAAAACTTGAAAAAAAAGAGTTAAAAAGGCAACATTTACAGTAGCTGCGGCAGTAAAAATAATAAAACCCGCCCGCTCCTCTGCTCTTGAGGCGTTATGGAATAGAATTTTAAATTTTTTCTTCTTTTGTTTCACAGTATTTTGGGCAGATGAGCAAAGGTATTGAGTCAAAATCTTCTCCCTTCAAAGATTTTGAATGCAAAAATTAAAGCCTAGTTTAAGTCAAGTTGCGGGATATCATTATATACAACTATGTGAGGTTACCACTTAGATTAAGACATTAATCGACAGAAACTAGAAGTTAACTCTCATGTAAGGGCCAGAGCCTTGAAGACTATTTTGAGGCTTTTTGACCGCGTGCTGCAGGGGCTACAAGTGCTCATTGATCACGCTAGGATAACCGATTCTATTGATTCATTAAAGCACCGTCTCAATGTGGCCTGTGTTTCACTTTTATTATCACTAAAATATAGAGGTCGGCGTAGTCTAGTAGGTAGTGTGTTCGCTTATTCGAAGTAAAGCCCGGGTTCGAGTCCCAGGCCCGACAGCAAAACGAAATATTTCTTCGGCGACTTCCTCTCAGCAGATTTCTGGCAAAAACTCTGAGAGTAAATAAACCTGCCATGAAAAAGTTTCTCAAAATCTGTCGTTCAGAGTCGACGTTAAACTGTAGGTCCCGCCACTCAAGTATAAAATTAAGGTACACAACATGAGTGGTGTGAGAAGCTAGGCCGTAATCCTGACTGAAAGGTTGTAATGGCCAATTACATATGTATGTATGTATGTATCACTAAAGTAACTCTAGCGAAATAACGGGATTTGTCCCCGAAATTCAGAAATTGTTACGTAGTGCTCACAGAGCACATTAGTTTGTGGTCGATTGGATCGTACACTGCATTACACTCAGATTTCGTTCTTTAGCCGAACTATTCATATGTGAATATCCCTTTCCGTAAAGGGCATTTGATCTTAAAGCAGCCGCAGTGATCCAGCAGTCTACAACCGATGTTTAATACTTATTGAGGTTTCTTTATGAATAACCGGTGTGCAATCCTTGCGCTGATCAACTTCTTATTCCCTAGTTTGGTAGAACTTGGTCAGTACAGGGTCTGTTTCATTACAACGGACCTCAATGTTATAGTTTTTACCATAAACCATGCATAAATGGCTTCTAAAGTTGCCTTGGTTGACACCCTAGCTCGGTTATCGGCGAACGACAAACAAATATTTTTTTCGACAATTTTCTCTCAGCAGTGTTTTAGCAAAAACTCTGCAAATAAAATAAAATTGCCATGAAAAGCTTCTCAAAAAATCTGGCCTTCCTACATGACATTATTAAACAGTAGGTCCCGCCACTCATGGATAAAATTAACACAAGCTAGGTTGTAACAGAAGCTAGGTTCTTATCCTAGCTAAAGGGTTGCAATGACGAATTAAATAAGTGACTAATACTATGTTCACACATGCTCTCTTATTGCGTAAATCGCAATAAACGCCATTATTGAGGTCAATATTTCATATAAAATTTCAATTAATTATTGAGCAATAAATACGCAAATTGTTATAATATTGAGTAAAACTTAAAATACAGCACTGTCATAAGTACGTTCAGTGAGCATATTACAGTTTTCCGAACACTTTCTGGTGATATTTGACAACTCAAATGTCAACAATGACAAACAAAAACGATAACAATATTGTTGAAACAACCAGCTGTTTTGTTTACCAGCTGACAAATGAATATTGCTTATATTATATCTGAACACTTAAAATATTGTACTCAAATAATCGAATATTAGCTCAATAAAAGTTCATGTCTGAACATAGTGTAAGCTTGCACATTTTTAATACCAGCCAATAATAAATTCGGTGGTCAGTTCGTCAACCCAGCAGTTTAGCGGAGTATCACTCTAATCCAGTATTCTTACAATATGAGTATTATACTACTGCTCAGCTCATCTGACTATTCTTTTCTTTTAATGTAATTCAATCAATGATTTCATTCCTTTAAGCTTCTGTTTTATAAAGCGTTGCTATTTTTTTTTTTTTGCTGCGGCTTTAATATTTTATTCATTGTACTCGCATTTATTTAATCGTGATTTTTTGTTTGTTTTTTGTTTTTTATTACCATTTGAAATGGTCAGTTGAATTGAATTGATGCGTTGTTTGGTCAGTCGCGTTATACATTTGCATGATAATTTGGTAGTACGTCACACACACACACATGCACACACATGTACTTGGTTATGGGTACCCAACAAACCAAACAATAATCAAAATATAACTACATTTTAAAATAAACTTATCATAATAGATTTTCTACAACATTTCATAAGCGTACTTATGATGGGTTATTTTTTGTTACAGTTTTACAAGCGTGATTGTAAACAACTTATGCTAGCAATAGTTTTGTAATCGTTTATGCAAAAGATATGCCGTTATAATATTGCGTCATGTTCTTGTTATTGTTCTTTTTCTTTTCAGTCTTCCTTTGTTTGACAAAACAGGTGTGCTTTGTGTTTTTTTAAGAGTGTTTTTTAATAAATTATAAAATAAAAATAATATAAAATTTGTGAATAAAAAAGTTGCAAGATGATGAAGTTACAAGATGACTAAAAATTTTCGGATTCATTTGTAAGTTAAATTAAAAATATATTTCGCTATAGCTTTCTAATATTTATTTCTTTTTATTCAAAGGCTCCAAACTGTAGCAAACACTCCAAATTTGACCAAAAAATGTTGGAGGAAACTATTAGTATGCTAGAAAGGAACAGAGGAAAAAATGAGTGTCCGTAGCCTGAGCACATCAAAAGCCATAAGAAGTAAAATAGTGTACGTACAGAATTTATCCATTTATTAATACATTCCTTTTTTAATTTTATAGATGCCGCAATTTCTATTGGATTGGGGGAGGGCGAATATATTAGAAGCACAAAATCATATTTATATATATAGTTTATAAATGAAAAAAATAGCAATAAAATAATTAAAACTATATAAAATAAAAATCTTTATTTTTTCATTGAATTTAAAAGCTTATAAAAATATTACGAAAGTAAGCTTATTTCATAACTACACTTCTAAGCTTGTTATATACCTTAACTTGTAATATTATCGCAAGGGTTCAGTTTTCTTAATAAAATAATTGTTAACAAGCCATTCATAATAGTTATCATAACAGTTTTGCAAACCTAACGCTTATGGTAGTAAGTTTGTTACAAACTATTTTGAAAGCCTTTTGGTTTATTGGGGTATGAAATAATACCAATAAAGTAAAGAAAAAAAGAAAAATAACGTTTTGAATGGGTTTTTGAAAGAATGGCTTAGAAAATGTTATTCAAGTGGCAATAAAAATAATAGAAAAAGATTTACAATCTACATATTTGTTGCCATAGCTGGTAGGTAAATTAGCTAAACGAAGGTGGTGTGATAAGTTTAAATAATAGAATATGCCAGTATTGTAAAGAATTTAAATCTTGTGTTTGAATTCCTTG